>JAWHQI010000012.1:21207500-22407500 GCA_033032865.1 Dactylorhiza incarnata
TGAAAGATGAACTAAAAAGCTCAACTGAACTATTAAATATGAAAAAGCAGTTCATTAATGAATTGGAAGAAAAGTTAGTGGTGGAAAAGAAGCTCGTAGAATGCTTCTCCAAGCCAAAGATCATCCTTCCGCTCATTAATTGATTTTCAGCTCCTGAGAAGGGTAGTGGTCTTAGTCATGAGACCGAGAAAAGTAAGACTGCTAAGAGAAAAGTCGTTAAAGGTAAGGGAAAGGCTGATCAAAGTCAACCTTCCTTCAAGAAGGTTATTTTTCCGACAAACCAGTACGACTTTCAAACATCCTATGGTCACTTTGCTACACCAACTCAAGTTAATTCTAACAAAAGTAGCCAAGGATGGAGCCATCCTCGAAACATTGGAACAATTGATCTCAAAGCTTCTTATGAAGAGATAATCTTACAGGATTATGGTTCATTCGTACATGGATTGGATGCTAAGAGAGCACCAAAGATCAAACCTATTACTACAAAGTCGCTTGAGAAGAAGGAGCCATGTGTATGCTGTAATCATGAGGCTTCTACTTCAGAGTCAGTAGCTCCTCTTAGACCTCTCATTCAAAAGGTGAAGCAGGAAAATAAGAGAAGGTACAATCGGTTTGATTGTTGGTGTTGTGGTAGGGTTGGTCACTTTGTCATAGATTGCTGGTTTAATCCTTTAAATTATAAGACTCCATGAGTTAACACTGCAAGAATGACCCCTCACACTGTTAACACTTCTAGTGGTGGTCATCTAACCAGGAACTAAGGACCCAAGTCTGTTTGGGTTCCTAAGGGCAATTGATTTGTGAATGCAGGTATGTCCAATGGCCTATCTGGTATTTAGACAGTGGATGTTCACGACATATGACCAGAACAAGGAGCCTACTATAAGGTTATACCTCAATCAAAGATGGTCCAAAAGTTATTTTTGGAGGATCTGATCAGGGAAATACAAAAGGCTATGGTATGATTACTAATGGTATAGTCTCTTTCACAGACGTGGCTTATGTTAAAAGAGTAAAACGTAATCTCATTAGCATAACTCAATTATATGGCAAAGGCTATATGGTAGAGTTTTACAAGGACAAGTGTCTGATAAAGTCGTATGATAACTCAGAAACTATTTTAACAGGCACTCGTAGTAGAAATATTTTTTGCTTGAATTTTCTTTGTTTAGATACTTCTACACCAACGTGCTCTTTAGCAAAATATAGTGCATCTCTATGTGACCAATGCCATAAGAGACTAGCACATATAAATTTCAAAACTATAAATATTTTATTTTCTCACAACATAGTGCGTGATGCACTTGATGTTAAGTGCTTTAAAGAGAGACCTTGTCATGCATGCCAGATGGGTAAGTAGACTGAGCTACCTTTAAAAGAATTATTGGCAAAGATTCTACCAGATGCTTATATCTGCTCCATATGGACTTATTTGGTCAAATGCCAATTCGTAGTTTAGGAGGTAAAGCTTACACCATGGTTATTGTTGATGATTACTCACGTTTTGCATGGGTATTATTTCTAGAACAAAAGTCAGACACCTTCGATTCTTTCACCAACTTTATCAGGCTGATCCAGAATGAACTTAATGACTCTATGGTCAAAATTAGAAGTGACCATCGAACAGAATTCAAGTATGGTGCCATAACAGAGTTTTGTGAAAGTCTGGGTATCTTTCATGAGTTTTCCTCTCCTCGTACTCCATAGCAAAATGGAGTTGCTGAGAGAAAGAATAGAACACTCATTGAGGCTTGCAGAACAATATTGAATAACACTTCACTACCAGATTACTTCTCGGCTGAAGCGGTCAACACTGCTTGCCACGTGCAAAACAAAACACTAATCAACAATAATCATCGTAAGACGCCTTATGAACTTTTGAAGGGCAGAAAACCACTTATGCCTTATTTTAGAATCTTTGGTAGTAAGTGCTTCGTACTTAATAATGGGAAATATTACAAAAATAAGTTTAGTGAAAATGTTTTGAAGGTATTTTCGTAGGCTATAGTAGCCATAGTAAGGCATATAGGATTTACAACAAGAAAACCTTGGTTGTAGAAGAAACTATTAATGTTGTATTTGATGAGACAAGCATGCTTCATAGCAGCTCTTCTAGTATCTTTGTTGAAGATGCAGGTGCTAAATTAAAACAGCTCAACTAGAAGAAGCATCTAAAGAAGATGCCCCAAGATTAATCAAAGTGAGCACTCCAACATTGCTTGAAGAAGAAGAGCATCAAGAGATAGAAGATGCACCAGAAGTAGAAGAACCTCCTATTAGCACAGAGGATGCAAGAAATCTAGTGATCAGACACTCAAAAGATCATCCTGTTGATCAGATCATTCGAGACACTAGTGCTGGAGTTAGAACAAGGAGAGGTACAACTAATGAAGTTTTGCACTTAAGTTTTCTTTCTCAGATTGAGCCAAAGTTATTTGAAGAAGGAAAAGAAGATGCTTCATGGATCATTGCTATGAAAGAGGAGCTCCATCAATTTAAGAGGTGCAAAGTTTGGAAGCTGGTACCAAGGCTAAAAGGTTAAAATATTATAAGGACGAAATGTGTCTTTAGAAACAAGCTGGATGAAAATTATGTAATCATCAAGAACAAGGCCAGACTTGTAGCTGAAGGTTACCGACAAGAAGAAGGGATCGACTTCGATCAAACTTATGCTCCAATGGTCAAACTCGAAGCGATCAGGTTGTTCCTGGCGTATGCTGGTCACAATGGATTCAAATTTTATCAAATGGGCGTGAAGTCAGCCTTCCTTAATGGTAATTTAAAGGAAGAAGTATACGTGGAAAAACCCCCAGGTTTTGGTAATTTAAAGGGAAACCTTTTGATGAAACCAAGTACTAAAGCAGAATTGGTTCCCCGCTCTACCTCACTGCTGGTAGACCAGATATAATGTTTTCAACATATGTATGTGCTAGATTCCAGGTGAACTCTAAGGAATCTCATTATGTTGTTGCAAAGAGGATTTTGAGATATCTTAAAGGCACACAAAATCTTGTCTTATGGTACCCAAGAAGTAATGACTTCGAGCTAATTGGTTTTTCAGATGTTGATTTTGCAGTAAGCTGGGATGATAGGAAAATCACTTCCGGGACTTTCCAACTCCTCAAAAGGAGGCTTATTTCTTGAAGCAGTAAGAAGCAGAATTGTGTAGCAATATCAACTGCTGAATTGGTGTATATCTCTGCATGCAGTTGTTGTGCACAACTTCTATGGATCAGGAATCAACTCGAAGATTATAATCTGAAAATGAAGGAGATTCCTATGTTTTGCTACTCGTCTACTGCAATAGCAATTGCTAATAATCCAGTCTCACACAGCCAGACAAAGCACATCGAGATACACTATCATTTCATCCGGGAGCATGTGGAGAACAAGGACATTAACCTTAGTTATGTCCCGACGGATAAGAAAAATGCAGATATTTTCACGAAGCAACTAGATGAGGCCAAGTTCACCTACTTCAAATTGGAACTTGGAATGCTCAACAAGGACTCTTAAAGTGCTTAGGAAGGTTGAAGAAATCTGCCAAAGAAGAAAATTTCTAGAGTTTTAGAATTTATCTCAAGTACTCAGGAATTAGTCAAATGATCACCAGTACTTTTGAGGAATTCGTTGGGTAACTCTCATGTGTTTCGACGAATTATCATATTCTCCGAGTGGTTTCAACGAATTATTATATTCTCTAAGATGTTTCGATGAATCATTATATTGTCCGAGTAGTCTCGTCGAATTTGATTGCTCGAAATTTCTTTTAACCTATTGGATCTGAAGAGTCAAATTCTTTTTATCTAAAAGGTACGCGCCTTCTCTTTTCTCTCAAATCTTTAATATTATATAAATACTCAAGGGCATACATGATATCTCACGGTTATTGATCAAGAGCGGCGTTTCAGCTTCAGCAAATCCTTCCATTGAATCAAAGAGCTTTGTCGACTGCAGATCAGTGTTTTCGTAAGTCGCTCACTTGTTTTCGGCTCCAAATCCTTTGCAATGGCAAGGAAAGGTTCTGGAAGCATTCAAGTAGGGGAGAACTTGTCTGGTCGGGATTTCCGAACTCTTCGGACGATTTCAGGAACCTCATTTTGATGCTTGAGATCGTCGGCTTATCATTTGTGTTGGAGAAGGAGTGCAAAGTCCTTGACAGAGAGGTCTTGGAACTCTTCAAGAATGCTTCAACAAGAGGGAGGGACAATTAATCAAAAGCTCAGTTAGAAAATTTTTAGTTAAGATGAATGCCAAATTCCTCGGCAAGTTCTTGAGATTGCCTGAAGTAGAGGTAGAAGATGATTTAGAAGACAGTGAGTTCAGAATGGCTCTCTCATTCTGTGGTTTGAATAGAATGTCCTCTCCTATAAAGAGGAAGGAAATGGGAGATGAAGGAAAGTTGTTAACTGATATAGTTGGGAAAGTTTTGCTTTGCAAAACTGGTTCCTATGATTATGTCTCAGGGGGCATGTTCAAGTCTTTGACGGGAATAATTTGCAGGAAAAAGGTAAATTGGGGAGCAGTACTGTTTGAGAAAATAAAAGCCAATTTGTCAGCCCTAAACTTTGGCAGGATTATCACTATTTCTCATAATCAGTTGGATCAAAATCAATTTGATATGTCATCAGGTATTCCCATACACCATCTTAAGAAGATAGACTCTTCTATATTCAGCAGATGGGATAGGAGAATCCCCAGGCTAGTTGTAAGAAAAGATGATGAAGTGGCAAGGAAAGATGATGTAGATGAGCAAGAAGTTGAAAATGAGACGAAGGCAACCGTCACCTCACACTGATGCACCTAGTTCTGGTGTAGTTGCTCATGGGGAGAATCTTCTTGTTCCAGCTTCTGAAGGTCAAAATGAACCATCTGATGCTCAACCCCCAATGTCATATGTTTCCTCTCCTCTAGTGGATGATATTTAGGAGGATGATGATGTTGTTGAAGATGAAGCCCCCAGAGTTCAATTTTTTGGTGAGAAAGAAGTTTAACAGGGGTAAGGCTCCACATCTGGTGGATTCCTTGGTCTTGAAGCAAGTTTTGTGGAAAAGGAAGTTGTTGTAGAGTCTGAGGGGTAGAAAATCAAAGAAGATGAGGTCAAAGAAGATGAAATCAGAGAAGATGAGGTATTGCCTTTTGTGGAAGTGAGAGAAGATGTGCACTCAGCACCTTCTACTCAGGAGAATGTTTAGCCTTCTCCAGGGGGAGGAGATTGAAATGATTTCATTTTCAATGATGAAAGTTTTGGAGTCTTAACTCCTCAGCATCTTACTGTTCCATCCTCCTCTAAAAGTTCTATGTTGAAGACTATTGAGGCTTTGCTCATCTCACAAGCAGAGCACTTTGAATTTTCTTTGAATCATGTCTATGAGAAGATAAGAGAAGTTGAATCCGTTGTCAATAATGGTTTAGCTGAGTTGAAGCACAATTTGGGTCAGATAAAATAAGAATTGGATAATATTTTTTTTGCAGTTGGTAAGGCTGTGCACCTCACCATTCAGGGAGTTCGTCATATTTTTGATAAAGCAGAAGAACTATCCAAAGGGCAAGATATGTTGATGCATTCAACAGGATCTAACAGGGATTTTCTTCATACTGAAATGAAAATATTCAAAGAAGAGATCATCCAAACCCTTAATGAAGATGTCATAAAGGGGAAGGAAGAGCTTATGAGCAAAATGAGTGAATTAAGCAAAGAATTGAAAAGCAAAGTTCATGAAGCAAACATATTTAATTATCAGAATTTCAAGTGCCTTCATGAAGAATTAACTGGGAGAGTGCAAGAGCAACCTTTTCAAGCAGATCCAGAGCAACCTTTTGAAGATGATCAGTTTGACCCTCCTCAGCAGTATTCTCAAGTTTGTTCAAACCATGAAGAGCTTATAGAATCTTCTAATCCTTCTGGAGAATCTTCAACGCCTCATGTGAAAAAGAGAAAATATGGGGAAAGTGCTTCAGCAAGCAGATCAGATCCTTATGAGAGAAGAGGAGCTGGCATAGTAATAAGAGAAGTTGCTGAAGAAAGGAGAGAAGGTGGTGAAATATGGAGTCCTATTTCCAAAGCAATTATCCTCAACACATTCAAATTAATTGAAATTTCAAATGAGCCACCTCAGAATCATTATAGTTTGGAAGAACTGAATAAGCATAAAGCTGACAAGTTAAAAAGCAAGATTCATTTCAGAAAGCATGAACATGACAATTCTGATGCACTTCATGATCCTCCCAAATACTACCCAAAGCCAAATGCTTACTTTGACAGGCAGTTGGAGAAAAGCAAAAGGCAGAAGGCTAAGATGCCTTAGCAAAGTGTTGTGAACTGTGATTGCCCCTTGAACATTTATATAAATATTAATGTTTTGTTGATATAATTTTTATTCTCAAATTCATTGTCATTTTCTATATCTGTGATTATTATTATTCTCTGTGCATTTTAACTTAGTACAAAGGATTCTAACTTCTTCAAATAGGGCGAGATTGTTGGGTATGGTATCCACAATAACCTTGATTTGAAGAATTCCCCCTTGAACTAAGATGAATTGAATTTGTATTTGATGTTGTATTCTAGCTATGTTATTGCAGATCTTAAATGCTAAGTACAAACCATTGTCAGATTACAATGGGTCATCAATCACAAGTCTATGTAATGTAATTCCTCATTGCATAGAACTTTGTATTGATTCATATATAATCTCTCTAATGGGGGTACTTCAATTTTGAGCAATAGAAGAAAGCTGGTTGATGTGCTGAGTCCAAGAAATTTTCCTAAGGAAAATTCGTCGAGTGAATTAGTATACACTCAACGAATCGTCGAGTGTTCATGGATATACTCGAAGAATTTGTCGAGTGCTCTCTAACTCTCTCGGACAATATTTCTCTTAGTTATCCAAGTAGATTCATTGTAAGGTCTTGGATACTCGATGAATTCGTCGAGTACTCTCGAGAAGTCTCAGCTAATTCATCGAGAAGTCTTAAGTGTTCTGGTCGAGGTTTTTAGTAAAGTGCAAGCTGCTCAGTCAAGTCTAATTCATCGAGAAGTCTCAGCTAATTCGTCGAAAGGTCTCAACAAATTAGTCGAGACGTCTTGAGATGTCTTCCATGTACTCGATGAATGGGCTTAAGCTGCTTTTCAGAATACAGTTTTGACGGCTTACCATTAAAAGTCTTTGCACCATGTACTACACGTGGAGCCTTCTTATGGTTTCGAATTTAGCCGTTGAAGTAGGAATCGCCTATAAATAAGTGATGGTATATTTTATTAACCCAAATCGTGCTTTTGGAAAGAACACTGTCGTAATCTCAAATCGTCTATTACGAAGAACACGCCGACAGAAACCTGGAGTTCACGATTCCTCCTACAAGAAAAGTGTTGTCTGATCTACTGTTGCTCAGAATCATTTTCACATTCAGAGATCAAGATGAAACTAAGTTCAGATCTATTCTTAAATTGATTCAAGCCTTCATCTTCAAGTTTCAAGTCAAAGGTTTTCAATTGAAGAAGAAGAGCATTTCTTTTCTGATCTGAAGAAGAACTCTAATAGTTTTAAGAAGATTGTTTACATTCTTTATTTGTTGTAAAAATCCTTTTGCATTTTGTAGGAAGTGTTTACTTTCGAGTTTTGTAGATCCTTGTTCTTATCTTTATTATATAAGTGAATATTGCATTCTCCATGCTCTTACCGTGCATTTATTTTCCACCGTTGGATCTTTCACATGTTTTATCCGAAACATCTTTAATATAAAAAAATAAAAAATAAACTTCCCAGAAGAGAGAGAGAGTGGGGGAGAGAGAGAAAGGGAGGTGAGAGGGGGAGAGAGTGCGGCGGAGAGGGAAAAAGAGAGGGAAAAATAATCTCTGTAAGTATATAGGTATTTTTTTTACAAACTAAATATTGTTATATTGATGTATATTTTTTGCGGTCATTTCGAGTACACATATGTATATGTTGTCGGCGCAGCCAGTAGATGCATCGAGAAAAGGAGAATCCCTTGCTGAGGCAGACAAAGCCCGCTTGCATGCGGCCGAAGGATGCCTGACAGCATCGCGTCGGGGGTGGGCAAAGCCCGCCGTCACTGACCGGGTACTATCGTGCTTGGTCGTAGGGGCAGAGCCCCATGTCTCAAGGAAATCTCCAACTTATGGAAGAAGATCCACGCTTATGGAAGGATTACCAAACAAGGAAACCCAATATTCATTGAATCCTCCCTGCAAGGAAAGCTCTGCACCGCGCGCGATCGGCGCACCAGATCCTACAAGCAAGTCGCGATACCTGCACGTCCCTACACGCTGGCGGCCTGCCATGGTCGGACACCCTGGCCAATGCATGGCCGCCCTAGGCCACGATCGCCTAGAGTGTCACCACTCGGGGCGGCGCCGGCCTTGGGCGCGGCCGCCCAAGGCTGCCGCCCCGGCCAAGGCGCGGCCACCCTAGTCCACGGCCGCCTAGGGCGCCGCCACCCAGGGCGGCGCCGACATTGGGCATGGATGCCCAAGGCCGCCGCCCCAGCCTAGGGCCCTTTCGCCTTAGGCTGCGGTTGTATAGGAAGTCGCCGCCCATGTTAAATTTTTTGAAGTGGAAGTGGATTGTCCGGACGATCTGTTCTTGGAGACCGCAGAGACCACGCGACCTGTGTTGCGATTTACTTCTGGAATCCACGAGCTCGTTGTGGCAACCTGGCTAGTGTGGTCGTGTGTCTCTAGTGTTGGCGGCCTGTATTTGGTTGCCTGCCCAAGTATCCTGTTCTAGTTTAGACCGTGTGGTCTTGTACTAGAGGTCATTTCTGCAGTCTAGTACTGCGGTCTGCATGATTTCGTTCTGGCGAATAAGTTGGTATGTCAGGATGTTCATATGGCTCTGATCTTATAAGAGTCCAGGCGGGTTGTATGAGCTCGTTTCTGGCGTCCTGCTCCTGATCGGTTAGATGCTCATATGTCTATTCTTATAAGAGACCGGGCGGTCTACCAGTTTGTTCTTGGCAAGCTGTCTTGGACAGTTTTGCTTAAGTGTAATAAGGTCTTGAAGAGACTGCGTGGTTTAGTTCTGGAGACCGCGTGCTTCAATAAGGAAGGTGAATACATCCCTTGGGGCGGTGACAACATTCGTTCGTTCGCCTATAAATAGGGACGCTGGGTAGCCATTGATACACAAGAACTGTAAGAACAAAAGTTGGCTTGATTGTGTCGGTCCCACTTTGAGGTCGCGTGTTTTGAGTTGTCTTACCGGGTTGTTCTGTTCGCAGGTTAGCGGTTAGCAGTCACCATCAGCATTCTCCCTTCTTTCTAGATTTGAATAAACCAGTTCGGCAGCGGTTTGTCCTTGCGGACTATGTTTAGGAGTTCTTGGACTGTGTAGCGGACTCAGTTGATCAGGAGGCCTTAAGAGGTCGGGCGGTCTTAAGTTGCGGTCTTGCAGCAGGAAGCAGTTCTTCGTCAAGTGTTCATGGGTTCTTCTGTGATCTTGAGACCGCGCGGTCTGGGCGATCAAGAAGTGCGGACAAATTATTTTCAGCAGTTGAATAAATCAGCAGGTTGTGCGGTCTGTAATTGTGGGCTGACACCAGTGGGTTGTTCTCTGTTCGCGCGGTCTCAACGATAGCCATGCGGCTTGCCTGTTCGAGCGGTCTGGTGATCACTGCTTTGGCAGTTCGCTGGCGGCTTGTTTTTTGTCTTGTTCTTCTCTCCTCTGTGATTCTTATGAATCATGTCTCGCCATGTATGTCTCGAGCCATAAAGAGATAGTGAATAATAAGTGCACTATTCTGTCTTCCCATTGTCACCGATTGTCATTCTTATGGATTGTGTTGAAGTGTTCCGCATTATTACTTCACTCATGAACCTCTAATTTTTGAACATAGTATCAGAGAAGGTTTTCTAAGCAGTAATCAGCATTGTCTTCTGCATGGATTTCTGCAAGTTGGTTGTCAATCAGTGAGATAGCAATGGAAGGAGTATATGCTAGAGGTCTTGGTATTGAGCTCCTTACACAAACTAACTTTAGAAAGTGGTAGTCGTGCATGGAGAGCTATCTTCTTGTCGAGGAATTATGGGAGGTAGTTGAAGGAGAAGCAAGACAAGTTATTTTTCCTGGTGAGGGGAATGCTGAGCTCGTGAAGGCTTGGAAGAGAACTAATGCAAAGACAGAGTTCACTCTCAAGCGAGCTATCATTCCGGTGTTGTTTGATCACATCATCGGATGGAGGTCAGCTGCTGAGATTTGGACAGCCTTGGATGGCTTGTTCAATAAGAAGAATGTAGTTCGGCTACAGTTCTTGGAAAATGAGTTGGCTAAAACAACTCAGGGAGACTTATCCATTTCAACGTTCTTCTTGAAGATGAAGAACCTATGCACAGAGATATCGGCATTGGACCCGGAAGAGCCTATCTCAGAAGTGAAGCTGAAGAGGCACATAATCCGCGGCTTGCGGAGGGAGTATATGGCCTTTGTTACTTATGTGCAAGGCTAGGCCAATCAGCCATCATTGCTGGAGCTGGAAAACTTACTTGCTTCGCAAGAGAGTTTGGCTAAGCAAATGACGGGGATGTCAGTCTCTGGGAAGAAGGTTAGGTTCTCTTTTCTGGCAAGAAGAAGAGATGGGACAAGAAGAGAAGTAATCTGGTAACGATGGTCCATCTACTTCATATCAGCAAGAGAGGAGTTATGCTCCTAAGTCTGAAGGGAAGAAGAAGGAAGGGCCGAGGTGGTACGGGTGCAACAAGCTTGGTCACTTCAAGAGAGAATGCAAAGTCAATCTTCAGCCAGGGCATGCTGCATGAAAGGAGGAGGCCGGTTCCAATGTTGAAGGTAGTTGGGGTGGTGGAGGTGCTTTCATGACGTGCACTTGTGTTCGAGCATTGGCTTCCATCAACTATCAAGACGGTTGGATAGTAGACTCTGGGTGTGGTCATCACCTCACCAGAGATGAGTCGAAGTTCTCCTCGTTGCAGACATACTCAGGTAATGATGCTATCATTACAACTGATGATATCATTACAACTGATGATACTGTGCATGCAGTAGAGAGGGAGGGTGTTGTCTCTTTAGGCAGTGATAGAGGTCCACTCACCTTGAGGAGTGTTTATCATGTGTCGGGAATGAAGAAGAACCTCTTCTTAGTGACTAATGTTGTTGATGATGGTTATCACTTTCTGTTTGGTCCAATAGAAGTGAAATTTCTCCGTAATGTTTCAGCCATGAAAGCTGAGGTCATTCATGTAGGGAGATGGGTGAAGGACTTGTTTGTTATATCAACAAACTCCTATGTTCATAAGATGAGGGCTAATGACAGCGCTGCTATCTGACATGAAAGACTCGGGCATGTTGGGATGGATAAGCTGAAGGCTACGGCGGGAAGAGGCCTGGTGAAAGGTCTGCCTAATCTTTCATCTTTCAGTGATGGTCACGTTTGTGCAGGTTGTCAGTTTGGTAAGGCTCAACGTCTTCCATTTGACAAATAACAAAGCAGATGCAAAGCACTATTGGAATGTATTCATGGTGATCTGTTTGGACCAACCGCCACTGCCAGTCTTGGAGGTAGTAGGTATATGCTGGTCTTGATTGATGATTTCACCATATATACTTGGGTATATTTTCTGAAGGAGAAGTCAGAGGCGTTTGATAGGTTTGTGGAGTTCAAGGAGATGGTGGAAGGTCGACTCAACCTGCGGATCAAGAAGTTCAGAACCGACAATGGAGGGGAGTTTACCTCAAATGTGTTCTTTAACTTTTGCAGGAAACATGGCATCCAGAGAGAGCTCTCTTGTGCTCACACTCCATAACAGGATGGAGTTGCAGAGCGGAAGATCCCTCATCTGACGGAGACCTGCAAATATTGGCTTCATGCCAAGAGTATTCCAAAGTCCTTCTGGGCAGAAGGAATGTCTTGTGCGGCCTATGTCATCAATCGGATGCCTCTCAGTCCTATCAACATGAAATCTCCTCATGAGTTGATGTTCAAGGATAAACCAAGCATGGAAAACTTTCGAGTTTTCGGATCTACTTTCTATGTGCATGTTCATGATGCTCTCAGAACGAAACTAAATGCGAAAGCAAGGAAGCTAGTATTCGTCGGTTATGATGACCCGGAAGAAGGGATGGAGATGCATGGATCCTGAGACACGGAGATATGTGGTCTCAAGGGATGTGGTATTTGACAAGATGACGTCATACCAAGGTAACTCTTATGTTGAGTTACAAGAAGGCAGGTCAGATGGTGGTCTTAAAGAAGCTACCAAGGAGGTTCTAGTGGAGTTGCCTATTTCTCCAGGTGCTCCGGGTATTTCTATCTCAGGATCAGGTGCTTCAGGTTCTGGAAGCAGGGGGAGCGATGCTCCAAATATGCCTGGAAGGAGAGCAAGTTCAGAACAGGTAGCTGAAGAGGTGGTTGAGAGTAAAGCTCTGAGGAGGTCCAAGAGGACTATCATTCCACCAGATCGGTATACAGGGGGAAATCTGGTGAGCGTCGTCTCATGTTTCTTCGCAGGTCCCCTGGATGAGAGAGAGACATCTTGTTTTGAAAATGTCGTTGGAGTCAAGGAGTGGGAAGGGGCCATGGATGAAGAGATGGCTTCCCTTAGGAAGAATGAAACTTGGGACTTGGTGCCTAAGGTTGAGGGTGTTACTGTTGTGACTTGTAAGTGGGTTTTCAAGCTGAAGAAGAAGGTTGATGGTAGCATTGAACGGTACAAGGCTCGCCTTGTAGCTCGAGGATTCTCTCAGAAGTATGGGGAAGATTATGATGAAACTTTCAGCCCTGTTGCCAAAATGACTTCGGTTCGGGTGGTGATGGCATTGGCAGCTTGCCAAGGATGGAAGATTTGGCAACTCGACGTGAAGAATGCTTTCTAGTATGGCGAGATTGACAAGGATATCTTCATGGATCAGCCACCTGGTTATGTTTCCAAAAAGCACCCAAGATATGTGTGTAAGCTCAAGAAGGCTCTTTACGGATTGAAGCAGGCACCTCGGGCATGGTATGGCAAGATTGCAGAATTCCTCCAGTTCTGTGGATATTTTGCCGCTGATTCTGATTCGAGCTTATTCGTTAAGAAGATGTGGGAGCTTCAGGTCTTGGTGCTGCTATATGTTGACGATATGATCGTCATGGGGAATTCTGAAGTGGATGTAGCTAGGCTTCGTGCTGAGCTAGCTATCAGATTTGAGATGAAGGACTTGGGTGAGCTCCACCATTTCCTTGGACTCGAAGTGGAGAGGAAAGAGGGCGGAATGCTTGTTTCCCAAAAGGGGTATGCAGAATGAATTGTGAAGCGATTCCGCATGGAAGGGGGGAAGAGCAGCTATACTCCACTGGAGGTTGATATTCATCTTCGACGTGATGAGGGGAAGGTTATTTCTGATCCTTTGGTATTCCGGGCTTTGGTCGGAAGTCTGATATATTTGATGATCACGAGGCCGGATATTGCTTATGCTGTTGGCCGGGTGAGTCGGTATATGGCAGAGCCATGGAAACCTCATCTGATGGCGGCGGGGAGCATTTTGAAGTATGTCAAGACCACCTCAGATTTGGGTCTCTTATATGGGAAGGACTCGGGCTTTTGCTTGCATGGATACATGGATGCTGATTATGGAGGAGATTCAGATGATCGGAGATCGACTTCTGGATACGTCTTTATGACAGGCTCTACAGCTATATCATGGTTCAGCAAGAAGCATGATTTTGTGTCTGTCTCTACCACGGAAGCGGAATACAAAGCTTTGGCATTGGCAGCTCAGGAAGCCATCTGGCTTAGGAGGCTTGTGGAGGACATTCATTGGGAGGTGCATGGTCCTACTCTGCTTCGAGGTGACAATGAGGGTTCCCTCTAATTGGTAAAAACCCAATTTGTCATGCGCGAACTAAGTACATAGAGATTCAACATCATTTCATTCGGGAGGTGTTGGAGGGATCTCTTATGGTTAAGCATGTACAGAGCAAGGATAATGTCGCAGACATATTTACAAAGCCGTTGTCAAAGGAACCGTTCGCACGGTTGAGGAGGTTACTTGGGCTGACTTCCACATCCCACTTCAAGGGGGAGTGTTAAATTTTTTGAAGTGGAAGTGGATTGTTCGGGCAGTCTGTTCTTGGAGACCGCAGAGACCACGCGACCTGTGTTGCGGTTTACTTCTGGAATCGGCGAGCTCGGTGTGGTCACCTGGCTGGTGTGGTCGTGTGTCTCTGGTGTTGGCAACCTGTGTTTGGTTCCCTGCCCAAGTATCTTGTTCTGTTTTAGACCGGGCGGTCTTGTACTAGAAGTCGCTTTTGCGGTCTAGTACTGCGGTCTTGAAAGTGAGGTATTAGATCTTAGATTTACTCTAGAGGGGAGGGGGTGAATAGAGTATTAATAGTTTTTAACTTATTTTATAGCGGAATTAAAATAGTGATATATATATGTGTAGCAGAGTGAGTATAAAATCTTAAACAAATATCACAGCACAGTACAGAAAGAAAAACACAATCACAGATGACACAAGGATCTATAGTAGTTCCCTAATCAAACTGGGTACATCTACTCTTCTACCACCCTTTGTAGGAATCCACTAGGTTTTTGATCAGGTGCCCTATCACCACTGAGCTTTTAATCAGGTGCTCAAACCAAACCACAGGTTTTTGATCAGGTGCCATGCCACCAAAGGTTTAACTTTTGAAGGGAGTTAGAACCCTATACAAGATGAGATAAAATAAACAAAAAGGTGTTAATGAAGTTCTTCTCTGTCAACAAGATTTGAGAGAAGACTAGTGGATTGTTGTGTTGTAAAAGCTCCCCTTGTCTGATAGAAATTCTTTGACAGATAATGGATGGAGCTTTCTCTTGGATGTAGAAAATCTTCCTTGATAGCAGATGAATCTGAGAGACAAGGTTTCTCAGATTATTGTTGCTCTTTGAAGATTAAGAACCAGTAGCTGAAACTGAGAGAAGATTGTTTTGATGTTCTCAGAGAATGAAAATGTTGTGGTTGAACAAAAAGAGATCTCTGTAATTCTTCTTTGACTTTTTGTATTTCTCTCGACTGTTACTTCTCTATTCTCCACAGTCTTACTGATCTTATTGCTTCATCCTTTTCCTTAGGGATATATGACTGATTTGAAATTCAAATCTTCTGGTTAAGGGATAAAATAATCTGAATTAAATCATTCTTGGGACTGCAATCAGATTCAGCAATAAAACTTTAATTCCTTTTTCATGAAAGTATCCTTTTCCAATATGTCAACGGCTACATTCTCAAAAGAAGAGAATAGAAAGGAATATAATAAAAGGAAAGATTAAATCTTGACTTATCTGATAATGAATAAGTCCAAATAACTGAATAGATCCGTTGCTGATTGGTCGATCTGAGTTCAGAGAAAATAGATAACTGATCCATCAGAAATTGTCAAGCTGAAGAAGAAATTCGTCGAACAGAAAGTTGAGTTCGTCGATCTCAATCTGGAGTTCGTCGAACAGAATATCATTCGTCGACCATAACTTTGAGTTCGTCGATCTCAAATTGGAGTTTGTCGACCTGAGAGATAGAATTTGTAGAGCTGGCTGGAAGACTGAATTCGTCGAGCAGGGGAGCAAGTTCGTCGAACTGAAATACGACGTTCGTCGAACTCAGAAAGGATTTCGTCGAACGCAGAAAGATGTTCGTTGAACACAGAAACTTGGAATTTTTCCTAAGTTCTAGCTAACTCAGACACACTTAGACCTTGACCCTTAGAATATGCAATGGGGTCAACTTGAGTCCTAATAACAGATAGTGATCCTAGCCCAAATCAGTAATAGGGTTGTTCCAACAATCTCCCCTTATTTGGGTTAGGATACTATTTGAGAAATAATGAATAAAACAAACAACAAACACAGAGCATATATATATATCTGATAGAATTTTAAATCATTTCAGCAGATAGAAAATATATCACCCTGAGTTTAGAAAGATTTACACTGAAATCAGAAGTAATCAAAACCAAAAGAACTGAAGCTTTACTCTTTCACTTTGAAGAGGGCTTGAAGATGATTTCTCTATTTGGATTTTCTGATTCTCTTTTGCTCATATAAAGGTCATTAGCTCCCAGCAGGGTTTGAGATGAGGCATGAGGAACCACTACAGTTGGGTGCAACCTTAGATAATCTTCAACATTAAAGAGGTGCCTTGAGCTGTACCTTTCAAATTCTTGTCTTCTAAAATCAGACATAGTGGTATACTGAGAGAAATCTTTGCCTTCTGTTTGGCATTATTTATTTGAGTTGTAGCAATTGATTCTTTGAATCTAGCCATGTAGGCATTCTTTTCTGATTCTGGATTGATTGGAGAAGGAGGCCTTTCATCAATTTCACTGGCCTGATATGAATATTGATCATCAGAATTTCTTTTCCTGTGAGAAGAACCATCAGATACATGATATTTATATACTGAGGAAGAAGATCTGGCAGATCCTGAAGGAGGAGCTCTGGCTGATCTTGAACTATGGGAGCCACTTGAGCTTATATTATTTCCTTCTGATGTTCTTGAAGGCTAAGAGAAAGGCTTCTGAGAAAATGAGGAGGACATCTCTGCTGATCCTGCTACTGGAGGAGGAGGAGGATGATTAAATTTAACTGGCTTATCTGAGTAGAAGCCTGTCTTTTTCATTTTCTTTCTCCTGTTGTTCTCATTCCTAGAGAATCTCATCCATGCTGGAGAATCCTTGGTGAGGGTGATATTATGCAAAATGTAATATGGAGTATCATGTGTATAAGAGGGAGGTTTAGGAACAGCAACAACCTTTGCTTTGCTTTTTGACTTTCTTTTCTTTGAAGATTTTGCATTTGTATCATCATCATCATCACTATCATTATCAGAAAACTGAGCAGGGGAATTATACAAATCATCAATCTCTTGAATAGCCTTAACAACATCTTGTTGTTCTTGATGAGCAATATCATCATCAAAATCCTCTGGAAGGGGGGAATCATCAAACACAAAAGTTGGAGGAGATAGGGGGATTCATCAAAAACAAATATTGGAGGTGAATTCACCAAGCCAACTTTTTCTATTACTGCAGCTGTAACTTGAACCTGAACTGGAGATGGAACTTTTAAACTTTTGATGATTTTCTTTAGTAAAATTGTATCTACTGGAGCTGTATAGCAAACTATAGCTTTTGAATAAACTTGAGTCTTAGGCAGACTACTGAAAACTGAGCTGAACTTTGACAATGAGGAAATAATATCTATTGAAGGATTAATAGAAATATTATTTACTGGAGTTATAACTGGAACTGAAACTATAACTGGAGCTTCTTCATTAATGACTGGAGCTGCTTCAAGATCAAACACCATATCTGAACCTGCATCTGCATTATCTGCATCTGGAGCTTCTTCATTAAGCATCTCCCCTTGCCTAGTTTCAGGGAGACCTGAACCTAGGCCCCTAGAAGAAGGGATAGGTGTATAGGAGGTAGGGAAGGATGCAAGCTTAGAAGAGAGGTCAGATATGGCTTGGAGAACTAGAGCTAGCTTCTCATCAAGAAGAGCAGTTAGCTTAGGAAAGATATGATTAAATATTTGATCAGCTATGGAGGAGAAATCAACATACACAAAATCTGGTGTATGCTGAGAAGATGATGGTGTTGGGATAGAAGAGGATGGAATAGAAGAGGGTATGAAGATGTTGGTAGCATCTGATAGGGGTGGAATATTATCTTGATGGATAGGAGATTGAGGTGGAGAATGTGGAGGAAACAATAGGTCAAATGATGGAGGTGGAATGAAAGGAGGAAGTGAATCAAAAGGGGGAAGAGAATCATCAGCTGGGATAGGGGATGATGGAAGATCTGCAGCAGATTTGTCTGGAGAGGAGGAAAAGAAGGAGTGTCTATGGGATTATCTGAGGGAGGAACTTCTTCAGTAGAGGTGTGCTGAAGAGGTTGAGAGGGGAGAGGAGTTGAAGATTCAAGGGGAGGAACTTCTGGTAGGGGTGAGGGAGTGACTGGATCAGTCCTGGTGCTTTCAGAAGCTGTCCTGGAAGATTCTTCCCTTGGATTCCTCTTGGGAATCACTCTTTCCCACTTGCCAAAGAGAGCTGAGGTCAGCCTCTTGCTTGCATTAATAAAGGCCTTTGGAGATACCAACAGGTCTGGGCATTTCTCTTGAAGGATAATGCCTAAAATCCTTCCATAGCAAACACTTAATTTGCTTTGCTTTTTCTTTATTGATTCAAATAGAATCAATCCCCAATTGATTTGTTTCTTCTCAACTAAGGCCACCATCAAAAGAAATTGGTGCCTAGTAATGTTGTCATGAGCATAAGTTTTGCCTAGCAAAACTTTTCCAACTATGTCAGCCATGAATTTGTATTCAACTGAAAAATTCTTTTTCAAAAGATGATTAGGGTTTCCACTGGAGTGACCCATTTTGTTCAGTTCAGCATTAAATTCATCAGAACTAATATCCAACTCATCATCACCATTTATCAAACCAAAAACTTCTGTTAAGATATCTGGGGTAAGAGGAACCTGGTTTCCTGAAATTGATCCTGAGATTGTTGTTGCATTCTCTGACTGTATGGTGTGTACCCATTCTTTTATCTCTTCCACTGGAAGCTTTATCCTGGTTGTCATGAACTTACTTAACTGCTGTTCTTCGAAAAGTCGAAGAATGTCCTGGAATACTTGGTCAGAATGAGTAAATGACTCCATGTCAATGTCGAAACCTGCATCAAGCTTCATCGACGAGATCACTGCTTGGGAAATTGCCATTGTACCTGCAAGAGAAAGAGATCAAGTGCAACGGAACTGGAGGGAAGCAAGAGCAAGTTCTGTAGGCGCAAAGATGAAAAAGAAATCAAAATTTGATTATAAAGAGATCGGAGAAGGCGCAAAATTTCGTGGAACGGGGTTCGGCTAAACCTAGTAAAAATAGAAGTCGAAGAGCCTGGGGCATTGTCAGACTGCGTTCGACGAAAAAGGAATTTTCATCGATCTCAGTTCGACGATCTAGCTGGCTTCGTCGATCTCTGAAGCTAATAGATTTCGTCGATCTCCGTTCGACGAACGACTAAATTTCGTCGATCTCCGTTCGACGAAATTAGGGGATAAATAGAAAATATAATTTTTAATTGATTGAATCTCCATCTATCATTCCTAACTGATTTATAAAGAATATATGTTTCTTTTCATCCAAAGGTTTGGGGAAGATATCAGCCCTTTGTAAGTTAGTAGGAATAAATTGTAGGCAACTTTTATTTTTATCCACATTATCTCTAATAAAGTGGTGCCTAATTTCTATGTGTTTAGTCCTACTATGGAGTACTGGATTTTGTGCTATAGATATTGCACTAGTATTGTCACAAAATATAATTAATTTATTTAAGTTGATACCATTATCTAGAAGTTGATTTTGTATCTACACAATCTATGAGCAGCAACTGCCAGCAACAATATATTCTGCTTCAGCTATTGATGTAGACACAGGTGCCTATTTCTTACAAAACCAAGACACAAGCTTATCATCAAGAAACTGGCAAGTTCCTGATGTGCTTTTCCTGTCTACTCTGCATCCAGCATAATCAGAATCTGAGAATCTATTTAATTCAAATTCTTATGCAGTTGGATACCATAGTCCTAGATTTGGACAACCCTTTATATATATCAAAATTCTTTTTAGTAAAATAAGGTGAGATTCTTTGGGGTTAACTTGGAACCTAGCACAAATACATGTAGCAAACATTATGTCTGGTCTACTAGTTATTAAGTAAAGTAAAGAGCCAACAATTGCTCTATATACTTTTTGATCAACACCTTTCCCTGATTCATCATTATCTACAACAGCATTGGAGGGCATGGGTGTTTTCATAGAAGAGGAATCAGACATACCAAATGTTTTCACTAATTCCTTAGCATACTTGGATTGTGATATGAATATCCCATTAGGAGTTTGTTTCACTTGAAGGCCAAGGAAGTATGATAACTCACCCATACCACTCATTTCAAATTTAGATTGCATTAGGTCAGAAAACCTTTTGCATAGGTTTGAATCAGTATAGCCAAAAATAATATCATCTACATAAATTTGAACTAGTAAGGTTTGATTTTATATATCCTGAAAAATAAAGTTTTATCAACATTGCCTCTACAGAATTTGTTTTCTAAAAGAAAATTAGCTAGGGTCTTATACCATGCTCTGGGAGTTTGCTTGAGACCATAGAGAGCTTTATTAAGCTTAAAGACATAAGAAGAGTGAGTTGGAGAGATAAAACCTGGTGGTTGTTCCATATATAGTTCTTCTTTTATATCTCCATTCAGAAAAGCACTCTTCACATCCATCTGATATACTTTGAATTTCTTGAAGGCAGCAAGGACAAGAAATATCTTGATAGCTTCAAGTCTAGCAACATGAGCAAAGTTTTGATCATAATCAATTCCTTCTTCCTGAGAGTATCCTTGAGCTACCAATCTTGCTTTATTTCTGATTATGAAGCCTTGGTCATCTAGCTTGTTCCTGAAGACCCATTTAGTGCCAATAACTGGATGGCCCTTTGGTCTTGGAACCAAATACCAAACTTTGTTCCTTTCAAATTGATTGAGTTCCTCTTGCATTGCAAGAATCCAATTTGGACCTTGTTCTGCATCTTTTATGGATTGAAGTTCAATCTGTGATAAGAAACAAGTATGCATCTGATTTTGGTTGAGCTGATGCCTTGTTTGAACACCTGCTGAGATATCTCCAATAACTTGGGATATTGGATGATCTCTAACTGTGATGTGATCAACAGTTGGAGTGGGTTCAACAAGAGTTTCCTCTTGAGGGATTTGTTCAGCTGTCACTTGATTTGAATTATCAGCAAGAACTTCTGGAATATCTTCTTCTTCACTGTCTTCAATAGTTTGAGTTGATGGGAGTAGAGAATCTTCATTCTGTATATTCAATCCATTAAGCTCTTCACATAGAGCTGGTACCTGCAAAATATCTCTGGTAGAGGTGGTATTCCTCTCCTCATTTAATATATTAGTTTCATCAAAAGAAACATGCATGGACTCTTCTATCTTAAGAATTGATTTGTTATAAACTCTATATGCTTTACTAGAAAGAGAGTATCCAAGGAATATTCCTTCAGCCGACTTTGCTTCAAATTTCCTTAGATATTTCTTATCATTGCTATGCACATAGCATTTACAGCCAAAAATCTTAAAATAGTTAACCTTACGCTTTTTATTCTTAAGTAATTCATAGGGAGTTTTACCCTTAAGTTTGTGTATTAGACTTCTGTTCAACACATAATTTGCTATGTTCACTGCCTCTGCCCAAAAAGAGAGTGGCAAGTGAGCATCAGTAAGCAATGTAGTTGCTGATTCAATTAATGTTCTAGTTTTCCTTTTAGCTACCCCATTTTGTTGAGGAGTTCTAGGAGCAGAGAAACATTGCCTGATCCCTTCTTTTCCACAGAATTCTCTCATCAGAAGAGATTCAAACTCAGTGCCATGATCACTTCTGATCAATGCAACTAGAGTAGAGTACTCAATCTTGATGGACCTGAGAAAGTCTGTCAGAACACTGAAGGTGTCAAACTTGTTCCTAAGAAAGAACACCCAAGTGAATCTAAAGAAGTCATCTACAATAACTAAAGTGTAATGTTTCCCTCCTAAACTCTTTATTGCAGTGGGTCTAAAAAGATCCAAATGCAGTAAGCACAGAATTCTAGGTGAATCACTCTTGGATAAAGATTTGAAACAACTCTTGGTCTGCTTTCCTAGTTGACAAGCCCTGCAGAGTCCTTCCTTCTTGTATGAACCAGAAGGCAGTCCTCTTACCAGATTGTCCTTAGATAGCTTAGATATAGTTCTAAGGTTAATTTGTCCTAGCCTTTTATGCCATAACTCATTTATTTTACTTATTGAATTAAATAAACAAATATCTGAATTGGCAAAGTCAAAATTGACTAAATAAATATTTCCATGTCTAATTCCAGATAACACATTGATGTTTTTATTATTGGTAATAAGACATAGGGAATGATTAAAAGTTACCTGATAATCTTCATCACATAGCTGGCTTATGCTAATGAGGTTATGCTTGAGACCCTTGACATATGCTACCTCTTTGAAGGTAACTGCTCCAACTTTGATTTTTCCATATCCTTTGGTTTGTCCACAGTTGGAGTCTCCAAAAATCACTTTGGGTCCAAGCTTTGCCTTGTAATTGCTTAGGTTGGCCTTGTTTCCTGTCATGTGCTTAGAACATCCACTACCCAAATACTAATGTTCCTTTATGCGTGGATAGATTTATACCTGCACAACAAAAAAATAAACTAGTTGTTCTCTACCCAGACTACCTTGGGTCCTTTTATCTTACCACAAAAATCTGAAATATAAGAAATCTCAGGCTGATCCTTATAGCCTTGTGGATGATATCTCCTTGGAGGAATAATCCACTCAGTAAAAGGATTTTTAGTATGTGAAGAATTAGAATTCTTTTGAAATTCAGTACATATTTTGTTCGACGAACGTGGCTGAGTTCATCGATCACCGTTCGACGAATTTGTGTGATTTCGTCGAGCGCCATTCGACGAATTCTTTTGAATTCTTTTATTCTTAACATCCTTGCTTGAGATGTTCGTATCTACTTCTATTGTCTCTTTGCTTTTGGCAGAAATGAAATTTACTGGAGTAGATAAAATATTTTTCTTAAGAAGGTGTGGCTGAATTGATGATGCACCCAAGCCCAGTTTGCCAATGAGTCTGGCATTCACAGTGCTTGTGATGTCCATCAGTTTGATGCTTCTCCCATTGAGGGATTCTTCAAACTTTTTAGCCTCAGATAATTTGTTCTCAATGAGAACAATATGTTCTTTGGAGGCAACCAGTTCTTTCTTAAGATTTGCATTATCTTCAGTCAGTTGATTCATTTCAACCAACTTACTTATGAGGGAAATTATTTCTTTCTCAGATTTAATTAAAGCTAAAAAAAGAGTTTTAAATTCATTTTTAAAATCATTTGAATTAAAATCAAAGGTAGAGATTACCTGATCACTGTCATTGTCAGATTCTGATTCATCTGAATTATTTGTTGATGCATTGATAGCCATCATGCAGAAACTTCTTTCATCTTCACCATCTTCATCATCACTAGAGCTTGATGATGATGCATGTTCTGAATCATTGCATGATCATAAACAACCATCATGCATAGATCATTTTCCTTTGAATCATCTTCATCTTCAGAGGAGCTAGATGATGATGACTCTGACTCAGTATCACTCCATGTTTCAGCTACAAAGCCTCTTCCCTTGTGTTTGTGTTTATGGGAGGATGGCTTGCTGGAGTGCCTCTTTTCTTCTTTATCTTTTCTCTTGTCTTTCTTTTGATTTTCTGGACACTCAGGTAGAATGTGTCCAGGCTTCCTGCAGCCCAAAAAAAATTTCTTTAGAGTTTGTTTTGTCATACCTTGGTTTTTCTTTGGATCTGGAATCCTTCTTTCTGAGGTCATTTCTAGCCATTTTGTAAAATCTTTTGGCTAGTAGGCTCATAAACTCCATTTCTCCTGGAGCTTTATCTTCCTCTTCTGTTGCTTGGAAAGTAATGCTTCTCTCCTTTTTGGTGGCTGGAGAGGAGGTAGATTGTTCAGCTTCTCTAGACTTAATAAGCTGCTCATAGGATTTTAATTTGCCTAACAAGGTATCAGTAGAGATTTCATTTAGGCTTCTGGCTTCCTTGATTGGCCAGATCCTTCAGTGCCATGTGCTAGGGAAGCACATTAGGACCTTAGCATTCACTTCAATGATTGAGATCACTTTATCCAAAGACTTCAGTTCATTGATTATGAGAATGAGTCTGTTGTACATGTCTGCTACTATTTCAGTTTCTCCCTTCTTGAAGTTTTCATATTGAGAGATGAGATGAGATCTTCTGTCCTTTCTCTCATCAGAGCCTTCAACCATGTTGTTGAGGGAATTCCAGATATCCATGGCAGAGGTGCAGTCCACAACATTCTGGAATATATCATCAGACATTGTTTGTGTCAATATGTTCATTCCTTTGGCATCTGCATTTCTTTGTTTCTTCTGAGCATCTGTCCACTCAGGAGGTGGAACAGCATTAGTGTTGGTTGCTGCTTCAGTACTTGTTGATGCTGATGGAGTAGGAGGTCCTGTCAAAATGGAATTAAAAATATCCTCATCAATAGAATTCATATACAATTTGATCCTTGCCTTCCATAATGCAAACTTATTGAGATTGCACATAGGATGTCTTGTGCTTGAGTATTTTTTGTTCTGTGCCATGAGTTTTTAGAGAAAGAAAACTATAGAAAAAGTTAAGATCTAATTGATCTTTTGATTCAGGTGTTAGCAGGTGTAATCAATCAACCAACCTCTGATACCAATTGAAAGTAAGGTATTAGATCTTAGACTTACTCTAGAGGGGGTGAATAGAGTATTAAAAGTTTTTAACTTATTTTATAGCAGAATTAAAATAGTGATATATATATGTGTAGCAGAGTGAATATAAAAGCTTAAACAAATATCACAGCACGGTACAGAAAGAAAAACACAATCACACAAGACACAAGGATCTATAGTAGTTCCCTAATCAAACTGGGTACATCTACTCTTCTACCACCCTTGGTAGGAATCCACTTGGTTTTTGATCAGGTGTCCTATCACCACTGAGCTTTTGATCAGGTGCTCAAACCAAACCACAGGTTTTTGATCAGTTGCCCTGCCACCAAAAGTTTAACTTTTGAAGGGAGTTAAAACCCTGTACAAGATGAGATAAAATAAACAAAAAGGTGTTTATAAAGTTCTTCTCTGTCAACAAGATTTAAGAGAAGACTAGTGGATTGTTGTGTTGTAAAAGCTCCCCCTGTCTGATAGAAATTCTTTGACAGATAATGGATGGAGCTTTCTCTTGGATGTAGAAAATCTTCCTTGATAGCAGATGAATCTGAGAGACAAGGTTTCTCAGATTATTGTTGCTCTTTGAAGATTAAGAACCAGCAGCTGAAACTGAGAGAAGATTGTTTTGATGTTCTCAGAGAATGAAAATGTTGTTGTTGAACAATACGAGATCTCTGTAATTCTTCTTTGACTTTTTGTAATTCTCTCGACTGTTACTTCTCTATTCTCTACAGTCTTACTGATCTTACTGCTTCATCCTTTTCCTTAGGGATATATGACTGATTTGAAATTCAAATCTTTTGGTTAAGAAATAAAATAATCCGAATTAAATCTTTCTTGGGACTGCAATCTGATTCAGCAATAAAACTTTAATTCCTTTTCCTTTTTCATGAAAGTATCCTTTTCCAATATGTCAACGGCTACATTCTCGAAAGAAGAGAATAGAAAGGAATATAATAAAAGGAAAGATCAAATCTTGACTTATAATGAATAAGTCCAAATAACTGAATAGATCCGTTGCTGATTGGTCGATCTGAGTTCAGAGAAAATAGATAACTGATCCATCAGAAATTATCAAGCTGAAGAAGAAATTAGTCGAACAGAAAGCTGAGTTCGTCGATCTCAATCCGGAGTTCGTCGAACAGAATATCATTCGTCGACCATAACTTTGAGTTTGTCGATCTCAAATTGGAGTTCGTCGACCTGAGAGATAGAATTTGTAGAGCTGGCTGGAAGAATGAATTCGTCGAGCAGAGGAGCAAGTTTGTCGAACTGAAACACGGCGTTCGTCGAACTCAGAAAGGAGTTCGTCGAACGCAGAAAGATGTTCGTCGAACATAGAAACTTGGAATTTTTCCTAAGTTCTAACTAACTCAGACACACTTAGACCTTGACCCTTAGACTATACAATGGGGTCAACTTGATTCCTAATAACAGATAGTGATCCTAGCCCAAATTAGTAATATGGTTGTTCCAACAGGTATGCATGATTTCGTTCTGGCGGACAGGTTGGTATGTCAAGATGTTCATGTGGCTCCGATATTATAATAGTCTGGGTGGGTTGTATGAGTTCATTTCTAGAAGTCTACTCCTGATTGGTTAGATGCTCATATGTCTATTCTTATAAGAGACCGGGCGTGTTAAAATTTTTGAAAGACCGTTTAGGAGTAAACAGGAGTTGTATCAACAATAGTTATAGCCAAACAACCACAATGCCAAAACAGCAACACAAGAAATCTTTATTGAAATAGAACTGGTTTACAATGCGAGGTATACATGGCGAGACATGATTCATAAGAATCACGGAGATGAGAAGAACAAACACACCAAAAACAAAACTGGCGGTCTGCCAAACCAGAGACCGCACGGACCGCAAAAAGGCTCAGGCCGCCCGGCTTGCTCTGCTGTACTCCCAGACCGCTTGCACAGTCAGACCGCAGAAACAACTTGAGATCGCGTGAACAGAAGCAGACAAGCTGCACTGCCAGACCGCAATCCCAGACCACACGAACTGAAGCTTATTGGAACAAAGAACTGAAGCTGTCGCCAGACCGCAACTCAGACCGCCTAACCGCTGAAGGTCGCCTGATCACTGAGTCCGCTGCGAACAGCACAAGAACACAATAAACCAGTTTGCTGACAGACCGCAGACGAACTGTTTATTCAAGCCGCCGGAAATCACCAAGGAAGGAGACCGCAACCTGCTGACCGCAAACCTGCGAACACAACAACCGGTTAGCTCACTTCCGAGACCGCGCGACTTCAAACTTGAGTCCGCAAGAAACAATCCGGGCTCTTGTTCTTACAGTTATTGTTAGGAATAACGGGCCCTGCACCCCTATTTATAGGCGGATAGAAGGATGTCATCACCGCACAAACTGGGATACAATAACCGCCCATCAGATCTCCAGCGGCCTCATAAGACAGACCGCGTGGACACAGCACATGGACGAGATCCAGCACAAGTCTGCAAGACAGCAGCAGTCCGCGCACAAGCCGCGCGGACACATCGACCACCCTTCCTGAGATCGCCTACGCAGGGACAAACATATGGCCGACGTGAACCAAGTCACCAGAACAGCCCAAACAAGCCGCTCGGTCACTGCGGACAACCAAGAACAGGCCGCCCAGAACAAGACCGGAAGAACTCGCAACAGGTCGCCAGAACCAATGACCAAACCAAGAAGCAAACTGGCCGATCATGGCAGATCGCCAGAACAGCAGGGAGAGATTGCAGAACCAAACCGCCAGAGCACTAGCGCAGGCCGCGCGGTCTCTGCGGTTCCAGCCTTCAGACCGGCCGGACTCCCTTCCACTTCACTACAACAATTTCAACAGGGCGGTCTGCCGGTTTGTTCTTGTCAAGCTGTCTTGGACAGTTTTGCTTAAGTGTAATAAGGTCTTGAAGAGACCGCGTGGTTTGGTTCTGGAGACCGCGTGCTTCAATTAGGAAGGTGACTATATCCCTTGGGGCAGTGACAATATTCGTTCATTCGTCTATAAATAGGGACGCCGGGGTAGCCATTGATACGAAACAACTGTAAGAACAAAAGTTGGCTTGATTGTGTCGGTCTCACTTTGAGGTCGCGCGGTTTGAGTTGTCTGACCGGGTTGTTCTGTTCGCAGGTTAGCGGCTAGCAGTCACCATCAGCATTCTCCCTTCTTTCCAGCTTTGAATAAACCAGTTCGGCAGTGGGCTGTCTTCGCGGACTATGTTTAGGAGTTCTTGGACTGTGTAGTGGACTTAGTTGATCAGGCAGCCATAAGTGGTCGGGCGGTCTTAAGTTGTGGTCTTGCAGTAGGAAGCAGTTCTTCGTCAAGTGTTCATGGGTTCTTCTGTGATCTTGAGACCATGCGGTCTGGGCGATCAAGAAGTGCAGACAAATTGTTTTCAGCAGTTAAATAAAGCAGCAGGTTGTGCGGTCTGTGATTATGGGCTGATAGTAGCGGGTTGTGCTCTGCTCGCGCGGTCTCAGGGTTAGCCGTGCGGCTTGCCTATTCGAGCGGCCTGGTGATCACTTCTTTGGCAGTTTGCCATGTATGTCTCGAGCTATAAAGAGATAGTGAATAACAAGGGCACTATTCTGTCTTACCATTGTCATTGATTGTCATTCTTGTGGATTTTGTTGAAGTGTTCCGCATTATTACTTCACTCCTGAACCTTTAATTTTTGAACAGCCCAGGGCTGCGCCGGACTTGGGCGCGGCCTAGGTCCCAGTCGCCCTAGGTCGCGACCGACTAGGGCACCGCCGCCCGAGGCCGCGTCGGCCTTGGGCGAGGCCTCCTTAGACCGCGACCTCCTAGGGCGCCGCCGCCCGAGGCCACAATGGCCTAGGGCACTGCCGCCCGAGGATGGACCGACCATGGGCGTCGTCGCCCGAGGCCGCACCAGCCTTGGGCGAGGCCGCCCTAGGCCGCGACCGCCTAGGGCGCTGCCGCCCAAGGCCTTGTCATCCTTGGGCAAGGCCGCCTGTGGCCGGGCCAGCCACCCTCCATCTTGGCCGGCAGCTGCGCGCCGTCTCCTCCTTCAGGCTATGCCCATTTAGGGTTTGGGTGTAGGACCGTCATTTCCGTGAATTTGGCGATCCGCGTGATAGAATACGGACGATCTTATTGGCCGGTCCAATAATTAGCGGGTATAATTATTAGACCGCCCCTTCAAAAGCCTATAAATAGACCCTTTCTCTCACTTTTTTGAGGAGGGATAATTATTCACTAATTCTCTCACTTTTTGGAGGAGGGATTCTAGCGGGTATAATTATTCACTAATTCTCTCACTTTTCGGAGGAGGTATTCTCTTTTTCTCTCTCTTCTGCTCTCTCTCTCTCTCTAGAGATTGGAGGCTTTGAACCTGCTATCAGCAGACCATTTGGAGGCTGGGAACTTTCTATCCGCAGACCGCTCAGAGGCTTGCTATCCGCAAACCGCTTGGAGGCTGGGAACTTGCTATACGCAGACCGCTCGGAGACTTGGAGAATTCTCTATCAGCAAACCGCCGGGAGACTCAGAACTCGCTATCAGTAGACCAATCAAGGAGCAGAAGGCACGCAGTGGTATAGACGAAGCTAGGACCTGGGGGGAAAACCTGCATTAGAGCAAGATGATAGACTCTCCCTCTCACCTCCATCATTGTGACGAGGCGCGGCCTGTCGCCTTTGCTCTCTCAAGAACAAATCTGTAAAAGAACACAAAGCATAGTGAAGGTTAGGCCAGCACAGCTCCGACCGCGTGATTTTTCACCCCGATTGTGGGTTTTCCATGTCATCAGCTCTTGGACTCGGTCTTCTCAGGAGACCCATTTTTCTGTTTGCACGTTCAGGCGCTAGTGGGATAAGGCGGTCAAATTGCCCGATCTACCTGAGGCCCCGAGCTACCCGCAACAGATTGGCATCGTCTGTGGGAAGAAGTTACCCGTAATCAGCAGAAGAAGTAGAAGCCAATCAGGACATGGTGGGGAAAGGCACTCGAACGACCCGAGGATCGGCTCGCAGGGAACCGAACCACATTCTTCCGTCATAATCCAACATGCCAGAACAACGTGAGGATGCCCCACCCCCTAGCAACACTCCCGCAGGAGGAGATGCCCACGGGGTAGACATCTAGGATGAAATGCTCGCCCTTCACATGCGCATTGCCGGCGGAAACCCCACGCAGGAGAACGTGCTGCCACCCGATGACCACGGCTAGGGGCCTGGGGTGCGAGAATCATAGTCAGAGTCGTCGAGATGAGCAAGCCCGGAGCTCCCAGCTCGACCAGTTAGGGCAGACGAGGTCGTACTACCACAACCCCAGGACAGGGGGCAGCAAGGGAGGCACTAAGAGAACTGTTAGCAGAGGAGTATGGGATGTTGGGATGTCGGGCCGCGCTAATGCGTCGCCCGGACCGAGGAGCTTCGCCGTTAGCGGCTAAGGTACTGGCATATCCCGCCCGCCATGGTTCAAGCTCCCGCACATCGAGACATACGACAGAACATGGGACCCACTGGAACATGTGAATCGCTTCGCAACGATCCTTCATCTTTACCGCGCGCCCGACCAGCTGCTCTGTCAAGTTTCCCCACCACGCTGAAAGGCCAGGCACAGACCTGGTACCATTCCCTCCGGGATGGATCCATCCGGAGCTTCCCTCAGCTCACTCAGACGTTATTGGATCAGTTCTTTGTCAATTGACGCATTGCGAAAGACCCTTCCCACCTCTCTGGGATCCGATAAGGCGAGGGGAAAACCCTGAAGGAATTCTTCGGATGCTTCACCTCAGAGGCTAGGCAGATCCCAGATGTGGATCCGGAACTCCTCCGAGGAGTCTCCTGGGCGGACTCCACCCCAGAGGATTTTACTCAGCTCTGATGCAGGTAATGGTCCCAAGCTACCTCGACCTGGTACACCGAGTGGAGGCACTTATAGCGGCTGACACAGCAATCGATGCTCACAAGAGGCAGTTTGAAGGAGGGAAGAGGAAGCGAGAAGAGTTGGCACCCAAGCACCGTGAAAAGCGAACACCGAAAGGACCGACCCGGGGACCAACCCCGCCAAAGGTATAACGAGTATTCACGCTTAACACCTTGCGCGCCAATGTGCTTTTCGCCATACGGGATGATCCAGAGCTGCGAAGACCGCGGGATGTCCCTATGGGAAGGGAGACAGAACAAAATACTGTGAATTCCACAGGGGCACCGGGCACACCACCGATGAGTGCCTAAATCCGAAGGATGAAATCAAGTGGTTCAACTGCCGTAGAGCACTTTGAAGGTTCATACAGGACCAGGAGAGGCACCGCCCGGACGAGCGCAGAAAGGACCAGGCTCTCGAAGCACCTGGAGGGAGGCCAGCCGTAGGAATGGTCGAAACCATAACGGGGATTCCATTCGCCACCATGAACTCGATTGCGCAAGGTGAATCAGGGCAAAGAGCACCAGCCAAGTTGAAGATCAGTTTCAGGGACGAGGATTTGGAAGGATTGTTATTACTGCACCAAGATCCTCTGGTGGTGACCACAGAGATTGGAGACTTCAGCTTCCACGTCAAGCGGGTATTGGTCGACAACGGAAGCTCGGAAAACGTTCTATTCATAACAGCCCTCCTAGGGATGCGCCTTCCGAGGGAGGATCTCCGACCAGCAGCCGACCCGATCTATAGCTTCGACGGAGGGCCAGTTGTAGTCGAGGGAACGATCATACTCCCAGTCACCCTTGGAGAGTTCCTGAGACAGGCCACCCATCAAGTGCAGTTTGTGGCAGTGGATACAGAATCACCGTACAACACGATCTTCGGACGCCCCCACCATTCACATTCGGGGAAATCCCATCAATTCCTCATCTCCCAATGAAGTTCTCCACGCCTACTGTAGTAAGAGTTGTCAGAGGGAACCAAAGGGTAGCTGATGAGTCCTAATCATATACACTTTTATGGACTCATCTGGGCCATCTATTTAGTCTTTTCACTGCACTTTAGCCCTGTTTTAGCTCATATTGGTCATTCTATGCTAGGTGCACTTATAGGCCCTATTTGGTGTAAATTCGTATCTTTCTTCGTTATTAGTTTTCTTGTGCTGATTAAGTTCCACTTTCAGTGGCTAGACTGGTGTCGTACGCTGGAACAGGTGTCGTGCAGGTGTTTCCGGTGCAATTCTGCACAGGAACACTGCGCACGATCACCGGTTCTATTGCGCACGACCACTGGTCGTGCGCCACTGATCGTGTGCACTTAACACCTTTTTCATGAGTTCTGTTTGGTGCAGTGCGCACGACCATCAATGCCAGTGCGCACGACCATCGGTCGTGCGCCACTGCTCGTGCGCACTTACCATTTAATTTCCGAGTTCTGTTTGATGTAGTGCGCACGACCATCAACTCCAGTGCGCACGACCACCGGTCGTGCGCCACTATTCGTGCGCACTTAACAGTAATTTTATGAGTTCTGTTTCAACCAGAGCGCACGACCACCTACGATAGTGCGCACGACCACCGGTCGTGCGCCACTGGTCGTGCGAACATTTTATTTTACAATTTCTGTCTTTGCAGGTTCCGTCCAGGCAGAGCGCACGATCACCGAATTCTAGTGCGCTCGACCACTGGTCGTGCGCCAATGACCGTGCGCACTATTAATTCCAGCGCCTATAAATTCCGCTGCTCGCGATTTAGGTCGGATCGATCGTTCTCTTCCGCCGTTTTCCACCCGGTTCTGCCCAGATTCGCCCCTCCACCGTCGCCCACCATATGGAGGTGCTCCGGGCTTGCTCTTCACGCCAATCTTGAGCCGGAGTTTCCTCTCGGCCTCCTCCTTCATCCAAGAGCTTCAAAGAGAGATCTAGCCGCCATCTCCATCGAGCAAGAGGAAGTTTGCAACCTCTACCGGATCGTGACACGAAGAAGACGGGTCCATTGGAGAGTCGTGACAGCTCTCTCTACCCCGGACGTAGTTGCGGACCGAGCTTGGACGCGGATTGACAACCCGGCGATTCCAACCGTGAATCTACAACGAGACTTCGGATTCGGTCGATTTCTTGCCTTATTCTTCTCTTATTGATGTGTATGTAGCTAGAACCAACATTTTGATGAAGTATGTTTTTACTTGTTAACATTAGTATGAAATCATGTCTATGTGATTGAGTAATCTTGTTATATTTTCATTTGAGGTGTGCCCCGTGGTGTGGATTGTTCGTTGTGTTGTGCCGCCCTAACAATTGTTAGCGGTGTGCTTTGCGAAGAGGTGCTTACGACCCTCATTCCGTTAGCCTACTCGCCCATCCGCCTACCGAAGCGTGGCATCGCGGCCCGTACTCCATCCCGCCTAACGAAGCAGCGCGCTCAAGGCCTGCATAGTTCGATCCGCTTGCCTACTCGTCCATCCGCCCTTACGAAGTAGCGCGTTCAAGGCCTACGTAGTCTTCCATCCCGCCGAGCGAAGCTTTGCATAGCGGCATTGCATAGGAGTAGTTGTAGCTTTTTCTCTTTATTTTCCACAAACCAAATCAACCCCCGTGTCCGCAATTCATCCGACCCAAAGGACTTCGATCTCAAGTCCTTCCTCGAACGTTAACTCCACCTTACTGTGTTCCTTGAGAGATTCGATACTTGGGGATTTACTTCCTCATATTATTACTTGACAATGACCGGTTCACTGCCGTTCGGATCGCAGTCTCGCTACCGCCTATAGCGGTGTGCAGGATTTGCGCATCAAGTTTTTGGCGCCGTTGCCGGGGACCACAGTCGTGTGAGTTTTCTTGAGAGGGAGACGAGAGATAGTTGTTCTTCCTTTGTGTTTAGCCGCATTTCTATTTTTTTTGTTTTGCCTTTATTTCGTCTTTCCCTATTTTAAAGTTTTAGGCAAGTTTAAATCTAAGGAGCTCTATTAGTTGTGTGGATTATCCTTGCAAAGAATTTCTGCTTCATTTTATCTGCTTTAATCATTGAAAATGTCGTCATGGGGTATTTCGCCTAGCTTTAATGATAAGATGGTTTATTATTTAGACCAAATGAATGAGTTGAATGCTGGGCAGTGTAGGAACATTGTTTGCTTATTGTGTCGAGGAGAGGGTCATGAATTGAAGGACTGTCCCAGTCTTTTCAAGCCTGACCGCCGCTCCTCCACTCAGGGCGACATTGTCCCTACCACTCCTTCTTTACCCATGGAGGCAATCGTGCCCTCTATCCCTGAGCCTATTTTGTGCATGGATTCCTCACTCCCTGTGTATGGCTTCACTCCTAGTGATGATGATCACTCATCTATTAGCCAACAAGGAGAGGAATGGGAGCTCCTAGATGCACCTGAGCATGATGAGGAAAGTATTCTTTCCATCGGGGAGGCTTTAGCAGACCTTTTTACGGAGGAACCAAATCTTTGTGTTTTTCCAGTTTCTTTGCACGATTTTTCTACGCACATTCTTTATGATCCTATCAAAGTAAAGGAGCGGGGTGATGCTTCGGACTCGGAGGATACTCCTTCTGATGAGGAGGTTTGCACTTCCTCATGGGACGAGGAGGTCCAACTCACCACCGAGGCTCTTGAGTTCTTGGATTCCCCTCGCCATGATACTTACGATGATGATAGTGATCTATCCTTGGATCCTGCTGGGAGTGAGACCGGGATCACTCCCCTGATGATTGATTATTTATGTCATTCTTCTCTTTTATTTCCTGACCCCCTTTCTTCATCTGAGCCTGTGCAGGTTGAGTCTTCACAGGTACATCAGGAGGACTTAGAGCTTTTTGCTCAAGTCAATGATGAGAGTATCCTTTCATGTGAGGAGGTTTATTCCCCCTCCTTTGAGGAAGCTTCACTCATTGCCTTTTCTTCCTGTCACCTTGCTGTTGACGATACCTTGCTAAGCAAGGATGTGTTTTGTGAGATGAGTGAGGACCAGGCCTCCTCCTTTTCTTACATTCTCTACCCTCTACCTGTGGGGAGCAGGTATCTTTATTTAGGTAGCGGGGTGACTGTTCTATCACCGTATCGGCACCCGCAACCGAAACGGATTTTGGAACAGTTACATGTGCATTTTCTCTTCCATTGGCCCATTAGCTAGGACCTTTAAGTTTTCAAATAAGTCGTGCTGGGATGACAGTAACCCCAGTAGTTATCTTTCTTTTTCCTGAAATTTTATTTTGTCTAGTTTAGTTAAGTTTTGTTAAGGCTGTGAATACCGCGCTGCTGGTGCTGAATCCTGTTTGTGCGTAAACTGCACGGTGGATGGACATTCTACTAAAATTTTGGCCGCTGGAAAATTCCTAAGGCGCACGATCACTGGTCGTGCGCACTACTTATCGCGCACGACCACTGGTCGTGCGATCGGCCCAAATTTTTATAAAAAGCCCGTCCGCCCGAGCCTTTCACGCACGATCTAGGGCTTTCGTTTTTCGTCGTCCGTGCGCCGTCTCCGCTGGGTTGCCGCCGATCGTGCGCCCTCTTTCCTTCCGGTGAGCCCACTTCCTATTCTCCTCTTTCCCCTTGCCCTCCTACCACCATGAGCTCCAGAGATCGCCAAAAGGTCTACCAACGCTCCGGCCGCTCTTCCGCCTCTCCTGCTCAGATCCTCGCTAGGATGGCTACTTTTTCCAAGGATTCGCACACGCGGCGATTCAATTCTCTTAAGGAGAAGCCATTCCTATCACAGCGTCTCGTGGATTGGAACGAGTTGAACTCTATCGGCGACAATGGGGAGTTGGGGGAGGCCGTCCGCCAACGCTATTATTTCGATCATTGGAGCGGGGTGTTCGAGTGCAATGACCTCGGCTACCGGGAGCTTACCTTGGAGTTCCTTGCTACGTTTGAGTGGGATGTGTTGCCCTCCGGTCAACGTCCGGGAAAATGCTCTTTCCGCATTTTGGGCAAGGTCTTCACTCTATCCTTGTCTGAGCTGGCGGTGCATGCTGGATTTTACACTGAAGCCGAGGATGCGGCGATCCCTTTTCTGGATTTGGATGTCTCCTTCCCTGATGGCGTCACCCCGCGTGCTGCGTGGTGTGCTCTCACGGGTCGTGATGAAGAATATGTTGCCAGGAAAAGCAAATCTACCTGGATCGTCGCGCCTGCTCTCCGTTTCCTGCAGCACGTCCTTAGCCACTCTCTTGTCGCCCGTGCCCTTAGTCAGAACGTGGTGGGGTGGCAAGATCTGATCTCCCTCTATAGTATGGAATTTCGGCAGCCTTTGCATCTTGGCTACATGCTAGCTTTCTTCTTCCACCACGAGGCCACTTACGGTCTCACAGGTGCCATTGGTGGTGCATACTATATTACCCGCATTGCCAAAAGCCTGGGGGTTTGGAGTCATCTGCCTCCGATGGTGCAGGTGACTGCGCCCTCCTTCATCACTCGGGCCACCATGGTGAGTTTCCATCTATTACGGGTCGTGGGGAAGAAGAGTAGTAGACGCTTTGTGGTCGTGATGCCGGGAGATGCGCCTAGGGAGAGGCAAGGCGACGAGGAGCACGGAGAGCTGGCTGAGCCGCCAAATACTCACCGCGAGGTAGCCCTTCTGCAGCCGCGAAGGCATTCATTTCAGCAGGAGCGGAGAGCCAAGGAGGAGGGCAGTTCTTCTAGAGCGCCGGAGGTGCCAAGTTTCGATCGGCGCCTCTCCGATCTGGAAGCGAACCAGTATTGGCTGACGGATTTCGTTTATCAGCAAGCATTGCGGGGAGGGTTAAATATTCCCCCACCTCCGGGTCGGGCCGCATCATCTTCCAGACGGTCGCCGTCCGTTGTTGTTCTAGATAGCGACAGTGACGATGAGTGATCTTTCTCCCTGCTTGCGGGCTATTCTAAGCCTTGTTGTCTGTTTTCTCTTGTTGCTTTTTAGGTTTTTTGTTGAGTCGTTCGAACTCCTTCTTTTTTTGTTACTGTAATAATGACATTTTGCTCGTGGATGCTCTTCTGGGCATAGTTTTATGTATCCAGCTTATTCTGTTCCCTTTTTTTTGTGTGCAAGTGCTTAATATTAATTGCAGGAACAGGTTCCCTCCCATGGGTGATAACCCAGATTTCTTGATTTTTAGTGCTCTCACATGTTGAGTTCAGTTTTTACTATTTTTGTTGTTCTAGTGTGTCACTTTCAGGTGGCCATTGTTCCTTGTGATGGCGGATGCTGCGGACTAGTCTTGATCGTAAACGCCAATCGTCTGGTATGCTCATTTCTGAGCATTGGGTAACACTTCCTCCCTTCTTCTAGCTTCAAATTTCTAGATATATCGTTTAGCTTAAGTCTGGGGGAGCGGTTGTTGTTATCCACTATGCACGAGTTGCACCGCATACTAGAAGGTTGTATCTTTATTTTTCCTACTCATTATTTTTGTTTTTCATGCTTCACACACCACTTCACCCACTTGAGTGCGCGCTTATCTTTTTGTGTTGTTCCGTTTAAACTATTTTGGTCGGAATGTGAAATAGATTGTTAACGTAGGAATTATTATTTGGAGTGCGATGTTGACTCATGTAGTGTTCTAGTCACTTCGCATGCTATGGTAGAATGTGAGTAGAACTAGATTTTCTTTATGCATCTAAATTTTATTTCTGCGTAAATTTAGATTTAATATACTCAAGTGGTGAATTTGTATGGAATTGACGATAACCCGGTGTTGTGTGTGTGCGATTGCTAGTCGTGTGTTGCTCGAGTCGGGAGGAAGGTTTATCTTTCTCGTGGGCTAAGAACTTGCCCCAAGCGACTCTCGAAGCATGGGTGAGAGCTACTCGTTGAGTCAAGCATGATGTAGGCCACCCTTTGGCTAGTTTGAGCTTTGTTATTCCATGTCCATTTCATTCACCTTTGCAAGCCTATTTTGTGCCTACCAATCCTTTGTTCAGCTCCTCTTCATCCACCAAAGCCTGAAGCCTATCCCACGCCCGCAACCAAATTGTTTTTAACTGCGCTCATAATTCTAAACTTGTGTGGAGTGTGGAATCGTTGTGTTATGATGGGAAAATAACGTCCATCTGCTGATTTTGAACCAACCGGGGGTTACATAAAAGAAGTAAAATATGTAAAAGAAAAAAAAGAGTATTTTGAAAAAAAATCCGCCCGAGCTAAAATCAGAAAATCTGTTGGTATTTGTGAAGTAGGCCGCGTGCACTCCTGGTTTTCATGATAAGTCTGGGGGTGTGTCACACGAGCATTGTTGTTGGTCTTGCGTGGTGCAGCGTTCCGTTAGCTCACTTGGGTTGCGTAGCCGCCGTGTTTAACTTTGAAATATCATACCGTAACCTAAGCCCCGTTTTACTCCTAAAAGCCCTACTGATTTGACTTGCAAGAGTGCTAGCGCCGTGGAGAGAGTGTGACCGGGCAAGCGTATGGTTCACGACGTTGATGGATTTCAGTGGAGTTATTCCTAAGCCCCGATCTTTTGCAACACCCGCCTCAGTGTCTCGTCACTTTCACACCGGAGATGATCATCAAATTCTTCACAATTCACCAACTGAGTATTGATAAATCTTTATTTACGCTCTAGTACTTTCGTAAATTAGTTAGCATAGTTAGAATCTCTTTTTACGAAATCTCTATTTGCATGCTTTTGTTACTTCGCATTGTACTCCCTTGCGTAATTTTCTTTGTTAACTACCTTTTTCACACTCCACCGGATTCGTTTGCTCGGGACGCGCAAACAGTTAAGTCTGGGGGTGTGATGAGTCCTGATCATATACACTTTTATGGACTCATCTGGGCCATCTATTTAGTCTTTTCACTGCACTTTAGCCCTGTTTTAGCTCATATTGGTCATTCTATGCTAGGTGCACTTATAGGCCCTATTTGGTGTAAATTCGTATCTTTCTTCGTTATTAGTTTTCTTGTGCTGATTAAGTTCCACTTTCAGTGGCTAGACTGGTGTCGTACGCTGGAACAGGTGTCGTGCAGGTGTTTCCGGTGCAATTCTGCACAGGAACACTGCGCACGATCACCGGTTCTATTGCGCACGACCACTGGTCGTGCGCCACTGATCGTGTGCACTTAACACCTTTTTCATGAGTTCTGTTTGGTGCAGTGCGCACGACCATCAATGCCAGTGCGCACGACCACCGGTCGTGCGCCACTGCTCATGCGCACTTACCATTTAATTTCCGAGTTTTGTTTGCTGTAGTGCGCACGACCATCAACTCCAGTGCGCACGACCACCGGTCGTGCGCCACTATTCGTGCGCACTTAACAGTAATTTTATGAGTTCTGTTTCAACCAGAGCGCACGACCACCTACGATAGTGCACACGACCACCGGTCGTGCGCCACTGGTCGTGCGAACATTTTATTTTACAATTTCTGTCTTTGCAGGTTCCGTCCAGGCAGAGCGCACGATCACCGAATTCTAGTGCGCACGACCACTGGTCGTGCGCCAATGATCGTGCGCACTGTTAATTCCAGCGCCTATAAATTCCGCTGCTCGCGATTTAGGTCGGATCGATCGTTCTCTTCCGCCGTTTTCCGCCCGGTTCCGCCCAGATTCGCCCCTCCACCGTCGCCCACCATATGGAGGTGCTCCGGGCTTGCTCTTCACGCCAATCTTGAGCCGGAGTTTCCTCTCGGCCTCCTCCTTCATCTAAGAGCTTCAAAGAGAGATCTAGCCGCCATCTCCATCGAGCAAGAGGAAGTTTGCAACCTCTACCGGATCGTGACACGAAGAAGACGGGTCCATTGGAGAGTCGTGACAGCTCTCTCTACCCCGGACGTAGTTGCGGACCGAGCTTGGACGCGGATTGACAACCCGGCGATTCCAACCGTGAATCTACAACGAGACTTCGGATTCGGTCGATTTCTTGCTTTATTCTTCTCTTATTGATGTGTACGTAGCTAGAACCAACATTTTGATGAAGTATGTTTTTACTTGTTAACATTAGTATGAAATCATGTCTATGTGATTGAGTAATCTTGTTATATTTTCATTTGAGGTGTGCCCCGTGGTGTGGATTGTTCGTTGTGTTGTGCCGCCCTAACAATTGTTAGCGGTGTGCTTTGCGAAGAGGTGCTTACGACCCTCATTCCGTTAGCCTACTCGCCCATCCGCCTACCGAAGCGTGGCATCGCGGCCCGTACTCCATCCCGCCTAACGAAGCAGCGCGCTCAAGGCCTGCATAGTTCGATCCGCTTGCCTACTCGTCCATCCGCCCTTACGAAGTAGCGCGTTCAAGGCCTACGTAGTCTTCCATCCCGCCGAGCGAAGCTTTGCATAGCGGCATTGCATAGGAGTAGTTGTAGCTTTTTCTCTTTATTTTCCACAAACCAAATCAACCCCCGTGTCCGCAATTCATCCGACCCAAAGGACTTCGATCTCAAGTCCTTCCTCGAACGTTAACTCCACCTTACTGTGTTCCTTGAGAGATTCGATACTTGGGGATTTACTTCCTCATATTATTACTTGACAACGACCGGTTCACTGCCGTTCGGATCGCAGTCTCGCTACCGCCTATAGCGGTGTGCAGGATTTGCGCATCAGTAGCCAGGGCATGCTACCTGCAATAGACCAGTGACCAACTAGGAGTACCCTTGCAAACAGGAAAGGGGGAATCGAGCAAGCTGAAATAACCATGAAGAGAGCAGCAGCAGAGTGGAGATTGCCAGAGCGTCGCACGATGGCCATTTATCCTTTATCATTTTCTCGAACTTTCTATCCTTTATCATTTTCTCAAACTATTTGCCACTAAAGTCGCGAGCTTGTGCTCGCGCAAGACCTCCACTATAAAATCGCGAGCTAGTTCTCGTGCAATCCTCCGCTATAAAGTCGCGGGACCGCACTCGTGCACCATTTCTTATGTATTCCTTGCCAGGACAGTTTCAAACTCAAATCATGCAAGGACATCAAAGGCAGGACAGCCCCCGCATGGCCACTCCACAAGGAACAGCCCTAGGGAAGGATCGTGGCACACATATCCCGGATCAAGGACGGACTCCTGCCGTCACAAACTGCAGCATTGCTTCCACGAACATTCAATGGCATCCCCCGGTTTTCCCGGGTCTCTCCCAGACATTCAGCAGCACCCTCAGTCTCTCCCTGGCGGGCAAAGGTTGCCCCCAAGTCCAGGAGATCGAGCACAGAGCTATTCGGGTCTCGTCCTTCATGACCTCTTGTTGTTAGGGATCGAAGGTCACCCCTTCTCTGCACAGCAAGTCGCAGCACCGTCATGGCCTGCCCCCCTTACGGTCGCCTAAGTTCGAAGATTCGCTCTTCACCAACATAAAATCAATGGCACCCCCAGTAATCCTGGGTCGCGCCATCAGCGGCATCCCCCGGTTTACCCGGGTCTCGCCAGACATTCAGCGACATCCCCCAGTTTACCCGGGTCTCGCCCAAACATTCAGCGGCACCCCCCGGTTTACCTGGGTATCGCCCAGATATTCAGCGGCATCCCCCAATAATCTTAGGTCGCGCCATCAGCGGCATCCCCCTTTTTACCTGGGTCTCGCCAAGACATTCAGCGGCATCCCCGGTTTACTCGAGTCTCGCCCAGACATCAGCAGAACAATAACCCGAAGCGCCCCCTCCTTCTTGACGAACAAGCTAGAATCAGAGTCTGAAGCAAAGAACCTGCAGAATAGAAGATACTCCGCGATCTTCCCATACCACGCCCGAGGCGCTTGCTTCAACCCATACAGGGCCTTCTTCAGTTTGCAGACGTAGTCTGGACAATCCTCTGAAATGAAGCCCGGCGGCTGGATCATGAAGATATCCTTGTCAATCTCTCCGTATAAGAAAGCATTCTTCACATCGAGCTGCCAAATCTCCCATCCACTAGATGCCGCCAAAGCAATAACAATTCAAACTGAGGTCATCTTTGCCACTGGACTGAACGTCTCATCATAATCTTCTCCATACTGCTGTGAGAACCCGCGAGCCACAAGGCGAGCCTTGTATCGCTCGATCGTGCCGTCAGCTTTCTTCTTGAGCTTATAAACTCATTTGCATGTCACAGGGGTAATGCCCTTGGGCCTGGGCACTAGAGACCAAGTCTCATTCTTCTTGAGAGCATCCATCTCCTCTTGCATAGCAATGTCCCACTGCTTCACGCCTTTGGCTTTCTCAAAGCTCGACGGCTCCCTCTCATCCAAGGGACCAGCGAAGAAACATGAGACAAAGCTCACCATGTTTCCTCCTGTGTATCGATCTGGTGGCTTGATAGTCCTCTTCGACCTCCTAAGAGGTTGCTCCTGACTAACCACCTCCTCAGCTACTTCTTCTGTGCTAGCTCCTCTTCCAGACGAACTTGGAGCATCGCTCCCCCTGCTTCCAGAACCTGAAGCCTCCATCTCAGAGCTTGACACAGCTGAAGCTCCTGGTGAAATAGGCAACTCCACTTGAAGACTTCCCGCAGCTTTCCCTGCTTCATCAACCATGCTCTCTGGTAATTCAACTCCTGAACTCCCCTTGTAGGAAGTCACCTCATCGAACACCACATCCCGAGATACCACTGATCTCCGTGTCTCAGGATCCATGCATCTCCATCCTTTCTTCCGATCATCATACCCAACAAAGACTAGCTTCCTTGCTTTCGCATCTAGCTTTGTCTGAAGAGCATCAGGAATATGCACATAATAGGTTGACCCGAATACCCGAAGGTGTGCAACACTCAGCTTCTCCTTGAACATCAGTTCGTGAGGGGTATTCATGTTGATAGGACTTAGAGGCATCCTGTTGATGACATATGCCGCACAAGACATTCCTCCGCCCAAAAGGACTTTGGGATACTCTTGGCATGAAGCCAGCATTTGCAGGTTTCCGTCAGATCACGGATCTTCCTCTCCGCAACGCCGTTTTGTTGTGGAGTATGGGCACAAGTGAGCTCTCTCCGGACGTCGTGCTTCCTGCAAAAACTTGAGAACTCACCAGAGGTGAACTCCCCACCATTGTCAGTTCTTAATTTTTTCACCCGCAGGCCTAACCGACCTTCCACCAGCTCCTTGAACTCCACGAACTTCGCAAAGGCTTCTGACTTCTCTTTCAGAAAATACACCCAGACATATCTGGTGTAATCGTCAATCAACACCAACATATATCTGTTGCCTCCAAGGCTTGGGGTGGCAGTCGTTCCCATCAAATCACCGTGAATGCACTCCAACGACGCTTTGCTTCTTGTTTGTGATTTATCAAATGGAAGTCGGTGAGACTTACCAAACTGACATCCCACACAAACATGACCGTCTCCATAAGAGGACAAGCTAGGCAAGCCCTTGATAAGGCCCCTTACCGCCATAGCCTTCAATTTGTCCATGCCAACATGCCCCAACCTTTCATGCCAGATAGTCGCGCTATCGTTGGTCTTCATCTTATCAACATAGGTACTTGTCGATAAAACGAGCAAGTCCTTAACCCGCTTTCCAACATGGATGACATCTCCCTTTATCTCCGGTTGAGTTTTAAGAAACTTCACTTCTGTTCGGTCAAACAGAACGTGATAACCGGCATCGACCGCATTGGTCACAGAGAAGAGATTCTTCTTCATACCAGGCACGTGATAAACACTCCTCAATGTGAGTGGACCCTTATCACTGCTCAGAGAGACAACACCTTCTTGTTCTACTGCATGAATAGAATTATCAGGCGTAATGATAGCATCGTTACCTGAGTAAGGCTCCAAAGAAGAGAATTTTGATTCATCCCCGGTGAGGTGATGCCCACTCCCTGAATCCACGAGCCAATCCTCTTCGAAGTTGATGGCAGCCAAGGCCTTAACAGGCATCGCCGTCATATTAGCCGCAAAGGCTCCTCCCCATCCAGCTTCATCAGACTTTGGTTTCTCCTTCTCCGCTACATGTCCCGACTGAAGATTAACCCGGCAATCCTTCTTGAAGTGGCCGGTCTTATTACACCTGAAGCACCTTGGTCCCTCTCCCTTCTTCTTCCCATCAGACTTAGAAGCATAACCTCTATCCTGCTGACCTGAAGTAGAGGGTCCATCCTGACCTGGCTTCTTCTTCTCCCACTTCTTCTTCTTCTTTCCAGAGAACAACACATCACTATCTTCCCCAGAGATAGAAGTCCATGCCATCTGTCTTGCCAAACTTTCCTGCGAAGCAAGTAAGTTCTCCAGCTCCAACAAAGATGGTTGATTTGCCTAAACTTGAACTGACGTCACAAAGGCAAGATACTCCTTCCGCAACCCGCGTATGATATGCCTCTTCACTTTTTCCTCCGAGATGGGCTCATCAGGGTCCAATGCAGAAATCTCTGCTATAAGGTTCTTCATCTTGAGAAAGAAGGTAGAAATAGAAAGATCACCTTGAGAGTCCTTCGCCAACTCATTTTCAAGAAACTATAGTTGAGCTACATTCTTCTTATTAAACAGCCCGTCCAATGACGTCCAAATCTCAGCAGCAGATTTACATCCAATGATGTGATCAAACAGCTCTGGTGAGATATCCCTCTTGAGTGTGAACTCTGCCTTAGCATTAGTCCTCCTCCAAAGTCTCACCTCTGCCATATTATCTCCTGCTAGAAACACTTCTTGTGTGTCTTCTCCTCCAACTATCTCCCATAGATCCTCGCCAAGTAAGTAGCTCTCCATACACGACCTCCATTTCTTATAGTTAGTCGATGTGAGGAGTTCAATACCAAGCCCTCTTGCGTATCCACCTTCCATGGCAATCTATGTGGTCTCTTCTTCACAAAGATGATGGCAACTCAAGTTGATCACTACTTATCCACTCCAACAACCTCCCTCTGATACCATGTTAAAATATTTGATTTGAATCGTTTAGGAGTAAGCAGGAGTTGCATCAACTGGGTTATAGCCAAACAACCACAATGCCATACAGCAACACAAGAAACTTTATTGAATCACAAACTTCATTTACACTGCGAGGTATACATGGTGAGACATGATTCATATGAATCGCTGAGGAGAGAAGAACAAAACACCAAAAAGTAAAACTGGCGGCTTGACAAAGCAGAGACCGCACAGACCGCACAACTCTAGAGGTCGCCCGGCTTAACCTGAGACCACGCGAACATAAAACAGACAGACCGCCTGCACTGCAAGACCGCCACCTCAGACTGCACGAACTGGAGCTTATTGAATTGAACGAAGAATAGAAGCTGTCGCCAGACCGCAACTCAGATCGCCTAACCGCTGAAGGTCGACTGACCGCTGAGCTCGATGCAAACAGCACAAGAACACCATAAACCAGTTCCCAGATAGACCGCTGCCGAACTGCTTATTCAAGCCGCTGAGAATCACCAAGGAAGGAGAATGCAACCTTCTGACCGCAAACCTGCTAACACAACAAACAGTCAACTCGCTTCCGAGACCGCCCGACCTCAAAGTTGAGACCGCACGAATTAACCCAGGCTCTAGTTCTTACAGTTCTCGTTATGAATAACGGGTCAGGCACCCCTATTTATAGGCTGGTAGACGGATGTCGTCACCGCACAGGAGAGATACAATCACTACCCGTCAGATCGCCAGCGGTCTCACAAAGTAGACCGCGCGATCAGACCACTTGGACAACCTTCTGTCCAAAACCGCAGATCAGCAGACAGATAGCGCACAAGTCGCGCGAACACGAGACCGCGCACAAGCCGCGCGGGCACAAGAACGCTCCTTCCTTATATCACCAGGAGCAAACCAAGAACCATCTGGCCGACTTCAAACAAGTCGCCAGATCGACCAGCACAAGCCGCTCGGTCAGGCGGTTACACAGAACAGACCGCCCGGTCTTCTAACAAAGAAACAAGACCGACCAAGCAGAACAACTCGGAGAGAGACCGCAACAACCAGGAACAAACCGGCCAACCAGCAGATCGCCAGAATCAACCAGGCAGAGCCAGACCGGCAGAATACCAACACAAGTCGCGCGGTCTCTGCGGTCTCCAAAATTCAGACTGCCGGCCACCTTCCACTCCCTGGCTTCAGTAATGCCAGGCGCAGTCAAGACCACACCCCACAACTGGGGTGTGTTTGGCCCGCACCTCCTTAAGGGGTGCGGCGGCACCGCCCATGGTGGGGTGCGGCCAAGCCCCTCCCCACCTTGGTGGGGAGTGGCCAAACCGTACCCCCCATCTTGGGGGGGGGGGGGGGGGGGGGGGGGGGGGGGGGGGGGGGGGAGGGGGCGAAACCGCACCCCTCATGGTGGGGTGCGTCCAAACCGCACCGCCCCATGGTTGGGTGCGGCCAAACCACACCCCCCCCTGGTGTGGTGCGACCAAATCGCACCCTCCATGTTGGGGTGGAATAAAGTCGTTCCCCCATGATGGGGTGCAGCCAACCCGCTCCCCCCCTCCCACCCCGCGCCTTGTGGGGAATGCGGCCAAAACCGTGCCCCCTCGGCGGGTGCGATGGGAGACCATTTTCCCCTTAAAGGGTGCAGATTCCCATTTCCCGAATGACGTGACCTTCGGAGGGCGCATCCTTATTTTCATAACAACTGCTCTCCGATGACGCTCGAATGTTCCCTTGGTTCTTCGTTCGCTCAGAACGCTTTCGTGTTCGTTGCATGCTCAGAATGCTCTCATGTTCGTTACATGCTCAGAATGCTCTCGTGTTTGTTGCATGCTCAAAATGCTTTCGTGTTTGTTGCGCGCTCAAAACGCTCTCGTGTTCATTGCGCACTATGAACGCTCTCATGCTCATTGCGCGGTCAGAACACATTCACGTTCCCGACGCGGGCGGCAGTTAACTTTTCTTAATTTTTCAGATTGCAAGTTTTGTGTGTTGACTTTATCGCCATCAACGTAGCTGCCCGAACTGGCCAACCTGACCGAACTGCCCAACCTGCCCGAACAGCTTGAAGGGAGAGACGGTCATTTATGAAAAATGGCAATCTATGTGCTCCAAATTGACAAACATGATTCTCCCTTCAGGTGATTACAGTGGTTACAACGGCAAAATTACCGGGCTACCACTGCCCAAGGCTATAAAAGGACCTCATGGCCTTCATTTCAAGACACCTTGCCTTTGAAGCCTGAGAGAGCTCTGTTGAAGAATTCCTCTGGTTCTCCTTCGGCACTTGAAGATCTCCTTTGGTCTTCGAAGATCTCTTTGAGGCTTCAAAGATCCCCATCGAGTCCTCGAAGATTTCCTCCACTCTGGAAGACAATCTTCCTAAACAATTTGGGAACCCTCTAGGTCCAGGAAGGCGACTCGGTAATCTCACTTTCGTTCCCAGAAGAAGAAGAAGAAGAACATAGCTCTCCGAGAGGTGGCCTGTCACCCTCGGAGCTCCCTCTCTCTCTCCTACCGTTGTAACGAGCCGCGGCCTGTCGCGCTTAATTTCTTAGTTTCTAATTGTAACGTGCCAGTGGGTAGTGTAATTTGGCCGGCACAGCTCCGGCCGCGTGGTTTTTCACCTTTTCCTGGTTTTCTACGTTAAAACTCCTCGTGTCATTTACTAAATTATTTCATTGACTGTTTGCGCTTGGTTCTCTCCCGAACATCGAGCAACCCACAATAGTTTAGACAATGACCCGAATTGCCGCGAAGAAATCGAAACCACCTTAGACAATCGACCTCCTTAGACTATCGGCCTCCTTAGACAGTTTGGCGCCATATGTGGGAATGTGTTCCCAAAAACTCTGCAAAGGCACACAACCTCCTTAGACAGTTTGGCGTCGTCTGTGAGAATGTGTTCCGAAAAACTCTGCAAAGGCATCCTAGAGACAACACCCGCTTCACCGCAATACTCGGAACCGACAGGAATGGACACCCACATGCACATTCAGATATGTGTAGTTTCTCCATCCCTGCAGGCTCAGGGGAGAAAGCGCTCATCGCTGCACCCATCCTGCCCCAGGGGCTTGGCATAGCCGACAAGCAGGCTCCTCCAACATCGGAGCAGGATTCGAATGACGTCATACTTTAGCCAGAGCGATCCCCCCAGTCAAGACCAATCTTGAAGCATCTGATCCCCTCTTGGCTTAAGCTCCCACACTATAGAGAGTTCCAAGAAACAGAAAATATGTACGAACACATTAACTACTTCCTGGCTACGATGGAGACATTCGGGCTTCCATACCAAATTAGTTGCAAGATCTTCGCAGAAACACTGTGCGGAGGCACTCTCAACTTGTATCGGTGTCTGCCTAAGGGAACCATTCACAACTTCACCGATCAATCCCAGTTATTCAGTGGATGGCACAAAGCCCACGAATAGAGGATCTGGGAAGATGAAAGGGCATGGGAGGTGCTCGATTTGGGCGGATCCCCCTTCCAAGGCAGGCAGAGCATGGCAAGCGACATGAAGTGGTCATCATAAGCTTCCGCCAAAAGAACCCTCACGGAGGGTTGTACTTTGCCTTGCACGCAAGAAATGTGTTAATAAGCCAACGCATCTCATTCAACATCTTGTTCATGACGACTGTAGTACAACTCAAACTCTTTGGTGGGAATCTCAAGCTCAGAGCTAGCAGCGCAGAACTCCCGGACGGAACAGTAATACACACCATTGGAGTCATCGTCCTCCCCATCCACGTGGGAACACTCCCATAACCGGTCCAGTACAACGTCCAATTCACCATCGCAGAAGCAGATTCACCATACGATGCAATATTCAGGAGGATCCTACTTGATGCCCTCCAGCATGATACCTCCATGGCGGGCCATATGACAAGCAAAGGGAAAATCCTCCAAAAGTCAATTTGTAGTCTCCGCGCTGCAGCAGTCAAAGTTCCATGGATCATCCATGAGCCTTCAAGGAGTCTGAGTCCTGAGAAAGACTGCCCACAGGAAGGCCGCGCATCCCAAACACTAACAGCAGTAACCAATCTCACAGTGTCAGCAAACCCGCAACAACTTGAAATTATGGGTCGAAAGTGGAATGGATAACAACTGTTGGCAAAGGCTGGTCGGCATAACTATCCCTGAGAGTCGATGAACCAAAGAACCCGGGTCTACACACCGTTAAACGCCTCCCGCGAGCATATATTGTCGGTAATCGACAACAACAAGATCGTCAAGTGGCCAAGACCGCTCCCCCGAAATGTAGGGGATCAACCCCTATTCTGTGATTTTCACAATGGCATGGGGCCCCGTACGAGGCAATGTCTCAGCTTGAAGGACAAAATCGAGCGCATGGTCCAGTCAGGATACCTTGAGATTTTTCGCAAAGTTGCTCAGGAGAAGGCAGCCAGGGGCCAACCACCGAAGTGATCAGCTCCTAAACCACTATCGCGCTTCATGCTGGATGATCTGGAGAACTCGTACAAGCGCTACTCAAAAGGACCAGGAATCGGGCAAGGGAGCCCTGCATTATCTACACTCTCGTTTAGTTTGTATTAAAGACAATCGCTAACTCAAAAGCCGCAAGATTACACCTGCACATATATCAATGTTTATTTTAATTCAATATGCTTTACTTTTTCTTAACCATGATACTGCAGGAACACTCTAGGTCCCTGCCCATGGGACTTCACGCTGCTGCTGATCGAAGGTACGCCCTTCTCCCCATAGTAAGGTCCCGGCGTCGTAAGGGCTTACCCCTCTTATGGTCGTCAACGGTGAAAGTGCACAGTGTGCCTCTGAGAATCCTCTAAAGTGGGGGGGGGGGTGAATAGAGAATTAAAATATTTTTATCCTAACTGTTTAAACAATAAAACAAAGGAGTTATGCTCAAACAAAATCACAGGCAGAATAATATAGTGCAGGAAATAAAATACTGAAGAAAAGAATTGGGATGGCACAGAAAAACACAGCACAAACACAAGAGATTTTATAGAGGTTCCCCTAAATGTGGGTAGTCCTCTCTTCTACCACCTGGTAGGAATGCACCACCTGTGCATAAGTCTTTTGATAAGGAGACTCTTGAACCACAGATCTTTTGATAAGGATATCTTGAACCACAGATCTTTTGATAAGGAGATCTTGAACCATAGATCTTTTGATAAGGAGATCTTGAACCAACTGAATCCTTTGAAAGAGGGATTCTAAGAACTCTTTTACAGGTGAAGAGAAAGTGAAGGATAATGAGAAAGAAAGAGGGAGAATTCAGTTCTCAGAATTCTGTGATGTCTTGTGCTTTAGATTTCTCTTTTCATGATCTGTGAATAATGAATCCTTGCTTTTGATTGAGATGCTTTGAAAGGATTATGATGCTTCAGATCCAATCTATTTTCTTCAATTCAAAACTTGCTGTTATATAGTAGTTGTTTGCCCAGAAAGCCCGCGACCTCTTCCTGCAGGCCAAAGTTTTTTCAGTCTGAGCGGTCTCAATATATGGTGATCGCGCAGACCGCCAAGTCTCTTCTCAGCCGGTTTTCTAAGTCCCAAGCGGTCAAGGCAGTGTGAGATCGACAGCCTGAGCGGTCTCCTCCTTTTCTTCCTTTTTGCTATTTGCACCCCTCATCTCTGCCCCGGCTCTCCTGTACCCCGGGCAGCCCGTAGTTCTTAGTTCTGCCCGTTTGGGCAGCCTCCTCGTCTATAAATAGAGGGGTAGGGGTACCTGGAAAGGGACTCTCTCTGGCCCCGAGGCTCCAGCTTACGACCTGTGTAAGCGGTCTCATTTTTTAGTGATCGTCATCCTGTGATCATTTTCTCTCTCTTCAGCCTCCCCTATCTTAGTAACCTGCATTTCACAGTCTTCTTCTTTTCCCCCCTTAGTGTGTGAATTTTGGAGGTACCATTTTTGGTGCCAACAGAACGAACACGCGACCTTCAGATCCGAAGTGTCAGGTGAAATTCGTAGACTTTCGAGATGGCTGAGCGCCGCAGAGGTCGTCCTGCGCGGTCTCCCAGCGGTCACCCGTCCGATCACAATTCTTTGGAAGCGCTTGAGCGCCGTTTCGAACTCCGCATAGAGCAGGCTCTCCGTGAGGCCGCTCGAGCTAGGCAGGATGCTGCTTCCGTCCAGCAGGAGATCGCCCGGTCTCAGTAAGAGGCCGCTCGAGACCGGCAAGAGGCCGTCCGGACTCAACAGGAGTCCGCGAAGCAGATTGAGGCCATGAACCAAGTTATGGCCGCAATCTCTCAGAAAATCCTTCCTACTCCGCCTCAGGTCGCCACCCCAGATCGCGTGGCGAGCGGTCGCCCGTGCGATCACCACAGTTTCCAGCCTGTAGCTCCTCAGCGATCTCAGCATGAGGAGTTCGTTGCTCGCCATCATTCTTTCCGAGCCGCAGCCCAGGGGCCTCCGGCTCAAGCCCTGAATTTCGAAGAAGAGTTTGCTTTCCCACAAGCTCCTCCTGCTTCCTTTCTTGCTCCTCCAGGTCCTTCTGTTTTCGGGTAGCCTTCTCCTTTTACCGACGAGATTCGTCGAGACCCAATCCCCCATGGGTTCAGGGAGCCTCGCCTTCCCATTTTCTCAGGGGAGAGTGACCCAATGTCTCACCTCCAGGCCTTCGAGTCAGTTGTTGCTCTCAGGACTATTTCGGAAGGAGTGAGGTGTAAGTTGATGGTCACCTCTTTTGATGGGGCGGCCATGGAATGGTTCTATAAACTTCCCAGTCAGTCCATTCTGAGTTTTGCTGCTCTAAGGGAAGAGCTTCTATTAAGATTTGCCACCGCAAAGAAGAGGAAGAGTGGTCCTACGACCCTCTTCAAAATCAAGCAAGGGGACAGTGAGACTGTTGCCCACTTTGTTGATCGCTTTCAGAAGGAGATTTTGGGGATTCGAGATATGGATCTTGAACTCTACATGGTAGCCCTGATCAGCGGCCTGCAGGAAGGCCCTCTGAAGTTCGAAGTCACCACCAAGGAGCCTAGCTCCTATCAGGAGCTGATTAGCGTGGCTAATCATTTCATAGAGGAGGAAATCAACAACCCTACCTATGTGAGCAATCTGACCAATAGGGGAGCTCAGAAGGGTTCCGCGGGATTCTATCCAGCTCCATCTTCTTCAAAGCCCCGGCAAGATCTTCCACCTCCAGCTTCAAGAGGTAAAAATTACCGTAACATCCTCCCCAATCGAGGTAATCAATCCTTTCCACCTCAAAGTTCATTTTTTCAAACTCCCGCTACTCCCGCTCCGCAAGCTACCCCAGTCCACCAGATTCAATACATCCAACCTCCTCTTCTGCCCCTCCCATCTCATTACAACGAATCCCAAGAGTCTTTTACAGACTTTGGGGTTCCAATGAGTGAAGTGCTTCAAACTGTTCAGAAGCAGCCCTTCTTCAGAAGGCCGGCTCCGTTGAATTCAGATCCGAAGACACGAAATCCAGCCCTGTACTGCGAATATCACCGAGAAAGGGGTCATTTAACGGAGAATTGCAGAGCCCTCCGTTTGTTCTTGGAGAGGCTTCTGAAGGAGGGCAAAATCTCTGATGTCATTCAGAAGAGCGATCCTGCCAAAGCCTCAACCTCTAAAGCCAAGGAGGTAGCAGAGGTTCATTGGGAATGCGAGGAAGTGGATGATGTTGGCCATCTGGGTAACATCGGCTTCCCAAATGAATGCATAGATGCTAATGATGAGGGTGCCCTGGGCAACCTCTTTTGCATCCATGGGGGTGCAGGTCCGGAATCTTCAAGAAAGGCAAGTCTGAAAAGAGTCTATCAATCAGAGGTTGCAGCTACCTCTTCAGCTCCGGTCCGAGGAACGGTCACCTTTGGAGATGAAGATCTTCCTCAGACCGCGAATCCCTTCGACGACGCAGTCGTCATCAAGGCCGTAATAGAAAATTATACAGTAGAAAAGATTCTGATAGACACGGGAAGCTCAGTCAACGTGCTCTTCAAACCAGCTTTCGAGGCGCTGAAGACAGGTAAACCCCTCCTGTCAACTGAAGGACCTCTTTATGGTTTTTCAGGAGAAAAGAAGGAAGTTGAAGGGCTCGTCACTCTTTCTGTGATCTTGGGAGGGATAGCGAAATCGGTGAAGTTCATAGTCGTTGATGCTCCGAGTAGCTACAACGCAATTTTCGGAAGACCCTTCTTGAATGGGTATCAAGCCATCGTCTCCACTTATCATCAAGTGGTGAAGTTTGCTCTGAATGGCAAGCAACACCGAATTAGAAGTGACCCGAGGAAAGCCAGAGAATGCTATGTAAAGACGGTCAACATGATCGTATCGTCTCCTCCTCAGGAAGTTATGATGGCTGAATCGGTTGAAGTTCCCGAGCAAATACAGGCTACAGAAGAAGCTGAAGAAGATACAAGAGATGGAGCTCACTTGGAACCTGCCCAAGTGACTCAAGCAGTCCCAATCAGCGAGGAAGATGAGAGCAAGTGTCTCTCTATCAACGATGAATTATCTGGAGCTGACAAGAGTCAGCTCATCTCCTGCCTCCTCCAAAACTTAGATATTTTTGCTTGGTCGGCAGCTGACATGCCAGGAGTAGATCCTAATGTCGCTTGCCACCACCTCAATATTGATCCCAGCTTTGTCCCTATTCAGCAGAGGAAAAGATCTGTTGCCACCCGTCTAGCTCAGCCTATCCGCGAGGAAGTGGAAAAACTCCTGAAGGCAAAATTCATTCGACCAATCCAATACCCTGCGTGGGTTTCAAATGTTGTAATGGTCAGAAAGTCAGGTGGAAAGTAGAGGATGTGTGTTGACTTCACCAAACTTAATAAAGCTTGCCCCAAGGATTGCTACCCCTTGCCTCAGATAGATTCTTTAGTTGATTCGGCGGTTGGATATTCGTTTATGAGTTTTTTAGATGCATTTTCTGCTTATCATCAAATTAAAATGCATAAGCCTGATACCCCTCACACTTCATTTATCACGAATGACGGATGTTTTTGTTATGTAGTGATGCCTTTCGGGCTTAAGAACGCCAGAGCAACTTATCAGAAAATGATGGATACGGTTTTCAAAAGCCAAAAAGGAAGAAACCTTGAAGTCTACGTTGATGATCTCCTAATAAAAAGCAAATCATTCTCTTCTCACCTTAATGATTTAACTGAAACATTTTCAACTCTCCGAGACTTTAACATGAGGTTAAACCCTTTGAAATGTGTGTTCGGGGCTACTAAAGGGAAGTTTCTCGGCCATCTTCTCACTCCGGAAGGGTTGGAGCCGAATCCTGACAAAGTAAAGGCTATCTTAGAAATGCCACCTCCCAAGTCTCCTAAAGAAATTCAGCAGCTCGGAGGGAGGATGGCAGGCTTAAGTCGCTTTATCTCTCGATCGGGAGATAAGAGTGCACCTTTTTTCAAGACCCTCCGGGGAGGGGGCAGGTTTGAGTGGACAAAGGAATGTGATGATGCTTTCGATCAACTTAAAAAGCAGTTAACATCAACCCCTTTGCTCCAAAGCCCGCGAGAGGGAGAAAATCTTTTTCTTTATTTGGGAGTTGGATCCGATGCTATAAGCTCTGTCTTGGTCCGCGAGGAGAGAAAGAAACAATTCCCAGTCTATTACGTAAGCAGAATTCTGAAAAATGCGGAGACTCGCTATCCGATCCTCGAAAAGCTGGCCTTAATGCTCGTAATCTCGGCAAGAAGGTTAAGACCTTATTTTCAAGCGCATTCAATCCTAGTTGTCACTGATCTCCCCTTAAAAGGTGTCTTGGAAAAGCCGGAGCATTCAGGAAGGCTAGCCAAGTGGGCAATAGAACTTAGTGAGTTTGACATTTCATACGTTCCAAGGGTGGCAATCAAGGCTCAAGTTCTAGCAGATTTCATGGTAGATGCCAAAGAAGTAGAGCTTGGAAAGGGGATCAACCCACCCCTCGCTTGGACAATCTATGTGGATGGAGCCTCGGGAAGAGTTTCTTCTGGAGCTGGAATTATCTTAATCAATCCGAATGGAGTAAGATTGGATCAGGCGCTGAAATTCTTTTTCAAAATAACAAACAATCAAGCTGAGTATGAAGCTTTGTTAGCTGGACTCAGATTTGCTAGAGAATTAGGAATCGATGATGTTAAAGTGCTCACGGATTCCTTGGTGATGGCTTCCCAAGTGAATGGAACCTTCGAAACGAGAGATGGTATTTTAAAGCGATACTTGACTCTGGTAAAAATTGAGGTGGGAAAGTTTAGGAGCTTTACTATTGAATATATTCTGAGGGAAGAGAATATGGAGGCAGATGAATTAGCAAAGTTTGGCCTTCTATCAGGAGGAACAACCTCAGAATTGTTCCGCCCAGCAATTGAAGAGGGGGAGGTCATGGAGATTGATCAGCGTCCGTCTTGGATGGATCCATTTGTTCTTTATCTCTCGGCTGGAAAGCTCCATTCAACGGTAAAGGATAAGAAAAGGTGTAAACGGAAAGTAGCTAACTACTATCTTGTTGTAGGAGTGCTTTACAGAAGAACTTTCCTTTCTCCATTAGCACGATGCGTTTCGGAAGAAGAGGTTCCAATAATTCTTCAAGAAGTCCATGCGGGAGAGTGCGGAAGTCATTCAGGGGCAAGAACCTTAGAGAAAAGAATCCTAAGGCAAGGTTATTTTTGGCCCCAAATGAGGAAGGATGCAGAAAAATTTGCCAAGAAATGTGTCAAATGTCAGAAGTTTGCTCCTCTCCAGAACCAGCCAGCTCAGCATCTCAAATCAATAGCGACCCCTTGGCCTTTTGCAATCTGGGGGATGGATTTGGTTGGGCCTTTTCCTATGGCAAGTGGCCAGCGCCGATATATTATGGTCATGATTGACTATTTCAGTAAGTGGATAGAAGCAAAGGCATTGGCCAAAATTACTACCCAAGCTGTGAAGAATTTCATTTGGGGGGAGATAGTATGTCGGCATGGAATTCCAATGGCAATCATTACCGATAATGGCTCTCAATTTAATAATTCAACTCTCATTAGTTTTTGTGATCAAATTGGAATCGAGCTACGCTTCGCCTCTGTACATCATCCTAGAAGCAACGGGCAAGTAGAGGCTGCCAACAAGCTTATTATAAATCTTTTGAAGAAGAAAGTAGAAAATCTTAGAGGCAACTGGGCAGAACAGCTACCTTCGGTCTTATGGGCCTTGAGGACAACTCCAAATTTAGCCACTGGAGAGACTCCTTTCAAATTATCGCATGGTTCCGAAGCTCTTATTCCAGTAGAATTCGAGGTAAAAAGTCCGAGGGTGTTGTTAGCACAACAGAACCAAATTGATTGGATAGAAGAGAATGATGAAGAGTTAAAATGTAGCCTCGACTTAATTGAAGAATTGAGGGATACGGCAACCATTAGGCAAGAGGAAGTAAAAAGAAGAGTGGCAAAATTATTTGATAAAAATGTAAGAACCAAGGAATTTGTTGCTGGGGACTTGGTCTTGAAGAAAGTAGATGCCGCGGCAAGAGCCGGTTCGGTTGGGAAGCTTAATCCAAACTGGGCAGGGCCATTCGTGATAAAAAAAGGTGCTCAAAAATGGTGCCTACCATCTCCAGAACCATGAAGGAGAGGAGTTGCCTCACTCTTGGAGTGGAGATGATCTCAAACTCTTCTTTTCTTGAAAAGTTCGTATTCAGTTTTCTCATTCCATTTCTCACTTCTCTTTTCTTAAGCATTATGCAGACATGGCCAAGATGATCATGGCATGCATGATTAACGGCAAGATCAAATATGAGTTATTAATAAAACCAAAAGCTCGTCAAGTAAGACATCGACGGATCCTACTTCTTTCCCCTCGGCTTGTTAGTTTGACGTGTAATCCTGCCAGGACCACAGATGTCGGGGAGATTTCGAATCTGTGTAGCAATGGCTCGCCAAGCTCGAGCGGTGAAAGTTTAGGATGCCGGGTCCTAGCTGACATCTGGCACACCTTAGCAAGGAGGGTTGGGTGGCTGGCTCAGCTCTGTCATGCATCGAAAAGGACATTGTTACGATCTTAATGATCTTCGGGGAAAGCAATGTCGGTATAAGCCTCATCGGCGTGACCACACCTGCCCTATCGATCATTTTGATCCATAACTCTCGAATGTTCATTAAAAATGATTGAGGAAAGCAAGAATTCAATAATCTATCAGGGAAAGCAATGTCGGTATAGCCTCATCGGCATAACCACACCTGCCCTGCGAATCATTTTTTAGATTCTCCCTTTTCTCCTTTTTCTCTCTTTCAAAAGGCTCCATTCTATTTCCCAAGTACTGAGCTCGGGCGGTCAGAACTTTTGATACCGCATTTTCTCCTTTACCTTCAGAAGGTGTTCTATATTGATCATGATTAAATGGATTAATCTCTTCCAGGATCGGTATAAAGGTGATCGCCAACATTGAATCTGTCGAAGGGAGTTAAAATCGGTCTCAATTTGTTAAGGTCGCAAGATAATCTTCATCTAAGGCTTGTGACATTCACCCAGGCATTTCTTATCCGAATCAGTTCAAGATTGTCAGGAGATCGTAAAAGCCCAGATTATCATCAGCTCTCAGCGGTCTGGATATTTTGAGGTCGCTGGGTTTCCATGATTTCCATCTGTAAAAGGGTAATCAGAAGTTGATAAATAAAATTGGTTTTTCTGCTTAATGCGGTCTGGTTATCCTGAGGTCGAATGCTAGATGTATACATGTTAAAACTATCTTCGGTATCTTCCCAAATAGCGGTCTCCCAAATTAGAGATCGCAGAACTGATCAGAATTATGTATATCATGGTAGCCCGGGCAATAAGGGTTCGGATATCATCCGAATGACGGTTTGGTAATCTTAAGACCGCATGAGCATTGTGTTTATGCCTGAACAATAATCTTTCTGTTTTTATAGATCATAACCTGAAACTTTTTCAAAATAGAGATGTTCGATAAAATCTAAGGCATTGAGATCGAATTCCATTTCTAGCTCAGGAGAACAAATAGAATAAATACACCGGAAACAAATTCATTCAACAAATATAGATCTAACAAAAAATCGAATTTTATATATATTCAGAAAATGTCTGTTACAACGAGATCGCCCGGTCTAAAGAAAAGTTACAGCTCAATCTTTTTTCGGTCTCTTGGAGGATCGCTCAGCAGAGAGAGAAGAATCGGTCTCTGCTGAGGATTCCTCCGATTTACTCACCGGAATTCTAGATCCAGAGCTTGAGCCTGAACTAGAATCCCGGCCTTGAGTATAGCGGCTCCCACTTTCATCTTCATCCTCAATTTCGACATTCTCATCTTGATCGCCGGCTTCATCCGCGGTCTCTTCAGCGGTCTCTGACTGCTCTTCAATCCTTTGAGCCGCATCCGGGAAGAGCTTTGAGAATGTTATGTCTTTGAATTCTTCGGTGAAACCACCAAGACCGCGAACCTCATCCAGGACCTGGTCAGCGGTCTCCTTAATATGATGCATCATGGCCTTCTGGAAAGCTGGATTAGTTGGATCATAGGCCACCCGCTCAGATTGCTATCAAAAGGAAAAGGGAAAGATCAGATCGCGCGGTCACAGGTAATCATTCATATAATGCAATTAAACCTTTACCTTTTGAGCTTCACGCAGGGCAGTAATCTCATTTAAGGCGCTACGAAGAGACCGCCCCATATGATGATTTAGAATCGTGCTCCTAGCGGTCACCTGAGCACAAAGATCGGGGAGATCCTCGGTCTCGAGATTATAAGCCTCTACCGCATTCTTTCTCCCATACAATGCAGAGGTGACCGCATAAGCGTGGCGGGTCACCTTTCCACTCCACGAGGGAAGATCAGTGGAAACCTTTAGAGACTTCCCTTTTGCGGCCCATTTGAGTAAGGGTTTTCCTTTAATATCCTTCATGTTCTTTAAGAAACCATGCAGGGGGAAGTCTTGATCTGCGGTCTCAGCAGCGGTCCCGAATGCATCAGCCTCCCGCTTCAGCCTTTTCTCCCTTTGAGTAAGTACTTCAGCTGCTGGAGAGATTGGATCTCTTTCAGGGACCTTAAAGGTCGCTGAGGTAAGAAAAACGTTAGGAGAAAGGTTATGAAAAATGAACAAAAAGAGATCGCGGGAGAGACCGCAGGAAAGGCTTACTTTCATCAGGAGTAACCTCAGCGATCTCATCCCAGATCGCCAGGTAGTGAACAAGGTCAAGCCTCTTGCCCGCCAAGAAGGCTAAAATTTTTATCTCCTCAGCAGCAAGCACCTTTATCTTTTTGAAGGTACTGTCAGGTCGTGGAGACGGCGAACTCTTGAGACCGCCGAGGTCGCCCTCGAAGACAAGAAATCTTTCTGTCCAAAAAGAGATCTTGTTGGGAAGGTTTAAGATCTTTACTCCTTCCGCAGAGAAGTACATCAGTCCCTTGAATTCTTCTTTCTTCTGGCCTTCTTTCAGAACCTTCGCAGTAAAGGTTCCACGGAACAGGTTCATCGAAAACCTTATCCTCTCCGATCTCAAGTAATTGATGAATACATTAACCAGACCGACTGAGTTTGGGAGCAGCTGGGCGAGCACGAAACCGTAATATTCCAAAATTTCCATCCATTCCCAAGGAAGGGGAATTCTCAACCCATGATCAAAGTGATCGATAGGAATAATATATTTATTTTCCTCTCCGAAATTCAGCTTTTCCTGTTCGGTCGGCGGTCTCACGACAATCTGGGTTTGGATCATATACTTCTTTATAAAAGATATAAACTCATCTTTCGATAGACATCCCTGTTTTTTATTAGCAGCCAAGAAGGTGATCGCAGAAGAAGCACGAGCGGACACCATTTTGAGATGTCGCTGAGATCGGTATTTATCGCGCATTCAAGAGAACATAAAGTGAAGGTTATGAAGGCAACTATTTATAGCAATCGAAGGATAATTTCGTAATCATTACTTTTGGCAGACCGCCCAGCAAAAATCTCCAGACCGCTCGACCTGGGCTAGATTATATAGCTAATCTGCGGTCTCAATAAATAGAATATAGATGAATAAAAATACCAGCAACACACAATCCAGACATAAAAGAGATCGCAAATTATAACAATCAAGATCGCATAAAGCACAAAAATTAGGAGAAATCACAAAAATAACAGAAGATATATGGGACATTAATATCAAAAATATTACAACAAATTGTTCTTGTTGAGAGATCGCTCGGTCTCAAATTTAATATTCATTTCTTAGGCCTATTTCTCCCTACATGAGCTGCTATATCCTGCATATCATTAACAGCAGCCAGGACAGATGCCAAATTCTGATTAGCTGACAATGCAGCTCGATGAATTTTAGACATCTCCCTGTCAACTTGCTCCATAGGGACAACCACAATCTCAGGTTGCAGTCACTCTGCTGGATGATCGCTGGAGGTACCCGGTCTCATCAGCATCTTCGAGTTACCACCTCTCAGCCTCTCGTTCTCTACGGACAGCGCAGCAGCTTTTCCCTTGTAATATTCAACATCTCTTTCCGCTTTCTTGAGGGATCGCATGAGTTCTTCAACCTTCAGATCGCGAGACCGCGCGAGCTCTTCAATCTTCAGATCGCGTTCCTCTCGACTCCTCCTCTCGAAAGCACGCAACTTCTCCTCGAGACCGCGGATCTGATCGTTCTGGGCCCGCTCTCTAAGAAGCATAGACCGAACATCCTCAAATATAGGATTAAGGATGCCGGTAAGCTCGGGAGGGATCGCGATGCATTGAGGGAGTTCTCCTTCCTCGATCTCAACGTTGTCGTCATCTGCGATCACAAGAGATAAGTTATTTTAAATACGAATGATATTAAAAAAGAATTTTTTGAGTAGAAAGAGTACTTGGAAAGGAATCAAGACCGCAGTCATGTAGGGCTTTTTCCGTATCTTTAGTGACCGCGGAATCTTCGGTCAGTAAAAGGCGGTCTGATCCCCTTAGACGCTCTAAATTCATTCTTTCCAACTCTCTTTTCTGCGATCTATCGCCCTCTTTTCTTCTTCTTTTTAACTCTTTGTTACTTAGAAGAATATCGTCGGTCTCGATAAGAATAACCTCGCGTTTTCTTTTTGGGGAAGCAGGTCGAACCATGGGCAATAGAAAGAACTCGACAGATTTGGGGATTATCTTACCCTTACGAGCTCGCAAAACTGAGATCGCCGTCGCGTGATCTGCTGCAGCCTTGTCCAGGTCTCCTCGAGAAGAGTCATCTGGGAAACCGCTGGAAAGTGTAGTTTTTTCCGTGGCGATCTGAAGCTTCCTGGCGGTCTCTTCCTCAGCAGCCCTTTTTTCCGCAGTCTGTGAGACCGCCTGCCTTTTCTCCTCTTCATCAAGAAGAGCCATTTTCCTCTCCTCGGCGGTCCTGACCGCCTCTTCTTTTTTCTTCTTCTCCTCCTCTTCTTTCTTCTTCTTTTCCTCCTCTTCCTTTTTCTTCTTCTCCTCAGCAGTCTTGGCCGCCTTTTTCTTCTTTTCCTCTTCTTCCTTCTTCTTCCTCTCCTCTTCTTCCTTTTTCTTCTTCTCTTCTTCTTTCCTCTTCTTTTCCTCTTCTTCCTTCTTCTTCTCCTCTTCTTTCCTCTTCTTCTCCTCTTCTTCCTTCCTCTTCTTCTCCTCTTCTTCCTTCTTCTTCTTCTCTTCCTCTTTCTTCTTCTTCTTCTCCTCAGAGATCTTGATCGTCTCCTCCTTTTTCTTCTCCTCCCTCTCTTTTTTCTTTCTCTCTTCCTCTTCCATCGTCTTGACCGCCGCATCAGCGATCTCCTTCTCCCTGGCTGCGGTCTCCATATCAACAGCAGCGTTTTGAAGAGATGAAGCCTCAAGAGGATCTAGCACCTGCATCGATGAAAAAGATGAATTGTTAGAAGAAACTTCATCAAGATAAGCGATTAATTCAAAATCATCTTCCCCTAATAAAGTTGAGACCGCAGGATGAAGAAGGAGATCGCTTCCGGTATTCACCTTTTGAACCGCAGCGGAATCCTCCGGATCAGCGTCATCAAAAAGTGTGATCGTCTCAGGGGCGGTCACATCCTGTCCATCTCCATTTCTTTTGTTTCTCTTATAAGTCAAACTGGTTGGACTTGAATTTTTCCTTTTCCTATTTTTTGCAGCGGTCTCCAGTTCGGCGATCTTTTGCCGAATAATTTCGGCCTCGGCCTTTTTCTGGTGTAGCCCAGCCAGAATGGTCTCAGTTGAGGCGATCTTAGGAGGCTGAGAAGTCTTTTGATCCAATACCTCCAGGGATTTCTGACAATTAAAATAGATAGAAAAGTCAGACATTTTCAATACAGGATCTGAAGAGGTGTTGGAAGGTTCAGAAACAGCAGAGACCGGCGCAGCTGAACTTTCTAGTTCAGATTTCTTTTTGGGAGATCGGACGGTCTCCTTTGAAGCGCTAGCTTTCGTTAATATTTTCGGTATCTTTTTTCCTCTTCTTGAACTAACATCCTCCTTCTTCCCAGGAGAGTTTGCTTTCGGTGGAAGAGTTTTTATAAAATCAAGAATAGTCATCTCCGTAAGAGACCGCGTCTACCTAATTTTCAGAGACCGGTTGGAACCTGGTATTTCTCAACGTCTTGAAATCTGAAGATCTCAGCCGGTATTTATAGACCAAGCTGCATTTATGACGGTCGCGGTCTCAGCGGTCAAAGCTTACATTTTCGAAGTTTTGGGAGCAACTTAAAAATGTGCGGGGATTATGTTTGCCTAGAAAGCCCGCGACCTCTTCCTGCAGGCCAAAGTTTTTTCAGTCTGAGCGGTCTCAATATATGGTGATCGCGCAGACCGCCAAGTCTCTTCTCAGCCGGTTTTCTAAGTCCCAAGCGGTCAAGGCAGTGTGAGATCGACAACCTGAGCGGTCTCCTCCTTTTCTTCCTTTTTGCTATTTGCACCCCTCATCTCTGCCCCGGCTCTCCTGTACCCCGGGCAGCCCGTAGTTCTTAGTTCTGCCCATTTGGGCAGCCTCCTCGTCTATAAATAGAGGGGTAGGGGTACCTGGAAAGGGACTCTCTCTGGCCCCGAGGCTCCAGCTTACGACCTGTGTAAGCGGTCTCATTTTTTAGTGATCGTCATCCTGTGATCGTTTTCTCTCTCTTCAGCCTCCCCTGTCTTAGTAACCTGCATTTTGCAGTCTTCTTCTTTTCCCCCCTTAGTGTGTGAATTTTGGAGGTACCATTTTTGGTGCCAACAGTAGTGATGAGAAACATCCTTTGTTCTTCTGATCTGAGAGAGAGAGAGAGAGAGAGCATATCTTCTGTTTTTGTCTTTTAGGGTTCCATGAGGAAGAAGAAGAAGAAGGAGACCCTAAATGACAGCCGTGAGAAATTGTAATAAGAGTTGTTTTGTTTCTCTCTGCAATCTTCTTATTTATTGTCCCTTTATTTGGTTTGAATTCCTTTCCTCTTCTGGAATGTCCTGAAAAGGCAAATCATTGGACAATAGCTCTTCCTTTCCTCTTTTAATTCTCGACCCGTCCACCAACTGTAATGCCCCATTCCAAGAAACCTTTTCTGTCTTCTTGAATGCTCCTTTCCATTTGAGGCAATAATTAAGCTGTTGGAGAACGGTCTTGAGCATTGTGGGCCATGAGAGAGAGATTCAAAATGATAGCTGAAAAGTTTTCATTTTGAGACTGTATTCGACATAGCGTTGAGTTCTCTTTCTCTCTTATCGAAGCACCTTCGATTTCTTGTAAGAGCAGCTTCAAATTCATTCTGCTCTGATTGAGCTCTGCTTGTCGACGTTGCGTCGAAACCTTGTCGATGTAACCATTGAGTTGAAGGCTTAACTCAGAACCTCATTATCTGCGTCGAAATGTAGTTGACAATGCGTCGACTTTAGATGGCTTCGACAAATACTTCCTTTTGTGTTGAGTTGAAGTAGAAGCTGCGTCGACTTCTCATGATACTTTGACATGACCATGACCTCTACATTGATATCCATTCGATGTAGCGTCGACTTGAATTACTTCGACAGAAGGTTGAGTTGCTTGGACTTCTAGTCTAAGTAGCATTGAACTTAACCCAAATACTGCTTGTCTTGAACTTGTCTTGTCACCCTAAGTTGAGGTGACCACATTACCCTCATTATATAATGGGTAATTCAACCTAAGAGATAAAATCACTTTTAGATAATTTGTTAAGTTAAATCAAAGGAGTTTTTCTCAACAATCTCCTCCTATTTATCTTAACAAATTTTACATATTGATTAAAGTGATTTTACACATTCCTTTTACGGAAACAAAAATATATGGATTGAACTAGTAAACAGAAATGCATCTGATTAATTGTTACATGAGTTTATCAGAGATTACCCAAGAATACATCTACTTCCTTCCTTTCAGAAAAGTAGATAAGTCCTCATAGACATTTCTGAATTTTCTTTCCACATACTTAAAGTTTTCAAGAGTTGCCTTCTCTGGATTCTTTTTTATTCTTTCATGACTTTTAAACAGCTTCTCCAGGTCACTTTCTATTCAGGGGAAACATCTTTTAAAGTGAAACCCAGACCAAAAACTTTTGTTGTCAACAGGTTTATGTCTTCCAACTATAGATCATCTGACTCTGAGTCCCCATCAGGATTTGGTACAAGAAAGGTTGATTGAGGTTTACCAGAGACTGAAGCAGACTTGAACAGTATCCGTTTCTTCTTCACAAGAAGTTGTTCTCCTTTCTTTTTCTTCTGAGGTGGCTCCTCTGTATCCTCTGGAATACATCCAATACCCCTTTTATGAAGTTGGCATATTTCCTCCAACATCTTAGCTTGAAGATTTTTTGTAACATACTCAGTGGGGTCAAACAAGGAGGTTTTGATGGGGATTGCTTTTGCCAGCTCCTCTCGTTCAACAACTTCTTTTCCTCTTTGCAGAATATCAATAAACATTTTTTCTTTTCCTCAATTTCTTTTTAAGCTGCTTCATACTCATATCTGTCTCTATCACCAATGTCCTCTAAAGCATTGTAGAGCTTTAGATCATTGTAGGTTTTCATTGTATTCACTGTGACTTCAATCTTCTCATATTTTTTGTGATAGGATTTATTTTTCTTATATTCCTTTCTTTCCTCTTTTGAATACCTTTTCCAAATAGGTAGCTTCCCTCTACCCCCACTTCCTCTCCCTCTATATGGAGGTCTTCCCCTGAAGATAGGTGTTGGAAGAATTGGTTTGAGAATTGGAGTAGGTGGAGATGGAAGCTGAGCTGGAGGTGGAGATGGAAGTTGTGTTGAAGGTGACAACTGATTTAGAACCTGATCAGCCACCTTAACTGGAGAAGCTGCTGTTGAGGAATCTTCAGAAGACACCCTGAATGCAAGTGCATCAGGGATAGATGGCTCAGTGTCTTCATGGAATTCTTGTAGAGTGTTGAGGTAGACCTGATCATTTGAAAATAGAGAAGACTCCCCCTAAATCGAGGACTCCCCCTGTGTTGAGAGCAGAATCCTTAGAGGGGTTGACTCCCCCTGAGTTGCAGAATCTTGAAGATGTAGCTTGGAAGAAACAACTGGCTCCCCTTCAGAAATAAAGGAAAGAGGAATTGCTTTTATGTACACTGAGTCTTCAGGAGGCTGCCTGCTAATACATTTCTCCCTCTGCTTTATATCATTGAAAAAAGATATAAAGACTTCTGCAGGCACGACAGCTAGTCTCAATTTTGCATCAATGACCTTGATTTCAGATGAAAGATCTTGCAACCTTCTGTGTTGGCCACGTAGTTTGCGATAAAATTCCTTGGAGAAGTCAAGATATAGTGAGCAAAACTTCGATAACACTGTTTCTAGAGCAAGATTGACTGCTTCAATAACATCTTGTTGAAGTGACGGAGACGCCATTGAGATCTTGAGGGTACCTGCACTGAAATAAGAGAGAGAGAGAGAGAGAGAGAGAGAGAGAGAGAGAGACAAAGAGAGGGAAATGAAAGAGAGCAATAGGGAGAAAATTCAAAAAAACATAATAGAATCAAACACATAAGTTGCTTTGAGTAGATGAATCATCGCAACTTAGGGTTTTATTCAAAGCAACGTCGAAAAGAGCAGAATTCAGCGCGCCAAAATATGTCAATGTGCGCGATCTGTCAAATCAACGGAGGGTCGAGTTGAAATCAACGGAGCCTGGTGGCTGGACCATGAAGATATCCTTGTCAATCTCGCCGTACAAGAAAGCGTTCTTGACGTCAAGCTGCCAAATCTCCCATCCACTGAATGCCGCCAGGCAATGATGAACCGAACTGAAGTCATTTTTTCCACCGGGCTGAATGTCTCCTCGTAGTCTTCACCATATTGCTGCGAGAACCCCCGAGCTACAAGGCGAGCCTTGTACCGCTCAATGCTGCCGTCAGCTTTCTTCTTGAGCTTGTAGACCCACTTGCATGTAATAGGAGTGGTGCCCTTGGGCTTGGGCACAAGAGACCAGGTCTCATTCTTCTCGAGAGCTGCCATCTCTTCTTGCATTGCAATGTCCCACTCCTTCACACCTCTGGCCTTCTCAAAGCTCGACGGCTCCCTCTCATCCAAGGGACCAGCGAAGAAACATGAGACGAAGCTCACTGCGTTTCCTCCTGTATAGCGATCAGGGGCGATGATCACTCGCTTCGACCTCCCCAGCTCCTTCCCCTGAACCGCATTATCTCCAGCTGCTTCTTCCCTAGCTCCTCTTCCAGACGTGCTAGGAGCATCGCTCCCCCTGCTCCCTGAACCAGAAGCCCCCGTCACGGAACTAGAAGGAGATGGACCACCTGGTGACACAGGTAGCTCCACCTGAAGATCCTCCACAGCTTTCTCTGGCACCTCCACCCTGCTCTCTGGTAGCTCCACATCAGAAGACCCCTTGTAAGATGTCACCTCATCGAACACGACGTCGCGAGATACCACAAATCTCCGCGTCTCCGGGTCCATGCACTTCCATCCTTTCTTCCGCTCATCGTATACCACGAAGACTAGCTTCCTTGCTTTCGCATCTAGCTTCGTTCGAAGAGCATCTGGAACATGCACGTAGCAGAAGGATCCAAACACCCTAAGGTGTGCCACGCTTGGCTTCTCCTTAAACATCATCTCATGCGGAGTCAACATGTTGATGGGACTTAAAGGCATCCTGTTGATGACGTAGGCAGCACAAGGCATTCCCTCCGCCCAGAAGGACATTGGAATACTCTTGGCATGCAGCCAACACTTGCAGGTCTCCGTCAGATGACGGATCTTCCGCTCTGCAACTCCGTTCTGCTGTGGAGTATGTGCACAAGTGAGCTCTCTCCGGATGCCTGCCTTCCTGCAAAAAGTAGAGAACTCACTGGAGGTGAACTCCCCTCCGTTATCAGTCCTTAGCTTCTTCACCCGCAGTCTTAGCCGACCCTCCACGAGCTCCTTGAACTCCACAAACTTGGCAAACGCCTCCGCCTTCTCCTTCAGGAAATAAACCCATACATATCTGGTGTAATCATCGATCAACACTAGCATATATCTGCTGCCTTCGAGGCTTGGGGTAGCAGTTGGTCCCATCAAGTCACCGTGGATGCACTCCAACGGCACACTGCTCCTTGTCTGTGACTTGTCAAATGGTAGTCGATGAGACTTGCCGAACTGACATCCCGCGCAAACATGACCTTCATCGTAGGAAGATAGACTTGGCAGGCCCTTGACCAGACCTCTCACCGCCATAGCTTTCAGCTTGTCCATCCCTACGTGCCCCAACCTCTCATGCCATATAATGGCACCATCATTCGTCTTCATCTTGTCGACGTAGGAACTTGTCAATAAAACGAACAAGTCCTTTGCCCGTCTCCCGACATGGACGACCTCGGCCTTTACAGCCTCAAAATTGCGTAGAAACTTCACTTCTGTTGGGCCGAACAGAATGTGATACCCAGCGTCTACAGCGTTGGTCACGGATAAGAGGTTTTTCCTCATACCAGGCACGTGATAGACACTCTTCAAAGTAAGTGGCCCTCTATCACTGCCCAAGGAAACAACCCCCACCTTCTCTACTGGATGCACAGTATTATCAGCAGTAATGATTGCATTGTTACCTGTATAGGGCTGTGCAGAAGAAAGCTTGGTCTCATCTCCGGTGAGGTGATGACCACACCCTGAGTCCACGATCCAGTCTTCCAGATAGTTGATAGAAGCAGAAGCTCCAACAGAAGCCGAGAAGGCTCCTCCCCAACCTCCTTCAAAGTGCTTGGCCTCAGCTTCCTCCTTCTCCGCAGCATGCCCAGCTTGGGTGACCACCTTGCAATCCTTCCTGATGTGGCCATACTTGCCACACTTGAAGCACTTCGGACCTTCACCCTTCTTCTTCCCGTCAGCCTTGGGAGCATACCCCCTTTCCTGCTGCCCAGAAGTTGAAGGCCCATAGCCTCCTCCATCGGTCTTCTTCTTATCCCACTTCTTCTTCTTCCCCGAGAAGAGCACTTCGCCATCTCCCCCCAGCCACCGACACCCCCGCCATCTGCCTTGCTAAACTTTCTTGCGAAGCAAGTAAGTACTCCAGCTCCAACAGAGACGGCTGATTTGCCCATCCCTGTACCGACGTCACAAAGGCAACATATTCCTTCCGCAATCCGCGGATGATGTGCCTCTTCAGCTTCGCCTCAGAGATAGGCTCATCAGGATCCAATGCTGAGATTTCAGCGCACAAGTTCTTCATCTTCAGAAAGAAAGTGGAGATAGAAAGATCACCCTGAGCCGACCTTGCCAGCTCATTCTCCAAGAACTGTAGCCTTGCTATATTCTTCTTGTTAAACAGCCCATCCAGGGCTCTCCAGATCTCCGCAGCCGATCCACATCCCAGAATGTGATCAAACAGATCAGGTGAAATTGCTCTCTTCAGAGTGAACTCTGCCTACGCATTCGTCCTCCTCCAAGTTCTCACCTCAGCCCCATTATCCCCTTCCGGGACAACTTCCTGCGTCTGATCTCCTCCAACTACCTCCCAGAGGTCCTCACCTAGAAGATAGCTTTGCTACACGACTTCCACATCTTGAAGTTAGTCGATGTAAGCATCTCAATTCCAAGACCCCTCGCTTCCATTGCTCTACCACTGGTTCCTTCTTCACAAAGGTGATGGCTACTCTAAGTCACTCACTGCTCTAACCACTCCAACCTAGCTCTGATACCATGTGAAATTTTTTGAATCTTTATGAAGCGAGCAGGAGTTAGTCAACTTAGAGTTCACAAACAAAACAACCAGAAGCAAATGGAGGCAAACAAGAAATCTTTATTGATAGCAGTACTTCAATTACAAGGCAAGGCATGCTTGGCGAGACATGATTTCGCCAGCACAAACACCAAAGAGAAAATTACAAAGTTGAAGATAACTTGAGACCGCTCAGACCGCGCAACCTCCCTGTGACTTGAGCAAGCTGCCAACCCACAGCGACCTGCCGATCACAGAACACCACCAAACCGCACTCCTTCTTCCGAACTCCTGATTCTCCCGAACTCCAGCACCACAACTCCAAGCCGCAGACCGCCCGAACACTTTCAGAGGAAGAAGTGATCGCTGCTGCCCACACTATCCGCAGAAGCTGCACAAGAAGAGTTCAATCAGCAGACCGCCCGGTCAGACAAATAGAGACCGCAGGAAAGAAGAGAACTCGGCTTACACTTGGTGTGTCATATTAAATTGCTGCTACAGTGGCTCCTATTTATAGGTGTGAGACCTGATCCAGTCACCACCCTATGAGATAGGATCACCACCCTCCAGACCGCGCGACCTGACCGGTCACACCGCGCGATCAGCAATAGTACTCCTGCTTCATTTTGGTGAACTCGCCAGCTTCAACATCAACTATGAGAGACCGCCACTCTCACAGCAGATCGCGACTCCAAGAGAGATCGCCAGACCACCCGAAGCTGTTCACCCCCTGTGTTCATCCGAGACCGCGAACACAGCCAGTTCGCCATCAACCCGCGAACTTCTGTCCGCATGCCGGTCTCCACCTGAAACCGCGAACAGCGTCCAGCTTGCATACCAGTCTCCTCCTGAGACCGCAACCTGAGACCGCGCGACTAAGACCCTTAGTCCGCGAATACCACCAGAAAGCCCGGTCAACCACCAGACCGCATTCTGGAGAAACCTGGGACAAGCTGTGCGATCACACCAGACCGCCACAGCCTTGAGGAAGACAACCCGCCACGCGATCACGAACAGACCGCGCACACCAGAAGATGAACAACCCGCCACGCGGTTAGAGACAGACCGCGCGGCCTTCACCTTCAGCCGTCTTGGACCCATACCAGCGATCAGGCCAGGAGATCGCATCTAGGCTTAGACAAGCCATACCGCAGAGGCAGACCACCAAGTCGTGCGGTCACGCCAGACCGCCCGACCTCCTCCCAGACCGCCCAGGTCCAAAAGTCCTCTAACTTCCACTTCAACAATTTCAACATAATCATCAATGATGATGTCGACGTAAGCGTCGATAAGAATTCAACGTTACGTCGAATGTTATTCGAATGATCCATCCTTGAGACCTCTCGAAGTTGACGTCGAGTGGAAGTCGATGGTACATCAATTTGAATTTGACGCATCTCTGAATAAACAGTTATGATGTTCTTTAAAATCCTTGTTGTTTTTCCCAGCAATAATTTTCAATAGAAAATAGGTCTTTATATATAATATGGGGGGACCTACAAAGCTCCATCAAGCATATCTAGTGCATTGATGAAGAACTTGTGCTTACTTTCATCAAGAGACTTAGTGAAGATGTCAGCCCTTTGAGTGTCAGTAGATAGGTATTGAAGGTTGATCTTACCCTTCTCTACATTGTCTCTGAGAAAGTGGTTTCTTATCTCTATGTGCTTAGTTCTGCTGTGAAGAACAGGATTGGAAGCAATTGAAATAGCACTAGAGCTGTCACAATAAATTGTGGAATTGTCAAGGGAAAAATTGGTATCCAACAACTGATTTTGCATCCACAAAATTTGTGAACAGCAGCTTCCTGCAGCTATATACTCAGCTTCAGCTGTAGAAGTGGAGACTGTGGTTTGCTTCTTGCTAAACCATGGGACCAGTCTAGCATCCAGAAACTTACATGTCCTTGAAGTGCTTTTTTCTATCCAGCCTACATCCAGCATAGTCTGCATCTGAATAACCAACTAATTCAAATCCTGATTCAGCTGGATACCATAAGCCAAGCTCAGGAGTACCCTTCAGATATATGAGAATTCTTTTGACAGAACTCATGTGGGATTCCTTTGGGTCAACCTGAAATCTTACATAGATACAGGTAGCAAACATTTTATTAGGTCTGCTAACTATTAGGTAGAGAAGAGATCCAATGGCTTCTCTGTAAGTCTTTTGATCAAAGGACTTACCTTTTTCATCTCTATCCAAAACAGCATTGGTAGCCAAGTGGGTTTTCATGACATAGGCATTTTCCATTCCAAATCTCTTGATGAGTTCTCTGGTATATTTGGATTGGGATATGAAAATGCCATATGTATTTTATCTTACTTGCAGACAAATAAAATAGGATAATTCCTCCGTGCTACTCATTTCTAGTCTTGACTGCATTAGGTAGGCAAACTTTTTGCAGAGAAATTGATCAGTAAATCCAAATATGATGTCATCTACATATATTTGTACAAGTAATAGCTGAATTTTATGTGCTCTTGTGAAAAGGGTCCACTTTACCTCTTTTAAAGGAGTGTTCCAGAAGAAAAGTGGATAAGGTCTCATACCAAGCTCTTGGAGCTTGCTTGAGGCCATATAGTGCTTTATCTAGCCTATACACATAAGAGGGAAAAGTTGGATTGACAAAACCTGGTGGCTGCTCCACATACACTTCTTCTTAAAGAGTTACATTGACGAAAGCACTCTTTATATCCATCTGATAGACTTTGATCTTCAAATGGGCAGCATATGCCAGGAATATTCTAATGGCCTCCAGCCTTGCTACTGGAGCAAATGTTTGGTTAAAGTTAATTCCCTCCTCTTCATTGTACCCTTGAGCCACTAGTCTGTCCTTATTCCTGATTATGGCTCCTGTTGAGTCCATTTTATTTTTGAATACCCACTTGGTCCCAATGACTGGTAATTCCTTGGTCTTTCAACCAATGTCCAAACTTTGTTCCTTTCAAACTGTGTCAGTTCCTCTTGCATAGCAGATATAGTGAGGGTCAGTGTCTGCTTCTTCAAACTTCTTGGGTTCATATTGTGACAGGAAATATTGCAGCATTGTCTCACTTGTGAGTTGTTTCATTGTCTTGACTCCTGCTGTCAAGTCTCCTATTACTTGAGTTGGAGGATAATCTTTTTGAGTCATCATGGATCTTGTTGAGTGATCTAGGAGATTCTCTTCTTCCTGAGCTGTCAGTTGCTCAGTGATAGTGGGAGCTTCATCCTCATTTACTGGAATGATGTCTGTGGATGGTAACCCAGGTGCTGCAATTTCCTCTTCATCTGCTGCAGAATTTTTACCTAAGTCAGTGTCAATATCCTATTATCCTTTTTCCTGACATACAGATGGATGGTCCACTAAGCTCCTCCTTTCAACTTGTTCTGCTAGCTGGTCTTCTTCCTGTAGAATAGGACTGGTGGAAGTTTCCTTCCCCTTATAAAACATGTTAGTTTCATTAAAGACCACATGCACAGACTCCTCAATTTTGAGAGAGCTTTTATTGAAGCACCTATAGGCCTTGCTTGATGAGGAATATCCCAAAAATATCTCATCATCAGCTTTTTTGTCAAATTTGGCAAGATGACTTTCCCATTGTTGAGAATAAAGCAAGTACACCAAAAAATTCTAAAGCAAGTGACTATAGGTGTCTTTCTCTTCAATATCTCATAGGGAGTCTTCGACTTAGTCTTGTGGATGAGACTTCTATTCAGTATTCATTGCCTCAGCCCATAAGGACTTTGGTAAGTTGGATTCAGCTAATAATTTCCTTCCTGATTCAATTAGGGTTCTATTTATTCCTTTCAGCCACCCCATTTTGTTAGGGGGTTCTAGGAGCTGAAAAGCTTTGCCTGATACCTTCATCCTCACAGAATCTACACATTAACTGATTCTCAAACTCAGTGTCATGATCACTTCTGATCACAGCTACCTGTGTATTGAGTTCAGATTGAATCTGTATAATGAATCTTGAGAGGATCTTAAAGGTGTCTGACTTAGCTTTTAGAAAGAACACCCAACTGAACCTAGAAAAATCATCAACAATGACTAAGGTGTAGGACTTTCCTGCTAAGCTTTGAGTGAAAATAGGACCAAACAGGTCCATGTGCAACAGAAATAGGATTCTAGGGGAATCATTCTTATCAATTGGTTTGAATGAAGCTTTAATCTGCTTTCCTAGTTGGCACGCTCTACAGGGGTGGTCTTTATTGAATTTACCAGTTGGTAAACCCCTGACTAGGTTGAGTTTGGCAATGGTCTTGAAATTAAGGTGACTAAGTCTCCTATGCCACAGCTCACTATTTTCTAATTGGGAATTAAACAAGCAGATCTCAGACTTTGTGTACTCAAAGTCTACAACATAGACCTTACCTTTCTGAGACCAGTCAAAACCATTTGATCAGTCTTAGAGATAACTATATGACACAAAGACTTAGTGAATACAACTTTGTATTCACCATCACACAGCTGGCTAATGCTAATCAGATTATGTTGAAGTCCTTCAACATAAGCTACCTTAGAAAAAGAGATTTCTCCAATCATGAGCAAACCATATCCTTTGGTTTGACCAGAGTGAGAGTTCCCAAAAATTACCTTAGGCCCTTCCTTGGCCTTGAAATTCTCCAGCAAATCTTTTGCTCCAGTCATATGCATGGAGCAGCCAATGTACAAATACCACTGCTAGTTTGTGGTTGAACAGTCTTCCCTCTGCATATTGAATTAAACATTAATATTCTCATGCTGGGGTCTCTTTCTTCTATCATCATATGGAGACATGAAAGAATGAGATGGTCTTCCATTGTTACCCCTTAGGTGAAGAAGTGTTGCATTATTATGCCAGCAATATTTGGCAATATGTCCTAGTTTAGAGCAGCAAAAACATCTAGGAATAGATGTAAAAAGAGGTTTTGATGTTTGGTAATTTTGTGCAGAAAATATGCGTCGAGAAGAAATCGACGCATTTTTAGAGTTGCGGCGAATGGAATTCGACGTACCTGCATAGTCCCGTAGATAGTCATTCGAGGCATGGTATTGGTTGCATCGAGTGTAATTCGACACACCCACATAGTTGCTTTGAAATGATGTCGACACATATGTTGGATTCTGTCGAGTTGCATTCGACGCATTCTTAAAATTGCGTCGAGTTCTATTCGACGTATGATTCTTATCATTAAGATTTTCATTTGATTTTTCTAAGGGATGTTTACCTAAGATTCTTGGTTGATCACTAACGTTTACCCTATTAAATATGGTGAGTTTATTAGGGTTATTATTAATATGATCTTCACATGATTCTAAAATATTATTAGGTCTAGACCTAAATGATGTTACAGGTTTTTCCCAAGCATGTTTGCTAGGGATCTGGGTGCTAGTGGATGGTTGTGATTCCTGATCAAGATGATTAAATCTCTTGGAGAGATTTTGTGAGATATCTTTGATCTTTTGACTCCTTCCATTTAGGGAGTCCTCAAAGGCTTTTGCCTTTGAGAGTTATTTCTTTAGGTCTAAATTTTCTATATCTAATAAGTATATTTCTTTTTCTTTTCTAAATAATTCACCTCTTAAAGCATAATTGATTGTGAATAAATGTTCTTGCCTAAGTTCTTCTTGTTCTGTTTTGATAATATTAAGTTCCTATTGGTTTGTAATGTAGTCTTGACAAAATTCCTTGAAACATTCTTTAAAATCTTCTGAAGAAAAGTCAAAGTCTTCAAAGATGATTACCTCAGTTTAATCAGTGGAATTTTCCAGAGCCATTAAGCAGGCTTTTTCTGGTCCACATTCTTTATCATCATCAGATGAGGAGGAGCTTGATTCAGAGTCTGAATCACTCCAAGTTTCAGCAATGAAAACTTTTCCTCTCTTCTTGTCCTTCCTCCTGAAGGATTGCTTCTTGAGCTCCTTCCTCTGCTTGATGTTCTTGTTCTTTTCTTCCTCAGGACATTCAGTAGAGAAGTGTCCTGGTTTTCTGCGAGAGAAATAGATAATCTCCTATTTAGGAGTTTTGTCATACCTCGGTTTGCTGGAACTCCTTTCTTTCCTTCTAGAGTCCTCTGATCTAACCCACTTTTTGAATCTCTTTGCCAAGAGATTGAACATCTCTTCTTCAGTGGTGGAGGACTCTGATTCAGCAGTCTTTAATGCAAGAGTCCTTTCTTTAGGAGTAGATATTCTCTCTTGAACCTCTGACTCAGCCCTGCTATTCAGTAGGAGCTCATAGGACTTGAGCTTTCCCAGTAGAGAATCAGTTGAAATTTCTCTGAGGCATCTAGAATCTCTATTAGCCTAGATTTTAGAGTCCCATGTGCTTGGGAAGCACATGAGGAGCTCGTCATTAATTTCTGTCAGGGAAATTTCTTTATCAAGTCCTCTCAGCTCATTTATGATAAGGCTGAATCTGTCATATATTTCTATTATGCTTTCTTCAGCCTTTTTCTTAAAGTTCTCATATTGGGATATGAGAAGTGACTTTTTGTCCTTCCTTTCATATGAGCTCCCCTCAACTAGTCTGGTCAGAGATTCCCAAATCTCCTTGGCAGAGTTGCAATTAGCAACTTTTTGGAATATGTCATCAGACATGGTTGAGACCAGAATGTTCATGGCCTTGGCATCACATGACTTGATCTTCTTATCATCATCAGTCCATTCTGCTCTGGGGACTGAAGTTTGTATGACCTTTCCACTAGTGTCTTTCCTTATTGGGACTGGAGGACCTGTGAGAATGACATTGAAAATTTCCTCATCAATAGATTTCATATACAGTTTTATTCTAGCCTTCCAGAGTGTAAACTTATTCAAGTTACACACTGGAGGTCTTGTTGAGGCATAATCTTTAGAACTCATTTCCTTTATAAAATATATTTGAATTAAAGAGATAAGAGTAGGAGGTCTTTTTTATCAAGGTGTTAACCTTTTAATGATCAACCTCCCTCTGATACCAATTGAAAGTGCACAGTGTGCCTCTGAGAATCCTCTAGATGGGGTGAATAGAGATTTAAAAAATTTATATCCGAACTATGTAAACAATAAAAACAAACTAAGGAGTTATGCTCAAACAAAATCACAGGCAGAATAATATAGTGCAGGAAATAAAATGCTGAAGAAAAGTATTGGGACAGCACAGAAAAGCACAGCACAAACACAAGAGATTTTATAGAGGTTCCCCTAAATGTGAGTAGTCCTCTCTTCTACCACCTGGTAGGAATGCACCACTTGTGCCTGAGTCTTTAGATAAGGAGACTCTTTGAAAGTGCAAAGTTAGCCTCACTAGAATTCTCTAGAGGGGGGTGATTAGAGATTTTAAAATATTTTGTGCAAAGTTAATAAATATATATATATGTGTAATATTCACAGATTTAAGCTTCCCACACACCAACAAGAATTAAGCAAATAAATAAAGAAATAGCAAAAAGAAAATCACAACACAACACAAAGAAATATAGTGGTTCCCCAAACTTTGGGTAGTCCACTCTTCTACCCCCTTGGTAGGAATTCACTATCTTGCACTGAGTCTTTTGATAAGGAGACTCTTAGAACCATCCTGAGTCTTTTGATAAGGAGACTCTTAGAACCACTACAACTGAATTTTTTGAAGAGAGATTCTAAAAACTCTTTTACACAATTTGAAAATCAAATAAGAATAAGAAGAAGTAGAAGAAGAACAATTGAAGCAAGAAAGTGTCTTCTTCCTAGCAAGAAGATTTTAAGCACAAGTATAGTGAATGAAATCTCTCTTCTATAGTGAGAAGGAGATTGTAGACCTTTTTCTCTTTCAGTGAGAGCTTTCAGAAATGGCAGCAGTATGGCTTTAGAGGTAGAAGAAGAAGGTTTTTTCTTTGCTGCAACACTCTTTCACTTTTCTCAACTTTCTCACTATTCACTTGGGAGCTTTTCCTCTTTTTCAAATGGATGGAGTGGATCACTTGTACTTTTTCTTTTTCGACCTCCTTCTGTATTTATAGCTCTGTTTATTCAAAAATATTGCTATAGGAGGATAATCAATTAGCAGTCAGAGAAATATTAAGAAAGAAAAGTTTCCATAATCATTATTTCTGTAGAAGGAAAGAGATCATTCTATTTTCAAATAATGTCCATAATAATCTTAATCAAATTAGCCAAGAATCATTTAGAAGGAAAGATTGATTCAGAACGGCTAGAAAAGAATAATATAATTCCATAAAATTCAGATCAACAGAAAGAAGGAAAGAGATCTGGCGTGTTTTTGAATCTGTCACAGAAATCGACCTGCGTCGATTACTATTCGACGCAAGCGTCGATTTCAGCCTGGCTAGACGTCGAGAAGAAAATATGGAAAGAGCGTCGACAAAAGTGCGTCGACTTTACTGGGTGCATCGTCTAGAAATCAGAGTTACGTCGACTTTGGTTACGTCGAATTCTGTTTAGAATTACTTTGACTCGGTATGAGAGATACGTCAACTACACTTCGACGTTGCGTTGATTATTATTCGACGCATATTTACTTAAACTAATTTTTCACTCTGAGAATACATATTCTACTCATTTCTAGGGGTTAAGATAAATCATTTCCCCAACACTCTTGAACCACAGATCTTTTGATAAGGAGATCTTGAACCACAGATCTTTTGATAAGGAGATCTTGAACCACATATCTTTTGATAAGGAGATCTTAAGCCAACTGAATCCTTTGAAAGTGGGATTCTAAAAACTCTTTTACAGGTGAAGAGAAAGTGAAGGAGAAAAAGAAAGAAATAGGGAGAATTCTGTTCTCAGAATTCTGTGAAGTCTTGTGCTTCATATTTCTCTTTTCAGGATCTGTGAATAATGAATCCTTGCTTTTGATTGAGATGTTTTGCAAGGATTGTGATGTTTTAGATCCTATCTATTTTCTTCAATTCAAAACTGGCTGTTGTACAGTAGTGATGAGAAGTAGCCTTTGTTCTTCTGATCTGAGAGAGAGAGAGAGAGCAGATCTTCTTCTTTTTTGTCTTTTAGGGTTCTAGGAGAAAGAATAAGAAGGAGGAGACCCTGAATAACAGCCGTGAGAAATTATAATAAGTGTTGTTTTGTTTCTCTCTGCAATCTTCTTATTTATTGTCCCTCTATTTGGTTTGAATTCCTTCCTCTTCTGGAATGTCCTGAAAAGGCAAATCATTGGACAATAGCTCTTCCTTTCCTCTTTTAATTCTCGACCCGTCCACCAACTGTAATGCCCCATTCCAAGAAACCTTTTCTATCTCCTTGAATGCTCTTTTCCATTTGAGGCAATAATTAAGCCGTTGGAGAATGATCTTGAGCACTGTGGGCCATGAGAGAGAGATTCAAAATGACAGATGAAAAGGTTTCCTTTTCATACTCATACTGTATTCGACGTAGCGTCGAGTTCTCTTTCTCTATTATCGACACACCTTTGATTTCTTGTAAGAGCAGCTTTGAATTCATTCTTGCTCTGATTGAGCTCTGCTTGTCGACGTTGCGTCGAAACCTTAGACATAACCGTCGAGTTGAAGGCTTGAATCAGAACCTTATTATCTGCGTCGAAATGTAGTTGATGTTGCGTCGACTTTAGATGGCTTCGACAAATACTTCCTTCTGCATTGACTTGAAGTAGAAGCTGCGTCAACTTCTCATGATACTTCAACATGACCATGGCCTCTACGTCGATATCCTTTCGACATAGCGTCGACTTGAATTACTTCGACAGAAGGTTGAGTTGCTTGGAATTCTAGTCTAAGTAGCGTCGACATCCATTCGATGCTGCGTCGATTTCTATTCGACACAAAAGATAACTTAACCCAAATACTACTTGTCTTGAACTTGTCTTGAACTTGCCTTGTCACCCTAAGTTGAGAGAGATATCCTAAGATATATAATGACCACATTACCCTCACTATACAATGGGTAATTCAACCTAAGAGATAATAACTTTTTAGATAATTTGTTAAGTTAAATCAAAGGAGCTTTTCCCAACAAACGGTTTGAACAAATACGCTCTTTACCGCCCACTTTGGGGCCCTGCCCCTAGGACTTCACACTGCCGCCTATCGAAGGTCTGCCCTTCTCCCCATAGTAAGGTCCCCACGTCGTAAGGGCCTACCCCTCTTACGGTCATCAATAGTTTGAATGCATACGCTCTTCACCGGCCACTCTGGGGTCATGCCCCTGGGACATCGCACTGCCGCCGATCGAAGGTCCGCGATTCTCCCCGCAGTATGGTCCCGGCGTCATAAGTGCCTGCCTCTCTTATGGTCGTCAATGGTTTGAACGCACATGCTCTTTACTGGCCTCTCTAGGTCCTGTCACCCTAACCACCACTCCGAAGATAGTTAAGAAAATAAAACCATCAAAGACACATGAAAATAAAAGCTATATAATATGATCCAAAAGAATACAATCACATCAGCTCAACGCTGCACATAAGTAGAAAATGATAACAAACAATGAAAGAAAGCAACAATATGAAAAATAGTAAATACAAATATCAATCCTCGGCTGCATCCGAGCAATCGTTCTCCGAAAGGTCCCCAGCTTCGAGACCGGCGATGCCATATCTGAACTTCCTCTCCATCATACGGAGAGACTTCTGAATACCCCTCTGAAAGACAACCTCGCACTCATCTTCCAGCAGCGACTCCACCTCCTTAAACATAATCATGGCTTTGACTATGATGAGACCTTTTCCCCTGTCACTATGGTTAAGTCCATCAGAATTCTGCTTGCTATTGCTGCGTATTATAACTACTAGAACTGGCAAATTGATGTCAAAATGGCTTTCCTAAATGGAAACCTCATTGAGGAAGTGTATATGACACAACCCGAGGGTTTTGAATCTCCAAATGAAGCCACTAAATTATGCAAGTTGAATTGATCCATTTGTGGATTGAAACAAGCTTCTCGAAGTTGGAATCTCCATTTTGATGAGAAAATCAAAGAGTTTGGTTTCATTAAAAATGAAGATGAGCCTTGTGTTTACAAGAGAATTAGTGGAAGCATAGTTGTCTTCCTGATACTGTATGTAGATGACCTATTGTTGATCGGGAATGACATTCCAACCCTACAAGTTGTTAAGAACAACCTAGGGAACTGTTTTTCTATGAAAGACTTGGACGAAGCGACTTATATATTTGGTATTAAGATTTATAGAGATAGATCAAAGAAGTTGTTGGGTTTGACCCAAAGTACATACATTGACAAGGTGCTGAAACTGTTCAGCATGCTTGAGTCCAAGAAGGGATACTTACCCATGTCTCATGGTATGAGTCTCTCTAAGGACCAGTGTCCTAAATCTTTGGAAGATAAGGACCGCATAAGTTGATTCCATATGCCTCAACTATTGGATCAATCATGTATGCAATGTTATGTACTCGACTCGATGTCTCCTATACTTTGAGCATGACAAGAAGATATCAGTCTAATCCTGGTGATAGTCACTGGACAGCCGTCAAGAATATCCTAAAGTACTTGAGAAGGACGAAAGATGTATTCTTGGTGTATGGTGGAGAGGAAGAGCTCGTCGTAAAGGGTTACACAGATGCTAGCTTCCAGAATGATAGGGATGACTCCAAGTCTCAATCAGGTTTTGTATTTTGCCTTAGTGGAGGAGATGTAAGCTGGAAGAGTTCCAAGCAGGAGACAGTTGCCGATTTTACGACAGAAGCCGAGTATATCGTTGCAGCAAATGCGACGATGGAGGCTGTATGGATTAGAAATTTATCGGCGAGCTAGATGTGGTCCTAGCATTGTTGATCTCGTAGTTCTCTACTGTGACAACAATGGTGCAATTGCCCAAGCTAAGGAACCTAGATCTCATCAGCGCTCCAAGCACATACTTCGGCTGTTCCATCTCATTTGAGAGATTGTCGATCGAGGAGATGTGAGCATATGCAGAGTACCGACTGAAGAGAATATTGAGGATCCACTGACGAAGCCTCTTGCACAGAGAAAGCATGATGGTCATACTAGATCAATGGGTGTTAGATACCTGAATGATCGTCTCTAGTGGGAGTCTTGTGGATTATATTTATGTCGGTTGTTATTCATGTGATGAATAGAGTATTCCTTATTTCATTTTGCATTTATGACAAGTTCTTTTATTATGTCAACCGTTTCTATAGGATAGAATAATTAGCATAATAAATGCCCTTAGAATGTTCACTTCCATAGAAATTCAAGTGCGTGACTTGAATGTGAGGGCCTATGTTTATTAGAAACTTCATTCTTAAATAGTCCCTGGTCTGTGTATCATCAAAGATGCTAAGGGCAATGATGGTATAATTAGACTAGCATGTGCGTTGACTGATGACCGGTTCTTATAGGTCATGATATTGTGATATCAAGTCATCACATGGGTACTTGTTTTTGAACAAGTTGTATTGGACAGACCCACCATGAGACTACTTTGTGGATTGTTATATGAATGTGTCACAAGTAGGTCTCATTTGGCAATGGTGTTTGTGGTTCTTTGACCTAAAGTCACAACATTCATCAAGTGAGGAAGAGCGTACTTTGATGACATCAAAAGTCTTCCTTGAAGAAGGTTGATGATAACGGTGGTTATTGGGTATGCTACGATTCATTTGGATGTTTGAGTGTGGACAGATATGAGATTTGTCCTCCTATATGACAGGAGTTATATCCAAGGGCCCCTTGATGGAATGAGACTGAGAAATGCATGGTCATGCTTGGTTGAGTCAATATAGGATATTGAGCTCACCAATTTCAGACAGTCTATTCTAGATCAGGAAACTAGGATTGAACAATTATGAGAGTGACACGGTCCATGCCTCTAGTTCTATCCGAATGTAAAGGACAAAGGGACATGACAACACTAAAACATTAGTCAAAACAGGTTTATTGAGTTATGAACTCTTATTGCTTGGGTAGCAATGATGCATTGCTAGATGCCGCTCATTTTTTGTGAGGCTTTTGTTGATACTTTGTGATCAAGTGGGAGACTGTTGGTATTCCCAAGGTGATCTCAAAGCAATCAACCAGTTAGTCTTACTGCCAACGCAATATGAGCCTATAGGGTCACACATAAGAGTGTTGGAGAAGTTGGATGAAGGATTGTATTGGTCATACTCATATTGGATATGAGTGGAGGACCAATCTTGTAACTAATTGGAGTTGCGTCGAATTGTACTCGACGCCGCGTCGAGATTGTCTCAACGTGGTGTACTCGACGCTGCGTCGAGATTGTCTCGACGCAAGTCTTGTACTCGACGCTGCGTCGAGATTGTCTCGACGTGATGTACTCGACGTTGCGTCGAGATTGTATCGACGCAAATCTTGGACTTTTATGTTGCGTCGAATTATCTTGACAGATAGGTCTTATTCGATGATGCGTCGAGAATGTCTCGACGCAGTGTACTCGACATTGCATCAAGATGGTCTCGACACAATTCTTGTACTCGACGTTGCGTCAAATTGTTTCGACAATACGTGTTTAACTCCAATTAAGTCTCTGGTCTGCGGATAATGTGTTTTATGCCTTGAGTATAAAACAGGAAGCGATTAGATTTCCAATGGAGATAATCCTTTTCGTAAAACCATCAGGGCCGAAGTGGAAGAGTTCCGCATAGGTCTCGATATTCTGCGAGATCGCTGCCACCGCCTCTCCCTGTCATCGAATCTAGCAGTTCGTGGGAGACACAGAGGGCATTCTTCCTCGATCCCAGATCTTGCTCGACAAGAGTCGTGGGGTTCTCCTTCACTGTGTGCACTCCTATAGAGGTGCTGATCCATTTCAGTACTTGGAACTCAGAGTTTGGTTTTGGGATCAGATCTTGGAGCATCTTGGTTGAGTGTTGACTCAATCCATTTCAGGTATATTGTAATGCGTTACTTCTTCTTTTATTTTTGATTCATGAAGTCGCAAGGTCCGTAACTCTTTTGGGTTGTTCTTGTTTCTTTCCGCTGCGCACATATGATGTGTTATTTTAAGAAAAAACCCAACAGGTTCAACGCCGACCATGCACACAGAGCGCACCAACCAGGCACGGCCGAGCACCGCTCGGCGGACAGCACCAGGCGCCGCTCGGCAAGTAGCTTCGGGCACAGTATGGCGCGCGACTCCGTGCGCCGGCCACGTCCCGTCCGACGTGCGACCCCGTACGCTGGCCACGCCCCGTCCAGTACGTGACCCCGCACGCTGGCCACGCCCCATTCGACGCGTGGCTTTGCTCGCGCGCCCCTGGCTGGGACCGACTAGGCGTGCGCCGTCTGGGAATTGGCTGTGTGTGCTCAGGCCAGTCGCCGCCTGACGCACAACCGAGCACGCCGTGATGGGACCTCGCACGCATGCCAACTGCCCGGCACGCCGCCGTTACCTCCTCGGTCAGTCACCCGCGCGCCAGTAAAACTGCCTCGATGAGATCTTTATGTCTCATTTATTACTTCTTCCTCGCGAGAGACGGGGAATCGCTTACCTCCGGCATGGTACGACGTGTCGCACGAAGATGACAATGACCCCAATTGCCGCAAAGAAATCGAAACCTCCAAACTCCTCCACGCAGTAGTCTGGACTTTGAAGATTTGGGGGGCTTATGATGTGCACCCAAAGATCTATAGGCACTCTCGGGGTGCATTTAGAGGAGGCTCCACTAAGGAGAAGTGGAGTTAGTGGGGTCAAAGTCAAGCCCATGATCATAGGGGTGGAGGAATCCGCCAGTGCGCGATTTGTGCATCGACAATGCCAGGTGCAGTCAAGACCGCACCCCACTACTGGGGTGCACCCCACTACTGGGGTGCGGTTAGCCCGCACCACCTTAAGGGGTGCGGTCGCACCGCCCATGGTGGGGTGCGGCCAAGTCACACCCCACCTTGGTAGGGTGCGGCCAAACCGCGCCCCCCATCATGGGGGAGGGGGCGGCCAAACTGCACCCCCCATGGTAGGGTGCGACCAAACCGCACCCCGCATGGAGGGGTGCGGCCAAACTGCACCTCCCCGTGGTGGGGTGCGGCCAAACCGCACCCCCCATGTTGGGGTGCGGCAAAGCTGCCCCTCCCCCCCCCCCCCCCCCCATGATGAGGTGCGACCAAGCCCCCCGCGCCTTGTGGGGAATGCGACCGAAACCGTGCCCCCCCTCGACGGGTGCGGTCGGAGCCCGTTTTCACCTTAGGGAGTGCGGATTCCCATTTCCCGAATGACGCGACCTTCGGAGCGTCCTCATTTTCATAACAACTTGTCTCTGATGGCCCTTGTCTGTTCCCTTGGTTCACCGTTCGCTCAGAATGCTCTCGTGTTCGTTGCATCTCAGAACGTTCTCGTGTTCGTTGCACACTCAGAACGCTCTCGTGTTCGTTGCACGCTCAAGACTCCCTCGTGTTCGTTGTACGCTCAGAATGCTCCCGTGTTCATTGCGCACTCAGAGCGCTCTCACGTTCATTGCGCGCTCAGAACACATTCATGTTCCCGACGCACGCGGTAGTTAACCTTTCTTAATTTCTCAGAATGCAGGTCTTGTTTGTTGCCTTCATCGCCGTTAATGAAGCTGCCCGAACCGCCCAACCTGCCCGAATTGCCCGAAGGGTGAGATGGTCATTTACGAAAAATGGCGATCCGTGTGCTCCAAATCGACAAACGTGATTCGCCCGTCAGGTGAATACGATGGTTACAACGACGAAATTATCGGGCTACCCCTACCCAAGACTATAAAAGGAGTTCATGACCTTCATTTAAAGACACCTTGCCTTCGAAGCCTGAAAGAGCTTTGTTGAAGATTTTCTCTGAGTTCTCCTTCGACGCTAGAAGATCTCCTTCGGGCTTTGAAGATCTCCTTCGGGCTTTGAAGATCTTCTTCGAGGCTTCGAAGATCCCCTTCGAGGCTTCGAAGATCCCCTTCGAGTCCTTGAAGATTTCCTCCACTCCGGAGGACAATCTTCCTAAGCAATTTGGAAACCCTCCAGGTCCAGAAAGGTGACTCGGTAATTTCACTTTCGTTTCCAGAAGAAGAAATTAGCTCTCCGAGAGGTGACCTGTTACCCTCGGAGCTCTCTCTCTCTTGTCATTGTAACGAGCAGCGGCCTGTCGCGCTCGATTTCTTCGTTTCCAATTGTAATGCACCAGTGGGTAGTGGAATTTGGCCGGCACAGCTCCGGCCACGTGGTTTTTCACCATTTCCGGATTTTCAACTTTAAAAGTCCTCGTTCATTTAATAAATTCTTTCATTGACTGTTTGCGCGCTCGGTTCTCTCCCGAGCTAAGATGGTTCAATTCGACTGATCTACCAGAGCATTGAGCGACTCGCAATACACACACAATGAAATTTAAAAATAAATATATCAGTTTTGATTTATATGCCCCACCGGCCGCCCGCAAGAAAGCATTTATATATTCTTTTGTTTGGAATGTTTTGCAGGCAAAGGAACAAGTCTTTTGCATGCAAAGGAACAAGTCTTTTGCATGAATTAAGGATACCAATGAAAATTTAAAATATAGTTAAAAAAACTGATTTTGTTTTATACGCCCCCACCGGCCACCCGCAAGAAAGTATTTATATATACGAGCAGCTCCGCACGGGCTTCGCCCGTGCTCGCGGACTCTTAGCGAGTTGCGCCCGTATTCGAGTGGGTTATGCCTTCATACGACAGTACCCGACCGACGACGGCTTCCCCGCAACTTATATATATGAGTACTCAAAATGACCGTAAAAAAATATACATCAATATTTTATAATTATTTTTCAACAACATTTATATTTTAACAAAAAATTATTTTAAAGTGGGTTATTATATTTCGAAATTAATTTTTGGAGGCATAATGATTACCTACATAATAGGTGTAGGAGATTTACTAAAAAGATTTTGAATTTTATGAATTTCTATCATTATTTTTATTATAAGGATATTGTGTAATTACACAAATAGCTATTATATTTTATGAATTTCCATTTTATTCATAAATGTTGACCAAAGGCAAATTTTTGTATAGAGTTGGTAGTTAAAGATATATATATATATATATATATATATATATATATATATATATATGCATGTATGTATATATTTATATTTATATTTATATATCAGTTTTGATTTATATGCCCCACCGGCCACCCACAAGAAAATATTTATATATTCTTTTGTTTGGAATCCTTTGCATGCATTGAGATACTCAGTATAAATGGGGCAGCACCAGCCTCCTGCTTACTTCAAGCAATATTTCAACATTTAATCTCCTGCCAGTAACAAATTAATGGAGTTCTCTAGGAGAATAATAGTTCCGGCCCTCCTCCTCCTTGTCCTTCTCCCACACAATGGTGCGTATTCATTGGCGGACCTAGGTGGAGACACACCCGGGCAAGTGCCCGGGTGTAAATTCTAAAAAAAAAAACCTATAGGCCTGTACCAATCCCTTCTTAGCCACTGTTTACCTATAGACATGTACCAATCACTTCTTAGCCACTGTTACCTATAGGCCTGTACCAATCCCTTCTTAATCACTGTTATCTCATCGAGGCAGTAAATTCTAAAAAAAACTATAGGTCTTTACCCTAAAAATATATAAAAATCATTAAAGGGAGTTTCCACCAGATCTTCCAACGGGAATTATGGTGAGAAAAAAGCTTCCTGATCTTCTGCATTTTAGAAAGCTCCCCACGCTAAGGCCAAAATTTAATAGTAAGGTTGAATCAAAACATATTCTCTAGTTTTTAATATTTATGCAGTTTCAAGCCGAATTTGTGTATACTAATTTGAAGTACAATCAATATTATTTCTTTGATGTTTTTGCTTCATATGTACTCTATAGTTATTATTTTTCAATTTTACATTTAATCCATCCAATATTTCTAAGTTTAGTTATCACTTTCGAGTCTTTGGACTCACTTTTTTCTGTAATTCTGCACTTCGTCTCCACGTGCATTAAATACCTCATGTTGTTGGAATTAGACCTCAATTTACTTCAAAATTTTAAAATGGAAACTATTATTTTTATCTTAATTTTATATTGTTCTAATAACAATTGTTCACTGTTAAGTATTTTTGATTAGTTACTTAAGTGTGCCCGGGCTAAGTAAAATTTCTAGTTCCGCCACTGTGCGTATTCCATTTTCTCTTTTCTTTTTCCATAATAAAATGTTGATGAATAATCTCTTTTCATTTGAAGTGATTGCGGTGAGGTATATTCATACCATTACAAGGCGACTGTACTTGGCAAATTGTCACTTCGAATCATGCGAACGATTTTGTATGGATCAAAGGATTCACAACCCTTTTTGCTTCTTGCAAAACCATGGCTGCCAGGATCATGCGATGTGTATATGTTTATTCTGGAGTGGTAATGATTGTTGTCTGTTTGACGTGGAGAGGTGCCTTAAGAATGACGATTATTTTGGATATGATACATATGATGAAAGACATTTGTAGGTAAAAAACATTTTGTTGCACCATGTGAAGTTGCTTTGTGTGGATTAAATCCTACAGTATGCATGTGTCGTCTATACGTCATGTCTCTTTGAGTATTTTGCTTTTAAAATAATTGTGAGAATTAGTTTTAAATTTATGTATGCATGTAATAAATTGATATGTATCAATCAATTCACATGCCCTTTAGGGGTGGGGTCTGTTTCATCTCTTAATCCACAACATGAAAGATTCATATATATATATATATATATATATATATATATATATATATATATATATTTATGGTGTTTTGAACTAATTTCATTTACTCTGTTGTATTAAGTGGTGCTTCTCTTTGAGACTTGTGATTATAGCTATGCGAAATAGAAATTAATCGTATTCCTTACAAACTGTGATCAGTAATTAGTTGACGGAGCCATGGGGGTGAATGTTAGAGATTTTTCTAATATAGACCGCAAGTTCTTGACTCGAATTTCATGTTAGAAAATACCTACCAATTGTAGATATATTTTTAGAGATGTATATTCATTTTAAACTAATGCAGACATTTATCATATCACCTCCCATGTATATCAATAATTTTGTTTACTTTTAAACTCAATTTAGAAAAGTTATTTTTTTTTTAAATTCGATTTTATAGCAGAACAGTACGCCCCCAAAATAGTCTACAATTTTTAATTTTGATCTCACCTAGGCTAAAAGTAATATTTTTCTCCTTCTTATCAAAGTCTCAATCAAGCACAAGGAAAAAATTAGAGCGCGATCAAATAATTTCATCATTAGTCAACGCATGAATGTATATTATAAAAAACTCGGGCAAGACCTTCACAAATATGCGGTGATTCCACTCCAAATAAAAAATAATGCCAAAATATATAAGGTGGTGTTTGGTTGGGCTGATTGCCTGCTGTGTGATTTTCAGAAAATAGAGTTTTCAAGTGAAGCGGCGTTTGGTTCGGCTTATGGCTAAAAAGCCGGTTAATTAGGTCCGCTGTTTCCCTATACCTCCCAGCCGTGCTGTTTTTTCGCGTCTGGCCGCAACAGCAAGCCGCAGACGACGACTCCCTAACCTAGCGGGGATTCCCGATTCTCCCTAACTTGGCGATTTCGAAGACGAGCCCTCTCCCTTTCGACGACGAGCCCTCTCCCTCAGCGACGACGTCCTCCGACGACAAGCCCTCAGCGACGACGAGCCCTCTCCCTTTCGACGACGTCCTCCGCTCGATCTGACGCCGCAAGCGCTCTCGAAGACGCCGCCAGCGCTCCATCAAAGGGGTAAATTGATTTCTGCTTCCTGTGATATGATTTCTGCTCGGATTTTTCCGATTTTTGCTTGGATTGTTTCCGTTTTCTGCCTGATGTGCTTCCTATTGTGTTGGATTTCAATTTCTGCTTGTTTGTGTGCTGTGTTGAACTGCTGATTTTGCCGCACCCGATTTTGCTTCTCCTTCTCCGGTAGTTTGCTAATGCAAGGTTAAACGGCTGCAGGTAATCCCTCCCTCTCTCTTCTGTCTTTTTTTTAATTAGTTGCAGGATTTTTGTGTTTGATTGTGTTTGTTGGTGTTTGTATGTATTTGTTGTGTGTGTGGTCTCTTTGTTTTATATGTGTTTGGTGTGTGTATGTGGTTGTGAGTGTTTGTTGGTGGGTGTGTGTGTGTGTGATGTGTTGATTGCTGTGTGTGTGCTGCTTTTGGTTGTGTGTGCTGTTTTTGTTGTGTTATTGTATGTGTGTATGTGAATGTGTGTATGTGTGTGTGTGTGTTGGTATGTGTGTTGGTGTATGTGTGTGTGTATGTGAATGTATGTGTGTATGTGAATGTGTGTGTAGTGTGTGTATGTGTGTGTGTGTTGGTGTATGTGTGTTGGTGTATGTGTGTGTATGTTTATTGTGTGTATATAGTTTGGTTTTTTTGTTGGTGTATGTGTGTGTTGTTTATCATATTGTTTTTTGTGGTTATTGTGTGTTTGTGTATGTGTTGGTGTATTGTTTTTGTGTGTGTTGGTGTATTTGTTTGTGTTATTTGGTGTATATATGTTGGTGTTGTATGTGTTGGTGTTGTGTGTTGGTGTATATGTGTTGGTGTTGTGTTGGCTGTTAGTATTGTTTTTGTGTTTTTGTTGTGTTGGTATGTGTTTGTGTGTATGTGTGTGTTGGCTGTTGGTATGTGTTTGTGTGTATGTGGTGTGTTGGTGTTGGTTTATTTGTTGTGTGTGTTTGTTTATTTGTTGTATGTGTTGGTGTTGTGTTGGTGTTGTGTTGGTGTGCTGTGTGTTGGTTGTCGGTATGTGTTTGTGTGTGCTGTGTTGGTGGGTTGTGTGTTGGCTGTGTTGGTATTTGTTTGTGTGTTTGTGTGTTGGTGCGTTGGTTGTTGGTGTTGTGTTGGTTTGTATGTGTTTTCTTGTTGGTTTATTTGTTGGTGTATGTTATTGTTAATGTTGTTTAATGTTTTAAGGATGGGCAAAGCAAAGGATGGCGGGGTGTCTGCTATGTAGAGGAGATGATCGCGCTACGTGATAGTATAACGGATCAGTTGTATGAATCTAGATTGTAGGAGATATCATGACATATGGTTCATGTGAACATTATTTTTTTGTATTTGGTATTATATGATGAAAAATATATTTATTTTTCATATATTTGGTGAGAAAAAAAATTCACTCAAAACTCCGTTTTGTTTCCAAACAACATTTTCAAAACTCTGTTTTACAAACTCCACTTTCCAGAATCAGAAACTTTTCATCCAAACAGTTTTTTAGCTAAACTCCGTTTTCCAGAATCAGCATTTTTTCTATCAGCAGCTTTCCATCAGCAACAGTCCAACCAAACAGAGCCTAAATAAGTCGCTAAACTTAGTCTAAGCTTGAAATTTGTCCTCGGAATAACTTATGATACATTTTAACAATGTTAGTCTGCTCAAAATACTTAATTCAATCTTAACATAAAATGTTGAGACAAATATGAGAAAAATAAAAGTTCAAGGAGTTTTCTCAAAGTAAAATATACAAATGAAGAATTCTTCCGGTAACAGCTTTGAAGCTCCATTTTTCCAATAACCAACAATGTGTTGGGAATGTGAGCGGACAAACCCGACCAGAGCACCTGTTGCAAATTTGAGCGAGCCCATGTGCGACCGCGTTGAGCGGTATGCCAATACGCAGCAAAGAGAAAATTGCAGAAAATAATAAAACACACAGAATATTTAACGTGGAAAACTCAATTGGGTGAAAAACCACGGGACGATCGGAGTCCAACCCGGAAAGCCTCCACTAAAAAGGTGTGATAAATCACACGCACATAATACAGGTTTTTCCTTCACCGATCCACAAAGGATCTCCACTCCTCCACCACAAACACGATCCACAAAGGATTCACACAACCGTTCTCTCCAACAACACACACAAACACAATATTGTAAAGAAGAAAACAAAAATAGATGACGGAGTCGTTACCCGGACGGATTGAGCAATCCGTCCCAACGCCAAAGACGACGTTCTCCAAATCCACGAAGAAGGATGGCTGCGAATAGCCCCTTCCAACTTCGTCTTCAACCTCCAAGCAACGACGATGGCGGCGGCAAGATCCCAGGAGGCAGTGGCGGCCCGGATCCAAGCAGCAGCGGCAGCGGCGCTCCTCCAAAACAGCGGCGACAGCGGCGCTCCTCTCCAAACCAGCGGCGGCCTCTTCTCCAAAGCAGCGGCAGCAGCCCTTCAACTTACAGGCGGTAGAACTCCTCTCCTCCAACCTCCAGGCAGCAGCAGAACCACCAAACTTCTGGCGGCAGTAGCCCTCCAAACTTGCAGCAAAAACGAGAGGGAGAAAGGAGGGTTTGGGGCTGCGGCAGTTTTTCAGAAAAAGAGAGAGGGGGAGGATGCACGGAGAGGAAAAAACTTGAAGGATTAGGTTTTGAGTTTCCCTTTTTACTACCTTCCAAAAAACTGAATAGACGCCTCCTGTCAATCAGAAGATTGGCGGTTACGAATTTGAAATTCGGAATTAAAATTCGCAGATATGTTGCAACACTCAATTTTTGGTGTTGCAACACCTAGCTCTCCAGGAAATTCAGAGAGTAACAAGTTGCAACACTCCATTTTTGTGTTGCAACACCTTTGTCAAAAAAATTCAGCAAACTGCATATCACGTTCCAGATTAAAACTAGCGCGTACCTGGTGGTTTTTACCGACTCGGATGGGAATCACACCCAACAAATCTATCCCTTCACATCGAGGCGGAAGAAACCGCCATCCCGGCGATTCTAACGCAATGCTCGAACTTCCCCCTTGGCACGGACTTGGTCAGCATGTCTTCCCCATTGTCATCAGTGTGCACCTTCTGAAGATCAAGCTCCTTCTGCTCCAGGACATCTCGTATCCAATGATACCGAGTGTCGATGTGCTTCGACCTCGAGTGAAACGTGGGGTTCTTCCCCAGGTGAATAACGCTCTGACTGTCACACAGGAGTGCGTATCGGTCCTGAGTGAAACCAAGTTCTTTGATGAACCTCTTCATCCAAAGCAACTCCTTCACAGCCTCAGTAACCGCAATAAACTCAACCTCCGTGGTAGACAGTGCAACGCACTTCTGCAATCCCGACGCCCATGAGACAGCTCCCCCTGCAAACAGAATCAAGTACCCGGACGTCGATCTCCTGGAATCTACATCTCCAGCCATGTCAGCATCAGTGTAGCCCAACAGCTCTAGCTCACTGTCTCCAAATCTCAGTGTCAAGTCTGACGTCCCCTGCAGGTATCTCAGTATCCACTTCACTGCGCTCCAATGCTCTCTCCCAGGATTGGAGAGAAATCTACTGACTGTTCCAACCGCATGCGCAATGTCTGGACGTGTACACACCATCGCATACATGAGGCTCCCAACCGCAGACGCATACGGGACCTTCTGCATAGCCTCGATCTCCTCGGGTGTGTTGGGGCACTGATCAGCGGTAAGCCTGAAGTGAGCTGCAAAAGGCACGCTCACCTTCTTCGCCTGATCCATATCAAATCTCTGCAACACCTTGCGGATATACCGCTCCTGTGATACCCAAAGTAATTTGGCTCCCCTGTCTCTGCTAATGTGCATCCCCAAAATAATCTTTGCAGCACCCAGATCCTTCATCTCAAAGGCGGAGCTCAACTGCCGCTTCAACTCAGCAATGCGAGCAGTGCTCCTCCCGACGATCAACATATCGTCCACATACAACAGCAACATGACGAAGCCCTCTGTAGCATACAGCTTAATGAACACACAGTGGTCAAGAGTGGTCCTCCTGAAGCCGATCTCCTCAATAAAGGAATCAAACTTCCTATACCATTGCCGCGGGGCCTGCTTCAGGCCATATTGACTCTTTTGCAAGCGGCACACCAGACCTTCCTTCCCTTTGACACTGAAGCCCTCAGGCTGATCCATGTAAAGCTCCTCCTCAAGATCGTCATGCAGAAAGGCAGTCTTGACATCTATCTGCTCTATCTCCAAGTTTAGCCTTGCAGCAAGGCCAAGTACCACACGAATAGATGACATCTTCACCACAGGTGAGAAGATCTCATCGAAGTCAACACCCTGTCGCTGTCCAAAGCCCTTCACCACTAGCCTGACCTTGTATCTGGGAGGTGTAGAGGAATCTCCCTGCTACACCCTGAAAATCCACCAATTCTTCAAGGCCTTCTTGCCCTTAGGCAGTCTCACCAGATCATATGTGTGGTTCTTCTGCAGCGACTGCATCTCCTCTTGCATAGCATCCATCCATTGGCGCTTCTCAGCACTCTCCACTTCCTCATCATAACTCTCAGGCTCCCCCGCATCAGTCAACAGTATGAACTCTGATGCAGAATATCTGGTGGAAGGATGCCTGACTCGATCTGACCTCCGCAAGGCAGGCTCAGGGGCCGGTGCAGGCACATCATCAGTAATGTCCATAGTGACTCCTAGTTCACCATCAGTGGTGATATCATGATCTGGAAGGGTATCAGTACCCTGTGCTGGCTCTGGCTCAGTAGCATCCTCAGTGTCGTCATTGTAACGGCGCTGGCCCGACCCCTATTAAGGCTTTAATGGGACCCGACAGGCCGCTACAGGGCTGCAGCCCTGTAGCGGCCTGTCGGGTCCCATTAAAGCCTTAATAGGGGTCGGGCCAGCGCCGTTACATAAAAAGGGTATCAGAGGGAGGTTAGCCGGGTTGCTGGAAATGGTCTGGTTGGCCCGGTTAACCGTCCAGTGAGAATCGTTAATCATTGCATACACTCACCGATGGGTCATCGGTAGATCTCGGCTGAAGCACGAACACTACACTCATAAGCATGAAAGAAGTATACGGGGCATATTATATAGTATGGGATGCATAATATGTGTCTGTATATGGATCCTCATAGGTGACAACATGCGACTGTTATGTAGTATGGGATGCATAACGTAGGTCGCATGCGTGTCCATTAGATTTTCTTTTTCGTTGCATGCGATAATATGTAGTATGGGATGCATAAGATCGCATGTGTACGCCGCTCATAGCATGTATTAAGGCCTTTTCTTAGTTTGCATAGCACTGCATGCATATCATAACATTGCATAAGCACACGTGTCAAGCTAGAGATCTACACGATGACACATGTACACCCATGATTTCAAAGGTAAGATTTTAGGTTTATGTGCATACGGGAGAGGTGCACGAGAGGTAAAGGATGGTACACCATCCTGAGTATAACGTGATATTATGTATTTACTTTTCCCAGAGAAAAAGGCAGTAGCAAAAACAAGTATTTGTATGTCTTCTCACTCTTTTGTGACCAAGAAGTTATTGATCGGTATCGCTGGGCCTTGGAGCGTGTTGATGATCCGTTTTGTGTCAAGTACCCGTCCGGAGATTCGGTGGTGTCAGATCTGTGCGTGAGGCAGTGCCCGATTGTTTTGAATGGATTTTGGGGCTATGCAGACTTGAAGGTAATCGATTTGGAGGATTTTGACATGATTTTGGGCATGGATTGGCTAGCCCGTTCGACGCTGTGATCCAATGTAGGGATAAGCGCCTAGATTTCCTGATGGATGATGGCCAGCCCAGGAGCATTTTTGGCTTCCCGCGTCAAACTTCCTCAGTCTTGTTGGTGGTCTGTGCCCAGGCCTTGGCGGAGTTTGATGGTCGTGTCTGCTTTATTTTTGTCTTGCTCGCGGCTTGCGCATCGTTGCCTTGTGTTGAATACATTCCTGTGGTGCGGGAGTTCCCAGACGTTTTTCCCGACAACCTTCCTGGTCTCCCTCCTGAGCGAGAGATTGAGTTTGCGATTGATTTGGAGCCCGGGACCCGCCCTATCGCGAAGGCACCCTACCGTATGGCACCGCGGGAGCTGGAGGAGCTGCGCATGCAGTTGGATGAGCTACTTCAGCTTGGATTTATTAGGCCGAGTTCGTCGCCTTGGGGTGCGCCGATTCTGTTTGTGAAGAAGAAGGATGGGTCGATGAGGCTGTGCATCAATTACAGAGAGTTGAACAAGGTCACTATTAAAAACAGGTATCCGCTTCCACGGATTGATGACTTGTTCTACCAGTTGCAGGGTAGCTGCGTGTTCTCGAAGATCGACCTCCGGTCCGGTTACCATCAGCTGAGGATTCGCGACTCAGACGTTCCGCGGACTGCTTTCCGGTCGCGTTATGGACATTTCGAGTTCCTGGTGATGTCCTTTGGGCTGACGAATGCGCCCTCTGCTTTCATGGATCTGATGAACAGGGTGTTCCGAGACTTCCTGGACCAGTTCGTAGTGGTCTTCATTGACGATGTGCTGATCTATTCTTCGAGCAAGGAGGAGCATGCTCGACATTTGCGGTTGGTGCTGTCTACCTTGAGGGCACACAAGCTGTATGCCAAGCTGAGCAAATGCGAGTTCTGGATTTCGCAAGTTTCATTTTTGGGTCACGTCGTGGGCAAGAGTGGCATCTCTGTGGACCAAGCGAAGGTCGCTGCTGTTTTGGACTGTAAGAGGCCGTCGTCGCCGAAGGAGATCCGCAGTTTCCTGGGTTTAGCTGGCTACTATCGGAGGTTTGTGGAGGGTTTCTCAGGCATTTCCGCGCCTCTGACCAAGTTGACGCGGAAGGAAGAGGCTTTCGATTGGAGCGAGCAGTGCGAGGAGGCCTTCCAGAAGTTAAAGAGGAGGTTGTGTTCCGCACCGGTTTTGGCTCTCCTGGTTGAGGGAGTGGAGTTTCAGGTCTATGTCGATGCTTCGCTGTTAGGCCTTGGTTGTGTCCTCATGCAGGAGGGCAAGGTCATTGCGTACGGGTCGCGGCAGCTAAAGGTGCATGAGCGGAATTACCCGACGCATGATTTGGAGTTTGCTGCGGTGATCTATGCCTTGAAGCTGTGGAGGCATCTCTTGTATGGAGTGGAGTGCAAGATCTACTCAGATCACAAGAGCTTGATTTACGTATTCTCGCAGCGAGAGCTGAACCTGCGCCAGCGTCGATGGATGGAGTATGTGGCTGATTATGATGTGAAGATCCTCTATCACCCCGGCAAAGCAAACGTAGTGGCGGATGCCCTGAGCAGGAAGTCAGCTTCTGTTTTCGGACTCTCTGTGCAGTCCCTGGTGGAGGAGTTCTTTCTGATGAGCATCGCGGTGAAGCCCAGTGGTGGTCCGTCTCGTTTGGAGGTTGAGGAGCCATCCTGGATTGTTTTGGCGAGGTTGCACCAAAGGGATGATCTGGATTTGCAGCACCTCCGGAGTCGAACGGAGAGGGATGAGTTGCCAGATTTCTCGATTGATGTGGAGGGTACCTTGAGGTACCGTGGCAGGCTGTGCATACCCGCGGTGGAGCAGATTCGGGCGAAGATTTGTGAGGAGGCTCACGACTCCAGCCTATCCTATCACCCTGGCTCTACCAAGATGTATCGCGACCTGAAGCAGATTGTGTGGTGGCCTGGCATGAAGGGCGATATTGCGAGATTCGTGGCGCAGTGCTACACTTGTCAGCGCGTCAAGGCGGATCACAGGAGGCCTGGGGGCAAGTTGTCGTCGTTGGATATTCCCTTGTGGAAGTGGGAGAGCATCTCTATGGATTTCATTACTGGATTGCCGAGATCTCCGCGGGGGCATGATGCAGTCTGGGTCATCGTTGATAGGTTGACCAAGTGTGCTCATTTCGTGCCGTACAAGACTGGTTATTCGATGGAGAAGATTGCGTCTCTGTATGTGCAGGAGGTCATTAGGCTGCATGGGGTTCCCGCAAGCATAGTGTCTGATCGCGATTCCAGGTATACCTCTCGTTTTTGGCAGAGTTTGCAAGGGGCTTTGGGCACCGATCTCAGGTATTCTACAGCCTATCATCCGCAGACGAATGGGCAGACGGAGAGGGTTAATCAGATCGTGGAGGATATGATCCGGTGCTATATTCTAGAGCATGGGGGAGCTTGGGATGAACGCCTTGGGCTAATGGAGTTCGCGTAAAACAATAGCTACCAGGAGAGCTTGCAGATGGCTCCGTTTGAGGCGTTGTATGGGAGGAGATGTCGGACTCCGCTATTTTGGGCTGAAGTGGGCGAGAAGCCTATTCTGGGTCCCGAGGCTTTGGAGGAGATGAGTGTTGCTGTGACGCAGATCCGAGAGAAGCTGCGGATAGCGCAGGAGCGCTATGAGAAGTACGCCAATCGGCGTAGGAGTGATCTGGAGTTTGCAGTAGGACCTGGTGTTCCTTAAAGTGTCCCCGATGGCGGGCGTTAAGCGATTTGGAAAGAGCCACAAGCTGGACCCCAGGTATGTAGGCCCATTCGAGATCGTCGAGCGCATCGGGGTCTCCGCCTACAGGTTGTTGTTACCTGCCTCCTTCCCCGGCGTGCACGACGTTTTCCATGTGAGCCAGCTGCGGAAGTGCGTCCGCAGCGATCGCCATGTTCTGGATTCCGTGCCGGCGCTGCAGCCCAATTTGTCCTTTGTGGAGCAGCCTGTTCGTATTTTGGAGAGGCAGGATCGGGTGTTGCGAAGGAAGTCCATCCCTATGGTGAAGGTCCTCTGGGACAATCAGGATGTTCGAGGTGCGACCTGGGAGCTTGATCAGCGATGAAGGAGTCCTACCCTCACCTTTTCGACTAGTTTCCCCGGTAAGTTTTCGCCTCCTGAGTTTTCTTTCTTTTTCGTGTTTACCTCATTTCGAATTGTTGCTGCAAAGTTTCGGGTCAAAACTTTTTGTGAGGAGGGGTGACTGTAACGCCCCAGATTCTTCTTTTGATTATTTTAGCAAAGCACGTGAAATTAAGAATAATTATCCGAAATCGAGGTTTTTATTTAAGGCGTTACCTTTCTCAATCGACGTCGTCGTCCGGCGAGTTAGCTCTTGTGGGGGGCGTTATTTCGGTAAAGTGTTAGTATATGTATACATATATATATACGTTACATTATATAAATTAAGGTACCAAGACGTATATAAAGAGCTATATAATATGAATATGATATGTACATGTATATATATACGTATATGCGTAAAGGTTTGGGGTACTTTTAGCCTTATGTTCGTGTGCGGGTGGTCACATGTGGGTTTAACCATATATTGTATGTATACATAGCAACTTATGACATATATATATACACATAAATTATTATTATTATTATTATTATTATTATTATTATTATTATCATATTCTTATAAATTATTATCATCCTAATACTAAACCCTCCCCCTTATATCTCCCTGCTGGCATCATTCCCAACCGATCCCTCCAGCTTTTATTTCTTCTCCCTCCCCGATATCTTTGGCTGTCGTGCGCGACGAGGAAGGCGATATAGGGTTTCGGCGTTGGGATCGCCGGAGGAGGCGTTTTGGAGGTCGTCGGAGCTTGGTTCCTTCGTCGGGGTGGTAAATCGGTGAGCCCTCGTCGCCGGGGCTAAGGCTTTGGTCGGCTATCGGCAAGTTGGTCGCGATCCGGCGAGTCGCCGGTTGGATCCGAGGCAAGAAAACCCTTCTTCTCCTCCTACTTTCCCCCCCCCCCCCCCCCCCCCCCTTTCCTGTTACCTTTCTAGTATGGTGCTTGTGTTGGTATTTAGCTTACCCTATTTTGGTGCTTGGGGGAAGTGGTTCTGATGAAATCCTTACCTAATTGATTTTGATCCCCTACTCTAGATTTAAATTTTTTTGTGATAATCTGAGGGGCTGCTGCCCTCTTGGTTTTCTTGATTTGGGGAAGCTGTTGTTTTTTTTTTTTGGTTTTCCCTTGAATTGAGGGGGTGGCTGCTGTTGCTATTTGGTTGGCCTGCTGCTGCTATTTTTGTAGTTGGCCTGCTGCTGCTATTTTTGTAGTTGGCCTGCTGCTGCTATTTTTGTAGTTGGCCTACTGCTGCTGTCTTATTGGGACTGCTGCTGCTGTTTGCACATTATAATTGGGGCTGCCTCTTATGCTCTTTGTTGGGTTAATTTGAGGCTTCTGTTATTTGATTTTCTGCTGCTATATAACCATCCTTGTTGGGTTAATTTGAGGCTGCTGTTATTTGATTTTCTGCTGCTATATAACCATCCTTGTTGGGTTAATTTGAGGCTGTTGTTATTTGATTTTCTGCTGCTATATAACCATCCTTGTTGGGTTAATTTGAGGCTGCTGTTATTCTGTTTTGGGGCTGCTCCGTGGGTTGGGTTATGCTAGTCCCGAATCATGTTTTACTTGGCTACTTCTGCATATTTACTTGGCTAAATAGTGATGGACTTGTTTGAAACGAAAGGGTGGGTACAGGGAACACTGGGTTCCCCCATCACAGTTCTTTTAGTAGTGGTTGGTAGGATGATCAGACCACCACCACGGCGCCTATTTCTTATTTGGGGTGAATGTCCCCTTTATGTGTGTGGGTAGTGACATTGTTTGGGTCCGCCACCACTGGTCCATTTTTGCACTATATGCCAAGTTTAGTCATGCTCTTGCTTATCGGGCTGGTTCTATGCGGGATCTTCCTAACCTTCTATTACTGAAATCTTTATATAAGCGTATATATATAGTTATATATATGTGTATATGTATATATATATGTATTTATATACCCCCTTCAGCTTGGATATGTCACTTGTTACTTCTCCTGCTCTTACTTTTAACTATGCTGTTTTCTTGCACCCTTTGGGCTGAGGCATTCTTTTCTTATGGATGCCTCAGGTTCAGGTTTGTAGCTGCCGTCGGTGTTTGAGCGGGGTCGTTCTGTCCGCCGTCGAGGCCTTCCCTCTCTTGTGGGTAAGGATTCTGTTTCTTTTGTTGTAGTTTCCTTCTGGACTGTGGACCCTTCTCCCTGCGGGTTCGTGTCAGTTGTTGACGCCCGTGTGGGTTTTGCTTAGTTTACTTGTTGATGCTGCTGCTAGCTTCCTTTACTGCTACTTGGTTATTTTGTGATTATACACTCTGGGAAAAGCTTATTTTGATGTATATTATAGCAGTTTCTTTTAGAATTATAAGAAGTTGATCTTTTAACTGTTTGTTGCACTTACTATTAAGTATCACATATTTGCAAAACGTAAACCAAAATAAAATGATACTTCTTTATTATATACTAAATTTAGACCGGCGATCGCCCTGGAGACATCTCTAGTCTTCAGCGCCGTTAGGGATAAAGTGAACTTATTTTCTTCCGTTGCGAATGCTTGTCTTTTATAAGGTGCGGCTAGGTAAACCGCAGGGCCGAGGGACACGGCTTCCTAATCTAATGAAAATAATCTTAAAAGATAATTCTTTTATTAATTCACATCTTTTCTCGTGAAAAAGTTCGTTTGATTGCTCGCCTGAGCGTCCATAGTTGTCCCCTACTGGGCGTGGCATCACGACGCGCGTTTTCCCCCTTTACTCTGATATTATAATTTATGTCGGGAAAATACGGGTTGTGACAGTCATCTCTAACCATAGGTGACTCTACAGCAGTGCGAGAGTCAACCTCAAACTCAACAGTCCCCTCAGGATCACCAACAGTCTGATCCTCACAGAAAACAACATCACGGCTACATACAAGCTTCTTCTCAACTGGATCAAAGAACATGTACCCAAACTCTCCACTGTAGCCGTACCCCAAGAAAATACACTGCCAGGTCTTCGAATCCAATTTCGATCTCTCGTCCCTGGGGACGTGCACAAAGGCTTTGCAGCCAAATACCCGCAAGTGACTATATGAGGGGTCCTTCCCGTACCAGACCCTATCTGGGACATCCTCCTGCAAAGCTAAACTCGGCGAGAGGTTGATGACATGCGCTGCAGTAAGAAGAGCCTCGCCCCAAAACATCCTTGGCAGCTTCGACTCAGAAAGCATGCATCGAACTCTCTCCATTAGTGTCATGTTCATCCTCTCAGCTACGCCATTCAGTTGTGGCGTCTTCGGCGGGGTCTTCTCATGTCTGATGCCATGGTCCCTGTAGTACTCATCAAAGGGACCAATGTACTCTCCCCCGTTGTCTGACCTGATGCACCTCAGCCTCTTCCCAGACTGTCTCTCCACCTCAACGTGGAATCTCCTGAAAGTATCGAGAACCTGATCTTTGGTCTTGATGGCATAGACCCAAAGCTTCCTCGAATGATCGTCAATGAAAGTGACGAAGTATGATGCTCCTCCTCTATTCTGGACCTTCAGTGGTCCGCACACATCAGTGTGAACAAGCTCCAATGGCTCCGATCTCCTGGTGGACGTGTGGCTGTGGAATGAAACTCTGTTTTGTTTCCCAGTCATACAGTGGTCGCACCTCTCCAAGTGAACATCAGACATATCACTGATCAGCTTCTTCTTCGCCAGGCATCCCAAACCCTTCTGGCTAATGTGTGCCATCCTCCTGTGCCATAAGGAGGTGGATGCCTCATCCCTGACGAAGTTGGCCTGAGCAGCTTCAAGCCTCCCCTCCATGTAGTATAGTCCAGAATCTCTATAGCCTCTGGCCATCACAAGCGATCCCCTGATCAGCTTCCAGAAGTCTCCTCCAAAGACACTCAGGTGTCCTTCGTCTCCAAGTCTGCCAACAGATATCAGATTGAACACTACAACAATTTTGGCCTTTAGCAACACTTTCATTTGTAACATTTATAAAATGTTGTCTAAACATATAATAGAGAACAATTTTTAAATGTTGCCACTGAGTGACAGTTTTAGGCATCATTTGTGATGCAACATTCGATAAATGTTGTCTTATCCCTTATTAGGAACATTTGTTAAACGTTGTATTTGCCGATGTACTTAAAACAACAATTTTAATGTGTTGCCCTTTAAAATATTTTTTCCCAACACTTCAAAAATGTTCCTGCCCCTTTCTAGCATCAGCCTAATTGACTATTTACACATATAAATTACTATACATACACAATAAGTTAACACACCAAAATTACTATCTTTTCCGCACAGGCGCCCTCGCGTCATTTCCCATCTTCCTCGACGATACTCTCTCGCCTCTCGCAGAGCATTATCGTAGAAGGATGAGATGACTTCTCATCTAGGTTTTGGAATCCGAACGGGAAGGGGAAAGCACGTCACCGACCTTCAACATCCCAGGAATCGGCTTCCTACGCAGCCCTCGCGGCTCCCGACGATTCATGGGGATGGAGTTAGGTCTATTTTCCAGGCTATGGATTCGGAGAACTTCCTCGATATCTTATCCAAGACCTCAATCTATTTCTCCCGGCTCTCTCAATGTTAACTTCCCAAGAGACTACACTCTACGATAGGAGGAGGGCTCCCAAATCTTGCCTCCTATAGGTTCTCTCTTTTTCCTTCTTTTTTTCCTCCTCTTCTTCTAAATTTCACATGGTATTTTGTCTGCCATGGGCTGAATGCAGATCCTTGGATTAGAGGAATGTTCAGGTTCACGGGTCGGTGATGCCCTACATTTTCTGATTTTCTTCCCGGTTGAATGCAGATCCTTGGATTAGTGGCTTGTTCAGCGGTTGGTGATTTTGCTTCCTGGTTGCTCGAATTTGCTTCTTGGCTGAATGCTTTCTATTCTATATTTACTTACTGCATGCTGCATATCATTGAATGAGTACCTTATATGGTTAGTAGTCTATCAGCTTCTTACATCCACCACTTTTATGAAATTATGCCATGTTGTTTTTTGAAATGATAATCTATATAGTCACATAATAATGAGAAGAATCTTTTTAAAATGATCCAACCTCTATGTAGTCACACAAATAATTATTCCGAAGAAATTAAAATGAAAAATCCCAAGAGAAAGAATCAAAATATGTTTTTCTTAGATTCCTTTAAGCTGGAAACAACTTGCCCAACATCAGTATGTAAAATTTTTAGATTATTATTATGTAATAATTACAAAAACTTTCCCTGAAAGTTGACATAATTATGGGTTGCAACCCTCTTATTTCAGATGATTATTAGTATTATTATTTATATAAAACCGGATAGAGAACCATCTACTCATTCAACTAATCATACATTGTCGTAGATCACACACTTCAGAGAGTTGCATATAGATGATAGGAAATTTGAACATGCTATTTATTTTCCCGAAGCAAGTAAGCTTGTTTGAGCATGCTTGTTTTTATTAGGTATTGCATTGAATATTAACAAGACTTGGGTAGTTAATCCTGAAGAGGCTTTAAGTTTCTCCTGAAGTGCGTGCCCTAGAAATAATGGTTAGAATCCATGCTAAGATTATGCGCTATCCTCTCTATTAGGATTTATTGGCCATAGTATTAACAATGCTGCTAGTAGTTCAAAATTGTAGTTGATCTTGTTTTTCTCTCAAATGATATTTGTCTTATTGAGACACCTTGGATGAGGTTCCTCTTTCAGAAACTTCTGCAAGTAGGTTTGTTCTGATTGTATCAGGAATGGTTGGCAGAAAAGCATATATCAGTATCATTATCATTCTGTTCATTGCTTCTGAAATATGTCGGTTTGTACTCCTGCTTGCCAAGTTTATAATGCATTTCAATGTGCGAGTCTACTACAAACATCTAATCTTTGTGACTCATGAATCCTATTTACAAATTCCTTTACATAAGTATCGTCCCTGGTTCTTTGTGTATGGATTCCTTCGTATTTTAAAATATTAATTGTTCACACCATTCTAGGTCTATTTCTCTTCTTTTAAGTGTTATTTACTATTCTTTAAACTGAAAGCATTCCCAAAAGCCCTGCAAGAAATCATCTCTTTATAGTAGTCTAGCCTTTTCACTCTCTAATGAGAATGCCACCACCTAGTTCGATGTCAGGATGTTATTACTTCTACCATGGGCATTGTTTTTCCCTCATATGTGAAAGTTGCTGTACATATCTTCATGTTGCATTATTTTTTCACCTTCATTGATACTTATTCCATTATAAAGATTCCACTGAACTTTCTTCTTCTGTTTTTGGTTCTAATTATGGTTATGCACCTTTTTTAAAGTTCTTTTTCGGATATGGTGGTTAAGTTGTCCCCGACCAAGAACTCTTAGCTATTTAATCCTAAGTGTCTCTTTTTGAATTTTCATGAATTATGCGGTAGTATGCCAGTTTTGGTAATAACAGAATCCCTGAAGCTTCACATTTATGCCCTGCACATTTCCTTGAAATTCTATCATTTTCTGAAATTTTCACTGACTATTATTCTCAGAGAAGAAGAAGAATAGTATATGGTAATGATAATGGTAATAATAGTATATGGGACTGATTTGTGAATATGTTTGTATTCATGTGTTTTTTGTGGTGGCATGGAAGGTATGGGGATGAGTATTGTTTGAACCATAGATACATTCAGCTGGCAAGGAATGAGAAAGGGATGAAAACGGCGCATCATCCACAGCTGCAACAGCCAAGTGGTAGAGGAACGATGAATATGAGCAGAAAAATTGCAATTCTGAATAGAATGCATCGGAGATAGCCAACAAGATGATGTCAATGAATAGCACAAAACTCCATGAGTTTCTGTCAAAACCGAAGGGTCTAAATCAACTGGTAATGGAGGCTACTAAAGTACTCTGCTTTCCTTTGGGTTTGCTCAGATGAGAGGAGATGGAGCAGGGCTTTATCATATTTTTTGAGTGAAGGTGGGTTTGCTCAGATGAGCGGGTCGTTTATCATATTTACTAAATTATGATCATAATACTCATACTTGTGCATTGGATTAGTTTATAGTGGTCGTCCATGTTCATCCATTGTGTCTGTTTTGCATCAACATATAAAATTATATCTGGCCTTCCCCTATAGACTTATCATGTGTTAGATTTTATGATGTAATGCAATAATTATAATATTTTAGGTGGTTATCTAAATGATCTTTGACACTTTTTGCGGGGTGGAATATCTCATATTGGACGAATCAAATAAACTGTTTGAGCTTGGTTTTGTAGAGCAAATTGATTCTGTCGTGAAGGCTTGTTCAAACCCTTCAATAGTTCGGTCTTTGTTCAGGTCGACCTTTGCCCGAGTCTGTGGAGGAACTTGCACGGACGATAATGCATGATGCAGTCAGATTCATTGTGGGAAGAATGTTGGTTTCTTTAAGTGGAGTAATCACATAATATACTTTGAACTTCAACTTTTAAAGAAGATTGTCCCTCAATAACTAATATTACTTTAGTAACTAATATTTTCATTAACTTTTATGCTAGAAATTCTTCTTCGTTCCTATTAAGCAGAAATTATTATTTGCTGGAAGCGAAAAGGGAAAGTTGCTCGCACTTCGTCAAAGTTTTGCAGAGGTATGTTACCACTGCTGCTGCTTCAAGCAATTAGCTTCCATCATTCAACTATGGTCTCAGATTGTAGCACTTATAGACAACATTATGTGGGCCTTTCTCACATAACCAAACTTTTCCAATTAACATGTCCCTTCTCTTTCTCATACTCATACAAAATTTTACAAAACACTACTTTTTGTTTGAAAAACATTATTCTTATGACCCTATAGATTCAGGATTAAACTCAGTCCATAGTGATCTGTACTAATCACCGGACACAACAATGACCCTACTCGACTACCTAGTTTCAAATTCTGTAGATTGTAATTGGATCGGCCTTGATCATAATGTAATAGCAACCAACTCATCTACTTTAGTGCTGATTATGCTACAGATAATTGTGCAAAGGAAGAAGAATCACATTGTCACAAAACACAAGAAATTATGTGGTTCGGCCAAAAATAACCGCATTCATGAGTTTACTATTTATAATTTTCTAATTTGTTATCTGTTTTTATGCACAAAAGTTTCTTTTGATAAAACCAATAATATTATCTTCTCTTTCTCAGCTTCTTTTCCTCTGCTGCTTGGGGGCTGAAAAGGCTCTTTTCCTCTTTTCTTATCAACTTCATTTCAAAAGTGAACCTTCAGAACGTTAAAGGGCTGAGGCGATGCCATGACGCTCACTACTTCTTGGGAGTTGATGGTGTGTTTCGCATCAGCGTCGGCTGTTCTGTATCCTTGTCGTGCAGATTTGAGCTTCGTGAAATTTATTAATTCCAGAAAGTGTGGAAATGGAGTAGTAATCCTTGATTTGTTGTTGGATGTGTAGATGTTCTTCTTTGTTCTTTTCGTTACAACTTTGGGTACGAAAAAGCTGAAGGATCTGAGGAATTACATTAATAGTATAGTCTATTGTACAACTTTGAGTCCAGAATTGTTTCAGCCACCTGAAACTATCGGCAACCACCCAAACCAACAAAAATTATCGCTGCAGATCCATTTCAGCCACAACCAACCTCCTTAGGCTCTTCCACTCTACTCTACCAACAGCCTACATCCTCTCCCATCCCTACTAGCACCCATAGAGCCTACCCGGCCATTACAAGCCCAAAAATTCTCCATCCTGCAGCCTTAATTCATTCCAAAACCACAACAAGTTGCTGTCCTTCCCCAAATCAGCCCACATATCAACAGTTTGGACTCTGATTGCTTATGTAAGTTTTTGTATGAAGTCTTTAGTACTTATTTTTGAATATTTGGGTTAACAATCATGCTATTTTGGATATTAATTAGTATTTTTTCGCTCAATATCTGTTCTATTTATGAGACTTATTCTCCTAGTAGTTAATTGAAACACTCTCTTTAATTTAATTGGAATTCACTCCTGTCTCTAATTCTTAATCTCAAATTTGACTTATTTAAACTTATGGTTGCAATGTAACTATTTATATCGAATATGATTTGGTGTATGGAAATCTTAGTTTTTTTTATTTTAGAGTTGAAACTTCTTATATAGGACAAGTAGTTAATTTATGATGTTGATTTTTTGAATTATTTCTTGCAGCCCCACAGTTTCTTCTATAGATGACAAAAAATTCACAGCCGAAGGAGAATTTACCAAGTAAATCTCAAACAGTTGACGCTTCACTGGACCATCAATGGAGGCTGTGATGATCAGGCCACGACCAAAATGGGTTCTGTTCATCCATCCCGCACAACAAAGTACTCAAGTTTTCATCCATCCCGAACAACATATTCTACTGTAACTTCTTGAAGCATGTTCTTACATAAGTGACATTGTACTTCTGGATGGAGTTCCCTGTGATACATTTCTTCAATAAAATGTTATAATTCGCTCCTTCATTTATCATATTTCCAATTATATTACTGTATTATGTAACTAGCTGTGTCTTGTGTTGAATTAAGTGCACACTTCATTTAATACTTGATCTTGATCTCTTTCACTCTATTTCTATTCATGAAGAAGCATGTCATATTACGTCTGTGATATCCAATTTAATGAGGATGAAATTGAATTTTTTTTAAAGAATTTGGAAAAAAAGGTGGTTGTTATTTCTCCAAGTTTAATCTTTAGCATTTATGCTAATGTACCTTTTGACACTGCTTTTGCATTGGCTGTTTTTAAAAAAAATGTCCCAACTTTTTGGCAACATTTTTGAAGTGTTGTCTTTGTACCTTTTGACAACAGTTTTTAAATGTAACAATTCATGGCAACATTTCAAAACTGTTGCAATAGGTCCATCGAAAAACTGTTGCCTATTCTAAGGGTTTAGGCAACAGTTTCTGTTTAGTGTTGCCAAAAGGTATGAAAACTGTTGCCTTAGACCTTTGGAAACACGCGTATAGAAGACACCCCTATGGCAACAGTTTTCAATGTTTTGGCAACACTTTGCAGTTTTAGGCAACAGTTTTCAAGTGTTGTTAAAGGCCGAAATTGTTGTAGTGGAAGCGAATATCTGGCACATGTCTAACATCCCTCAAAACAAGTAGGGCACCAGTACTCGTCTTCAAGTGCATGTCTCCACGCCCAAGCACCTTGGACGTATCCCCATTGCCCATCCTCAACACCCCACAGTCATGAGTGGTGTAGGTGGCAAATAACTCCCTGTTGTGGGAGACATGCGCAGAGGCTCCCGAATCAACGATCCAGCATCGGTCGTCACACGCGAGTGCAGCAGTGACGTCGTCGCCAACAATAATGACGTCGTCCTCCTCAGTAGAAATGGTAGCTGTCGTGTGACCCTCATCCTTGCCTTCAGTGACAATCCCCTTCTTCTTCTGATCGTTCTTCAACGAGTAGCAAAACTTCTTGATGTGTCCCTTCTTGTGGCAGTAGTGGCATTCCACGTTCTGATAACGTGACTTCAACTTGCCCCTACTCTGACTCCTGTCCTCCTTCCTTCCTCGGCTCTTACTCCTTCCTCTCCCCCTGGGCTCAGTAAAGAGAACGTCAGCTCGTGAAGAAGAGTCTGAAGTCCCCTGAGACTTTCGTCTCACCTCCTCATTCAAGATCTCACTCTTGACGATCTCCATGGTAACAATCCCCTGGGGGGAAGAATTGATCAGAGAAACTCTGACCATCTCCCACGAGTCTGGAAGTGACTTGAGTAGCCACAATGCATTCACCTCATCTTCAAAAGTCACCTTCATGACAGTTAGACGATCTATAATCCCCTGGAACTCGTTGACATGATCAAAAATAGGTGAGCCCTCCCGGTATCTGAACTCTCCAAGCTTCTTCAACAGATAAAGCTTGTTGATGCCCGTGCTCTTGGCATACAGTGTCTCGAGAGTCTTCCACAGTACCTTTGCATCAGTGATGCTAGCCACATGGTTGTAGACGTTCGACTCCACGAACCGTCTGATAAACCCACACAGCTTCCGATGCTCCACCTTCCATTTTGCCGGATCTGTGTCCTTTGGCATCTCCTCAAAGACAGGAGCATGTCAACCCCTCACGTAGATCAGATCTTCCATCAGAAGATGCCACTGGTGGTAATTGGCACCATTCAACTTTACCATCTGCTTTGCACCTGATGTGGACTCCATTCTGCTCTGCCAACTGGCCGGACCGACCACTGATCTTTGTGTTGACTATCTCAAAATATGCAATTGGAGAGGATAGCTAGCGGGCCAATGGTCGTAAACTACCACTCTCAATTGCACACCCGAGATCACAATCAACTCGTCCTGAAAACCCAAAAGGTCAGCCCGGTATCTGCTCTGTCACTGAAACGGCTGTCACTGATCCTCGCTTTGATACCACTTGTTGGGAATGTGAGCGGACAATCCCGACCAGAGCACCTGTTGCAAATTTGAGCGAGCACTTGTGCGATCGCGTTGAGCGGTATGCAAATACGCAGCAAAGAGAAAATTGCAGAAAATAATAAAGCACACGGAATATTTAACGTGGAAAACCCAATTGGGTGAAAAACTACGGGACGATTGGAGTCCAACCCGGAAAGCCTCCACTAAAAAGGTGTGATAAATCACACGCACGGAATACGGGCTTTCCCTCCACCGATCCACAAAGGATCTCCACTCCTCCACCACAAACACGATCCACAAAGGATTCACACAACCGTTCTCTCCAACAATACACACAAACACAATATTGTAAAGAAGAAAACAAAAATAGATGACGGAGTCGTTACCCGGACGGATTGAGCAATTCGTCCCAATGCCAAAGACGACGTTCTCCAAATCCACGAAGAAGGATGGTTGCGAATAGCCCCTTCCAACTTCGTCTTCAACCTCCAAGCAATGATGATGACGACGGCAAGATCCCAGGCGGTAGTGGCGGCCCGGATCCAAGCAGCAGCGGCAACGACGCTCCTCCAAAACAGCGGCGACAGCGGCGCTCCTCTCCCCGGCGACGGCCTCTTCTCCAAAACAGCGGCAGCAACCCTTCAACTTACAGGCGGTAGAACTCCTCTCCTCCAACCTCCAGGCAGCATCAGCACCACCAAACTTCTGGCGGCAGTAGCCCTCCAAACTTGCAGCAAAAACGAGAGGGAGAGAGGAGGGTTTGGGGCTGCGGTAGTTTTTCAGAAAAAGAGAGAGGGGGAGGATGCACGGAGAGGAAAAAACTTGAATGATTAGGTTTCGAGTTTCCCTTTTTACTACCTTCCAAAAAACTGAATAGACGCCTCCTATCAATCAGAAGATTGGCAGTTACGAATCTGAAATTCGGAATTAAAATTCGCAGATATGTTGCAACACCCGATTTTTGGTGTTGCAACACCTAGCTCTCCAGGAAATTCAGAGAGTAACAAGTTGCAACACCCCATTTTTGTGTTGCAACACCTTTGTCAAAAAAATTCAGCAAACTGCATATCACGTTCCAGATTAAAACTAGCGCGTGCCCGGTGGTTTTTACCGACTCGGATGGGAACCACACCCAACACAATGATCGTACTGAATATGTTGTGATCATAAATCAAGGATACATCGTGTCATCTTGTGCTCTGGGTCTCAATGTGGGAGCTTTGGTGCGACTTCACACTCTCTGCTCTGTTGATCTGTGGACACTGTTAGCCTATAGACCAAGCGTAGGAGGGGCTCAAATTTAATCAGTTGCTCTTCCATGAGGGGAAGCGCTCTTCAAGTGTTGATTTTGTGATACAAAAACTTTATTTATTGAACATTATTATGATAATATGCATTACCCTATTGTATATTATTGAGTGTTTAACTCATTATTTTATTAAATAATTGGGTGCATGATATGAATGTATGTTAAAATAATGAGAATGTGACATGCATGCATATTAAAATTTTAGATATATGATTAGTATTAGTATTAAAATATTATGTGTGAAATTCATGTGTATTAAAATCATAGAGGTGTGATACACATTTATATTAAAATATTAGGTGGGGAGCCCTATATAAATAGATGGATAGTTCATTTAGAAGTATTAAGTTTGGAATAAGATCATTAGTTCTCTTTTTTTGCTCTTGTTTTGTTCTTGCATGCACCCTTGTGATATTATAATCTAGTTTTTTGGTCATTCTCTCCTGCTCTTCTCTCTTCTCCATGCTAATAACTGATATCAGACAAGAGGTTCTTGTTAAATTTTTGAAGTGAAAGTATTAGTGTGCCAAGCGGTCTGAGTAAGTCAGACCGCAGTGATCGCCGAGACAGTGCGGTCTCCCTCTAGCGACCTGGTCGCTGTATTGGCTAAGGCTCAGGCAGGTTCCTTCTTGTGATCATGCGATCTCCCCTTGTGCGGTCTGGTTGGGGCAGTTACTGTATCTCCTTTGGGGTGGTTACGACATTCATCTGTCTGCCTATAAATAGAGGTGCACGCCCGTCATTAATAACGAGAACTATAAGAACTAAAGCTTGAGTTGCTTTTGCCGGTCTCCGTTTTTGAGATCGTGCGGTCAGGAAGTAGTTGATCGTTTGTTGTGTTCGCAAGTCAGCGGCCAGCTGTCAGGGGTCTTCTTTCTTGGTGATTCTGCACAACTTTAAATAACTAGTTCATCAGCAGTCTCCGTCTGCTCGAACTGTGTTGTAGTTCTTGGGCTGTTCGCAACAAGCTTGGCGGTCAGGCGACCTAGAGGTCAGGCGATGTAGAGTTGCGGTTAGGCGATAGCTTTTGCAGTTTTGTTCTTTGTTCGCGGGCAGCTTCTGTGGTTATGCGACCTTGCGATGAAGAAGTGCGGACATGTTGGTTTTTTTAGCAGCTCAATAAGTCAGCAGCTCGTGCGGTCTGAGGTGGCGGTCTGACAGATAGCATGTTGACTAACTGTGTTGTTCGCGCGGTCTCAGTGGTTGCCATGCGGTTTGACTGGTTCAGCGATCTCTGGCGGCCTCTCTTGCTTCTGATCGCCAGTTGCTTGTTTGTCTCTGTTTTCTCTCCTTATATTCTGATAAATCATGTCTCGTCATGTATGTCTCGAATTGTGAAGGAGATAGGTGATAGATTTCATGTCTCGTCATGTATGTCTCGAATTGTGAAGGAGATAGATTAATACAAGATTCTTGTTCTTCTATTGTGCTGGTTACTTAACTTGGAATGATTGTAATGTTCCTGCGCCTGGTTCCCGCTTCTAAAAAATTTTACTTTGGTATCTGAGCTGAAATCTATCACCAGATATCAGAGTTAAGAATTTTCAACAGTTTTAACCATGGGCATGGATGAATTCAACAATTTTTAACATGGAGAAATTTGATGGCAGAGATAGCTTCAATTTATGGATGATCGAGATGATCACTCTATTGAAGCAACAAGACACCTAAAAGATAGGTTCGAACTAGAGAAATTGTCAAAGGAGATGGAAGTAGATGCTATATAAGCATGAATTGGAGATGAAGGCTCATAATACAATTCAAATTTCTCTTTCCAATGACCTGTTAGCTCTGTAACGTTGTTGAAGAGGATATGCAACAAAACAATACTGAAGAATCTCGAGATGCTCTATTCAAAAAAAGTCCTTTTACAAACCAAAAACAACGACTCTATACGAACACATTGGTGGTAGGTCGCAAGGCCTCGTCAAAATCTAGCTCTCACTCAGTCTATCATAGATACATCACCTCCACCTCGCGAGCTCCTCCACACATCGGTGAGATCATCTTCTCGGCTGATGACATTCCAACACAAGGTAAGGTGATCATGGCGCGATCTAGAACTTCATGGTTTATCGGATCTTGGTCGACAACGAGAGCTCAGTAAACGTAGAACCCTAGCCGAGCCAATCTGAGAAGATGCTAAGAACCTATTGAAGGCATGGTTTATTTCTGATATTCAATTTGGGTCAAGAATTATTACTACCATCAGATTTAATACAATTGGTTGGTATTTTATAATTTGAAATTCGAGTCAAGAACATGTAGTCTGTATTAGAAATATCTCTAACATTCACCCCATGGCTTCGTCAACTAATTACTAATCAAAGTTTGCAAGGAATACGATTAATTTCTATTTCTTTTTCATATTTTATTTTTTTAAGTAAATAATTTATCTGAAAGTGATTTCAAATACTCTTATTTGCAAATATTTGGAAACCTTTGACACTATCATTAATATATTTTTCAATTAGTTTTAAAAACTTTTGCGTATATTCATGATAAAATAAAAAAATATTAAGGTCACCAATGAAATTTAAAATATGTTTATAAAAAAACTGATTTTGATTTGTATGCCCTCCACCGGCCACACACAAGAAAGTATTTGTATATTCTTTTGTTTGGAAGCTTTGTCCTGTTTGATATCTTAGTAATATATATATATATATATATATATACAGCTTCAAATCGAAAAGTGATTAACATGAAAGTTGTAGATCTCGTCGACACGAACAACTTTCATGTTGATCACTTTTTGAATGGAAGTCGTTTTGACCCTCGATTTGGCGCTCGAATTCTGGGGCGGCGAGTCCGCTACAGTTGAACTACGAAAAACCGATTTTTGGGCGCTGATTTGAGGGTCAAAACAACTTCAAATCGAAAAGTGACCAACATGAAAGTTGTAGATCTCGAGGATAACTACAACTTTCATGTTGACCACTTTTCGATTTGAACTCATCTTGACCCCCAAAAACACATGCCCGTACGCCCGCACCTATGGTTTGCCCGCATATGATATATTTCCTATATATATATATATTAGTGACAGGCACGGGCCTCCGGCCCTATGCAAGGCGACATTCGTCGTGGTGGGCAACATTTGTCGTGGGGGCGACATTTGTCGTGGGGGCAGAGAGTCACCAAAATGTAGTTTAAATGTTCTAACAAACATAGCTTAAGACTCAAATATCTTTCTTCTCCAAAAATAAACTATGTTAATCTCCATAACAAACAAACAAAAATAAGTGCAGCTGGTAACCGGTGCAGTTAAAATATAAGAATGAAACTTTGATACTCATATAAGGATCATAACCGTTTTTGTCGTGGGAGCACAATCGTTTTTTAGAACCGATCGGATGGCTAATATGCCGGGTTACAATATCTTTATATATTAGTATCCGTAATAATATTGAGTGCATATGCAATTAATTTCTAAAGCGATGAATAAATATAAGAACCAAAGAAACAATATATACAAATATCTGAATCGGTTCACTTTAACGGTATAAAATTGGATGCATAAATAGAAATCAAGATGCAGTGGTTAATTTAAGTAGATCGAGTATTCTTGCAGGAGAACATGATTGCACTGTCACCCGTACATATATACATATTTGTAAGAGAGAGAGAAAATCATCGTATCATTATAGAGTTGCGCATGGTTCAACACCTTCACCCTTGTTCAAGTGTCCGTAATATGAGTACTAATTAGGAATATTCACTGTATGTAATAACATTACCTCCTAAAGTGACATATTAGGAATATTACCCTATACATGGCAACAATTTCTCAATCATAATACAAAATCATTTAACAAAAAATAACATCAACTACACTTGGGATAACAGCTAGGCGGATGAATTCATGGAATGCATGATATATAGTTGGCTCAATCAAGCCAGATATAATTTGGAATGTGAAATTTCAATTTTAACAGAAGTTTTAGTCAAACATAATGAGTTTGGGTCATGGTTCAAGCAGCTTTGTAGTGATCCATTAATTGTTAAATATGAAATTTAATTCATAACAAACATTATTATGCACATTGAATGGAGATGATGTCATGCTCGGAATGGGGAATGCAGTAATTGTGCTGAAAGGTGCGATAGAGAGCACCAATTAATCCATAAACCAAAGGAATACCTTCGACTGGAGCTCCGTGGGAATGCATGTCGCAGCCGATCGTTGTTGTTGTGCGCTTCGCTTAGAAAGAACCATGAATTCATTATTTAGATTAATAATGAGATGTCTGTAAGTCATGACAATTATTAATTTTTTCTACTGATTCCTTACTCAACTTGGCAAGGAGAATAATGTGATAGCGGTTGAGATTTATAAGTGAAAATGTAATGCTTTCATTTTAAAAGTTGCAGTTTCCTTATGCTTTGATATTCCTATAAAATTTGCTAAGCAAGAAAGAAATATTTTATGAAGAATACATTAGTCGGAATTTCATCAAGCACCTTAACTGCATGAAAGAAAATATGAAATACAGCTCCCAGATAATGGATGAGTAGTCATGAAAATGTAATGAAGAAACCAAAAAAATAATTGTGCATGGTAAATACAACTAATTAAGTGTTAAAAAATTGCAACTTATTAACAGGGAAGATTACATACCAGAATTAGCCCTATGCAGGAATCTGGATGAAGCTTTTCTGAAGCAGAGCAAACATCGACTACCAAATTAATGAGGAGAAAGTATTTTATTTTGTGTGTTTTTGATATTGTAAACCGGACTACCAATTTATATAGGACTCTTAGCCTTACATGACAACTTCATGATCAAAAAGGAAATTGATCGAAACATGTATTACTCACTGTATTGAGCGATGTATGTTGGATCGGTCCAAGACATGGCAAGGAAGTAAAAATAATAGGGTTTTCCATCTACAGCGGCTTCCAATGCATGGATAATGATTTTAAAATATATAAATCAAGAGTATTTTAGGGATTCTAATACATGGAAATTGGATTTTTCTTACTTACTTTATTGCTCGGGAAGGATCGGTTTGTCGGATGGTCTTCTTCATGTGATCAATGTGAGTGCAGACCTGCAAGAAAGGAGGTTGATATGGATCAAAGTTGGAGATTAAGTGCATGTCACATGCGGAGATGGATGGGGAAGAAGGCGTGGAAGAACTTGGGTTATCCCGGTTCCGCCCTAGAAGCACGAACGGGAAGAAGACGGTGATCTGAAGTTTTGTGAGGATGTTGAAACCGTATATTGGAAAACCCTAAATGGGGGATCGGCGACTAACCTGGCAGAGATAGGGAGATCGCAATCTGGCAGCGTCGAAGATGATGACCGAGAAGATGTCGCAGGAGTGAGGAATTGTGTGTTGTAGATGGATTGGGCGGAATGACTGGAGCGATCTTGGCTTATCGTGTTTCCTCCATGAGAGAACAAATAGGGAGCCAACGGCGGCGGGAATAATGAAGGGAGGGGTGCAGAGAGGAGAAGCTGAATATCTGTCGAGGCTGACGCAGAGAGGAGAAGCCGTTGCGGGAAGAGAGGGGGAGCGAAGATTTCGTGCGGTGGGCGGGGAGGACCTAATCGCGAGCAGAGAGGGGGGAGTGTCGGGCTGATGAGATGGTGTGAGTATTTTATTAGATTTTGTGGGCTTGATGAGTGGTTGTGATCTATTTTTGTCTCATTTAACTTGCCATAATTGTCTCATTTACCTTGCCATTTAACCCCAAAGCATATATCTGTTTAATATAGTATAGATATATATATATGTATATATTCTTTTTTAGAATCGTTGGGTAAACAGAGAACAAAGTCCAGGGCCAGCCTTCTACTTACTTCGAGAGAATTTTCTGTACGTGTAACGTTTCTAAAGGATGGTACGGGACAGTATTTTTAGTTGAAATTGCGATTGTAACTGTATTCATAGTTATATTTACAGTCGTAAAAACATATGTAATTTACAACTGTAACTGTATTAAAAAAATCACTTTTTAACACGTGTATTTTCAGACCGTAACATATACATATGAGATCTTAAAATGATAATAAAAATAATTAAATTAATATTTTGTAATTTATTTTTTAAAAAACACTGTATTTTGGCCTACAAATACAATAAGCGCACCATCCTTTAGATATGTTATGCGTACCTAAGTATTTTTCACTTACTTCAAGCAATATTTCAACATATAATGTCCTGCCAATAACATATTAATGGAGTTCTCTCAGAGAATAATGATTCCGGCCCACCTCCTCCTTATCCATCTCCCATGCAAAGGTGCATATTCCATTTTCGCTTTTCTTTCTCTATAATAAAATGATGATGAATAATCTCTTTTCATTTGAAGTGATCGCGGTGAGGTATATTCATACCGTCATAAGATGATTGCACTTGGCAAATTGTCAGCACGAACCTTTCAAAAACTTTTGTATGGATCAAACGATTGACAAGAGTGCTTGCTTGTTGCAAAGATATCGCTGCGAGGATTATGCAATAGGTATGTGTATTTTGGAGTGGTAATGATTGTTGTTCGTTTGACCCGAAGAGGTGCCTTAAGAATTGTTGCGGCCTGCTCGAGGCTCCTTGAATTGGACAGAGAATCGATTGTCTTAGCCCTGGAGCGGACCGCAAACAGACACATAAGCGAGACGGCTGGCAAGTGATCTTTTTTATCGTGGAAAATCCCAGAAAGAGGTGAAAAACCACGCGGTCGGTTTGGTGCCGACCAAAATGCACTATCAGTTGCTTCCTTACAGGGCTTTGCGGAGAAGGTGAGGGCAACAGGTGGCGCCTCATTACAGTGAGGGGGAGAGAGAGAGATACTCGGGGGGTGACAGGCCACCACTCACGAAGCTAAGTATCTTCTTCGTCCGAAATGGGGAGCACCGCGTTCTGGAGCTTGGATGGTCTTTTGCGCACCCTGGGAGTCTGGAGCTTAGTGTTCTGAGCGCTGGAGCGTCTTCACAATTCGCTTGGCGGGGCCCGGGGCCTAACGTCTCCCCGGAGGCGGTGACCACTGCATTGTCCTGCACAGAGGGAAACTTGAAAACAGTGTTGAGGACTCCAAGCGAACTTCGAAGTTCTTGAAGGATCTCCAAGGGCGGCTTCGAAGATAAGGGAGATCTCCAAAGGAAGGTCTCTCTCTTTTGCACTTAGGAGGGAAGGAGGGATAAAGAGAGAATGGCCAAAAGAAGAAGAATGAGGGTCTATTTATAGATTCCAAGAGGGGCGACCCGGTAATTTACCCTGATAAGCACCAGAAGGATGAATAGGAACGCTCCGTTTAGAGCACACGGATCATGGACTTTACACAAATGACGATATCACCCCCGGGCGGTTATGGGTTCAACGGAAGGGAAACGCTCCTCCCGTGAGGGGAGGAACGACCGGCTAGGCCGGTGGCCGGGAAGAGGGAGGCCGCCCCCGATGAGAGCAGCAGCCGGGATCGGGCGGCCGAGGGTCCGCCCGTCCTCGGCGAGAGGGAGGCCGACCCCGGCGGGGGAGGCGGCGGGGATCGGGCGGCCAATTGGCCGCCCGTCCTCGACGCGAGGGAGGCCGCCTTCGGCGGGGGCGGCGGCCGGGATCAGGTGGCCTAGGGGCCGCCCGTCCTTGGCGCAAGGGAGGCCGCCCCCGGCGGGGGTGGCGGCCGGGATCGGGCGACCAACTGGCCTCCCATCCTCGGCGCGAGGGATGCCGCCCCCGGCGGGGGCGGCGGACGGGATCGGTAGACCAACTGGCAGCCCGTCCTCGGCGCGAGAGAAGCCACCCCGGCAGGAGCGGCGCCCGGGATCGGGCGTCCGGGATCGGGCGGACAGGATCAGGCGACTGAGGGGCCGCCCGTCCTTGGCGCGAGGGAGGCCGCCCCTTGCGGGGGCGGCGGCCGGGATCGGGCGGCCAAACGGCTGCCCGTCCTCAGCGCGAGGGAGGCCGCCCCCGGCGGGGGAGGCGGCCGGGACCAGGCTGCCAAGGGGTCGTCTATCCCAGAAGAGAGGGTGGCCTCCCCCGGTGGGGACGGCGGACGGCAGACCAACCATGGCGGGGAGCGGGCACGGGTGCGGTGGCAGTTGGCACGTCTCGGATGGCGGTTGGATCGACGATTGCTCGCAGGGATCGTGCGCGGTGATCGAGTGTATGGCAGTTTTTCTCTAACTCCCCACTAAGGTAGTGGGGGTTATGGAATTCCGGCTATCCGCAACCCGGAATTCCTATTTAATGAGGGAGACCCCATCATTTGCCCCCCAAAGTTCACGGATTCCATAGCCGGAGCGAGAGAGGAGCGGGAACTTTTATGCATAAGAGTTGGGGTGTTCATGGCTGAAACTGGTGACGTAACACGGAAGGAGGTGCGTGAAGTTGCTCAAAAAGAGGTATGCGAAGGAATCGTGTGAGGAGAACGAGCGGGGGCGCGTCCACGCGCCGCGCGCGAGCGGTACATCAGTGCACACCGCTCCCACGCGCGCAAACTCGATCACGCCCGGGTATCGCGCCTGCGGGTGGTGCGCTCTCACGCACCGCGTCCGCATGATGGGTGTGCGCAGGCAGCGCACTGGGCGCGCGCGGGCAGCGCGCACCATCCAAAGCGTTGGGTGCACGCGGGCAGCGCGTTTGCGTGCACCACGCCCGCGTGCTGGGTGCGCGAGGGCAGCGCGCTTGCGCGTACCGCGCCCGTGCACAAGGCGCGCATGTGCGTATTGTGCGTTCGGGCCGCGTACCTGTGTGTCGTGCAGAGATGTGCTTGCGTGTCGCGGTGTTTTTCCGCACACGGGTGTGCGCATCCCTTTTTGTGCTTTGATGCCCGTTCTCTTCTCTTTCTCAGGTTACGAGGCATTGCCCGCATGGTAGGCCAATGCGGGTGCGCTCGTCTTTGACCGTTGAGCAGATCAGTGCTTGGAGGAAGCGCTATGGGTTATCTTCCGACCTGGAGATTAAGCTTCCGCAGATTGAGGAGCGTGTGCAGAATCCACCGCGAGGATGGATGACGTTATGTGAGTCGTAGCTGAGGTCGGGGTTTCTCCTGCCCCCCCTGTGATGAAGTGGTCGAGATCTGGAATCATTGCCTTCTTCAGGGAGCATGGATCAAAATTTACCCTGGACCTTTTCAGGAAGTGGTGTGACGTGCGCTCGGACGGGGGTGGATAGATTGAAGTTTTTAGCAACAAGGAATGACTCGAGTTTGAGAGCCGAGCGGACCGTCTCCATGGAAATACCTTATTTGGCTATGTCCGGAATGCATGGGGTTTGCCGGAGATTTGAAAGCCGCTCCCCGATCGTTGTCGCCGTTTGAAGGGCCGCGAGCGGGAATTTGTCCCGGTATTGGGGTCCGTCGAGCCTCGTGCTTTGGCGAATCCTTTGTTTGTTATTTCCATATTTGTTGAGGAGAAGCGTATCCTGCTGTGTGGCCTTTCTACTGATGCAGAGCGTTCTACGGTCGTCCCGTTGGATCGCGGTAGGAAGAGGAAGCTTGTTTTTAGGAACGACAGCTCCGACTAGACTCCTCCCCCTCTTTCTCGACCACAGGGGCGTACTGATGTCATAGCCCCCAGTAGCTCCAGAGTGGATGACATCCGTGCAGATCCAGAGGTGGAGGTTATTGTTGGATCGATAGGCGCCCTTTAGAGGGGGTGAATAAGGGAATAAAATTCTTTTTGAATTTTTAGACGATTTACTAAATTGTTTAAAGTAAATTAGAACGAAATAACAATTTAGCTTAAAGAAAGAAACAAATGTAATTTGCAATTTTATAATTTATGCCAAATAAAAGAATTCAAGTAAACACTAATAGAGACATGATTATATTATATAAAAAGATGTTTACATAAATTTGATTTCAATATCGCTAGAAATCGGAGGCGTACAAAGTAAAACAATTTTTTCTTTTCTATACCGACTCGTATCCCCACGAACCGGTTGGCTTTAGTCTATCCTTCCCCGGATATAGCCTCAAGTTGCTCTAGCCAATCCTTCCCCGGATATGGCCTCGAGCCCCCTAGGTCTAATCTCCTAGACCTAATCGCCAACTCACGCGGTGAATTACCCCCTAAGCCGCGCAAGGACCTAGTCGCCAACACAATGCGAATTCTACTACAAAAATTACAATAATGAAATAAAGCAAATGACAAGAACTCCCTCTATGAGATTTCTGAAGTTGAGGATGAAGGATCGCTGTAGTACAAGCGAAGTTGAAGCGATCGTTCTTCGGATGCAGCGTGGGGGCTTCCTTCTCCAGAAATCTTCTTTGGTTTTGAGTGGGAGATGAACTTTCGGCAGAGAAACAACTCTGGAATTTTGGCACAAGTAATCTCTCTGGAAGCTCTAACCAAAACGAGAGAGAAGCCATCAATTTATTGACTTTGTCGCTAGCGCCTGCGGTAGCTCCTAACGTCTGCGGTAGCTCCTAACGCCTGCGGTAGCGTTCGTGTAGAGCGATTGCGAAACCGTCGGCAGCATGGCGCTGTGCACAAACTTGAGCTAGCGGTAGTGCTAGCGCCTGCGGTAACCACTAGCACTGGCGGTAGTGCTTAAGCTCAGTTTATTGGTTCCAAGCTGCTTTCTACATGTGGAATATTGCACCTATAGTTCTTGCACACTATAAACACACGACAAGTAAGATCAAATATAATTTGAGATTTGTTATTCTCAAACAAAGGGATGTGACACACATGTCCAACAATCTCCCCCTTTTGATAATAACAAATCCTCTTAGCAAGAAATCAACAAAAGTGTTTATGGTAAATGATAAGCGAGATAAAAGTGCAACTATAGTATATGATAAGCATGAGAATAGTGCATACTCCCCCTATCTTAATGTTCCCCCTACATAAATGCAATTTATATTTTACTCCCCCTAAATTACAAGAATTAGTCTCCCCTTAATCTTCTAGATTTCTCCTCTAGATTTCTTCAATTAATCTTCCCCTTTTGGTATTATCAAAAGAAGGTGGGGTGAGGGTAGTAAGGAAGCACTCCTTATAAATGATAAAGCATGATCGAGCTTTTGTAATATAGATAATGATAAAGAGTTTAAGCATAGTATATATAGGAGATTTCAAATAAAAAGATAAGAGTTGTAAGCAAGCGGAAGATTATAAGAAACATCTTTTTGTATGCATAAAAAACATAAGTAAAAATATGAATTTTAGTTCAAAATTGAAAGATGTTTTAACCTTTTTGAAATCTCAAAGTTTTTCATAAACATACTAAACATGAAATGAACATATCAAAAAAGAGATTATACTATAATTTACTTAATTTCAAGTTTGAGAGATATTAAACATTGTAGAGATCATGCTAGGTTATCTAGTGCATTTCTTATATAAAGAGTAGTATAGATAAAGCATTAGAATCCAATACTCATGAGAAAAAGTGTTATGAAAGATAATGAAGTGCACATAAGTGTATTTTGAGCAATGTTAACAAATGATTTAAATCACAAAATACAAGACATATGTAAAGTGCACAATAAAACACAAGTATATTACTTTCACACACTTTTAATGCACATAATTTTTAATAAAGTGGTGTAATAACCATGATTTGCACAAGACACTTTACTATTCTTTCCAATGTGCTCAACCTCACAATGTTTATGAAGACTTATCAGGAGGTTCAAGTAGTGCTTGGTGGAGTTATATTTGTCTATTTTTTGTTCACTTTTGTGAGACAACATTCTCTGAATACACTTGTTTTGCAAACCCAACATAAAAAAATTTTAAACCACTTTTCTTAATTTTTAAGTGCAATTCAAATGTAGTGTAGATAATAAACTTATGCAAATTTTAATTCATTGTACAATTACAATACTCAAGCAAACATTTTAGATTTAAACACACATGTACATTACCAAACATAAGTGAGTGTAAAAGTATCATTATCAATAACAATACATTTACTTATACTTAGAGGCATGCTAAGCTTGGTTCTACACAGATTTTTAAATACAACTGATGCACTTTAAATACATATATCAAAGCATGATAAACAAAACAATATTCATAGTATTATGAAGAAATACGTTTTAACATTGTAGATAATTCTAAATGATAGAATTCATACATGCTTGATATTAGCAATAAAGATCATACAATTTTTAGTTTTGAAAATTTTAATGAAAAGAAAAAATAGAAAACCACAAAAAACATAATTTTGTATTTTTGAAATTTGAAATTTTATAGTTGATTTTCCATAAAATAAAAAAAAATAACAAAGTCAGAAGTACAAAATTAAAGTAGTAAATATGAACTAAATTATTTTTGTAGATTTTTAGAAATTTTGAAAAACACAAAATTCAAACACTCACGCTAGCGTCGGCGCTAGCGCTAGCGCGGGAAACAATAAGTGAAATAATGAAGATTTTAAAATTCTATTTTTTTATATTGATTAGGGGTCTTAAGAGTAATCTTATGCAGAAATTTTGTAATTTTCAGAGATGTATTGGTTGCTCAAATTACATAAAACATTAGCGTTTTACATGTTATTCATCCTAAGATGTCTAAGACTCCTAATTCCAATCTTAACATTTGAAACCTTGCATCATGAAGAGGTTTAGTGAATATATCAGCAAGTTGAGAGTCCATGCCAATGAAACTTATTCTAACATTTTCTTTCTTAATGAGATCCCTTATGAAATGATGACGTACATTTATATGTTTGGATCTAGAATGGTGTACCGGATTATTCGTAAAATCAATGACACTCTTTGTAAGACCCCCCTTCGGAACTAGGCACGAAAAAGGGATCTTATCGCACACCACCGCCAATCCGCAACAAAGAAGGGAATTAACGGAAGAGTAGAGGAATGGACGTCTCAACACTCCCCCATCATTCTCTTCCAAGCTACGAATCGACGATGGTGCTAAGCGAACAACCATCACACCCCAACCAGGGTTCACTGTGAACAGTAGCGGAAGTAATACTAGCGGAAGACTAGCAGCCACGTAGTAAAGCACAAAAATATAAGAGTATATAAAACAAGACAGAAATAGCCACAACAACGGCACGATGGCCCACAGTCCAAGTACAACAGTCTATATAAAATCTGGGGGCTCACAAGTAACATGCCAAGCCGGATGAAAGATGATGTAAAGTGCAGTAAAAATGTAAATCTAAAGAACTAACTATATGACAGATGATGTTGCTAAGGGTAGCAACGATCATCACCACGCCTTCAATCTTCACGCCAAGTCCACGTCGAGTCCACGTCATAGTTGTAGAAACACCCACGGTTGCGTTGCCATCAACGGAGTCTCCGCCTAAAATGATAAGCGCGAACGCGTCAGTCAAACTAGACTGAGTGATTCTTCCCGCTCCCCCCAAAGCCCTAATGCTCATGGGAGGGAAATACCATGCTGCAGAAAGTGACAGACAGTACATATGCAATAATAACAGACGAATAGTATAATATGTAGTGAGTAAACTAGCAACCTATCAATTATGAGCATATAAGTAAGCAGTGTATAAAAGAAGATGAAGGTATAAGTTATACTGTTTTGAACCTAGCGGTGTCCACACTCACACACCCAACGAAGGCTAAGCTAAACAGTATGAAACGTGCTATCATCTAAGAGCAGTATAAGTAAAAGTATAAACCCAACCGGGATTAACATCATCATCACAAATGCACATGAAATCTATGTCAACATAAACTTAACAAACACACAATGTCGATACGCAAGCACTTGATCGAAATCAAGTATAAACTAACGACTGGGACACTTATTCGTGGGGTAGCTAATCCCACAGGCACCACCATCGTTGCCAAACGGTGGCAGTGGCATGTCCTGACCACTTCTAGAGTGTGTAAGCACTATCACCCCTAGGCCTTACGTACGGCTGTCCGAGCCCATACTCAGTCATCGCCCATACTGGCAGAACAAACAAAAGAACCGAGGCATAGCTCAGGTCGAACTCCAGGCGGCTAACACCTACACAAACAACAAACTAAGATAGGGCGCACGTTGTTGTTCGACCATGAGGCTACCCTAGAGTCGCTATACGAACCCTCCGGAGTGTGCCACAAGGAGAGCCAGCGACCCGCCACATCATACACATGCAAACATACAAACAATCACTTAGGGAAAAGAACACCCTACTAATCATCGCACATGAGGGAAAGACACTCAGCTTGTGCATCGTCCCACCCTAGCACTCTCTGCGTTACAGGCGGACGCTATAGATCTCCTTGATGAGAGTCTCAAACCACTCCTCATCACTTAGGGGAAATGAACACCCTTTCATATCCAAGGTCACCAACAGTTACAATTCATCAGCTTTTATACTTTAGATTGATAACCTATAATGTAATACAATATTATTCGCTCCTCAATTTATATTCTCATTCAATCACATAGTTCATCTTACCCTCATCAGGTCAGGATTGTCACTATTGCCTTCAAACATATTTATTGAGGATTCAAAACCTGATTCATTTCCAATATAAGGTTATACTCATCAAGACTGGATCAACTCACGAGATCTAGTCTAGGTCATTAAACACATCCTGCATTTAAGGTTCGTGACGTGCTCTCGTCTACTCCCACTGAAATCACCTTATAGATTCATAGCATCGAGTCTGCGATCATCATTTCATGTTCGGTCCTGGTTTCATCATAATAGGCTTAAACCTACTAATTCTTCAAGTCTAAGTTCATTATATGTTCCTGTCATCAGACTCGTCTAAGCATTCCAAGGGTTAATATCCTCAATTATAAACCAGGATTTGGACTATCCGCTCATATGCATCAAATATCAGTAGTTACGACAATACCCTTGGAAGGTATCATGTCGTTGGCTAAATAATATTGCACTCGATGATGCTCCCTTGGTTCGACGATTCTACCCTAAATCTGAATCACGTGACAACAGACTTGATTTCATCTTCGACGTCAGTCCCCTCCACAAGATTCGCCATTTATTTCCATTGCGCAGTTCTCCGTTGAGTTCGTCGCATGATCCATCGTCGGTCTATGCCACAAGTATTGTTGATCTTCATTGTCGAATCTATTATTGACTTTTGTCGCACGATTCTTCGTTGATTTCCGTCGCACGATCAACACGAGTTCATCGCACGATCCACCGTCGGTCTCTGCCATAAGTATTGTTGATCTTCATTGCCGAATCCATTATTGACTTTCGTCGCACGATTCTTCATTGATTTCCGCCGCGTGATCAACACGAGTTTCTCGCGAGATCTACCGTCGATCTCTGTCACAAGTATTGTTGATCTTCATTGCTGAATCCATTATTGATTTTCTTCGCACGATTCTTCGTTGATTTCCGCCGCGCGATCAACACGGTTTCTCACGAGATCTACCGTCGATCTCTGCCACAAGTATTGTTGATCTTCATTGCCGAATCCATTATTGACTTTCGTCGCACGATTCTTCGTTGATTTCCGTCGCGCGATCAACACGAGTTTCTCGCGAGATCTACCGTCGATCTCGCCGCACAATTTAATATTAATCCTCGACGTGCAAGCGTTGTTATTTTGATCGCGCGAATCGATATTATTTGTCGCCGTGCGGTCGTCGTTATTTCGATCGCGTGCGCATTAATATTTATTTACCGTTGCGCGATCATCGTTATTTCGACCGCGCGCGCACAATATTATTGGCCGCCCCGCGATCGTCGTTGTTTCGACCGCGGGCGCAATAATATTTATTTATCATCGTGTCGCACCCCGAAACTCGCGGAGAGGGGTCGCAAGGACCCACTCAAAATGATCCGCGACCACGCCGAGCATGACTACGCTCGGGTGTCGGCGGGTCGCCGGAAAAACGGGGCCTTTGCGAGAAGGTTTCTACAATTGAAACTTAAGATCTATGCGGAGGGAGGAGTCGAGGAAGAACGCACCTTGTGTCCGTGCATGTTACCCAATAGCCGTGTATGCGGCGTTTGCGCGTCGCTCCCAGCCATGATCAGATCTCGCCGATCCGGATCCCGTTGAACGTCGCCAAAGAGGAGACGACCTCTTTGAGTGGCTGTCTTGGCCTTCGGCGAGATAAGATCTCGTTGTTTTGGAGTTCCACCGCCGGAAATCAGTTGAGGGAGGTGGTGGAGATGAGATGGTGGTTGTTTTGCTAGATGTTTGTGAGAGAAAGAGAGAGAGATCCAAATAGAGAGGTGGAGAAAGTTAGATCTGGAAGGGGGAAGAAATGTATAGGGAGGGGTTTACTGGTGGGGGATCTCTAAAAGAAAAAAGAAACAGAGAAATAGAGAGAGAAAGTGAGAGAAGGAGTGTGCGTGAGAGAGAGATGGAGAGTGCCGGAGGATTTTTGTGAGAGAAATAATAAATGGAGAAGAGGAGTTCTGGAGGGGGAGGCTCACGGGAGAGGGAGTTGATGTAGAGGGCTGCTCGGTTTGTTTGGAGGGGAGAGCTCGTCGTTGGAGGAGATCGCCGACCATGAAGGAGGTGGACGTGCTTCGGCCATGGTTGCTTGGAGGGGGAGCTTGGAGCAGCTTCGGCAATGGAGGAGCTTTGGTGGTCGGCCATGGGAGAGAAGCTCTCGATCTAGAAGGAGGGGAGGCGGCTGCTGATTTCATCGGGTGAGAGGAGAATGAACGGGTAACCTAGGTTAGTTATAAAAAGGCTAAATACTCATTTCAGTCCCAAACGTTTCAGCACTTTATTTCAGTCTCAAAGGTTTATTTCAGTCTCAAAGGTTTTAATTTCATGATTTTGGTCTCTAAATTTTTTTATTTTGAAGCTTTTAGTCCCTAATGTAACTTGGCAAATTTTTTCGTCGGGGACTCAGGACCAAAAGCATGGTCCGAGTCCCCCACAAAAAATGATATTTATTCCTATAAAAAAATGTTTTTTATAAAATAAATTATAAAATATTAATTATTATTTTTTTATCATTATTTTAAGATCCAATTTTCCTATAAAAAATTATTTTTTAAAAAAAATCCGACCGGATATTGCGCCTTTTAAAATCCGGCCGGATTTCTTTTTTTGTCTTTTTTTAAATGCGAATTTCGCTGGCGGTTTGATTAATGATCATACTGTCAAATCTGACATGGACCATGTTTAAGGTCCGACTCACGGACGGAAAAATCTCCCATGTAACTTTCCTTCCATTTATAACGGAAAATGAGGATGCAACGATGGAATAATACAGAGCAGAAACTTGTGTGTATCAGGTTTTAATACTTTGCTGACATCTCCTTCCACGTTTGTTCTAAGATCATTCATATTGCTCTCCGCCTCCGTACATTTCATTTCATTCATCCCTTCCCCGCTACTATTCCAGAGAAGAAGATGGCTCGGTCAACAACCACCTCCTCATTATACAACACATAGTTTCCCGGCGAGCCGGGGATAGAAAGTTGGAGGCGGCGGGGATAGGTTATAAATAATATTTGCGGGAGCGAGCTGAACGGTTTGAAGATTTCGTTGATCTTCATCGAAAATTCAACGTCGATACATGAGATGCTCAGGAGGGTGAGCGACTAGTTCACGACGATGTACAGGAGGAATGTGTTCTTGCATTGGTAAACAAGGGAAGGGATGGATGAAATGCGGTAAACAGACGTGACGACTGACAATTGTGCTGGAGAAGAAGTTCGGGAAAATGGCAGAGTGCTCGGCGATATGCGGTGGAAATGGCAGAGAACGTTAACAGGATTACACTCAAATGTAAAAGTTTAGGACTGAAATAAGTATTTAGCCTATTATATATACATATATATATATATAAATTATTATTATAAAATTATAAAATTAGGCTCACTTAGGATTACACTCAAATGTGTGTAGATTTCTTTAGGGAGCTCGGAATTTGTCCCGGACGGACTCGTTATTATCGTCTCGCCGATACACACCCACCGGAATGATCCAATGTCGATTCCAAGTTCGTTTGCTCAAATTACGCTCTCCGGAGCGTTTACTGCCTAATTTGACTTAAACAGCAAAACTATCCAAATGACGTCAAAATCGCGAACGTATAGATTCGTTGAACTCGTACTATTATTACGAGTCTAACAAGACTGACTGGGGTCCATTGCGGGGTCGTTTCGCATATTTCACCATTTTGGATAAATACGCTATTCGCCGACCACATTATAATTTCGTCGATTCTAATGGGACAGTTTTGTTGAACTCGTATAGGCTTCACGAGTCTAACAAAACTGACTGGGGTGAAATCTGAGACCGTTTGCTCGATTTCACCATTTAGATAATTTTGTTACTTAAAGTCGCGTTGACACGACAGATTCTCCGATACTCATCGGAATTGAGTGCAGTCGACTCCGTTGGACTCGTATCGGCTTTACGAGTCTAACAAAACAAACTAAGGCCGATTATGAGATCATTTGCATAATAAACATATTTGAGGCATCGAGTCGAGGCGACTGTTTTGGTCGACTTCATATATACGCATCGAAATGCGACGAAACAAATGCCGTCGAATTTATATTGGTCTTACGAGTGTAACATCACTAACCAGAGTCCATTCTGAACTCATTTGATTAAAAAGCTTATTTGAGTCTTTATTGCTTGAAATTCAGATTAAACCAATTGTAATTGGTTCACCAGACCAATAAGGTCGCACTGGCCCTGAACAAGCTCACCAAGAGGGGTCGATTGAACCGGTTAGGTCCCCTAGGTGGTTCAATCGATCGATCAGGTCAGAATTTTGGGATGTTACACTCTTGTTGTCACATCTTAATTCTATATGATTTAGATGAAAACCAAAGTCCTCTAAAGTTTGGCTCATCCATAGTGCTTGTGCACAATAACTCCCTAGTGCAATGTATTCAGCCTCCGTGGTGGAGAGTGCAATCGAATTTTGTTTCCTACTAGACGATGCAACTAATGAAGATCCTAGAAAGTGGCAAGTACCGTTAGTGCTTTTTCTATCAAGTGAGCATCCGGCATAGTCCGAATTGGAATAGCCGTGAAATGTAAATGAATTATTGTGCGGGTACCATAACCCTAATCTAGATAATCCAATTAGATATCTAAAAATTCATTTTACCGCTTTTAAGTGAGATTCTTTTGGATTGGCTTGAAATTGAGCACATAAGCATACGACAAACATAATATCGGGTCTAGTTGCACTAAGATAAAGTAGGGATCCTATCATACCTCTATATAAGGTTTGATCAATTGAAATTTCCGATTCATCTTTTCCTAATTTAAGTGATGCACTCATTGGTGTTGAAGCATGTTTAAGGTTTTCAAATCCAAAGCGTTTAAGCATATCATAGACATATTTAGTTTGACATATAAAAATACCCTCATTTCTTTGGGATATTTGAAAACCAAGAAAATAAGAAAGTTCTCCTACTAGACTCATTTCAAATTCATTTTAAATCACTTTAATAATTTCATTACACAACTCTTCATTAGTAGATCCAAAGATTATATCATCAACATTTATTTGCAAAATAATTAAATTATTATTATTATGCTTAATGAAGAGAGCATTATCGGCATTTTTCATAATATAACCGTGCTTTAATAAAAATGATGTAAGTCTTTCATACCATGCATGGGGCGCTTGTTTTAAACCATAAAGCGTCTTTTCTAGTTTATAAACATGATTGGGAAATTTTTCATCAATAAAATCGGGGGAGTTGTTCAACATAAACTTCTTCTTTTACAAACCCGTTAAGAAAAGCACTTTTTACATCCATTTGAAATAGCTTTATTCTTTTAAAGCTTGCAAATGCTAGAAAAATTCTAATAGATTCCAACCTAGCAACGGGTGCAAAAATTTCATCAAAATCTATCCCCTCGATTTGTGAATACTGTTGTTTAAGGGGTTAATAGATTTAAAAAGTAAAGAACAAACCACAGAAAGACACAGTGATCTATAGAGGTTCCTCAAGACCGGGTGTCTTGAGTAGTCCTCTCTCCCTCTGCGCCTACCCAGCAGTGTACTGGACTCGGCAAACTCCGCCAAAAGCTTCAGGCCCTCAAGCCTTACAACAAGGACCCTCAAGTCCCAACAGCCTAGGCCCTCAAGCCCCTACTGCCCCTGAGCCCGCAAGCTCGACACTCAGGCACTCAAGTCCTACAACACGGACCTGCAAGTCCCAACAGCCTAGGCCCGCAAGCCCCTACTGCCCCCGAGCCCGCAAGCTCGACAGATCGCACCCGCAAGCGCACTGCCCTGGCCCTCAAGCCCCGCAGCTCTCCAGCCCTCAAGCTGGACAAAGTCAGACCCGCAAGTCCACTGCCCTGGCCCTCAAGCCTCACAGCTCTCCAGCCCTCAAGCTAGACAAATTGGCCCGCAAGCCTTATAAGAAATTACAGTAAATGAAACTGCTTCTTCTGTCGGATGGTGATCGACAACTTAGCCTGATGAAGATTGGCTTCTTACGGTTGAAGAGGACGCTTTAGATTTGATCTTTATGGCTCAGCTCCTTCTTCAATCTTCTTCTTTAGCCTGATGATGAACGACGACTTCTCAGTCAATGGAGATGACTGATTCTTATGACAACTCTTGAATCTTGTTCTCTTTCTTTTTCCGCTGAAGAATACTGTTCTATTGAAGAGCGGTGGAATTTTTTTTCACTTTCTTTTCTTGCACTGCAAGCCTCTCTAAGTTTTAGGGCAATACTGTTCCCTTTTAAAGGACAGATAAGAGGCATAACGGTAACATCTGTTGTCCTTTAATGTCAGACGCCCATTCTATAAGAGCTCGCGCTGATTAGACAATCAGGCGGCGGCATTAATTGCTGACATCACGTCCGCAAGATTTGAATTATGTCTTCAGGATATTTGCATCATTACGACGACAAACTGTCTCTGACTTTGTCGTCGTGATCTTCCTTCTGCCTCATGTCGTCGTAATCATATGTTCTCTCGACGATACAAGATATCCTGGCGATTCTGTATATACGACGATCTTCTTCCTCTGACAGTGTCATCGTGAGCTTTCTTCTTGCATTATGTCGTCGTAATCATATGTTCTCTCGACGACATGTGTTCCACATGATGATGTCATGTGCCTTCTCTGCAATTGATGAACTTGCCATCCTTCGCTCGACGCTCGCCATTCTTCGTTCGACGATCTCACCACGTCTCAGTGTTCGACGATCGGCATTCTTCATTCGACGATCTCGCTAAGTCTCAGCGTTCGACGAACACTTTGCTTCTCAGCGGCTGCTGCTTTATCTGTCATTACGATGATAAGCATTCTTTGTCGACGACATCACTTATTCTTCTCGACGACATTTCATTAACTTTCTGAGATTATAGGCTAGAGAAGTAATCAGATACAAGGTGAAGTCATCTTGACTTTGTGACTTCTTCAAATCAGGAATCATGTGGGCAGGATTCCCAACAATCTCCCCCTATTTGAAGAAGTCAGAATTCCAATTCAAGATGACTTACACTAGACAATAAATATTATAATCTTAACTTATAATCCACTTCAAGATTGTACTTATCTTTGCTGAACTCCCTGAGTGCATCAAGCCAGTAGCTCCCCCTTGATTTGATGCCTCTTCTTTGCTCCCCCTACCTTTAGGGTCTTCTTGAGCATCATTTCTCCCCCTTTCTGACTTCTTGCCTTCTGTTGTTCTAACCAAGGAGTAGCACAAGCTCCCCCTTGCTCAGACATGATTCTTCAAGGTCCTGTGAGATTGTCTGACCACTCATCCAGAAAGGCATTAGTAGATAAAAAGTTGAGGGTTACTCTAAGTTTAACATTCCCAATTGGAATTTGAAGAAGTTAAACTTAGCTTCATCTAGGGGCTTTGTAAATATATCAACCACTTGTTTGTCTGTTGGGACAAATTCAAGGGTGAAGGGTGACATCTTCATTTTCCACATGCTCCCTGATGAAGTGATACCTGATCTCAATATGCTTAGTCCTGCTGTGAGATACAGGGTTCTTAGCAATTGAGATAGCACTGGAAGAGTCACAAAACAAGGGTGTTTTGGTCATCTTTAGATTGTAGTCTTCAAGTTGATGTTGAATCCATAGCAGTTGGGCACAGCAGCTTCCAGCAGAGATGTACTATGATTCTGCTGTTGAGATTGCCACACTGGTTTGCTTCTTACTGGCATGTCCTTGAGGTACTCTTTCTATCTTCCTTGCATCCTGCATAATCTATATCTGAATGTCTAGCATAACCTGTATAACCTGCATCGGATTTCTGGCGTATACTTATGTATTATATTTTGCTAGTTAAGCATACAAGGTGCATGGCACGTTGTCAGCAGGCAATAGTAGTAATTGCATTTTATGAATACCATGCTGTAAAAACATCACAGGCATATGCCTTATAAGCATTTATAGATGAATGTTCTCATATTAGAACTGTTAATATATGAGATTAGTCATATAACTGGACTAATTGTTCTTAACATAAAATGAACTTAAGAGAAATAAATGTTTTTCAGTTGTTAATAAGCGGGGTGTCTTTGCTGGAGCTGGCGTTCGTTGCTTCCTTCTTCATCTTTCGCCTATAGAAATTCAATGGCTTTGGAATCTTCTTTGGAGGAGGAGGAGGACCGTGGGGAAAAGCCGTCTTATGTCTTGCTCTTTCTTCCAGATTTTTTTTATGTGACGACTCCATTCGATGGAGGAGTACACTCTTTCATGGTCCTTCTGACCATGTCCAAACGCTATCCACGATTCTGTGATGATCTCTCTTGAACGAGGACTCCATCTACCAGCTTCTGGGTCCTGCTCAACCTCACTTAGCCTCTTCTTCCGGTACTCCACGCTGGATGTTCTCCTTCTCTTCCTAGTTGTTGCGGATTCATCTGATTCGGTTTCTGAGTCGGAGCTGGTGGAGGGTTCAGTGGGAATGTATCCAGAGGGGGGAACTTGAAGCGCTTGATGTACCTGATTACTTACCCACTTCGCTTGATGCGAACAAGCAGCTATGCTTCCCTTGATCTCTTCCCGGATTTCTTCTTCAATTCTCCTTTCCCCATCTTGGAGTACTTCTTTCACAGACTCCTTTAGTTCAAAAATCTGTTCAAGAGTTTCTTGATCCCCGACATCAATTAAATTTCTTAGTTCCATAAGACGAGCGTCTAGGGTTTGCTCGTGGTTGGTGAGTCTGTTCATGATGAGGTTTGTGGACTCCGCATGTTGAGTTTGCAGTTGTGTGATGTCCTCCTTTATTGACTTTATTTCCTCCTTCATCTCATCCTTGATTTTGTTTACTCCTTTTTCTATAAGAGCTTCCATCCGCTCCCATAGAAACTTGCCGGTTCCTTTTTCGGCTGACATTGTTCTTGGGATGACGATAGGTTGGAGACGAAGAGGTGGCTTGTCGAGGAATATATTAGGGCAAATGAGCTCCAACCTTGCCATCCACTCTACTTATATGGGGAGTAGGTGAAAAGGCGCGCACACATTTTGGGGTTTATCGAAGCATCGATGTATGCTGCATCGAGCGGCTCTAATTTAAAATTATTTATGTTATTTAGACCCAGTTTCGACGGTACTATTTTGTCATTGAGATACGCCTAGGATACCCCCATTCTTCCCAACGCCTCTTCCTACGGTATTCTCATTCCCAGCTTGGGTGTTGACTTTTGGTACCAAACCTGCACCAAGATTGTTAGTGAGCTAATTTTGTTGTTCTGACGAAGGGTCAGAACATCCACCTTGTCCAAGGCCCAGATTTGCTTCTGGTGGGCACTTGGGCTACCTACCAAATAAGATTACAATCCCTTAGAAACCCAAATGAATTTGGATCCTTGGAATTTGTTAGCATTAAAAGGCATACTGGATTCAATTACTCCAGGGTGTATATAGTTGTAGTGAATAAAGCGTTTTGCAGGCTTAGTATTCGTTACCTTTGGAGCAGTTGGATTGTACCTACAATTAATTGCAAAGTGGCCTGTTTTGCCACAACACCAGCATTCAAACTTGTTGAATCGCCTTTTCTGACTGACTTTGTGAACTGAGGTTCTTTGTATGTGAACAAATGAATGAGGCAAAGAATCACTCATCTTTGTTGATCTCTTCTCTATTCTCAATTTAGGTAGCTCACATGTGGAGCTCCACTTTTTGAGATTCCCAAGATCGGGTTGCCCACCCTTCCAGATGGAGGGTGAATTTACCTTCCTCAAGCTGGCCTGCATCCTGCAGAGTCTATCTGATCTATCTGTCTTAAAGCATTTCAGCACCCTATTTTGAGTGGAGCACCGACCATCAACCAGTGGAGGAGAGGTCTTTGGTTTGAAGGAGCTTGCTTCTGACTTCATTAGCCCTCGTCTTCAGGAAACCAACCTGATTTCTATCCCTCTTTAGAAGCATGATCTCTTTGCTGAGAGAGTAGCATGCTTCCCTGCTATCTACCAGCGCCTTCATGGTTTTTCCAAACTTGCACATTAGGTCAAGGTTTGAGTTGGCATTGTAGTCTCTCTTGAGCTGGCAGAAACCTGCGTTCTCTAGAGTCAGCCTTTCAGCCTTTTCCGAGAGATCAGAGTTTCTGGCCTGGAGATTTATGATTTCATCAGCTTGCTTCCTGCATATCTCCTTGCTCCTTCTGAGCTCTTCTAGAAGATCCTCATAAGTTTCTGAGGGACTCATTTCAGAATCTGAATCAGTGTTCGACAGGGGAGCCCTTATTCCACCTTGTTCAGGGATGACTTCATTCTGAACTTCTTCCTCTGATTCAGATAGGGCAGTAAGTCCAAAGTGAGGCTCTTCCTCTGTATATGTATTGCATGACTTACTATCACTCAAGGTTTTGATCTTCCCCTTCTCTGATGATCCTTCCATGAGGATTGCCAGTGACTCCCATATTTCCTTGGCTGTAGTGCAGTGTAATTTGATGGAGACTGTGAGTATCAACTGCATCAGCTAGAATGCTTCTTGCTTCTTTATCCATACTGGCAATAAGAGTTTCATCTTTAATTATTGTCATGGAGGGACCATTTTGAACAATCAAAAACATTCTTGGATCCATCGCCTCCATGAATATTCTTGCTCTGACTTTCCAAATGGGAAAGTTCTCTCTAGAGCAGATGGCTATTCTTGATACCATGACTATGATACTTGGACACCCAAAGGTAGATCTGTTCAAGCTGTTAAGTTTTTCTTTGAACAACCTCGCTTTGATACCACTTATTGTTTAAGGGGTGTCTACTTAATCACCTAGAGGGGGGGTGAATAGGTTTTTCTTTTTATAACAATCCCCCTTTAGGTTTTTCTTCTTTCTAGTTAATAGATTTAAAAAGTAAAGAACAAACCACAGAAAGCACACAGTGATCTATAGAGGTTCCTCAAGACCGGGTGTCTTGAGTAGTCCTCTCTCCCGCTGCGCCTACCCAGCAATGTGCTGGACTCGGCAAACTCCGCCAAAAGCTTCTGGCCCTCAAGCCTTACAACACGGACCCTCAAGTCCCAACAGCCTAGGCCCTCAAGCCCCTACTGCCGCCGAGCCCGTAAGCTAGACACTCAGGCCCTCAAGCCCTACAACACGGACCCACAAGTCCCAACAGCCTAGGCCCGCTAGCCCCAACTGCCCCCGAGCCCGCAAGCTCAACAGATCGCACCCGCAAGCGCACTGCCCTGGCCCTCAAGCCTCACAGCTCTCCAGACCTCAAGCTGGACAAAGTCGGACCGCAAGTCCACTGCCCTGGCCCTCAAGCCTCACAGCTCTTCAGCCCTCAAGCTAGACAAATTGGCCCGCAAGCCTTACAAGAAATTACAGTAAATGAAACTGCTTCTTCTGCCGGATGGTGATCGACAACTTAGCCTGATGAAGATTGGCTTCTTACGGTTGAAGAGGATGCTTTAGATTTGATCTTTATGGCTCAGCTCCTTCTTCAATCTTCTTCTTTAGCCTGATGATGAACGGCGACTTCTCAGTCAATGGAGATGACTGATTCTTATGAGAACTCTTGAATCTTGTTCTCTTTCTTTTTCCACTGAAGAATAATGTTCTATTGAAGAGCGACGGAATTCTTTTTTCACTTTCTTTTCTTGCACTGCAAGCCTCTCTAAGTTTTAGGGCAATACTGTTCCCTTTTAAAGGACAGATAAGCCGCATAACGGTAACATCTGTTGTCCTTTAATGTCAGACGCCCATTCCATAAGAGCTCGCGCTGATTAGATAATCAGGCGGCGGCATTAATTGCTGACATCACGTCCGCAAGATTTGAATTCTGTCTTCAGGATATTTGCATCATTACGACGACAAACTGTCTCTGACTTTGTCGTCGCGATCTTCCTTCTGCCTCATGTCATCGTAATCATATGTTCTCTCGACGATACAGGATATCCTGGCGATTCTGTATATACGACGATCTTCTTCCTCTGACAGTGTCATCGTGAGCTTTCTTCTTGCATTATGTCGTCGTAATCATATGTTCTCTCGATGACATGTGTTCCACATGATGATGTCCCGTGCCTTCTCTGCAATTGATGAACTTGCCATCCTTCGCTCGACGGTCGCCATTCTTCGTTCGACGATCTCACCACGTCTCAGTGTTCGACGATCGGCATTCTTCGTTCGACGATCTCGCTAAGTCTCAGCGTTCGACGAACACTTTGCTTCTCAGCGGCTGCTGCTCTATCTCTCATTACGACGATAAGCATTCTTTGTCGACGACATCACTTGTTCTTCTCGACGACATTTCATTAACTTCATGAGATTATAGGCTAAAGAAGTAATCAGATACAAGGTGAAGTCATCTTGACTTGGTGACTTCTTCAAATCAGGAATCATGTGGGTAGGATTCCCAACAAATACTCTTGTGCTACTAAGCGTGCCTTATTCCTAGTGATTCTAGACTCACTATCTAATTTATTTATAAAAATCCATTTTACACCTACAACCGGGTGACTAGATGGTCTTTCCACTAATTTCCAAACATTATGTCGCTCAAATTGTTCTAACTCTTCATTCATAGCCAAAAACCAAAATTCATCATTTAAAGTGGTAGAAACGGTTTTTGGTTTAATTTCGAAAACAAAACAAATATTTGAATAAGATTCATGAAGAGAAGAGCGAGTTCTTACCCCAATAGATGGTTTGCCAATTATATGTTCCCGTGGGTGATCCTTTGTAAATTGCAAGGCGCTTGGAGGCACATAAACATCTTCCTTGGCCTCCTCTCTTTCTTCTTTAGAAGGTTCCTCATCACCATGCTCCAAAGGTTGTAAGAGATCATCCTCGTTGCCTGCGGAAAGTTTTTCTACACAAGGAACAAACTCATCAAATTTCACATTTATTGACTCTTCAACTCTACTAGTTCTTTTATTAAAAATTCGATAAGCTTTACTAGTTGAAGAGTACCTAAGAAAAGTTATTTCATCACATTTTTCATCAAACTTTCCCAAGCTATCTTTTGTATTCAAAATAAAACGTTTACAATCAAAAACTTTGAAATAAGACACATTAGGCTTCTTTTGAAAATAAAGTTCATATGGTGTGAGATTAAGAGATGGGCGAAGCATGATTCTATTCATAACATAACATGATGTATTTACGGCTTCGGCCCAAGAGGACTTAGGTAATTTTTATTCACATAGCATACTGTGTGCTAGTTCTTGAAGTGTCATATTCTTTCTTTCTACAACACCATTTTGTTGTGGTGTGCGTGGTGCGGAGAACTCATGTTTAATGCCTAACATATCACAAAAGGATGTAAATTTTTCATTTTCAAATTCTCCTCCATGATCCGAGCGAATGCATTTAATTTTTAAATCACTTTCATTTTGAATATGAGTACATAATTTTGCAAATTCGCAAAACGCATCGGATTTGGAAGAGAGAAATAATGTCCAACAATATCTTGAAAAATCATCTATTAAAACATATGTATATAATCTACCACCAAGACTTGCAGTGCTAACAGGACCAAAAAGATCCATATGAATTATTTGCAAGGGTCTTGTAGTAGAAATGAAATTTTTTACTTTTGAAAGAGGATCTAAAAAATTTACCTTTTTGACATGGTGAACAAAGTGAAGGTAAAGTTCCATTTAACCTGGGCAATCATCTAATTAAATCACTTTTGGCAAGTTTTACAATGAGCTTTGTGCTAGCATGCCCTAGCCTTCTATGCCAAAGTTCTAATTCATCATTTTTAGTGATAAAACATTTTATAGATGATTTAGAAAGATCATGAAAAGAAACTATATAAACATTATGTATTCTTGATGCAGTTAGTAAAATATTTTTTGTAGTAGGATTAGATATTTTGCATAGATTAGTGGAAGATTCAAATAACACATCTAATCCTTTATCACATAATTGGCTAATAGAAATTAAATTGTGTTTTAATCATTTCACATAAAGAACATTAGATATAATGAAGGATTCGTTACCAACTGTACCAATTCTCATGATCCTTTCTTTTCCGTTGTCACCAAACGTCACAATCCCTCCCATCTTCTTCTATAGGCTAAGGAACTTTGCTTTATTTCCCGTCATGTGCTTAGAGCATCCAGAATCCAAGTACCACACGTCTTCATTTTCCTTAGCCTGTCTGTACATCTAGAAAGAAGATGAGAGTAAAGATTTGGATACCCAAGTGGTACCACTCATAGAATAAGTGGAAGCCTTAGGTACCCAGATTTGCTTTAAAGTAGTTTGTTTTAATTTCCTGCAAGAACTAGACGTGTAGCCAAACCTATAACAGTTTGCACACGTAATAAAGGGGGTTGAGACCCTTTTCAAAAAAAAATTTCTTGCTGGAAGGAATCAGATTTCAGAAGAAAAACATTTTGTAAAAGAAAATTCAGGCTTCTTGTATGAGGGGCTAGCGCCGGCGGTAGTGACTAGCGCCGGGCAGTAGCCCTCACCTCGATATCCGAGCCCAAATTTTCCAGACCCATGGCACTGGTTCCCTAAAATCATTTCCAATGATTTTTGGCTTATTCCAAATTTTTTAATGGTCATGGTGAGATCATGAACTTGTGCTTTAAGTGATAAGTTTTCTTTCACAAGCATGACACACCTATTTTCAAAACCATTTTTATTATTTTTCATTTGCACAAGAGGGGCTTCTAATTTTCTTTCTAATTCCCCCTTTTCATTTGTAAGAGTTTTGGCATGAGAGAGGGCTTTAGAAAGAGACTCTTCAATATCTTTTGCCATTTTAGTGGAATGATCACACTCTTGGCAAGAAACCTTTCTCTTTTGTACAATAATTACTTTTTTGGAAAGCTTTTGATTTTCTTTAATAAGAGATTCATTTTCACGATTCAATAAAGTATTATCTTTCATATTTTTATCAAAAGCTTTGCAAGTTTCAAGAAATTCATTAAAGAGCTCATCATAAGTGGGAGGAGTTACCTCAGTGTCGCTAAGAACACTGGTGTCGTCGCCGTCGTTTCCATGTCCCATGAGGCACATGTTTGCTTTCTCATCTTCGCTTGATGAAGACCCGCTTGATCCTTCAGAAAAGGAGGAGTCATCCCATGTTCTAGCTTTTAGCACATTCCTCTTCTCTTTCCCTTTGTGTCGCTTGTCCTTCTTCTCCTTCAAGAACTTTGGGCACTGGCTCCGAATATGCCCGGTCTTCCTACAATGAAAGCATTCCGGTGGAGGTCTTTCTTCTTCATCGTCGCTCTCCTTTTCCTTTTTTGAAGATGACCATTTCCATTTTGCATCCTTTTGGAAAAATTTCCGGAAAGTGTTTCTCCTTTTCGAATTTCGCATGAACTTTCGAAAGTTCTTTACCCAAAAACTTTCTTCATCTTCATCCTCATCCTCTTAGCACTCCCTTTTTGACTTTAGTGTCAACGTCTTCTTCTTTGGCTACTTGTTGTATTCATCATATTGAATTTTGAGTTCTACCTCATGGGTTTTGAGATTCCCAATGAGGCTCTCAACTTGGAGGGTTCTTAGATTGTGCGACTCCGAGATAGCCGTCACCTTCGGATTGAATTTGGGAGGAAGAGACCGAAGAATCTTTCAGACCAAGTCGCCGTTGGAGAAAGTCTTTCCAAGAGCTTTGGAGGCATTGATGATCTTGGTGAAGCGCGTGTATATGACATCAACATCTTCGCTTTCATCCATTTGGAACTTTTCATATTCCGACTCCAATTGGAAAAGCTTTGAATCTTTAACCTGCGATGTACCTTCATGAGTAATTTCCAAATGATTCCAAATATCATATGCAGTAGTACAAGCGGAAATTCTATTAAATTCATTTCTATCTAACGCACAAAATAAAGTATTCATGGCCTTGGCGTTATTTTTGCATTTAAGTTTATCACTATCATCCCACTTATTCTTATGTTTTTCTAACGTTACTTCTCCAACTACAACTGTACGAGGAGAGTATTCCTCTTCAGGGAGCATGAATCGAGATTTACCCTGGACCTTTTCTGGAAGTGGTGCGACGTGCGCTCGGACGGGGGTGGACGGATTGAAGTTGTTAGCAACAAGGAATGACTCGAGTTTGAGAGCCGAGCGGACCGTCGCCATGGAAATACCTTATTTAGTTATGTCCGGAATGCATGGGGTTTGCCAGAGCTTTGGAAGCCGCTCCCCGATCGTTGTCGCCATTTGAAGGGCCGCGAGCGGGAATTTGTCCCGGTATTGGGGTCCGTCGAGCCTCGTGCTTTGGCGAATCCTTTGTTTGCTATTTCCATATTTGTTGAGGAGAAGCGTCTCCTGCTTTGTGGCCTTTATACTGATGATGAGCGTTCTACGGCCGTCCCGTTGGATCGCGGTAGGAAGAGGAAGCTGGTTTTTAGGAACGACAGCTCCGACTAGACTCCTCTCCCTCTTTCTCGACCAGAGGGGCGTACTGAAGTCATAGCCCCCAGTAGCTCCAGAGTGGATGACATCCCTGCAGATCCGGAGGTGGAGGTTATTGTTGGATCGATAGGCGCCATTAGAGGGGGGGTGAATAAGGGAATAAATTTCTTTTTGAATTTTTAGACGATTTACTAAATTGTTTAAAGTAAATTAGAACGAAATAACAATTTAGCTTAAAGGAAGAAACAATTGTAATTTGCAATTTTATAATTTATGTCAAATAAAAGAAATCAAGTAAACACTAATAGAGACATGATTATATTATATAAAAAAAAGGTGTTTACATAAATTTGATTTCAATATCGCTAGAAATCGGAGGCGTACAAAGTAAAACAAATTTTCCTTTTCTATACCGACTCGTATTCCCACGAATCAGTTGGCTTTAGCCTATCCTTCCTCGGATATGGCCTCAAGCCGCTCTATCCAATCCTTCCTCGGATATGGCCCGAGCCCCCTAGATCTAATCTCCTAGACCTAGTCGTCAACTCACGCGTCGAATTACCCCCTAAGCCGCACAAGGACCTAGTCGCCAACACAAGACAAACTCTACTACAAAAATTACAATAATGAAATAAAGCAAATGACAAGAACTCCCTCTATGAGATTTCTGAAGTTGAGGATGAAGGATCGTTGTAGTACAAGCGAAGTTGAAGCGATCGTTCTTCGGATGCAGCGTGGGGGCTTCCTTCTCCAGAAATCTTCTTTGGCTTTGAGTGGGAGATGAACTTTCGGCAGAGAAACAGCTCTGGAATTTTGGCACAAGTAATCTCTCTGGAAGCTCTAACCAAAATGAGAGAGAAGCCATCAGTTTATTGACTTTGTCGCTAGCGCATGCGGTAGCTCCTAACGCCCGCGGTAGCGTTCGTGTAGAGCGGTTGCGAAACTGTAGGCGACGTGGCGTTGTGCACGAACTTGAGCTAGCGCCAGGCGGTAGCGCTAGCGCCTGCGGTAACCACTAGCGCTAGCGGTAGTGCTTAAGCTCAGTTTGTTGGTTCCAAGATGCTTTCTACCTGTGGAGTATTGCACATATAGTTCATACACACTATAAACACACGACAAGCAAGATCAAATACAATTTGGGATTTGTTATTCTCAAAAAAAGGGATGTGATACACATGTCTAACAGTTATTGGTTTTACTGCCCCCAGGCTCGCGAGAATGCCTTTGCTCCACCGCCGGTTCGGGTGAGCCGAGTTTCTTCCTCTCTTGAGGCTATGAATGCGGCGGTAAGATTTGCAGCTTTGTTTTTACCCGTCGATTGGTTTTTGAGAAATCTAAATTTTTCTTTCCCTTTGCAGATCAGAGTTCAGACTAGTATTGCCCTTACATGGAATGATTGCTATGTGGGTTTGAAGGATAGCTACCTCACGCTTCGGGAGGAGCTCCGCGGAGTAAGAAGTTTTGTCTCGTATTTGAATGGGCGGCGAGACCGTGATATATCTCGCTTCCGGCAGATTGAGGGTGGATTGCAGGCGGAGCTGGAGCAATCTCGAGCAGAGGTCCGAGCGGAGAAGGCCTTAGTGGAGAAGACCGTACGTCTTCTGGAAGAATCACAAGCGACGATGGATTGCCAAGATGCGGAGCTGGTATCTCTGAGGGCCGAGGTGGAGCGCCTCTCTTTGGCGGAGTGTTTGGCTGAACTGAAGGCTATTGAAGTCGTAGAGCATAGGGACTCTATTGATTATATGCGGGATCGCTCTCTCCTTTCGGAGGAGATTCGTGAAGAAGTCTGGACCATGGAGGTTGAACCTCAGCTTGAGGATGAGCGTGAGGTGGCCTTTACACGCGGGATGGCGAAGACCCTTCACTTGGTAGCTCGGGTTTGGGGCTGTGATGTGGCTGGATTGGGCGTTGGTGACCTTTCTGACGACGAGCGTACTGCTTCTGATGCTGGCGACAAGGAGTAGCTTTACTTTATGTTTTGTGCACTTTCATATCATTGTACTAGAGTTTATGTACTTGTGACACGCTATTTCCACACCGCTAATTAGCGGGCACAAAATGCGGTACGACGGCAGTGCACCGGTCGTTGTCAAGTAATAAAAGTAGGGAGTAGCTCCCCGAATATCGTTCTCAAAGGACCGCAAGTTAGGGAATACGATTTGCTCGTTAGGAAACTAATTATGGGGGTTCTAAGTTTAACAAAACAAGAAGGGGGTTTGGTTGATTTTATAGAGCGGGAAATGAGAAAACTAAACACTATGCGGGTCGCAATCACCGCGTCGCTTGGTGGATGGGTTTAGTGCAGGCCGCGATGTCGTGCTTCGCTTAGCGGATGGCCGGTGAGCATATGGATGAGGTGAGTGCAGATGTGAGGGTTGAGGGTCGAAGGCACCTCTTCGCTATCGCTTCCAGCTTTTGCTAGAGCGGGTGCTGGAACGTGTGGGTGTAAGTGGAGCGGGGGCGGAGCGCATCACAACACAACATAACGTAAAGACAAGTTCATAAATAAACTTCCATTCATAGAGAAATAGATGTTCATTCAGTTCATTACAACCATTAAGAGTACAAATCACAAAAAGAGAAGGGGTAGAAGTAACCACGAGATGAGAAGCCTCGCCGCGGATCGTGGTCGGAATGGGGGGTCGTCACGCCTCCTCCGAGATCAGTCCTTGGTTGCTTCCGGGATGCAGAGGCTGTCACTACCTCTAACCGCTGCCCGTCTTCTTCTCAGAGCTGGGTTCACTTCTCCTTCACCCAATGGAGATGTCTTCCTCTTGGAATGCTGGCCGTAGATGGCGGAGAATGCTTCCGGAACCCTAGAATGACCTTAGGATCAATGGATGAAGCTTTCCCAAGGGGAGGAATGGAAGGAGGGACCTTGGAGAGGTGGAACGGCGGAGTCGCGCTCAGAAATCGCGCCAAAAACCCACTGGAATACCTAAAATCGCGGAACAGCGCCTTAAATAGGGAGCAGAATAAGTACTGCGCACGGTCAGTGGCGCACGACCAATGGTCGTGCGCGAAGGAATGACTGTGATCGTGCGCAGTCAACCTGTAGCAAAGGAAAAATAGAAAACATCACACGGTCAGGGGCGCACGACCAGTGGTCGTGCGCGAAGAAAGGCCTGTGATCGTGCGCATATCTTTGGTCCGATCTCGATCTGGGCTGGGAATTAACGCACGATCAATGATCGTTCGCCTGATCGTGCGCGAAGGAATGCGCACGATCAGAGGCTTTTTAGGCCAAAAATCACCCCGCACCATCCCGAACGTGCACACGACCCCAGGACCTGCAGGAAAAGTACAAATAACCCCGATCCGTGCACATCACCGGATCCATAACACAGGCATACAGTAAAATATAGGAAAAATATGCCACAAAGGGGAAAGGATTGCACAAAAGGCGCAGAAACATCATGCTATCACTATAAGCGTATATGAACAGCAAATGAAGTGCAATGACACTAAAATAAACCCAAATGAGGCCAGAAATCACTGTATAAACCAGACTCATCACACCCCCAGACTTACCTGTTTGCGCGTCCCGAGCAAACAAATCCGGCGGAGCGAGAAAAGACATAGTTGGGTTAGAAATTGCAAGGGCGGAGTAATATGCGAAGTCTCATACGCTTGTGCATAGAAATCTAGTAGACAAAATTTCTAATTATACATATTAGCTTATAATTTTCTAAGAGCGTAGTTATATATTACGTTTACTCAACAAGTGAATCACGGTGAATCATAAGGTCGTACATAGGAAGAAAGTAAACTGAACGCTGAGACGAGCGTTGTCAAAGATCGGGACTCGGGACAACTCCATTGAAATCCATCAATGTCGGTGGCCATAGGCTTGCCCGTTCGCACTCTCTCCACGGCACTGGTATGACTCAAATGCGTGAATCAATAGGACTTTAGGTTTGAGATGAGGCTTGGGTTTAGGTGAGGTAAACAAAGATAAAAGCGACGGCTCAGACACTAAACCCAAATGAGCTAGCACCGAAAACTATCCTCATCACCACACAAACATGCGGGTACACTACACCCCCGGACTTGGAATTAACAACATGGGTGCGTGCACCGCCTACTCCCAACTTATACTTCTACAAATGAATTTTTTCATTCAAACTCATATCTTTTTCTCTTTCTCATCATTTTTTTTTCTTTTCTTATCATTTTCAGCAAATAAACAATAAAACATATCCACAACTTCACAAACATGTCACCACATCAACAACCCAACTCACAAGAATAATAAACAGCTAAAGCTCAGATTTGGGTGTGTGACTAGGATTGGCTTTTGGGCTTTGGTGCGATACAAGTGGGGCTGAATCAAAGAACGGGTAGGCACAACTGGGCTAACGAGGATATATCGATAGGAAAGGGTGCAAAGGCTCAACCGGGCCAAAATGATGGCCTATATCACATTCACGCAGTTGACCAACCGTATACCCATGTTTCAAGAATCGCTTGGGGCGAGTTCTAGCCACCGAGAAAGATAATCCTTCCTCCCGACTCGGGCAACACGAGACTAAAGAACGTCTACACACATTCCTATGCTACCGTTTGATTCACACCGGATTCACCAAATTGAGTAAAGTAAACAATATTTACGCTAGTAGAAAAATGTAAACTAAAAGCATAAAAAGAATTGAATCTACACGAATTCCTACGAGACATGAGCACTCGACTAGGAGCACTACAGGAGTCAACAAAGTACTTCGTCTCGCAATCCTAACCCAGCACCGTGATTTCCCATTCACACAACCGAGACTAGTTAGACTCGTCGCGCGCCTACAGTTAAGTGCGCTCACGTGGGTGTCGTGGTGTGCCATGAGATGAACAATGCTACAATATAACACAGTGTAAATCCTAGTATGCTGTGCATTGTGCTTGTGCACGAAGTAACGATAACTCTCACTCCCCCAGACTTATACTAAGCAAAAAAAAAACATAAAACAGGAGAGAAAAAACAAGCTGAAAAGAAAACCAGCGGTCTTCCTAACTGAGTCCGCCTGACCGCGCGACCTGACAGTCCGCTCGACTAGAAGATGAGACTGCCCGAACTGCCTGCCAGCGACTTGAACAACACCAACTGAGAACCCCGCATTCTGCCGCTGATCCTCCCGAACTCCAGCAACCCGCACTGCAAGCCGCGAGACCGCGTGAACACCTTCAGAAGAGGAGATGACCGTTGCTGCCCGCACAATCCGTAGAAGTTGCACAAGACAAGTTCGATCAGCTAACCGGTCGGTCACAAAAATGAGACTGCAAGAAAACAACGCGAGCTCAGCTTACACTTGGTGCGATTAATTTTGCTCTACAGTGACTCTTATTTATAGGCGTGCGACCTGATCCAGTCACCACCCTATGAGATAGAGTCACCGCCCCTGACCGCGCGACCTAAGATCGGTCAACCCGCGCGGTCAGCAGATATCTCTGCGCCTTTTTGTGAGCTCGCTGACTTCACCAAGAAGCCGCGCGATCATGACACCTTGCCCGGTCATGTCGCCCACCACCTGTGTTCGCCACACACGACCTCCTCCAGAGACCGCGAACACAGCCATGTCGATCAAGGCAAGAACCCGCCTAGACGACCATCACCAGTGACCGCATATACCAGCAGATCGTCACGGACCAGCTAATGCGAACACAAAAGAAGGAGACCGCGCGACTAAGAGATCCTTAGTCCGCGCGCACCTACAAGAGACCGGACAGCCACCAGACCGGACTGCCCCCACCACGCGGTCGCGCAACCAGACCGCGCGGTCTCACCTTTCAGAAGACCTGCTCGCCACGCGGTCACAAGAACCAGACCGCGCGGCCTCACCTCAGCACCCTTGGACAGAAGAACGGCTGTCACGCCGAGAAGACCTGCGGCTAGATCAGAGAGGTCAGACCGCATAGGAAGACCGCAAGACCGCGCGGTTTGCCAGACCGCGCGACCTCCCCCAGACCGCCAACTTCCACAAACTTCCACTTCAACATTTTCAACACTCCCCCTTGAAGTGGGAAGTTGAAAACAGCCCAAGTAAACTCCTTAGCCGAGTGAACGGCCCCTTCGCCAGCGCCTTTGTGAATATGTCAGCAATGTTGTCCTGACTCTGAACATGCTCGACTGAAAGAGACCCCTCCAGCACCTTCTCACGAATGAAATGATGCTCGATCTCGATATGTTTGGTCCTCGCGTGACAAACTGGATTAGTAACCAGTTTGAGAGCACTCTCACTGTCGTTGCGGAGCAGAGTCGGACCCCGAACTTCCTTATGGACATCTCCCACCAACCTCCTAAGCCAGATGGCTTCTTGAGCTGCCAAGGCCGAAGCCTTGTATTCCGCTTCCGTGGTGGAGATCGACACGGAATCCTGCTTCTTGCTGCACCATGATATAGTCGTGGGACCCGCCATGAAGACGTATCCAGACGTCGACTTCCGATCATCTGAATCTCCCCCGTAATCAGCATCCATGCACCCATGCACCTCGAAGCCCGCATCCCTCCTGTAAAGGAGACCCATATCCGAAGTCACCTTTACATACTTCAATATATTCTTGGCCGCTAGAAGATGAGGCATCCGTGGTTCCGCCATATACTGACTCACCCTGCCAACAACAAATGCAATATCTAGCCTAGTGATCGTTAGATAAATCAAGCTCCCAACCAGAGCTCGGAACACCAATGGATCTTCCAAAATCCTCCCCTCATCTTTGCGAAGTTTCATGGCCTTCTCCAGAGGTGTGGAAATGCACTTCCCTTCTTTCATGCTGAACCGCTCCACGATTCGCTCCGCATATCCAGCCTGGGACACCAGCACTCCGCTTTCCTTCCTTTGCACTTTGAGTCCAAGGAAATGGTGAAGCTCACCCAAGTCCTTCATCTCAAACCTGATAGATAGCTCAGCCCGAAGCTTTGCTACCTCCTTCTTCGAATTCCTCGTCACGATCATATCGTCGACGTAAAGCAGCACGATGACTTGAAGCTCCACGCTCTTCTTGACGAACAAGCTTGAGTCTGAGTCTAAAGCACCAAATCCACAGAATAGGAGATATTCTGCAATCTTCCCATACCACACCCTCGGCGCTTGCTTCAACCCATACAGGGCCTTCTTCAACTTGCAGACATAGTCAGGAAAATCTTCAGATACGAAGCCTAGCGGCTGGACCATGAAGATGTCCTTGTCAATCTCGCCGTACAAGAAAGCATTCTTTACATTGAGTTGCCAAATCTCCCACCCCCAACACGCCGCCAAGGCAATCACAACTCGAACTGAAGTCATTTTTGCCACCGGACTGAATGTCTTTTCATAGTCTTCACTGTATTGTTGCGAGAATCCCCGAGCCACAAGGCGAGCCTTGTATCGCTCGATACTGTCGTCTGCCTTCTTCTTGAGCTTATAGACCCATTTTCATGTCACAGGGGTGATACCCTTGGGCCTGGGCACCAGAGACCAAGTCTCATTCTTCTCAAGAGCACTCATCTCTTCCTACATAGCTGAATCCCACTGTTCCACGCCTTTGGCCTTCTCAAAGCTCACTGGTTCCCACTCATCCAAGGGACCAGCAAAGAAACAAGAGACAAAGCTCACCATGTTTCCTCCTGTATAGCGATCAGGGGCAATGATCGTTCGCTTCGATCTCCTCAGCTCCTTCCCCTGACTCGCAACATCCTCAGCTGCTTCTTCTCTAGCTCCCCTTCCAGACGTACTAGGAGCATCGCTCCCCCTGCTTCCTGATCCAGAAACCTCCGTCTCAGAGCTAGAAGTAGAAGGACCACCTGGTGACACAGGCAGCTCCACCTGAAGATTTTCCACATCTTTCTCCGGCTCCTCCACCCTGCTCTCTGGTAACTCAACACCAGAACAACCCTTGTAAGACGTCACCTCGTTAAACACGATGTCGCGAAATACCACAAATCTCCGTGTCTCCGGGTCCATGCACTTCCAGCCCTTCTTCCGATCATCATATCCCACGAAGACTAGCTTCCTTGCTTTCGCATCTAGCTTCGTCCGAAGCGCATCTGGAACGTTCACATAGCAGGTGGAACCAAACACCCGAAGGTGTGCCACGCTTGGCTTTTCCTTGAACATCATCTCATGCGGGGTCAACATATTGATGGGACTGAGAGGCATCCTGTTGATGACGTAGGCAGCATAAGACATTCCCTCCGCCTAGAAGGACCTTGGGATACTCTTGGCATGCAGCCAACACTTGCAGGTCTCCGTCAGATGACGGATCTTTCGCTCTGCAACTCTGTTTTGTTGTGGAGTATGCGCACAAGTAAGCTCCCTCCGGATGCCCGCCTTCCTGCAAAAACTAGAGAACTCACCAGAGGTGAACTCCCCTCCGTTGTCAGTTCTCAGCTTCTTAACCCGCAGACCTAGCCGACCCTCCACGAGCTCCTTGAACTCCACAAACTTGGCAAACGCCTCCGCCTTCTCCTTTAGGAAATAAACCTAGACATATCTGGTGTGATCATCGATCAACACCAGAATATACCTGCTGCCTCCGAGGCTTGGGGTAGCAGTCGGTCCCATCAAGTCACTGTGGATGCATTCCAACGGCACACTACTCCTTGTTTGCGACTTATCAAACGGTAGTCGATGAGACTTGCCGAACTGACATCCTGCGCAAATATGACCATCTCCGTAGGAGGATAGACTAGGCAGACCCTTGATAAGACCTTTCACCGCCATAGCCTTCAGCTTATCCATTCCTACATGCCCCAACCTCTCGTGCCATATCACGGCACTATCATTCGTCCTCATCTTGTCGACATAAGAACTTGTCGATAGAACAAACAAGTCTTTTGCCCTTCTCCCCACATGAACGACCTCCGCTTTCACCGCTTCAACATTTCGAAGAAACCTCACTTCTGTTGGGCCAAACAGAAAGTGATACCCAGCGTCTACAGCGTTGGTCACGGAGAAGAGGTTTTTCCTCATTCTGGGCACATGATAGACACTCTTCAAAGTTAGTGGCCCTCTATCACTGCCCAAGGAAACAACCCCCACCTTCTCGACACTGTGCACGGTATTATCAGCAGTTATAATGGCATCATTACCTGAGTAGGGCTGCGCTGAAGTAAGCTTCGACTCGTCCCCGGTGAGGTGATGACCACACCCCGAGTCCACGATCCAGTCCTCCTGATAGTTGATAGGAGCCGCAGCTCCAACAGAAGCCGAGAAGGCTCCTCCCCATCCTCCATCAATCTGCCTGGCCTCAGCTTCCTCCTTTCCTGCAGCAGCATGCCCTGACTAAAGATTCACCCGACAATCCTTCCTGATGTGACCAAGCTTCCCGCACCTGAAGCACTTGGGACCTTCTCCCTTCTTCTTCCCTTCAGCCTTGGGAGCATAGCCCCTCTACTGCTGTCCAGAATTTGAAGGCACATTGCCTCCTCCAGCGGTCTTCTTCTTCTTCTTATCCCACTTCTTCTTCTTCCCCGTGAAGAGAACCTCGCCTTCTCCCCCAGACACTGACACCCCCGCCATTTGCCTTGCCAGACTCTCCTACGATGCAAGCAGATTTTCAAGCTCCAACAGAGACGGCTGATTTGCCCAACCCTGCACCGACGGCACAAAGGCCACATACTCCTTCCGAAAGCCACGGATGATGTGCCTCTTTAGCTTCGCCTCAGAAATTGGCTCATCAGGATCCAGTGCTGAAAACTCAGCGCACAGGTTCTTCATCTTCAGGAAGAACGTAGAGATAGAAAGATCACCTTGAGCCGATCTGGCCAGCTCATTCTCCAGGAATTGAAGTCTTGCCACATTCTTCTTGTTAAACAGCCCATCCAGGGCTCTCCAGATCTCAGCAGCTGATCCACACCCCAAGATGTGATCGAACAAATCAGGTGATATTGCCCTTTTCAGGGCGAACTCTGCTTTGGCATTAATCCGCCTCCAGTTCCTCACCTCATGACCATTATCCCCAACCGGGACAACTTCCTTCGTGCTTTCTCCTCCAACAACCTCCCAGAGGTCCTCACCCAGAAGATAACTCTCCATACACGACCTCCACTTCTTAAAGTTGGTCGAGTTGAGCATCTCAATTCCAAGACCCCTTTCTTCCATGGCTCTACCACTGGTTCCTTCTTCACAAAGGCGATGGCAACTTTGAGTTAATCACTGCTCTATCCACTCCAACCTCCCTCTGATACCATGTGAAATTTTTCATAGATCTAGGAGTGAGCAGGAATAGTATAACTCAAAGTTCAAGCCAACAACCAGAATCACATGAAAAACAACTTCAATCTTTATTGATGCTAGCAGAAAACTTCATTACAAGGCAAGGTATACATGGCGAGACATGATTTCGCCAGTACACAAAAAACAGGAGAGAAAAAGCAAGCTGAAAAGAAAACCAGCGGTCTGCCTAACTGAGACCGCCTGACCGCGCGACCTGACAATCCGCTCGAATAGAAGACGAGACCGCCCGAACTGCCTGCCAGCGACTTGAACAACACCAACTAAGAACCCAGCGTTCTGCCACTGATCCTCCCGAACTCCAGCAACCCGCACTGCAAGCCGCGAGACCGCCCGAACACCTTCAGAAGAGGAGATTACCGTTGCTGACCGCACAATCCGCCGAAGCTGCACAAGACAAGTTCGATCAGCTAACCGGCCGGTCACAAAAATGAGACCGCAAGAAAACAATGCGAGCTCAGCTTACACTTGGTGCGATTAATTTTGTTGCTACAGTGACTCCTATTTATAGGCGTGCGACCTGATCCAGTCACCACCCTATGAGATAGAGTCACCGCCCCTGACCGCGCGACCTAAGATCGGTCAACCCGTGCGGTCATCAGATATCTCTGCGCCTTTTTGTGAGCTCACCGACTTCACCAAGAAGCCGCGCGATCATGACACCTCGCCCGGTCATGTCGCCCACCACCTGTGTTCACCACACACGACCTCCTCCAGAGACCGCGAACACAGCCAAGTCGATCAAGGCAAGAACCCTCCTAGACGACCATCACCAGTGACCGCATATACCAGCAGATCGCCATGGACCAGCTAATGCGAACACAAAAGAAGGAGATCGCGCGACTAAGAGATCCTTAGTCCGCGCGCACCTACAAGAGACCGGACAGCCACCAGACCGGACTGCCCCCACCACGCGGGCACGCAACCAGACCGCACGGTCTCACCTTTCAGAAGACCTGCTCGCCATGCGGTCACAAGAACCAGACCGCGCGGCCTCATCTCAGCACCCTTAGACAGAAGAACGACGGTCACGCTGAGAAGACCTGCGGCTAGACCAGAGAGGTCAGGTCGCATAGGAAGACCGCAAGACCGCGCGGTTTGCCAGACCGCGCGACCTCCCCCAGACCGCCAACTTCCACAAACTTCTACTTCAACATTTTCAACATTTTCTTCCGGCCGAAAAAATCACGTTCGGTCGAAAAAATTGCGTCCAGGCGAAAAATCGCGCTCGAGCTATTGCGTCCGATCGAAAAAAAATTGCGTGCGGGCGAAAAATCACATCCAACAGAAAAAATTGAGCCCGAGAGAAAAAACCGCGCGCGGGGAAAAAATCGTGCGCGGAGGAAAAATTGCTCTTGGCGAAAAAAGCGCGGTCAGGCGAAAAGATCGCGTCTGGGCGAAAATTTTTGCGTCCGGGCGAAAAAAACTCCAGGGCGAAAAAATTGCGTCTGGGCAAATGTATCACGTCCGGGCGAAAAAATACGCGTCCGGGCGAAAAAATCACTTGTTATGAGTGAAAAACTCGGGGGTCCATCGATTTTCAAAACGCTGCTTATACGCTATTTTCAAAAAATCTCAAATCAAAAAGTTGTGCTACCAAACTGCTTTATTATTGTGTTTGCTGATGGAATAGAGATTTTTCATTAGCAAACACTCCAAGCAGAGCCTAAGTCATGTGAAGTACAAGAAACATCATTGAATATTTTAATCTTAATGAGATTACCAACATTTTCTAGAGAAAAATTATGGGTTTTTTATCTCTAGTTAGATAGTATCTTTGATAAGTGTTTGATAAGGTCGGTTGAAAATTCAGAAACGATTTTATCAGACACTCGTTGTAGAAATATTTTTGTTTGAACTTTCTCTGTTTAACATCTTCTACACCAGTGTGTTTTTTAGCAAAAGATAGTGCATCCCTTGTCAACCAATGACACAAGTGACTAGCACATATAACTTTCAAAACTATAAATAATTTTTTTCTCAAAACTTAGTGCGTGATGCGCCAAATGTTAAGTGCATTAAAGATAGACTTTGTCATGCATGTGTAAAAGGCAAGCAAACAAGAGCTACCTTTAAGAGCATTATTGGCAAAGACTCTACCAGGTGTTTATACCTGCTTCACATGGACTTGTTTGGTCCTTTGCAAATTAGAAGTTTAGGAGGAAAGTCTTACACATAAGTTATTGTAGATGATTACTCACGTTTTGCGTGGGTATTCTTTCTAAAACACAAGTCAGATACCTTTGATATTTGCACTAAGTTTGTCAAGCAAATCCAGAACGAATTAGATTGTTCGGTGGTCAAAATCAGAAGTAGCCATGGAACAGAATTTGAGTCCGGAACCATGACAGATTTCTGTGAAAGCCTTGGTATCTTTCATGAGTTTTCCACACCTTGAACTCCACAACAAAATGGGATAGCTGAGAGAAGGGATAGAACACTCATTGAGGCTTGCAGAACAATGTTGAGCGACTCTTCACTTCCGGAATATTTCTGGGCTGAAGCCGCCAACACTGCATGCCACGTGCAAAACAGAGCACTCATAAATAAAGACCATGAAAAGACTCCATATGAACTACTAAAAGGAAAAAGACCCACCATCTCCTATTTTAGAATCTTTGGCAGTATATGCTTTGTGCTTAACAATGGAAAACATTACAAAACCAAGTTTAGTGAAAAGAGCTTTGAAGGTATATTCGTAGGCTATAACAGGCATAGTAGAGCTTATAGAGTTTTTAATAAGAAAACTCTGGCAGTAGAATAATCTATTAATGTTGTATTTGATGAGACGAGCATGCTACATAGCGTCTCCTCTAGTGTTTCTGTTGAAGATGTAGGTTCAAGGCTGCAAGACTTATGCTTGGATAAGCCATTGAAAGAAGATGCTCAAAACTTCATCAAGATCCCTCCCCCAACCTCAACTAAAAAGGAAGATCATATTGATGAAGAGTTAGTCCAAGTGGAGGAAGACATTCCAGTAGAAGAAATAGCTTCTGGTGTTCCAAATGATGCAAGGAATCTTGAATTCAGACACCTGAGGGATCATCCTATTGATCAGATCATAGGAGACCCTCATGGCGGCATAAGAACCAGAAGAGGTGCTATTAATGAAAATATGCATTTAAGTTTCCTCTCGCAGGTTGAACCAAAGAAATTCCAAGAAGCAAATGAAGACCCCTCTTGGATAGTTGCTATGGAAGAAGAACTAAATCAGTTCATGCGTTGCAAAGTATGGACTCTTGTTCCGAAACCCAAAGATAAGAACATTATTGGAACAAAGTGGGTATACAGAATCAAGTTGGATGAAGAAGGAACGATAATAAAGAACAAAGCCAGACTTGTAGCGAAAGATACAAACAGGAGGAAGGAATCGATTTCGATCAGACTTATGCTCCTGTGGCAAGGCTCGAAGCTATTAGGATGTTCCTTGCCTATACTGCATTCAAGGGATTCACCGTATACCAAATGGACGTCAAGTCAGCTTTTCTCAATGGTAATATTAAAGAAGAAGTATACGTGGAACAACCCCCAGGTTTTGTTAATCCTGATTATCCTGATTATGTTTATTTATTACAAAAAGCTTTATATGGTTTGAAACAAGCTCCTCGAGCTTGGTATGAGACGTTGTCTAACTTTCTTCTTGAGAACAAGTTCACAAGAGGAAAGATAGATAAGACCTTATTTCTTAGGGAAGTAAAAGACAAGATTTTGCTAGTGCAAATCTATGTCGATGACATTATTTTTGGCTCTACGGATGATAACCTCTGCAAAAAGTTTTCCAAACTTATGCAAGAGAAATTTGAAATGAGCAGTATGGGTGAGCTGAAATATTTCTTAGGACATCAGGTGAAGCAATCTGAAGATGGAATTTTCCTCTCACATACGAAGTTCACCAAGGAGTTGGTTAAGAAATTTGGAATGGAGAGTGCAACCTCTATGAGGACTCCAATGAGCTCAGCTATATCTCTGGACAAGGATGAGAAAGGGAAACCTTTCGATGAAACCAAGTACAGAAGCATAATTGGCTCTTTGCTCTACCTTACTGCTAGTAGACCTGATATACTATTCTCTACATGTATATGCGCTAGATATCAGGTGAACTCTAAGGAATCTCACTATACTGCTGCAAATCGAATTTTGAGATAGCTTAAGGGTACACCAAATCATGGCATATGGTACCCAAGAAGTAATGATAGCGAGCTAATAAGTTTTTCAGATGCAGACTTTGCAGGTAGTAAAGATGACAGGAAAAGCACTTCCGGGACATGCCAATTTCTCGGAAGAAGACTTATTTCCTGGAGTAGCAAGAAGCAGAATTGTGTTGCAATTTCAACCGCCGAGTCAGAATACATTTCTGCAAGCAGTTGTTGCGCACAACTTCTCTAGATAAGAAATCAACTTCAAGATTATAATATGAAGTTCAAGGACATTCCAATGTTTTGCGACTCCACCAATGCAATATCTATCGCAAATAATCCAGTCTCGCACAGCCGGACAAAGCATGTCGAATTAAGATATCATTTCATCCGGGAGCATGTGGAGAATGGGGACATCAATCTATGATATGTCCCGACAGATAAGCAAGTTGCGGATATTTTCACGAAGCCGCTGGATGAGACTAAGTTCTCTTTCTTCAAGACAGAACTTGGAATGATCAACATGGAGTAATTTTCAAGCCAGGAAGAAGACAAGAAGAGAGGTAGATCTTCATATGTTCAAACTCTAAAGGAAGCAAAGGTCTGAAATTGTCAAGAAAAATCTAAGTTATTTTTGAGACTTCTCGAGAAATGGCATTCATCTCTCGAGAAATGGAGTTTCTCTGGTGAAAAAGGCCAATGGCAGAATTCTAACACTTCTCGAAAATTACATTATATTTCTAGAGAAATGGAGATATCCCTCGACAAACTTCCTTGTGAAGATGAGTCTGCTGAGTTCTTTGATTTCTCGAGACATAAACTAACTTCTCGAGAAATGACAATTCATTTTCGGAATTCAGAAATACTTATTTCGGGAATACGAAAGGCCAGGTACGCAAGCTGTTATTTATATATTAAATAAAATTCATTTAAATGTCAAATCAAATCAAAACTATAAATATAATATCTCGCATGAATTGATGTTCACGCATACCCCTCCCCTTTTTCTCGAAAGCTCTTCGACTGTTCATCTTCTCTTCTCGCGTCATCCGACATCTGGTTCGTTTCTCTCGCGACTTCTCCCTGTCAGCACAGAATCTCCGACTCGATTCGATGGCTCCTTGTCCAAGAGCTAAGATAGGCGTCAGCAGTGAGCTTGAAAGATTAGTTCTGAGCAATCTCTCTGACGATTTTCAAAATTTATTCTATCTCCTAGAAGCAGCCGGGTTGTCCTTCATTTTGGAACACCCTTGTCGAATTCTGTTCAGAGAAGTTGAAGAGTTCTTTCTCAATGTGAAAGTAGTAAAGGAAGGGAAAATGTTGATATCCTTTGTGGGAAATCTGAAGATCAAGCTAACAACCAAATCTCTGACCAAATATATGAGGCTATCAGTAATAGACTCTGAAGATGATCTTGATGATGCTTATTGGGCTAGAACAATGACCTTTTGTGGTCTAGATAAGGCTGATACATCAGTTAGAAGACAGAGGATGAATGATGTTGGAAAGCTGCAGGTAGACATTATTTCTAAAGTCCTTCTCTACAAAACAGGAAGTTTAGGATATGTCTCTGAAGATGTCTTCTGCCTGATGATTGCAGTGGTGACTGGGAAGAAATGTGACTGGGCCACACTTCTCCTTTCTAGAATTAAAGCGAGTCTACTTGCTCCAAACTATGCAAGGATACTTACCTTATATTTGAATCAGGTTAACCCAACTGTGTTTGACATGTCCAAGGGTGTAGTTATTCATCATCTGAAGAAGCTAAATGTCTCCACGAATCAGAGGTGGGACATCAGGATAAAGAAGCCAGTAGATGCAGGTGCAAATTCCCAGGGGGAGTCTCTTCCCTCTGTCATTTTTGAGAATCAGAGTGTGACTCCAGCTCCTCCTTCTGATACTCCACTTCTAGATGCTACTTCAATTCCATCTCAGCCACCAGTTCAACACCAAGATTCAGTTCTACCACAGTTATCAGTTCCTCAAGAACCTATTCAATCTTCAGAACTAGTTCATCCTCTGATCTCCGCTCAAACTTCAGCTGATCCGGTTGTTCCTGATGCTCTAAATGTTCTAGATGCTCAAGTGGAGGATACTCTCCCTTTCATACAAGATGATGTTGTTCCATCTCCTCTTCCTCCTCCAGATGTTGATATTGAAGATGTTCAGGCAGATTCTGTAGCTACCACAATTGCAGATATAGTTGGTGATATTCAAAAGGATGATATTGCAGAGCACAGTCCCAGTGGCCATATGGCAGGGTCTGGTGCAGATTTTGGCTTTACCAATGAAGCTGATGATGAGACAGTTCATGGGTTATCTCCTCCCCCAGCACATTTTGAGGGGGAGAAAGAGTTCTGTGTGGAAGCAAACAAGGATGCTCAAGCAGATCTAGGTTGTGTGGAAGGAGACGTGGTTAAAATTTCTACTCCAAAAATTGTAAGTTTTGTGGTTCTTGAAGAAATTCCCGATGATTTCAGATCTGCTATTATTCCTCCACCTCCTTGTCCACCTTTGTTTGAGGAAGATTCTCTTCTTGGCAAGATTGAGTTGTTGCTAAAGAGGCAGAGTGACAAGTTTGAAAATTTAATTAAGGGAATTCATGCTAGAATCTCATATCTTGAAAAAGAAATGAGTAGAAGACTAGCTGAAACTAAAGTCAATACAGACAATCTCAAAGAGCTTGTAATTCAAGGGGGAAATGCCATAGACCATACAATTGAGGGTGTAACAAGGGTATTGGTAGAAACTCTACAAGTCAGAAAGACTCAAGAATCCATAGAATCAAAAGCAGAAGAAAATTCTTTCAAAATCATTGATGAAGTTGGTCAGTTCAAGGAATCTGTACTCCAAACCCTGTCTGTAGAAGTCAGAAAGGGGGAGGATAAAATGGCAGAATTGTTGGATTATCAAGTCTCCCAGCTTCAAAGAAACTAGGCTGATCAGTTTGAGCAGTTGAATGTTGGTGTTTAGAAGCAGATTGCAGGTATCAATGCTCACACTACAAAGACTGCTGTGTGGATGCATAATGAGATTTTTCCTGAGTTTGCAATTCAACCTAGACATGAAGAGCAACCTGAAATTCAGTCTAAGGTGCCAGGTTCAAGGAAAAGGAAGTATGGAGAAGGGCCATCTGCTAGTAGGTCTGTCCCTGGGTCAAGCTCTGCAGGCTCTGGAAAGGCAGTTGCTACTGAAGAAGTTTCAGAGGTGTGGAGTCTTGTTTCTAAAATAATTATTCTTAACTCATTCAAGCTAGTGGATGAAGGTGGAATGAAAGTTTCAGAACATTTCAGTACAAGTGAATGGAAAAAGTATGAGGCAAGCATGATAAAGAGAAGAATACATTTCAAAACTTATGGTAATAATAATCCTGAAGCTCCAGCCCCTCATCCAAGATACCATCTTAAGTCATATGCTTATTTTGAAAGACAAGAATAGAAGAAAAGAAGCAATGCCTGAAGAAAGGATTATGAGACCCATCAAAACTTTTACTCAATCTGATTGTGTGAACATTTATTCATGAAGACAATCTTAAATATATATATAGTTATTGATTTTGATGCTCTCTCTGCTTTTATATCTTTTCCTCTATGGTGTGTTTTGTTTGTGTTTTATATTGATGCAATTCATCTTGGTGAATATGGTTCTGATTTCTACAAATAGGGGGAGATTGTTGGGTATTGTATCCACAATAACCTTGATTTGTAGGAAGTCGCCCTTGAACCAAGATTGAATTGCTAGTGTATTTGATATGTCCTTCTAATATTGCTCTTGCAGGTTAACATTGCTAAGTGTAGACCATTGTCAGGTCACAGTGGGTCATTAAACACAATTTCATGCAATGTAATTCCTCATTGTGTGGAACATGGTGTTGACTCATGTGTGATCTCTCTATTGGGATACACTTCATTTTCAAGACTATTGAAGCCCATGGTTTGGAGGTGCAGCTGGTGTCCAAGAGAAGAAGAAATAAAATTGTTCATAATTTTCTCTTTCTAAGTTAATTTCTCGAGAAATCAAGTTACTTCTCGAGTAATCCAAATGATGTCTCGAGAAGTCCTTGTGAGCTCTCGAGAAATCCTTCGCAGTCCTTTATTCCAAGTTTCTAAAGCTTTCTCGACAAGTCTTAGTTTCTCGAGAAATTAAAACAGTTTCTCGAGAAATCTGTCTGTCTCTCGGAAAGTCTTTCTCGTTTGCACAGTAAAGTTTTTCTAAAGTCTGTTTTCTTGAGAAGTCGATAGTTCTCGAGAAGTCCATTCATTTCTCGAGTAATCAATTATCTCTCGAGAAGTTTATTTCAAACCTCCGAAAATCCTTCTATGTCTTTTCTCGAGTAGAAGCTGCAGTTTCTCGAGAAGTTCTGTATAACTCGAGAAATTTTGTTTTCGTCCATTAAGTGATTTTAAATCTGTTTGTCTGGACGTTAACTCTTTCTGTCAGGAGTGACGGCTCATGTGATTTCGTTTAAGGTTAATCCTACCTTAATTCATGTCGTTAAGTCTATGGCTATATAAGGCTCTCATTTAGGGTTAATCAACATCAATTGTTCTAATCTTTAACCATAATCTCTATTCGAACCAAAAAGAACGAGAAAGCGCCGCCGCTTGTTGCCATTGTTGGAGATTGATCTGTTGTTCTGAATCTATCATCTCTAGTGGAAGAAATGGTTTGATCGATCATCGCTCCATCCTCTACTGTATCTATTCGATCGAGTCGAGTCATAGAAGGTCAGATCTGAGTTATTTTAAATTCTTCCTCATCGACAACAAGACAAAGCTATTCAATTCTCTAGAAGGAAGAAGATCTCTCAAGGTTTTCAGATCTGTTAATGTATTGATAAGTATTGTATCAATCTCAATTTACAGTTGTTGTATGAGAATTTTCTCCGAGTTGTGGGAGAGGTTTTTGTCCGAGTTGTAGGAGAGGTTTTTCTCCGAGTTGTCAGAGAGGTTTTTCTCCGAGTTGTAGGAGAGGTTTTTCTCCGAGTTGTAGGAGAGGTTTTCTCTGAGTTGTAAGAGAGATCTTTTCTGAGTTTGTAGGAGATTTGTCTCTGAGTTGTAGGAGTATTGACTCCGAGATTGTAGGGTAATTCTTAATCCGAGTTATAGTAAAGTAGTCAAGTCTAGCTGTGGTGCTAGATTGGCGAGGCCGTCAAGTGGAGTACCCAAGAATGGGGAACCACTATAAATTCCTTGTGTCGTCTGTGTTTGCGATTTGCTTTTTGTGCGTTCTATTTTATTAAGCTTTTAATTCCACGAAAGACGCAGTTATCACCTATTCACCCCCTCTAGGTGATTTAGGTTGGCAACTAGATACTTCAGGAGGTGTCTTGCAAGAGCTTCTTCGCTCTTAGAGTAGACGAGAATATCATCGATGAAGATGATAATAAAGTGTTCCAGGTGGGGTTGAACACCTTATTCATTAGTGCAATGTCTAAGTCTATTGGATACTCTAATCTTCACCTAAAGGGGGGGGGGGGGGGGGGGGGGGGGGGGGTTGAATAGGTGATGTGGTCTTTTTGAAGACTTCTAATGTGAAATAATAAAAGTAAGAAGACACACACAGTCACATAAATTTCACAGTACAAACACAGAAAACTATAGTGGTTCCCCGAATTGGGTATGTCCACTTTCCCCTTCGCCTATCTAGCAGTGTGCTAACATCAGTCACTTCCTCACAAACTCAGATCTGTAGATCCTACAACTCAGAGAAAAAGTCTTATACCTCAGAGGCACTGCCCTCCTACCTCAGATCACAAGGATCCTACAACTCAAAAGCACTGGCTGGCTTCCTACCTCAAGTCATACAAGACCCTACAACTTAGAAGCTATGGCTAGTCTCCTACCTCAAGTCACACACAACCCTACAACTCAGATTCAGAAATTTGAATCCTACTGCTAAGATCTCCGAGAGATCCTACAGTCAAATAAGATTTGTGTAACAAAATCTTTCTATAGACTCAAAAAGATAATACTTAGCAAATCTTGCGTCTTCTTGAAGCTTGAGGTGGATTGGCTTCAACCTTGATCTTCTTGCAGAGGACTTGAAAGAATCTGCTTCAGTGAAGAATATTTCCTCTGCGCTTTCGAAGATCCTTCTTCCTCTTGTTCTCAATAGATGATTTCTCTTTTAGTAAATCAGTAAGATGAGTCGAACTCTTACTTCTGGAGAAGAAAAGATTTACTTCAATGAACATCTTCTCCGATCTTGAGCTTCTTGATGTGTAAGCCTCTTTTTGAAGATGGTGACGGCGAGGTCTACATTTGATATTATGATTGATGTAATTATTAGGGTTTGTTGATTTCCATCTCATCTCTTTTATCGGGTCACTTAAAAGGTTCATTTCCTTGAATGGCCATTATGTCAGAAATCATCTTTCCATAAAACTCAGCTCTGATTGGCCCAATCTGCGGTAGCAATAAATTACGTAACCCCAAGATCACGCTTTAATTTTAATTCATGCTTTTACACAATTTGACTAGATGTTTGGTCGAATCTTCTTGATGTCTATTCGAATGCAGATCTTTTGGTCGAATTTGAACTCTACATAACTTTGGGTAAAGCCTTATGCACGAATCGTCTTAATGACTTTGGTAGTCTACAAGATGATATTTGATTACTTCTTCCTTCTAGTCAAATTTTCTACACGAATCATCTTGATGACTTTGGTAGTCTACAAGACGATATTTGACTATTTTAGTCTTCTAGCTGAATCTTCTGCACGAATCGTCTTGATAGCTTTTACAGTCTACAAGATTATATTTGACTGCTTCTGTCTTCTAGTTGAATCTTCTTCAAAAATCGACTTGATGTCTCGTATAGTCTTCAAGACGACATTTGATTATTTCTGTCTTCTAGTTGAATGATAAGCCAATCGGGTTGAATTTTGTATCCAACATGATATCTGCCTTATATACTTATAAAATGTCGTGTTGGTTCCTCGATGACATTTCACTTGATCTCGACGACAATTGAGATCACCTCGACGATAAATACCTTAGTTAAATTCTTCCTTCAATCAAGTGTTTCCAAATATCCATTGAATACCTCCAAGATGATATGAGTTTAATTGAACTTTGTCGAGACAATAACATCTTGGAAGGTATATTACCAAGATGATATTTGGAGATTGGCCTTCTTCTTCTAAACAAGACGATATGAGAATAGTTGATAGTTTACAAGATGATATCATCTTGAAGCTTAATGTCTTCAAGCCGATATCGAAACATTTACTCGATGACTTTTAGACTCTCCAAGACGATATTTCACTTAGTCAATTTCTGATCTTTCTCAACTTAGATCCTTTGCTTTAGATCACTTGCTGGATATTTCTTCCTGATGATAATAATTTAGTTATAAGTATAATATAGTTTAGATCATTGGTCAACATGATGTTTTGAATAATGAGGGATTACATTGGCAAATCTATGTCTGATGACACTAAGTCTAGCCCTAGTTTGGCTTGCAGTGTCTAATACCTGAAAGCATCATTCTAAGCACATGCATCAAATTCAATGTGTGTTTATCGTTGAGTTGGGGACTTCTTCAAACCAGGAATATTAAGGGCAAAGTTCCCAACAATCTCCCCATATTTGAAGAAGTCAGAACCACAACTAATGATAAACAACGCACAATAAAAAATATTAAAGATAAGAAGTATGTGCTTTAGATGTGGAGATTTCAGAGTACCTCTCAGTGTTATCTTCTCCCCCTTTCTGACTCTTCAACTTCTTCTCCCCCTTTCTGACTTTTCAGCTACGATTGTGCTGGAGGATAAGAGTCTTGGAGTGTTTTTTCCTCTTTGACTTCTTTAATGAGTTGATTAAAGAATGCATCATTTAGTTTGATCAACTTTGGAAGATAACTCTAGATGAGTCTCTCCCTCAAAAACTATTAGTACTTCCAGACTTCTTCATAAATCTCCCCTTTAGCTGTTGCTTGGTCTGAGAGCTCATTGTGAGTCTCCCCCTCAACTGAGTCCATCTCTTTTGTAGTTTGATTTCTTTCAAAGCTGACTTTTATAGCAGTGAACTTCAGACTTGCTCCCCCTTAATGCTTGCGGAATGGGTAGAGCAGTGATGGACTCTCCCCCTCAATACATGCATGGGATGTCTAAGGGTAAGTTGAAAATGTCCCCTTATTCTTATTGGGAATATTGCCCTCTATTTTCCTTTGATTTGAAGAGGCATCACTCCAATAATAAGTACATATTGTATTTGATACAATCTATTTTGTCTCAAGTATTGTACAGGGAGATGATATTCCATACAATGGAATAGATTCAAAGGTGTGTTGTTTAATCAGCTGAGAAGGTCTCACTGTCTCAGCTGAACCGCTGAGACAAGACCAGGAGCCGCTGAGAAGGCATCTGGGCAAGCTGAGCTGCATATAGAAAAAAATGCTGAGACTTGGCAAGTTCGTCGAACGCAGAATGGAGTTCGTCGAATGAAGAATGAAGTCCGTCGAACGCAGAATGCAGTTCGTCGAACGAAGAGACAGGACAGAAGCAAACGCTGAGACTTGGCAAGTTTGTCGAACGTAGAATACAGTTCGTCGAACGCAGAGACGGGACGAGTTCGTCGAACGAAGAATGCAGTTCGTCGAACGCAGAATACAGTTCATCGAACGCAGAAACTTACTCTACAGATCGACAGAATCCGCCGAGACTTGGCGAGTTCGTTGAACGAAGAATGCAATTTGTCGAACGCAAAAACTTCTCTGCAGATCGACTGAATCCGCTGAGAAGGGGAAGCCATCTCAGCCCAACCGCTGAGACAGATTCAAAAGTAACATGGTGGGTTCTGCCCTTGGCGCAAGCTACAGAAAGGCATTGTGGGGTCCACCAATCACTCTCATATCTGTCAGAAGGACGGCTGAGAGCCGTTGAAGATCAGGGATGTATACAAGAAGAAGTTAGGGCACTTTTGAAAGAGCTGGTCGAGTGCCAAAACATATTGACTATTCCATTGACGGCCCCCGTTCTCCTCATTCTCCTCCTGCTCACTAAACAAGCAAGAAGAATCCGAGAGATAAAGATAGCTCCTCTACAAGAAGGAGCAAGGTGATCTTCCATCCTTCAACTGAAGAGGAAGATCAGTTTGTAGCTTCCATCATCATCTCCAGCTACAAGAAAGCACAAGCTGTGCAGGAACTACAAGAAACTGAGAGATAAATATTGCTCTTCTACAAGAAGGAGCAAGGTGATGCTCTATCCTTCAACTGAAGAGGAAGATCAGTTTGTAGCTGACATCATCAACTCAAGCTACAAGAAAGCACAAGCCGTGCTGGAACTACAGAAGACATATTCTCTGTGTTGTCTGCTGTAGTAAGCTTAAAAACTCTTTTACTGTAGGGCTATTTGGCCTGAGTTTGTAGGGTTGTTAGGCCTGAGTTTGTAGGATTGTTAGGCCTGAGTTTGTAGGGCCATTTGGCCTGAGGTTGAAGGACCAGGAGGTGGTGTGAGCTGTAGGAGGTGAAGTCCTTTGAGGTAGGATTAGTGTGTGATCTGAGGTAGGGCTGAATAGCCTGAGTTGTAGAGCTGAGAGGTCAGCTCGAGGTAGGACCTGGAGGTGATCTGAGTTATAGGAGGGGGATTCCTCTGAGGTAGGGCTGATGTGCCTGAGGTAGGGTTTGTGCAAACCTGAGAGATCCTGAGGGATCTGTGTTGTAAGCTCCTGGAGCTGAGCTTGGAGAAGTTGGCTTTGTCTAACTCATTGTTAGAAAGGTGAAGGGGGAAAGAGGACTACTCAAGACACTCTGTCTTGAGGAACCTCTATAAATGCTTATGTGTTTTCTGTGTGCTTGATTAATTACTAATACTAAACCAGAAAATAGCTAGGCTAACTAGGGTAAAATAAAAGAAACCAATTCACCCCCCCCCCTCCCTCTAGGTGATTTAGACTATATCTTATATAACCTTACAAGTGGTATCAGAGGCAGGTTGCTCAAAGAAAGCTTAACAACTTGAGCAGATCTGATATTGGGTGTGTCAAATCATCAGATCAGGAACTTAAAAAACTCCTTGGAGAAAGTCAGAAGATTTGACAGCAGGATGTTCAGATCCTTAAGCGAAAGTAGCTGGAGCTCTTCATATATTAAAGAAGAAATGAGTATAGGGATCAGAGCACCCCTGACTACTTCAGACAATGAATCAGATGATGAAGAATACTCTATAGCCAGAGAAAGGATAAGAGCACCTTTGACTCTCACAGACTGTGACTCTGAGGATGAGGAAGTCTTTGGGTTGATGGCTCTATCTGATGAAGGAAATCATGATGAATCACATCATGATCAGGTATGCATCACTCACACACCTTTACTACCTGCTTCAATTAAGAAAACCAAGAGTGCATCAGATGATTACTCATCTTCTGAAGATGATGCAGAAGACTGCTCATCATGCAACAATAAGAACCAAGCTGATCTAATAGAGCAGTTTGGTGATCTCTTGGGAGCTCTGAGAAAGAGCAAGAAGCTTGTTAAGAAGCAAGCTAGTGAGCTAGAATCACTCAGACCCATTAAGGCTGAGATGAATAAGGAAAAGGGTTTGTCCCACAATGAGGGCACCAACTCCTGTGAGCTCAAGAAGATCATAGGCAAGCTTCATGATGAGAGAAACCAAAGGGAGGAGCTCATCAGGAAACTTGAGAATGATCTTCTTAAGGAAAGAAACTTAGTGGCTCAATTCTCTAAGACAAAAACTATACTGCCCATCATTGACACCTTCTCCTCCTATGGAAATAAGAGGGGATTGGGTTTCAATGAAAGGGCAATAGGGGCTGGGAATGAAAAAAAAGGGGAAAACTGAAGCTGAGCCTCGTACCACCTTTCAGAAGGTAGTACTTCCCTCTAATAAGTATGACCAGGACGGTGTCTATGGTCACTGGATGAATGAATGCTCCAATAGCTTGGTAAATGCTCCTAACTATGGGAGAAGAAAGGGCATGGGGATGAGTGCATTGAAGGCTCCCCATGAGGAAATCCAAATGGCCCATCATGGACCATTTGTGTTTGGTGCCTCAGCCCCCACCTTCAAGGGTGAAGGAGAAACATCTTCCCAATCTCTTCCAGATAAGAAGCAGACTGGTAGCACCAGTACAATCAACTCTCACTTGATCATATCTGATGCCATCAACACCATGTCAGCTACCAGGCTGACATCTGTTGCTGACAAACAGATAAAGTCAAGAAGAAATAACTATACTAGAGCAGCTAGTCAGCTCTTGGCTGAGAGAGATAAGAAGAATGTTGTTGCCTTCTCTACTGAACATAAGCATTGTGATTCTCCACCCACCTCAAAAATTGTTCAGAAAGGAAGGTACAACATCCATGAATGTTGGTGTTGTGGCAAAGTGGGACACTTTGCCATTGACTGTTGGCACAACCCTAGTATGCCAAGTGCAAAGGAGAGACCTCCTGGAAAGGCAGAGGTGAGTAGAAGAATTCCTTATTATGCTAGCAAGAACCTAGGACCCAAGTCACCTTGGGTTCCTAAGGGATATTAAAATCTGTCTTGCAGGGTAGTCCATTTGGCCAATAAAAAGCAAACAAGGCTAATGGACAATAAGTGCTCCAGGCTCAACTCTGGACTAAGAAAAACCTCATCACATGTCACAATGTACTGGTCAAGGGGAAGCTAAAAATAAAAATAAAAGAAACATCACATCGAGGGGGAGATACTAGCCCAAGAAGATAATAAAGTAAGGTGAAGATGCAGATTTTGCAGGCTGCAAAGAAGGCAGGAAAAGCACAAGTGGCACTTGTCAATTCCTAGGAAGAAGATTGACATCATGGTGCAGCAATAAGCAGACCAGTGTGGCCATATCCTCTGTTGGGTCTGAATACTATGATGTAGGAAGCTATTGGGCACAACAATTGTGAATTCAACATCAATTAGAGGACTACAACCTCAAGGTAAGTAACTCTCCTCCTTATTGATTTTAAAGTAGGATGATCAGCTTAACCAGAACAATCTACTTCGGCTGAGCTTCAGATTGCAATTAGACAGCTGGGAAAAACCTTGGTTCGACGAACTCTTGCCTGAGTTCGACGAACGTCGAATTTGAGTTCGACGAACTCAGCCTTGAGTTCAACGAACTAAACTGTATGATGTAGTTCAGATGAACTCAGCTCTGTGTTCGACGAACTCCAGTTTGAGTTCGACGAACTCAGCCTTAAGTTTGACGAACTCAACCTTATGTTGAAGTTTTAGATAAACTCAGTCAGTGTTCGACGAATTCAACCTTGAGTTCGACGAACTCAGATTAGTGACATAAGCTTAATTTACACTTACAATCATAAGAACAATACAAATGCTCCAAATGAGGGGGAGCTAGAAAGGGTTATTCAAAATGAACAAGAACAGCTAATAAAGATAATAATACTCACATTGAGAAGGAGCAAGTTCCTGCTCAGGTTGAGGGGGAGATGGCCAATGCTAAGAGAGTGAGAGAAGATGAAGGATGACCTAAAGGGGTTTTTGGAAAATGCTTTCTAAACCCTCTCAAGGTCTGTAGCTGCTGCCTCCCAATCCCTAGAGGGAAAATAGTTGAAGAAACTAGAAATGGGGAGATATGGCCAATGCTAAGACCAACTCAGAGTTAGCTTTGAGTACAAGGATTTCTCTCTGAGTTAGTCAAAGCTTAATATAATCTGTCATGAGTTTTGATAGAATACTTTAACAATGCTATCTTCTAGAAGCAATGTTATCATGAATGTTATACAGATCATTTTCATGATAGGTTTTTGTTGGCAATGTACCTTAGCATTGGGAATGTTCTGCCTTCTTCAAATATGGGGAGATTGTTGGGAATATTGCCCTCAATGTTCCTTTAATTTGAAGAGGCATCACTCCAATACTAAGTACATATTGTATTTGATACAATCTATTTTGTCTCAAGTATTGTACAAGGAGATGTTATTCCATACAATGGAATAGATTCAAAGGTGTGATGTTTAATCAGCTGAGAATGTCTCACTGTCTCAGCTGAACCGCTCAGACAAGACCAGGAGCCGCTGAGAAGGCATCTGGGCAAGATGAGCTGCAGATAGAAGAAAATGCTGAGACTTGGCAAGTTCGTCGAACGCAGAATGGAGTTCGTCGAACAAAAAATGAAGTTCGTCGAACGCAGAATGCAGTTCGTCGAACGAAGAGACGGGACAGAAGCAAACACTGAGACTTGGCAAGTTCGTCGAACGCAGAATGCAGTTCGTCGAACGCAGAGATGGGACAGAAGCAAATGCGGAGACTTGGCGAGTTCGTCGAACAGAGAATGAAGTTCGTCGAACGAAGAGACGGGACGAGTTCATCGAACGAAGAATGCAGTTCATCGAACGCAGAATACAGTTCTTCGAACGCAGAAACTTACTCTACAGATCGACAGAATCCGCTGAGACTTGGCGAGTTTGTCGAACGAAGAATGCAGTTCATCGAACGCAGAATGTAGTTCATTGAACGCAGAAACTTCTCTGCAGATCTACAGAATCCGCTGAAAAGAGGAAGCCATCTCAGCCCAACCGCTGAGACAGATTCAAAAGTAACCTGGCGGGTTCTGCCCTTGGCGCAAGCTGTAGAAAGGCATTGTGGGGTCCACCAATCACTCTCATATCAGTCAGAAGGATGGCTGAGAGCCGTTGAAGATCAGGGATGTATAAAAGAATAAGTTAGGGTACTTTTGAAATAGCTGGTCGAGTGCCAAAACATATTGATTGTTCCATTGACGGCCCCCGTTCTCCTCATTCTCCCCCCCTGCACACTGAACAAGCAAGAAGAATCTGAGAGATAAAGATAGCTCCTCTACAAGAAGGAGCAAGGTGATCTTCCATCCTTCAACTGAAGAGAAAGATCAGTTTGTAGTTGCCATCATCATCTCCAGCTATAAGAAAGCATAAGCTGTGCAGGAACTACAAGAAACTGAGAGATAAAGATTGCTCTTCTACAAGAAGGAGCTAGGTGATCCTCCATCCTTCAACTGAAGAGGAAGATCAGTTTGTAGCTAACATCATCAAATCAAGCTACAAGAAAGCACAAGCTGTGCTGGAACTACATAAGACATATTCTCTGTGCTGTCTGCTGTAGTAAGCTTAAAAACACTTTTACTGTAGGGCTATTTGGCCTGAGTTTGTAGGGTTGTTTGGCCTGAGTTTGTAGGGTTGTTAGGCCTGAGTTTGTAGGGTCATTTGGCCTGAGGTTGTAGGACCAGGAAGTGGTCTGAGCTGTAGGAGGTGGAGTCCTCTGAGGTAGGATCAGTGTGTGATCTGAGGTAGGGCTGAATAGCCTGAGCTGTAGAGCTGAGAGGTCAGCTTTAGGTAGGACCTGGAGGTGGTATGAGTTGTAGGAGGAGGATTCCTCTGAGGTAGGGTTGATGTGCCTGAGGTAGGGTTTGTGCAAACCTGAGAGATCCTGAGGGATCTGTGTTGTAAGCTCTTGGAGCTGAGTTTGGAGAAGTTGGCCTTGTCTAACTCATTGTCAGAAAGGTGAAGGGGGAAAGAGGACTACTCAAGACACCATGTCTTGAGGAACCTCTATAAATACTTGTGTGTTTTCTGTGTGCTTGATTAATTACTAATACTAAACCAGAAAACAGCTAGGCTAACTAGGGTAAAATAAAAAAAAACTATTCACCCCCCCCCCCCTCTAGGTGATTTAGACTGCATCCTATATAAACTTACAATTCTAGTTATTTTCATGGAACATTCTTTGTCCAAGTGCCAGATAAGATTTTGGTTGGCCTTTGGAATTTCCTGCAGAACAGATTATTTGACCTTAGGAGCCCAAACAGGTTTGGGTCCTTGGTAATTATTAGTCATAAATACAGGATACTTCACAAAATAACTGCTGGCAATCCTTATGCTCTTTACCCTAGGCACTGTTGGATTGAACCAACAGTCTATTGCAAAGATGTCATCTTCGCCACAACACCAGCAATCAAAATAGGTATACCTCCTCTTTTGTGTCATCTTTTAAGAAGGATGCTGATGCCGATGAACAGAAGAGCAACTTGATGTCTATCCAATACTTCTTTGATGAATCTGGTGGATATGTGCATGATGAAACATCTGCTGCACAGTCTCCAAATTCTTCTTCTTAGGGATAGGCTTTTGAGCAGTAGACTTTGCCTTTATTTTTGATGTTGTTGTAGATTCAAATACAAATGATCCTTGATGTCTCATCTGGATCTCTTTTTGAGAAGCCTTAGAGGCATTCATACCTATGTCTTCTCCATTCCTTGAGATTTGTGTCTTTGTTCCACTTGTGGAGCATTCATTGAACAGAGATCCACATGACATATCATTATCATTTGCATTGGAATGCAAAATAGCCTTGTTGAGTATGGCCTGATCATTGGATTGCTTGCCACTGTTTGCCTCACCAGTATATCATACACCACATTTATATGGTGTAGAAAATCTATCTATGATTGGCAACACAATTTGTGGATTAGAATAGCTAGCCACAAGCTTCCTTTCTACAAGTAGCTTATCCTCAAGATCCTTAATGATCTTCTGACATAATGAGATCACCTGGGCTTTTGAGATTCCTCCCAGCTTACATAATTCTTCACTCACTTGAGATAGATTTACAGCCTTCTCTAGGATTTTAGATTGAGTTAGCTTGAGGGATTCTATTTCCTCAGTCTGAGCTTTTGCAAGCTTCTTGCTTATCTTTAGAACATCTAGCAAAGCTCCAAACTGACTCATTATGTCAACCTCAACCTCATGATCAGACACTGATGAGTATGATCTTTTTGACTCACTATCATGCAAAATTTTTGCTTTTGATTCAGAATCAGTAGCAGAAAGAGGAGCTCTGATATTTACCTGAGCAGGAGAGTTGGACTCATCCTAATCTTCTTCATTAGATAGGGTCATAAGCCCATAGCATTCTTCTTCTTCGGATTCATTGTCTGACAGTGATAGCGGTGCCCTTATGCACATCCTGGCTGCTGGATAGTCAGCCTCCCATTCAGCTTCATACAGAGCAGTAACCCAATGTGGACTTCTTCTTCAGAAGAAGAGTTGTTGATGTTGTTACTTAGAGTCTTGGTCTTCTTAGCAATGAAGTTCCTCTCATGCTTCTTGCCCTTGTATGATCTTTTCTCATCAGACCTTGCACTCTCCTTTTCATTTCTCCTTATTGGCCAATCAGTGATTATGTGACCTGCCTTTTGATAACCATAACAAACTTTTGGAGTTTCTACGGTGATCCAGAAGTAATCAAGCAGTTAGTCTCGCTGCCAACACAATATAAGCCTATATGTTCGCACATAAGAGCGTTTGGAGAAATTGGAGAAAGGATTGTATTGGCTTTGCACATATTGGATACGACTGAAAGGACCAATCCTATGACTATTTGGAATAGAGTTGGTTCGAGAAGACTGCTCCTTAGATATTATGAATATTATATGAAGCATGTCGAAAAAGGCTTCAAGATGATATTGTGAATATCGTGCGAGAAGACTTCAAGACGACGTTGTGAATGTCATCATGACAGATTGCATGATCTCATGCAGCATCAGTACTCGAGACTCTTCACCTCAGGTATAACCTAAACCATCTCAAGAATTTACTTAATTTCCTTGTGTAAAAACCCCGTAGACCCGAACTTAAATATCGGGGATGAAATTATTCTTTTGTTTATTGGGATTGTAACATCTCATTTCCTACTAGACCCCTTAAATTCAATCAGGGTAGGACATGTGGTGAGTGAGGTGAGTTTGTGCTAGGTAGTGACCTTAGGATACATTGAGTTGAGTGAACTCACATGTGGTCCACTATAGGAGGCAGGTCAACTTCGGTCAAATTAGCTCAAATTGAACTTACACTTGTAAATTAACCCCACCACCATGTCCCTAACCCTAATGGAGGTATAATTGACCATAAGCCCCATCATTTGGTCAACCAATTTAGCCAGTTGACCAAAGTCAAATCTAGGTCAATATAGCCCAATTCAACTCAATAGGTTTCAATTCATACTCATATGACCAAATTGACCCTACCACTAGATGTTAAACCTTTAAAGGAGGCATAATTAACCAAAAGCCCCATCATGGGGTCACCAATTGGTTCAATTTGACCAAAGTCAAACTTAGGTCAACATAAGCTAATCCTTCCTTAATAGGTTCAATTAACCCCCAAGACATGAAATTGACTTCACCCCTAGTCTTAGAACAACACGAGGGACTCAATTGACCCAAAAGCCCCATCATGAGATCATCAATTGGTCCAAATTGACCAAAGACAACTTTTCCCCAATTTTGGTCAAAATCACACATATTGACTAAATTGGCCCAATTAGGGCATCGCCATGAGCCAATCAATATTGGGTGGTGTCAAGGGACTCAAGGTCTACACTTTGGACTAGTCAACCCACCTAGTTGACCAAGTGAACCCTAAAGTCAACCATGGTTAACTTTAGGCTTAAAGGACGAAATTAAGGGCCTAAGTGACTTCCCAAAGGGTTAAGGCCTCAACCAAAGCCCATCCAACAGCCTACATGCCTTATTACCAGCCATTCCCTCTGGTTCCAACATGTAAGGGCATGCAAGGGGGTAAATTGGCATTTTCCCCAAATTTACATAAGAGACAAGCTTGATTTAGGGAATGAAGGCCACTTGGCCACTCATTCCTCTGCCCAACATACTCGTTGAGCTCCCCATCATTCCCTTAGCCAAATTTGAGCTGAATTAGTGCCATTTTGTAGTTGGGAGGAACATCCAAGGCATGGCTGAACCATGCTTTAATGGAAGACATGCTTAGAGCCCCCCTCACCCCCCATTTGAACTCACCATCACCTTCAGAGAGCTCTAGGCAGTCGAGCCAGCCCTTGAGATCACTACAATTGGTGGAGAATCGCAGAATTGAGCAAGCTCATCGGAGAGACTCACCGCCACGCCACCATGCTGGATTACTCAATCTCAAGCCCCCACGCAGGTTCGTTTCTCCTCCCCTCCCTCTATGCTAGTATCTAGATCAATTTAGGAGAGAAATCAGGCTCAATTGAGCCTGATCCCATGTGAGGAAGAGGGAGAAATCCTGAGCTTTTCTCTTATCTTGGGATCGTCGGAGACGGCTTCTCCGGCGACCGTGTCATCGCCTGGCGGTAGCCACCACCTCAACGGAGGTGGTGAAGGTGGTGGACGGGAATGGTGGGCTGTGGGTGGCTGGGAAATGAGCTTGGAAGGTGGCCCAGGTCGGGGCAATCCTAGTCATAGGCTTGAGGAGGAAGACAACCAGGATCCCTCTGATCTGCTTCAGGATTCATGCAGGGTTCATTTAACTATACATTAATTTCATGTGTATAAATGTCACACTTAATGCAGGAATTTGAGTAATTATTTTGAGGCCCTTAGAGGTCATTTCATGAAAAGTGGTCAGAGATAACTTTTGTAGATATGGAAATCTATTTTTATTAGGAACATGAATCAACTTATTTGAAGCACTGTAGACCCATGTAGACCAATTCTTGTGGGACTAGTCCTAGGGTAGGACATAATTTAAAATGTGCATATCTCTTCAATCCTAAGATCAATGGAGCTGAAATTTTCCCATGCATGCATATGCCCTAGAAATGTCATGTGCCCAAAAATCAGATTTTTGGAAGAACAATTCTCCATGGTTTTGTTAATTATTTCATTTATCAAATTAATGACATTTAAGGAGTTATATAACTCCAAATAACACCAAATTCGGGTGATATGCTTATTAGGTCACTACCTGGCCCTGGTTAAAATTTGAGAGCAATTGGACCATTGCATGTTGGGGTATTTCACTTGCATGTCTTTGCATGTTATGTGTCATGGAGTACAAATAGCCAAAAAAGGATATTTGTGTATTTGACACATATGGCTTGATCTTAGCCTCTGTTAATTTGGTCATATCTTCATTGTGACATAATACATCACCTCAATGGAAATTAAGATTTTTGGGATTAAAAATCCTAATTTATTGATTAATCTAAAATATGTCACCTTTATGTATTAAGGAAATATTTGTAGTCAAAGTCACTTAGAAAATTGTGAAACTCTGGGAAACCCTTGCAATATAAATTTGGACCTCTGGAATATTTTGTAGAAATTTTTAGTGATTATTTCTTGATTATCAACAAAATTTTGATTTGTCACAATTCTGAAGTTTGAGTATTTTAATAAGGAAAATGAGTTTAAAAAATATGAAATTCTGGAAGAAAATCTGTAATACAATTCTAAACCTCTGGAAATTTTGATAGAATTTTTGGATGACTTACACATGGGAAAATTCCAAATATTCTGTTTGCCACTCTTTTGAATTTATGAAATATTTATAGTTTAATGTCTCTGGAAAATTTTGAAACTTTGGCTAGGATATTTTTAGGATATTACAATACTATGATAATTTTCTCAGAATTTTTGGAAAAGATAAATTAATACTTGCTGTGTAAAGTTGCATAATCACCCCTTTTATTTTATGTGAAAATTATGATAGTAAACTCTCTGGAAAATTGTGAAACTCTAGAATTCATGTTATTTTGTCATCTAATACCTCTGGAAATTTTATTAGCTAATTTGAAATTACTGGCATAATGCTTCCTTTGTAAATTGTTATATGCCCATTGATTAATGAATTTTTAATTGAGGTCAAATCCTTTGGAAATGTAACAAAACTCTGGACATTTCTTAATTTATATATTATGAACCTATGGTACAAATTGTAGATTTATTAGACATGATATAGCTAAGCTTGCATCATAGGGATCAAAACTAGTTCAATTTGAAAGTGCACAATGTGCCTCTGAGAATCCTCTAGAGGGGGTGAATAGAGATTTAAATTTATTTCAATTTTATTTGTGCAAGTAAAATAAAACCTAAGTATTATGCTTCACCAAGATAAATCCCAGAATAAATTACTATAGTTAAGTAATGAGAGAAAAGGCAGTCAATGAAATCTAAGCTATGAGGGACAACACAGAAAATTGACAATCCAGAAGACACGGAATTTTTATAGAGGTTCCCCAAAATATGGGTACTCCCCTCTTCTACCACCTAGTAGGGATGCACCATTGTGCCTGAGTCTTTTGGTAAGAAGACACTTAGAACCACTGATCTTTTGACAAGGAGATCATGAACCACCAGATCTTTTGATAAGGAGATCTTGAACCACCAGATCTTTTGATAAGGAGATCTTGAACCACTGAATCCTTTGAAGAGGGATTAATAAAACTCTTTTACATAAGAGAATTAGAAAGAGAAAGAAGAAGAGAAAGGGTGTAGGAATTATGTTCTCATAATTCTTATGAAGGTTGTATGAAGAACAACCTCTTGAATGTTTCACTGGATCTGCTCTTGATTAACTCCATCTTATGATAGTGATGAATTACAGGAGCTCTAGTTGTCAGATCCTTGTTCTTCTCTTCCTATAGAACTCTGGCTGCTATATGATAGTGTTGAGAAGCAGCCTTCAGTTGTTCTGTTGTTCAGGAGAGAGCAGTTCTTTCTTCTCTTTTCAGTTCTCTGTTAAGGTTCCTAAGGGAGGAAGGAGAAGAGGAAACCCTAGAGAGAAGATGTTGGCCGATTGTAATGATTGCACATTTTGTTTCTTTCTTTTCTGCCCTTTTATTGTCTCTCTTCAATTTGAATTTGTTTCCCTTTCTAGTAAGACCTAAAAAGGTATTCTGCAATGGACAATCTCTTTCTTTCCTTCTTTAATTCTCGACCCGTTCACCAACATTAAGCATGTTTCCAAAAAAGCTTTTGTACTCTTTTAGTTCTTCTTTCTATTTGAGGCAATTAATGAGCCGTTGGAGAACGTTCTTGAGAGATGTGGGCCATGAGAGAGGGTCCAAAATGACAGCTGAAAAGGTTTCCCTTTTCAGACTGTATTCGACGTAGCGTCGAGTTTTCTTCCTCTCTTATCGACGCACCTTCGAGTTCTTATAGGAGCAGCTTCGATTTCATCCTTGATCTGATTGAATTCTGTTAGTCGACGTTGCGTCGACTTTAGATGGCTTCGACAGATACTTCCTTCTGCTCTGAATTGAAGTAAAAACTGCGTCGACTTCTCAAGATACTTAGACAGGTCCATGGACTCGACGTCGATATCTATTCGACGTAACATCGACTTGAATTACTCCGACAGAAGGGTAAACTATTTGGACTTCTAGTCAGAGTAGCGTCGATATGGACTCGATGTTGTGTCAAATTCTATTCGACCCAAAGGTTTACTTTGTCCCAATTTTGCTTCCCTTGATCTGGTCTTGACACCCTTGGTTGAGTGTGACATCCTAAGACATCTAATGACCAGAATACCCTCACTATACAATGGGTAATTTAATCCTAGGGGATAAAATCACTTTTAATTAATTTGTTAAGTTAAATGAAAGGGTTTTTCCTAACATAATTTCATTTTGGTCAGCGGATAGTACAATATTAGCAATGTGATTAAATTAGCAAGATCATATTGAAATTCAATAAGACTTGAAACATAGCAGTAATATATCATTTATATCAGCCCTTAGAAGTTGTGGGTTTGAGAACATTTTGACAAAATATAAGATTTACACCGCACTAGTATATCAGGGATTTTATGAGTCAAGCATTGTTCAAAAGAACATTTTCCTGGGGTAGACCTAGAACAAGTCTCATAAATTATCTAGGAAGCAAGAGTAATGATGTGAGTGAGTCCGTGGGAAAGGGGTAGCCACCAATAAAAGTAATTTGTCTTGGGAAGGGGGATTTGGGCTTCAACCCATCGTATTCCCTAGTACCGTTGTGAGCCCTTCACCGGGTAGACCTCGGGAAGTCCAAGATTTACCTTAAACTTCTAAGTATAATAGTAATTATACAAGAGTAGCCTAATTAAGTGAGCAAGAAATGTGATAAGCCTCATCCTGAGTTATGAGATGGAACGGTATGGACGGGTTAGTCCTGCGAGCTGGAGGCTCAGGTGGTTGTATATCAGGACGGGTTGGTCCTGCGAGCTGGAGGCTCGGGGCGTGATAACATGCATGTGCATGAAAACAAATTAGTGGCGGGTCTTCGGTACTGGGCCATTCGTCACACCGACAACAGTACGTTGACTTAGGCAGGTGTGAGGGTTTGAGGGGCCAGTAGGTTGTTTATACTGCGGTCTGGAGGACAATCCCCGAAAATGCACACCCGACCTTAAATACTGGTGGGTTCCAGCAAAGAGTACGCAAGGCTCTAGAGTGCACCTAGGACGTGTACAGAGGCGTACGAAGGGTCTAGGCCTGGTAGTGTGTATACTAGCCTAGGAAGTGGAGGCAATCGCTCCACTGCTGCCGTAGCCACAACGGTGGTACCAGAGAGTGTAGCTAACTCCAAAAATTGGGAACGAAAGGTGTGTTATCACAGAGTCGTGTGGGTGAGTTACACTTATATGAATCATACCATAGCATATGTATCATAACATTCATAAGCATTAGAACATTAATTGTAGATCCTTATCATATAAATTAGTATGGGCTCTTTTATATGATAAGATATTATTCTGGAAACCTTAACTTATATGTTTGTATGAGCATTCATATAAGTTAAGGTACTCATGTGAAGGTAGTATAGTTATACTCATTCACTTTACCTACGCCGCACTGCTTTACTTACTTCTTTTATTGCTTCGCTACTGTTTACCTACTTATACTGCTAGCTTAGACCTACTTTTACACATTTATACTGTTGGTGTAGATCTACTTAAAACATATATATTGATAGCATAGAATCCCTTGCCATCTGTTTGTATCCTTCTGCTTAGTGGTCCTCCGCTTTCTTCCTCTCGATCGGTGCCTAGGAGTCGTGGGGGGAGGCGAGGAAAATGACTTAGTCTTTATGACTATCGGTCGGTTGTGTCTGTAGGAGCCCGACGAGATGGAGTAGCAGCTGGAGGAGGTGGCAGGACTTGAGGAGCAGGTGTCGCGCATTACTTCTACCTAGAGACATGTGTTTATGGATTAGAGTTATTTAGCTTCCGCTTGGAGATGTTGTGAGAAGAGAGACAGTGATTGTACGTTTCTTTCATTTTTGGATATGTGTTTGGAAAAACTCTTTTTTATTTAACTTAACAAATTAACTATAATTGATTTTACTTCTTAGGTTTATTACCCATATTGTATAGTAAGGGTAATCTGGTCAGTAGATGTCTTAGGATGTCACACTTAACTTAGAGTGTCAGGGTCAAGTCAAAGCAATCACAAAATAAGTTAAGACAAGACTTGAGTCGAATAAAAGTCGACGCAACTTCGACTGGATATCGATGTAACTCTGACTAGAAGTCAGAGCAACTTATTCAGTCTGTCGAAGTATAAAGTCAAGTCGATGCAACGTCGAAAGGGACTCGGTGCAAAAGGAAGAGCTTGTCGAAGCCATCTCAGAAGTCGACGCAACTTTAACTACAATTCGACGCAGAAAATAAAAGCTCAATTCCAAGGCTTCAACTCGATGGACACGTCGATAAGGAATCGACGTAACATCGACATCTGAGTTTAGCCAAAGCTAAGAAGAAATTCAAAGCTACATAGATAAGAACTCAGAGGTGCATCAACATGAAGATTGATGAAGTCGACGCAGCATTGAATACAGTCAGGAAAAGGAAGCCTTTTCAGCTGTCCTTTTGAGACCTTTTCAGAAGGACCACTAGGCTAGAGACAGTTCTCCAACGGCTCGTTTGTTGCCAAGAATAGAATGAAGCTTTCCAGGACACAACAAATCACTTTTGGAAGGTATTCAAAATGAATGGACGGGTCGAGAACAAAAGGAGAAAGGAAATTAGGTGGGTAAGATGAATTCCTTTTCAGGACAAGCCAAAAGAAGAAAGTTTTTGAAAACTCAATCATACACAATAAGTATGCAAAAAGAGGAGAAGCAAATAACAATACAGTTATCACATTATTCTGTCTGTTGAATATGGTCTTCATCTTCTTCCCTCCCAAACCCTTAAAGACAGATATATAGAAGTGCTCTCTCTGCACAGGAAGATATATTGTTGCTTTTTCTTCATCATTATACAGTAGTAGAACTACAACAAGTGCTAATAGAAAAGGATGAAGCAAAACAACCCTTGCAAATCATCACAATCATAAGCAAGGGTTCATCATTTCAGATCCAGTGAAAGAAAGACAAGCAACATTAGAGCTTCTGAAGAATTCTGAGAATAGAATTCTTACCTTCTCCCTCTTACTTTCTTCTTACTATTTCAATCAATTGTAAAAGAGTTTTAAGAATCCCTCTTCCAAAGGATTCAGTTGTTCAAGATCTTCTTATCAAAAGATCTTTGGTTCTAAGAGTCTCCTTACCAAAAGACTCAGTGGTTCAAGATCTCCTTATCAAAAGATCTGTGGTTCAAAGAGTCTCCTTGTCAAAAGACTCAGGCACAGGTTGTGCAATCCTACCAGGGAGGTAGAAGAGAGGACTACCCACATTTTGGGGAACCTCTATAAAAATCCTTGTGTCTTTACTGTGATTTTTTGTGCTGTCCCATTTACTTTTTTGTGTTCATTTTCAGCAAACTTTATTTCATTTATTCTGCCTTTGGTTTTTGATGTGTGCATAATACCTTGGTATTTTTATAGTGTGTGCACTATTAGGGTAGAAAATATTTTAATCTCTATTCACCCCCCTCCCCCCACACACACCTCTAGAGAATTCTCAGAGGCACATTGTGCACTTTCAATATGAATCGGGCATAAGCCCTCACTCTACTTATTGTACTCATGCTGGACTATTTCTATGGCATTTTTATGGAATTTTGTGATTGTGGGATTATACATTTTGTTTGTACTTATATTCTCAATTGTCCTAAAGGTTTAAATGATCGTACTAGCCGGCAGGATCGGCGTCATGTGGTGATGACTAACCCGTGAGTTGGTGTCATCCGTAAGGCGGCGGTTCTGGGCATAAGACCCAGGTAACCCTCCTAGTAAGGGGGAGGGGTGTCTTACACTCCCTGAGCTGTCAAAGATGCTTACAAGAAGTATCAAGATGATACCCTGGATGTTGAATGTCTCATACTTGCTACCATGTCCACTGAGCTTTAGAAGCAACACGAGAGCATGTGTGGTTATAAGATAATTGAGCACCTAAAGAAAATGTTCGAGGGGAAAGCTCGACAAAAGAGGTTTGACATATCCAAGACATTGTTTCAGTGCAAAATGGGAGCTCGAGACTCAGTAGGGACTCATGTACTCAAGATGATTAGGTATATTGAGAACCTTGAAAAACTGGGTTTTCCCTTGAGCCAAGAGTTGGCCACTGATCTGATCCTACAATTGTTGTCGGACAGTTATGAGCAGTTCATCTTGAACTACAACATGAATGAAACAGACAAGACATTGTCCGAGATCCTAGGCATGTTGAGAACTGCCGAGAACAGCATGAACAAGTCCAACCCTGCTAGCCCCATACTGTTGGTGCATAAAGACAAGGGCAAGGACAAGGTATCTAGAAGACGAAGATAAGATCTAAGTCTTATCTTGATCCAAAGTCCTCAGCACTGAAGAAGAAAGGTCTGGCTAAGAAAGGGAAGTGCCACCATTACGGTAAGGCAGGGCATTGGAGGAGGAACCGTTCCTTCTATATTGAGGATCTGCAGAAAAGAATGGAAGTATGACTTCTGCTTCAAGTATTTTTGTTATAAGAATAAATCTTTCTGCTCCTTTATCTTGGGTATTGGATACCGTATGCGGTTCTCACATTTGTACAAATGCGCAGGAACTGGGAAGGAGAAGAATGCTGGGTAAATGAGAGATAGCTCTGCGCGTTTGAAATGGATCAAGAGTTATTGTCATTGTCGTTGGAGTTTATCGTCTTTCTTTGCCCACTGAGCTTGTAATAGAACTAAAAAATTGTTATTTTGTTCCAGCCATAACTCGAAACATTATATCAATTTCATGCCTTGACATTAAAGGTTTTTCATTTATAATTAAGAACAATTGTTGTTCAATTTTTATGAATGATGTTTGTTATGGTGTAACTCAATTGTTTAATGGTTTATATGTTTTGAACTTAGACCAACCGATCTATAATGTAGAAAATACTAAGAGACTAAGAATAAATAACTCGAATCCCACATACCTTTGTCATTGTTGTTTAGGCCACAAAAACAAGAAATGCATATCCAAGCCCCATAGAGATGGACTGTTGGACTCATTTGATTATGAATCATTTGAGAGATACGAGTCTTGTTTGTTAGGCAAAATGACTAAAGCCCCCTTCACTGGTCATACTGAGAGGGATGATGATCTTTTGGGTGTCATACATAGTGATGTGTGCGAACCCATGAGTTCTATGGCTAGAGGTGAGTTATACTACTTCATTACATTTACTGATGATTTCAGTAGATACGGATACATGTTTCTTATGAAGAACAAATCTGAATCCTTTAAAAAGTTCAAAGAGTTCCAGAATGAAGTACAGAACCAACTAGAAAAAATAATCAAAGCACTCCGATTTGATCGAGTTGGTGAATATTTGAGTCAGGAGTTTTGTGATCATCTGAAGGAGTGTGGCATTGTATCACAGCTCACTCCACCTAGAACACCACAACATAATGGTGTTTCTTAGAGGAGGAATCATACTTTATTAGACACGGTATGTTTGATGATGAATCATGCATATTTTCCTGTTTCCTTTTGGGGTGTTACTCTAGAGACAGCTGCATTCACACTAAATCGAGTTCCGACAAAAATAGTTCAAAAGACACCATATTAGATATGGACTGGGAAGCATCCTAGTATATCTTTCATTAAGATTTTGGGTTGTGAGGCATATGTGCGACGTCAAATGCATGACAAGCTGGAACCCAAGTTAGATAAGTGTTATCTTGTGGGATATCCTAGGGAAACCAAAGGGTATTACTTCTACATGTGATCTGAAGGCAAAGTATTTATCACGAGGAGTGGTGTCTTTCTAGCGAAAGAGTTTCTATCTAGAGAGAATACCAAGGCAGACCTTGAAGAGATTCAAGAACCACAAACAATGAATGAATCAGAATTGGAACCTGGGCAAAGACTACAAACTGTTGTAGCTGGAGAACCTACTCAAGAAGCACAAGTCTACGTAGATCTGGTAGACCTAGAGTTGAGCCTGGGAGATATGGATTTCTCATGTCTCAAATAGGTAGTGTGTTTCTTATGGATCATGATGACGAGTCTGTAACCTACCAAGAGGCTATGAATGGATCAGACTCCGAGAAGTGACTTGAGGCCATGAAATCTGAAATGGACTCTATGTATGCAAACCAAGTTTGGACATTAGTGGAATCACCTGAAGTGGTACAACCCATAGGGTGCAAGAGGGTCTTCAAGAAGAAGGCCGACATGGATGGGAATGTATAGAATCAAAGGGCGACTAGTGGCTAAAGGTTTCAAGCAAATTCATGTTGTTTGCTATGATAAGACCTTTTCCCCTGTTGATATGGTTAATTCCAGCAAAATTCTATTTACTATTGCTGCGTATTATGACTGCAAGATCTAGCAAATGGATGAAATGACTTTCCTTAATGGAAACCTCCTTGAGGATGTGTATATGACACAACTCGATGGTTTTGTATCTCCAAGTGAAGCCACTAAAATATGCAAGTTGAATCGATCCAGTTATGGATTGAAACAAGATTCTCGAATTTGGAATTTGCGTTTTGATGAGAAAATCAAACAGTGTGGTTTCATCAAGAACGGAGATGAGCCTTGTGTTTATAAGAGGATTAGTGGGAGCATTGTCATATTCCTGATATTATATGTAGATGACATACTGTTGATTAGGAATGACATTCCAACCATTCAAGATGTTAAGAACGGGCCAGGGGACTACTTTTCTATGAAAGACTTGGGTGAAGCGACTTATATACTTAGTATTAAGATCTATAGAGATAGATCGAAGAAGTTGCTGGTTTGACCCAGAGTACATACATTGAGAAGGTGTTGAAATGGTTCAACATGCTTGAGTCCAAGAAGGGATTCTTACCCATGTCACATGGTGTAAGCCTCTCTAAGGACTAGTGTCCTAAATCTATGGAATATAAGGACCGCATGAAGTTGATTCCATATGCTTTAGCAATTGGATCAATCATGTATGCAATGTTGTGTACTCGGCCTGATGTCTCATATGCTTTGAGCGTGACGAGCAGATATCAGTCTGATCCAGGTGATGGTCTCTGGACAACAATCAAGAATATCTTAAAGCACTTAAGAAGGACTAAGGATATGTTCTTGGTGTTTGGTGGAGAGGAAGAGCTCGTCGTAAATGGTTACACAGATGCTAGCTTCCAAACTGATAGGGACGACTTAAAATCACAGTTAGGTTTTGTATTTTGCCTTAATGGAGGAGCTGTGAGCTGGAAGAGTTCCAAGTAAGAGATAGTTGTCGATTCTACAACAGTGGTCGAGTATATTGTAGCTGCAAATACGGCAAATGAGGCTGTATGGATTAGGAAATTCATCGGTGAGCTAGATGCAGTTACTAGCATTGTTGATCCCATAGTTCTCTACTGTGACAACCACGGTGCTATTACACAAGCTAAGGAACCTAAATCTCATCAGCACTCCAAGCACATACTTCGGCGGTTCCATCTTATTTGAGAGATTGTCGATCGAGGAGATGTGAATATATGCAAAGTATCGACTGAAGAAAATATAGCGAAACCACTCACAAAGCCTCTTGCGCAAAGGAAGTGAAAGTATCTAGTTGCTATAGGGGGGTGAATAGGTGAATTCTATAGCTTTTATATGGAATTAAAAACTTGAAAGAAAAGCACACACAAACACAAGGATTTATAGTGGTTCCCCGAAATAGGTACGTCCACTTTCCCACCTCACCTATATAGCACTCCCGGCTAGACTAGGCTACTTCACTAATCTCAGATTTGAAATAATCTTACAACTCGGAGTTAGCAATTCCTACAAACTCGGAGAACAACCTCTCTTACAAAAACTCGGAGAACAAACTCTCCTACAAAAACTCGGAGAACAAACTCTCCTACAAAAACTAGGAGAATAACCTCTCCTACACTCGATCCTCTAAACTAGGATCTACAAAAACTCAGAAGAAAAACTTCTTACAAAAATATTGTAAAGGTGTTTTTACAACTATTTAGATTGATAAACAATCTTCTGAAATCTCAAAGAAATTTGTCTTCACATCTAAAATTAAGTCTTCTTCTTCCTTGATTGAAAAGAAAGCCTTGAACTTGAAAAAGGAAGAAGAAAGAAATCTTATCTTTGTTGAACTAGATCTGGAAACTTAGGAGTCAACAAGATCTGAAAAGAACTTGAGGAAATCAGAGATCAGAGATCTAGTTGAATCTTTTCTTTGAGAAGGATCATGCAAGAGAGTTGTCGACAGCAAGAAAGACCTTTTGCAAAAAAGAAGAAGCCGACAGACGATTCACGATTTCTAGATTTGAGCACGACTAGGGTTAAGGAAGTAACCCTTAAGTACTTATAGAAATCCTTCTCAAACGGCTATAAATGAAATATAAGGAAGGACCTCCACGTGTATTGTACATGGTGAAGACCTAAATGGAAAGTCGTCTACACATTTAAAAAGAAATGGCTCTGTCTTCATTCGTCGAATGAATTCGTAAAGTATTTGATTACTCGACGAATTCACATCATCACTCGACGAAAATATCTTGAAGACTTGGCGAAAAGGACTTAGCTGAAAGTTGAGACGGGAAGAAACAATAGCAGAGATCACTCGAGAAATTCGTCGATAGCAGTCGATGAATTCATCGAGTGTTCACGAGAAACCAGCAAACCACTCGACGAATTCGTACAGTACTCTACAACTCAGAAGTTATGGCTAGCCTCCTACCTGAGGCCACACACAACCCTACAACTCAAAATCAATAATTTGAAACTTGCGGCTCAGTTATCTGACAAATCTTACAATCAAATAAGATTTGTGATACAAAATCTTTATATAGACTCAGAAAGATAATACTTAGAAAATCTGGAGTCTTCTTGAAGCTTGATGTGGATTTGCTTCAACCTTGATCTTCTTGCAGAGGACTTGAAAGAATCTGCTTTAGTGAAGAATATTTCCTCTGCACTTTCAAAGATTCTTCATCTTCTTATTGGTAGATGATTTAACTTTTAGTAAATCAACAAGAAAAATTAAACTCTTACTTCTGGAGAAGAAAAGATTTGCTTCAATGAACGTCTTCTCCGATCTTGAGCTTCCTAATATGTACGCCTCTTTTCAAAGACGGCGGCGGCAAGATCTACCTTTGATATTATGATTGATGTAATCATTAGGGTTTGCTGATTTCCATCCATCCATTTTATAGGGTCATTTTAAAACGGTCATTTCCTCTGACGACCTTTATGTCAAAAATTATCTTTCCATAAATCTCAACTCTGATTGGCCCAATCTGCGGCGACAATAAATGACGTAACCCCAAGATCACGCCTTAATTTGAATTCATGCTTCTCCGCAATTCGAGTAGATGTCTGGTCGAATCTTCTTGATGTCTAGTCGAATGCAGATCTTCTGGTCGAATTTGAACTCTACATAACTTTAGGTAAAACCTTCTGCACGAATAGTCTTGATGACTTTGGTAGTCTACAAGACGATATTTGACTGCTTCTGCCTTCTAGTCAAATCTTCTGCATGAATCATCTTGATGACTTTGGTAGTCTACAAGATGATATTTGACTGTTTCAGTCTTCTAGTCGAATCTTCTGCACGAATCGTCTTGATAACTCTTATAGTCTACAAGATGATATTTGACTGCTTCTATCTTCTAGTCGAATCTTCATCACAAATCGACTTGATGTCTCGTATAGTCTTCAAGAAGATATTTGATTATTCCTTTCGTTTAGTTGAATGATAAGCCTATCAGATCGAATTCTGTATCCAACACGATATCTGTCTTATATACTTATGAAATATCGTGTTGGTTACTCGACGACATTTCACTTGACCTCAACGATAATTGAGATCACCTCAACGATAAATACCTTAGTCAAATTCTTCCTTTAATCAAGTGTTTCCAAATATTTGTTGAATACGTCGAAGACAATATGAGTGTAATTGAACCTTCTCAAAATGATAACGTCTTGGAAGGTATAATACTAAGACGATATTTGGAGAGTGGCCTTCTTCTTCGAAACTAGATGATATGAGAATAGTTGAGAGTTTACAAGACGATATCATCTTAAACCTTAAGGTCTTCAAGCCGATATCAAAACCTTTACTCTACAAATTTTAAACTCTCGAAGATGATATTTCACTTTGTCAATTTCTGATCTTTCTCAACTTAGATCCTTTGCTTTAGCTCACTTGCTGGATATTTCTTCTTGATGATAATAAGATAGTGATGAGTCTAATATAGTCTATATCATAGGTCAACATGGTGTTTTGCATAATGAGTGATTACATTAGCAAAACTATGTCTGATGACACTAATTCTAGCCCTATGTTAGGATTACACTGTCTAATACCTGAAAGCATCATTCTAAACACATGCGTCAAATACAAAATATGTTTATCATTGAGTTGAGGACTTCTTCAAAGTAGAAACATTGAGGGCAAAGTTCTGAACACCATGAAGAAAGATGATGCATTTGTTAATCTAAAGGGCATCATCATCAACTCATAGTGTCTGTAACAGGAACTGAATGTTGTTTTCGGTATGTCCTCCTTGCGAATCCCGAGTTGATAATAACCAGATTGTAAGTCTATTTTTGAGAAGACGGAAGCACCATGGAGTTGATCGAACAATTTGTTGATTCTCGACATAGGGTAGGTGTTTTGTGCAGTGAGTCGGTTCAGTTCTCTATAGTTGATGCACAAATGCAAGGACCCGACCTTTTTGACAAACAATGTCTGAGCTCTCTAGGGAGGGGAACTCAGGCGGATGAATCCTGTGTCAACTAACTCTTGGAGCTGAATTATGAACTCTGTCAGTTCCTTCGGTGTCATATGATAAGGTGTTCGGGACACCAATTGAGATTCAGGTACAAGCTCAATCTGAAAGTCAACCTCACGAGAGGGTGGTAGTCCTGGAAGAGTTTGTAGAAATATGTCAGGGAAATCACGAACAATGGGTACTTTGAGAAGAATTTTAGCCTCGTCCTCCATTTCAAAATATATAATGAACACCTCATCTTTTCGTCGGACTGCTTTAGCGGTTTGTGAAAAAGATAGTATAATACGTGAAATGATGGTATACCTTTTAGAGTGATAACTGCCCATCCGAATTTTGGAGGTAGATTTCCCTTGTCGAGCAATTGATTTGGGCCTTTTGCTCCACTATCCAATCCGTTCCTAATATGATATCAAACCATGATATTGCTAGGATGGTTGTTAAGACTTCAAACTCTAAGTTCCCAATATGAGCTTCAAACAAGCATTTTTATGTTGAGGTCATATCTGCTCCATCTGGAAGTCATATTCTAATTGACATTCTGGTAGATCGGATGGCGTTGGTCTTTGAAGATATAAAATCTTGCGATACAAAGGAGTGCGTGGCTCCAGTAACAAATATTGTTTTGGCAGATTGACCCTCTATGAAAAAGAATCATGGATAAAGGGTAAGCTATCCTATAATTATGAGTTCTAGCATAACTAATAAAGTAGGATAAATTAAAAGAAAACATTTTTAAATTTAAGGCATACCAATGACCACGCCCTGTGTTGGCTCCTGCTGTAAGTCTAAAGCATATGCCTTCTGCAATACAGCCCTAGCGTTCTTCTGATGCTCCGATCTACCTTGGTAACCTCTCCGACTTCCACATCCGCGACCCCTTTGATCTACTACCGCTCCTCTCTCACTGAACTGCTCCAAGTTTGGGCCTACCTATCTCCTGTGGGTAGAATGCCTGAATGTGCCCAGGATGGTGGCACAAGTAACAATTCCCGACAAAGGGAATGTCTTGCTGAGGTGCCTTCAGTGCAGCTGGTGGGGATGGTTCTCTCTGTTGTGGTTGCTGCTATTTAGGCCATGGTGGTGGCGGACGGTGTTGTCTGTGCTGCCTCTGGTCTCTAAACCATCCACAGGGAGCCAAAACTCTCTGGTCTCGACCTCTCGGAGCAGCCAGTGTCTCTAGTGGTATCTTTCGCCACTGAGCAGCTATCATCTGTTCCAACTCAAGGGCTACGGCTTGCGCGACACTATTTTGAAATGAAGTCCATGCAATCATGATCAACGACTGATGGAGATAGTACTGCAGCCCACTATAAAATCTGAAGGCTTTATCTCTATCTCTCAACACTAAAATCACCACGAAGCGGGCTAGATGGATAAACTCGTGCTGGTATTGGGCTACTTACATGGCTCCCTATTTCAGCTGAAGAAACCGCTCCTGGAGCTCAGTGTGGTCACCGTCAGGAATAAATTGCTCCAGAAATGTATCAGAAAATTCTCCCCACTCAATATTACTGAGTAGTCGACCTACGAAGGTAGAGCGGGTGGTATCCCCCCCCCCCCCCCCCCCCCCCCCACACACACACACAACCATTCGCGGGCATAGCCCTCTAGAAGTGTCACGATGAGGCAAACTATAAAATTGATTGGGCACCTTATCCTACTAAAATATCCTCTACTAGCTCAACCCAGTCTTCTTTCTTCATTGTGTACACTGATCCGCAGTAGGTTGGGGGTCTCAATCCCCGAAAAGTTGTCAGCAAATTGATCGTTGGAACTGATTATTGTTGTTGAGCAAGAGCAGCCTAAAATGTGCCTAGAAGGGTAGTGAGTGTTTGTTCGAGCTCAGTCTCTGTGAAGAGTACAACAGGAGGAGGTGGCGAAATCGAAGGATGGAAACGAGCCTAGATGGAAGCTCGTCCATTGCTCGATTCCTATATCTGTAGAAAGTAAAAGGACAGAGTCAAAATTTGTAAATATCACCAAAAATTTGCAAAAATTGACTAGGGTGGAAAGTGTAGCGCATACAGGTGAGCGGAATGTGTAGGCTAGATTCCTAAATCTCCTAAAGGTTCAACGGGCTTCCGTTGCATGGTTCATCCCGAACCAGGGAGCGGCGTTGGTAAATGAAGGATTCTGAGGTGTTCCAACATAGATGGATCTGAATATGCTCTGATGTCATTATAAGCCCCCCCCCCCCCCCCCCCCCCCCCCCCCCCAACTTGATCGGGTTGAGGGGGTCCTTATGCTCAATGTTGCCGTCGTACGCTATCCAAATAGGTAAACGTGCTCGCTCTTTAAGCGTAGAACGATCACCTTGTGATGTTATATAAACATCATCACATCCAGAATCATTCATAAGCGGAAGCAAAACATCATCACTTCCGAGATGTGAGATACTAGATAGTGGTGTGTGTGTGTGTGTAATGAAACATTAGAACCCTATGGTGTACAATGAAACATTAGAATTCTCACCCCCTCCCTGAGAACCCTAAGGCTTGGGGACGAGAGCGAGACTCTGTAAAATTATACAATAGCCGAAGCATTCATAATTTAAACTTTAATTAGTAATCTATGCATGAATTAAATGCAGGAAATATTACCAAAAATAATTGTAGTATATAAATACAAGAAATGACTATAGGAACTGAGCGGATATTATAGCTGAAATGTACTGGTAGTTTAATCATTTAAGCCAGCAATGCATATTTAACTTGTCGGCCTCCAAAAAAGGTGTTCATAACCCGCTATAACTCACTATGTCGACATAGTTTGATCTTTGCTTTCAGCGAGGTAGGTAACTATGTGGGCCTCGCAGTCGTGGCAAGACAGTGACAATGGTCGGTCCTACCACTTCTAGGTATGTTTGTGCCTCAATACATAGGCTCTTGTATACAACACGGTGTACTCAGAAATGTGAACAACTTTCGGGGATAATAACATCTGGCTAACTAGTGGAGGGACCTAGTGGGACAATATATAACAAGAGATAACCTCACTGGGTTCTGCTCATGGGGAAGACCGACCCGCCACAACAATCATAATTCAAATCATAAGAATTATATATAAAGAAGCAAGTCATGCACCTTCAAATCTGGCGGTCGCTTGCCCTACTAGAAATTTAAATAATTCGGGCAAGTGACTAACTTATAGGGATTGATCACGCCGTTCAAGCTCTTAACGCAACAAATCGAGCATGGCGATCAAGATCAGATAATATTTAGGGTTATTCTTGGAGAAATTTTTCGTCCCTATGCTAACTCTAAATAGGGCTTATAAATAAGCTATAATGCATAATAAAACTAAAGCCAACAGTAAATAAAGGTGTAGAAAATATAATGCAGTAAATAAAGAGCGATAAATAGAAGAAAGGGAAATGCAATTCAAATAAGCTTTGCACTGAGGTTCTTACAGTTCTTCAAGTTCAAGATCTCATCTCCATTCTCAGAAGGCTTTCACAGTTCTCATCTTCATTCTTAGGAGGTATTCGTAGTTCTCCTCTTCGTTCTCAGAAGGCATTCACAGTTCTCATGTCCGTTTTCAAGGGCATTCATAGTTCTCATCTCGGTTCTTAGGAGGTATTCACACTTCTCATCTCCGTTCTTATAAGGCATTTTAAATTTAGCACTTCCATAGCGGTGGATTTTATGATTATTTTTTAATTCCAGGGTTCGTCAGGTTTCACACTGCACGAACCCGATAATTATTTAAGTTGCCCCCATTGAATTGTATTAAATGTTATTTATGATTTCAAAATTGTGATTTGTCGGGACTTAGTTGATACGAGTGATTGCGGGTCGATGAGATGAGTTTTCGCCGCCACGGATAGTTTAAGTTTTGCAAATAGAGCCCGATGTTTTACTAATAATTTATATAGACACGTTATAAAGTTCTAACATTTTCTTCTGCGAGGAGACAAGGCTAAAAATGCACCACTTAATTTCTACAATTATTTAAAGTTGAATTCCTATTTAAAATGACATAAAACCCATTGTTTTGCTCATATTAAATAACAGATATTTTTATAGAAATTTATAACAATTATATTTGAGTTCCTTGTATGGGTCTATCTTTGGCAAAGGTCACTGAGCCCTCTAATTAATTCTTTAAGTTTCTTTGTTCAAATTATCTGCGCAGATCTCAGAGTGATCTTGTGGCAGAGATAGAGCCGGACACGAAGAGAACAGCAGCTCCACAGTGGATTAGGCGCGAATCCATTGTGGGGAATTCATTGGTCGATACCATTTTACTAAAATCAGGGTCATCCGATCTCCTGATCGAGATCGGATAGCTCTTGTAGGTCAGCGGTGGCCAAATGATAAAAGTCTCGGCCACCGCCGGCCTGTAATCGGACGGTCGAGCCATCACCTCTGGCCGACTCGTCGAAGGCAGGAGCGCATCCCGGTGGCGGTCTGGTAACCCGGTGTCGCTGGCGACCACCACAAGGAACCCTTACAGAGAAAATAATAAATTGGCACCACCGGAGCTCTGCTCTCCGGCGGTGCCTCCGCCTTAGACTCTCCCAGAGAGGGTCGTCACGCCCTCTTTGGCGAGGTGTGGCTCCCAAGAGGGCCAAGGGGCCGTATTGATCCCTCCATTCATGGCCTCCACCTGAGATCAAAACAGAGATCGGGTGACGACGATGCTCCGGCGTCCAGAGCACCCATGCAAGACGACCTGGAGTTAGGTAGGGAGTTGAGGGGGAGAGATACTACCTCTGGTGGGACCCTCTTGGGCAGCCGAGAGTGGGGTGGTATGGCTAAGGGAAGGAGGATGACAGAGGTGCTCGGGGTCCTCGCCTCTGGCGCTGACATGGGCTCAGGATGGTGAGGCTTGTTTTGAAATGGGTCGGGTGGTGGTGTGGGATCTGTTGAAGTCAGAAGGGTTCTTAAATAGAGAGCTGGGAGCTCTCCCCCCCCCCTCCCCCCCGGTCGGGCCTCACACCGGTTCACTGAATCGGACTGAATTTCTGTGATCCCGAAAATGCCCCAAGACTCAGTCTCGCTGCTACTGTTTTCTCCGCTTCAAAAGACTCGAAATCCATTCTCGTCCTCTCTTTCAACTCCGATCCCCTCTCCTTTTCCCTCTCCCGATCCCCTCTCCTTTTCCCTCTCCCGATATCCTCTCCTCCTCGCCTCCTCGCTAGGGCTCGACGACAGCGGCAACAGCAGCCTCTCGACGACGTCTTCCTCTCCTCCACGCTAGGGCTCGCCGAAAGAAGCGACAACAGCGACGATTCCCTCTCGACGACCAGCGAGGCATCCCTTCCGGCGGGATTCTAGCCCCCTCCATCAGTGATGTTCAGCGCTCGATTCCTCTCGGCAGTCCAGGTTTCACACCTCCCGCACGCTACAGTCGCCGCTTCCCCCATCCAGTCCGGCGTGATTCCAGCCCCGACCCCTCCATCAGCGACGTTCACCGCTCGATTCTTCTCGATACTCTAGGTTTCGCACATCCCGCACGCTATAGTCGCCGCTTCCCCCATCCATTTCGGCGGGATTCTAGCCCCACTCCAGCGGCGAGATCCTCGACTGCCGCTCGCATCACGCGTCCACTCTTCCTGATTGCAACTCACCATCAATGAGCTTCTTGGTAACTCTCGATACTCTTCTCTTCAGACTTCACTAACAGGTTTAATTGGGGTTCCTATTTCAACCTTATAAGCTCCGTTAAATTACTGTCATCATGTGATTGGGTAAATTCTTATGGGATCACACGAGTTTTTGTAAGTAAAGAGATTGAAAAAGCATTAAAAGAGGAATTAGTATCAGTTCTGGAGCTGAATTCGTATGTTCTATATGTTGCTTCATTTGGAATCTAAAGGTTTATGTTGCCGATATTTCATTTAAGTTATTGCGTGATAGAACATGTTGTATATATAGACTTGAGTGTTGTTGTTGTTGTCTAGGCAGAGCCATTTTATATATAGGCAATATGGAAATAGAGAACTTTTTCTTTAGAACTTATCACAAAATATTTGAAAATGTCAATAAAATAACTCCCTCCAACCCTAGTGAAACATGAGAAATTATTTTATCAATTTATCAATATGACAAACATGTCCTCTCACAAGAAATAAAATCTTAAGTTCTCACCAACCAAACAAGAAAAAAATTACTCAATTTCTCATACAGAGTGAAGACTAATTTCATTTCGCTTTTTTTATGATTTTCATCAACATTTCCAATTCATTGCCTCTTTGAATGCCTTCAAACCGAAGAAGCTAATAGTGGTAATCATTCAATCTGTTTCATCATTAAAGGTGAGAGTTCAGTGTTGAGACCATGATTCAAAGACAACAAGTGGTTTGCACAATATCTGAAGAAGCAGCAATTTCTAAATTTAGAATCTATTTTATTGTACGAGAGGACATATTTTATAATACTTATGCAGAAGTGATGATATATGATGCCCAATGTAGCCTAGCTTATGATAATGCGAACCCGAATATGAACTACCTGGTATTTTAACATCAATATTTTTTTTACCTTAGCTTCATGGTAGTTTTGCAGCATGCGCCGATACTGTTTCCTTGCCCTTGGAGATTCCACCATTGAAACCACCCTTGAGAAAGCTTGGTCAAGAGCTTCATCTACTTTTTGCTTACGAAAAGCCTTAATTATGTTATCTTCCTCTTCTTCGCTCTTGTCTACAAAATTTGTCTCCGAATGAAACCCTCGAAGACCAACGCCTCTCCTACGCCATCAATGTCTTTTCTTCACCTATCAATGTAGATTTCTAGTTCGAAGTTTGGACCTGGATTTTAGTTTGATAACATATTGGTATTAGGATTTCTAGTTCGAAGTTTGGATCCTTCCAGCTCACTAGAACTAAGAGAGAATGCATTCTGGTCTTTAGAAATTGAAAGTTCCTCTCTCCCTCTCTCTCTCTCTCTTTCTCTCTCTCTCTTATTTTCACATTTTCTGTGTTGAAAAACTTGGAATGAGGAAGTTAAAGTGAAATTTAGGAATTGGGATTGTTGTACACCGTGGATGGCCTATCTCAGGTAACCTGAACGACACCCCTAAACTCTTATGCTTCCTGGCTTGATAGTCTCTAACTCAACTTTATTTGGTTAAAAATTAATTTTTTGGGTGACCAATATGGTTTTGAATTCTCCTATTGAGCTGGAAGGAGGTGGATATAAGTTGCCATAAATCTTTCCCTTCTTCCCGCTCAGTGATAAATTGGAAGCATAATTTTTATCATGTTGCTCCATATTTTAAATGAGGTTGGCTCCTTCCTTTTTGAATTTATATAACTCATCTCCTATCCCCTCTCACAACTTCTGGTGACATAGTTTTATTTACTACTTTATGTATTGCTAGCTGGAGATATCCCTATAATGTTTTAATTACTGAGGTTCTAAAAATTTTAAAATCTTGATACCAAACTATACAAATTTAGGGGTTATTATTGGATGTCAAAGTTCTTCATGCTTAGCCTTGAATCTTTGAGATAATGGATCCATTATTTTTAGAATACGTGAACCATTCTCATTCATTTGGGTGTCTTTAGATGCAGGTAAATGTTTTTCACGTGTTAGTAAGTTTATGATTCAATGATGAGATGAGACATTACAAACCAAACCCCTAGTTGGATATATGTTGCAGATGCATGCTCCATGGATTACCGCAGATGCATGCTCCATGAATCATCAAAAAAATTAATTTGATTTTCACTTAACTTTGTTTTAACATTCAGCATAGATTTGTGGTAATCGGTAGAACGCATAGACATTAAAGATGCATTGCCTGCAGTTTCTTTTTCTGTCCTTGTTCAGTTGAATGCAAGATATATTTAGTCCACTGGAAATAAAAAATAGCGGTAACACTCTTCACACGGCTTGCTACATATATTTCATAACAATTTCATAGCTCCGTTAAACAAAAAGCTCAACCTGGTTAATAGTTTACATCAACTCACATATAACTACTGCCAGATTTATACTAAATTTAAATTTTGGTAAAGTGATCATCCATATATGTTCTTTAATATTCCAAGATGTGCTCCATATGAATGGCTAGTCATATTTTACTATGAAAATTTAGCATTTTTTTACCATGTGGTTGATTTTCGTAATTTCATGGCAATTTTTGGTCCAACTGATTAGGTAATTTACGTTGCAGATGACAAGATATCAGAGATGGAGACTCTATTTAAAGAGGCATTGCCCTGGCTTGGCAAGGAGATTTGCATAAAGGATTCTCAAACTCAAAACATATTCTTTTTTGTGTGAGCTTAACAACTCAATCATATAGGAATTGTTGTGTATATAATATTCTGGGTTATCTTCTACACTCTATAATTCTCTTCTGATGTGTTTAATATTTCAGAAATTGTTGTAGAGGCGCAAAAATAGTAAAACTGATGCAGGTTTTTCATTGACATTCGCTGCCGTCGCCGGGCTCATCGGACAATTGATCGGCATCTTACTAAAGCTCTCAGTATCATCGTCGTCCGCTGAGTAACTTGTGTGGGTCGTCAGCAATGTTTTCGGGTAGTTCATTGGGTAAAATACATCCCACGCCTGTGAAATTTATCAAAAAAAAACAACTGCATCTCTTGTAGTTTAAAAAAAGGCAACTGAAATCTTTATTTGATTGACTTTTCACTAGATAAAATCAGCTTTTAAAAATAAATTTCTGAGGTTTTTTGTCAGGTTTTTTGTTTGGTCATATTAATTAATTCTGTTGTGTTGTGCCAGAAAAAATTTGTTATAGAGTTGGAAATGGCTCAAGGATAGGTTTCTTTTTTCTGCGATGAATGTGGAATGCTTTGTAATTTTATTTCCATTTAATTTTTTGCACGGGAATGTTTGTGTTTGGTGAAAATTCTTGCAGTTTCCTAAACTTCTTGTGCTTTCATGTGAAAATCCAATAATATGAAGCTCCTGATTTACCATTAAGAGTATCTTTTTTCCCTGAAGGTGGATATGCAGGGAGAGGTAGCATTTAAAAAAACATTATTGATGGCAGGAGGCTAATAAGAGGGGTTATGTAAACATTATAGAAGAACTCAAATTAGTAGTAGAAGAACCAAATTAGGGGTTCTGTACTTAGAAGAATGCAATTTTTGAGTTTTTTAAAGTTATTTTGTTGAGATGAAGAGGGTGGCTAGAAGTTGTTCTTGCATGATCCCAGATAAAAATATGAGAACAGAGCCTGCTCTGGTGATTTTTTTCCATAAAAAAACAGAATAAAAATGTTTACATAAACAGAGTCTAAATTATAAAAAAAGTTTAAATGAACTCCGCGCAGATCCAAAATGTTCTCCGGGCAGATCCAGAATGTTTTACGCGCAGATCCAGAAGGTTCCCGCGGAGATCAAATAGTTCCGCGGAAATCCAAAAGGTTCTCCGCGAAGACCTAAAAGGTTCTCCGCGGAGAGCCATTTGGATCTCCGCGGAGAGCCATTTGGATCTCCGCGGAGAGCCATTTGGATCTCCGCGGAGAGCCATTTGGATCTCCGCGGAGAGCCATTTGGATCTGAGCCATTTGGATCTCCGCGGAGATCCAAATGACTCTCCGCGGAGATCCAAATTGTCGCCGCTGTGATAAGAATTGTCGCTGCAAAGAGCATTCCTCTCTCCCTCCCTTCATTTTTTTCTTCCTTTCCCTCTTTTCTCTTCTTCTCTCCCCCTTTCCTTCTCCTCCCCCTCTTTTTCTTCTCCCCCTCTTTTTCTTTCTCTCCCCCCTCCCCCCTTTTTGCCCTCTCATACCAGAGTAGATCCCGACGCACCCCCGTCCCCCGTCTCCCTCTTCTTTACCCAAGTGAGGTTGATTTCAGTCAACTACAGTTGGCTTAGAGGGGTAGGTAGCAACATTCAGAGGGGTTGGGTGTACTGTGTGGGTTAGAAGGACAAGGGTTAGGTTAGTGTTAGAAGGGTTAGCTTAGGGTTTGAGTTAATTGAGTGGAGGGTTTTGGTTTTAAGCTAGGGTTAGATTATGGTGGGGTTGATTTTGCCACATGGCTGAAAACCAGCAAGAGTCTGCCCAGGAATTGATGCGCATGGTCTTGGTTGAGTGGGTTTTATGAGTTAGCTTTAAATTTAAAGCTTAAAATTCTCTTTTTTAGGGTTTAACCAAAGTCGCATCTAAGGTAAGTCCCCCATATGGGTCGTCAATGCACGTCCTAGTCGTCGGGTGATGAATAAATGTTGGTGTAATGGTGTTGAATTTAAGTGTTCGCGCTTTTCAAGACGTCATATAATTTTACGAGACCCATTTTGGTCAACTTGACTAAACGATATCAGAATTGTGCAAAATATGTTATGTTGCACTCGTATTGACCATACGAGTCCATGCAATGGACTGAGACCAATTCCGATATCATTTGCTCAACTTACATTTCGAGTGACCCGTCGAACAACGTGACCCAAAATGATCAATTTCTCCAAAGTGTTGGGTTTTCCTTAGGAGTAGACACATCAGATATGTGCAGCAGAATATTCAAGAACAACCCAAAAGAGAGATAACATGATCTTATTCAAGAACAACCCAAAAGAGAGATAACCATGAATCAAGAAATTGAAGCAATAAATAGATTACCTATGCTGAATTGAATCATTGTTCAATCATATTGCTCCAAGAAAAATCTTCCTGGAATCAAAATCCTATTCCGAGCCTTCTTCCAGTTCTTGCGGCTCTATCGAGATCGGCAAGCTCGTCTGAAGGAGTTAGCACAGAAGTAGATCTGCACCTCTACAGAAGTCCACGCGAGCTTTTGGAGAACCCTAAGATCTTATTGAACAAGAACTAGGTCAGAGATGGAGGGCCCTTTATATCTCCATAGATTGCTAGATCCGTCTAAGGGGACGTGGCGATGGTGGCAGTGGCCAGATGAGTCTTAGCGGCGAGATCTCAAGAACTTTTCCTTCTCAATCTCCAAAAGAGCCAGATTGCTCATCCTTGTTCTTGATGAAACCAAACTCTTTGATTTTCTCATTAAAATGCAGATTCCAACTTCGAGAAGCTTGTTTCAATCCATAAATGGATTGATTCAACTTGCATATTTTAGTGGCTTCACTTGGAGATACAAAACCCTCGGATTGTGTCATATACACTTCCTCAAGGAGGTTTCCATTAAGGAAAAAGCTGTTTTGACATCCATTTATTAGATCTCGTAGTCATAATACGCAGCAATAGCAAGTAGAATTCTGATGGACTTAACCATAGCAACAGGGGAAAAGGTCTCATCATAGTCAACACTATGAATTTGCTTAAAACATTTATCCACCAGTCTCCCTTTGAATGTCTGTACATTCCCATCCATGTCGGTCTTCTTCTTGAAGACCCACTTTCACCCTATAGGTCGTACCCTTTCAGGTGGTTCCACCAAGGTACAAACTTGGTTTGTATACATGGAGTCCATTTCTGATTTCATGGACTCAAGCCACTTCTCGGAGTCCGGTCCATTCATAGCATTTTGGTAGATTGCAGGCTCATCATCAAGATCTATAAGAAACACACTACCTATTTGAGACATGAGAAATCTATATCTCTCAGGCTCAACTCTATGTCAACCAGATCTTCGTAGGACTGGTGTTTCTTGAGCAGGATCTCCAACTATAATAGTTTGTAGTCCTTGCTCAAGTTCCATTTCTGGTTCATTCATTATTTGTGGTTCTTTAACCTCTTCAAGTTCTACCTTGGTATTCTCTCTAGACAGAAACTCTTTCTCTAGAAAACACCACTCCTTGCGATAAACACTTTGCTCTCGGATCATAGGTAGAAGTAATACCCTTTGGTTTCCCTAGGATATCTCACAAGATAACACTTATCTGACTTGGTTTCCAGCTTGTCAGGCATTTGACATCGCACATATGTCTCACAGCCCCAAATCTTAATAAAAGACATACTAGGATGCTTCCCAGTCCATATCTCATATGGTGTCTTTTGAACCATCTTCGTCAGAACTCAATTTAGTGTGAAAGTAGTTGTCTCTAGAGGAAAACCGCAAAAGGAAACAGGTAAATTTGCATGACTCATCATCGACCGTACCATGTCTAACAAAGTACGATTCCTCCGCTCAGAAAAACCATTATATTGTGGCGTTCTAGGTGGATTGAGCTGTGATACAATACCACACTCTTTTAGATGATCACAAAACTCCTGACTCAAATATTCGTCACCTTGATCAGATTGGAGTGCTTTAATTGTTTTTCCTAGTTGGCTTTGTACTTCATTCTGGAACTCCTTGAACTTTTCAAAGGATTTGCATTTATTCTTCATAAGAAACACGTATTTGTATCTACTAAAATCGTCATTAAATGTAATGAAGTAGTGAAACCCACCTTTAGCCATAGAACTCATTGGTCCGCATACATCACTATGTATGACACCCAAAAGATCATCAGCCCTCTCAGTATGACCAGTGAAAGTGGCTTTAGCCATTTTGCCTAACATGTAAGACTCGCATCTCTCAAATGATTCATAATCAAATAAGACCAGCAGTCCATCTCTATGGAGCTTGGATATGCGTTTCTCGTTTATATGGCATAAACGAAAATGCCAAATGTATGTAGGATTCAAGTCATTTGTTCTTAGTTTTTTAGTATTTTCTACATTATAGATCGGCTGGTCTAAGTTCAAAACATATAAACCATTAAACAATTGAGCTACACCATAACAAATATCATTTATAAAAATTAAACAACAATTGTTCTTAATTATAAATGAAAAACCTTTCATGTCAAGACATGAAATGGATATAATGTTTCGAGTTATGACTGGAACAAAATAACAATTATCTAATACAATTACAAACTCAGTGGGCAACAAAAGACGACAAACTCCTACGGTAACAACAACAACCCTTGCTCCATTTCCAACGCGCAGGTCTGCCTCTCTTTTACCCAACATTCTTCTACTTCCCAGTTCCTGCATATTTATATAAATGTGTGAACCACATCTGGTATCCAATACCGGGATGAAGGAGCAGAAAGGTTTATTTCTATAACGAAAATACCTTAAGTGAAAGTCACACTTCCCTTCTTTTTCTGCAGATCCTCAATATAAAGGGGACAATTCGTCCTCCAATGCCCTGTCTTACCGCAATGGTGGCACTTCCCTTCCTTAGACAGACCTTTCCTTTTCAGTGCTGAAGACTTGGGATCAAGAAAGACTTAGATCCTATCTTCTTCTTCTGTGATCCCTTGGCCTTGCCCTTGCCTTTATGCACCATCTATATGGGGCTAGCAGGCTTGGCCTTCTTCATATTGTTCTCGGCAGTTCTCAATATGCCAAGGAGCTCGGGCAGTGTCTTGTCTATTTCATTCATGTTGTAGTTCAAGACAAACTACTTATAACTGTTCGACAACGATTGCAGGATCAGATCAGTGGCCAACTTTTGGCCCAAGTGAAAACCCAGTCTCTCAAAGTTCTCAATATACCCAATCATCTTGAGTACATGAGTCCCTACTAGATCTCAAGCTCCCATTTGCACTGAAATAATGCATTGGATATGTCAAACCTGTGAAAATTTCCAAGATCTAGGAGTGAGCAGGAATTGTATAACTAAAAGTTCAAGCCAAACAACCAGAAGCACATGAATTAAACACAATCTTTATTGATAAGCAGAATTCTTCATTACAGGGCGAGGTATACATGGCGAGACATGATTTCGCCAGTACACAAAAAACAGAAGAGAAAAACAGCTGAAAGGAAAACCAGCGGTCTGCCAACTTGAGACCGCCTGACCGCCCGACATGACAGTCCGCCCGGCTAGAAAACCAAATCGCCCGAACTGCCTGCCTGCACCTTGAACAACACCAACTGAGAACCACGCGAACTACCGAACTCCACTGATCCTCCCAAACTCCAGCAACCCGCACTGCAAGCCGCGAGACCGCCCGAACACCTTCAGAAGAGGAGGTGACCGCTGATACCCGCACAATCCACAGAAGCTGCACAAAACAAGTTCGATCAGCAAGTCGGCTGGTTACAAAAACAGACCGCAAGGACAGGTCGCGAGCTCAGCTTACACTTGTTGCGATATTTTTGCTGCTACAGTGGCTCCTATTTATAGGCGTGAGACCTGATCCATTCACCACCCTATGAGATAGGATCACCACCCATTGGCCGCGCGACCAGACCGGTCAACTCGCGCGATCAGCAAAAGATCCTCCTGCTTAGTGAGCTCGCGACTTCAACATAAGTCGAGCGATCATGACAACTCGCCCGGTCATGATGCTCACCACCTGTGTTCGCCACCCGACCTCCTCCAGAGACCGCGAACACACCAGACCGACTAGGGCAAAAGCCCGCCAAGTCGATCAACCACCTGTGACCGCATATGACAGCTGATCGCCGAAGGATCAACCATGCGAACACAACCCGGAGACCGCGCGACTAAGACGACCTTAGTCCGCGCGCACCACAAAGAACCTGGACAGCCTCCAGACCGGGCTGCCCACACTACGCGGTCACAAGCTCCAGACCGCGCGCTAACTCCAGCTCGCCACGCGGTCACATGACCAGACTGCGCGGCCTCACCTCGGCACCCTAGGACAGAAGAACGGCGGTCACGCCGAGAAGCCCGTTGCTAGACCAGAGAGGTCAGACCACCAGAGGAGACCGCAAGACCGTGCGGTCAGACCAGACCGCGCGATCTCCCCCCAGACCGCCAACTTCACAAAATTCTCACTTCAACATTTTCAACACTCCCCGTTGAAGTGGGAAGTTGAAAACAGTCCAAGTAAACTCCTTAGCCGAGTAAACGGCCCCTTCGCCAGCGCCATTGTGAAGATGTCAGCAATGTTGTCCTGACTCCGAACATGCTCGACCAAAAGAGACCCCTCCAGCACCTTCTCACGAATGAAATGATGCTCGATCTCGATATGCTTGGTCATCGCGTGACAAACTGGATTAGTAACCAGTTTGAGAGCACTCTCATTGTCACCGCGGAGCAGAGTCGGACCCCGAACCTCCTTATGGACGTCTCCAACCAACCTCCTAAGCCAGATGGCTTCCTGAGCTGCCAAGGCTGAAGCCTTGTATTCCGCTTCCGTGGTTGAGACGGACACGAAATCCTGCTTCTTACTGCACCATGATATAGCCGTGGGGCCCTCCATGAAGAGGTATCCAGACGTGGACTTCCGATCATCCAAATCTCCCCCGTAATTGGCATCCATGTACCCATGTACCTCGAAGCCCGCATCCCTTCTGTAAAGAAGACACATATCCGAAGTCGCCTTGACATACTTCAGTATATTCTTGGCCGCTAGAAGATGAGGCATTCGTGGTTCCGCCATATAACGGCTCACCCTGCCAACTGCATATGCAATATCCAGCCTGGTAATCGTCAAATAGATCAAGCTCCCAACCAGAGCCCGGAACACCAGCGGATCTTCCAGAATCCTCCCCTCATCCTTGCGAAGTTTCATGGCCTTCTCCAGAGGTGTGGAAATGCACTTCCCTTCCTTCATGCCGAACCGCTCCACGATTCGCTCCGCATATCCAGCCTGGGACACCAGCACTCCACTTTCCTTCCTCTGCACCTCGAGTCCAAGGAAATGGTGAAGCTCACCTAAGTCCTTCATCTCGAAACTGATAGATAGCTCAGCCCGAAGCCTTGCTACTTCCTCCTTCGAATTCCCCATGACGATCATATCGTCGACGTAAAGCAGCACGATGACTTGAAGCTCCCCGCTCTTCTTGACGAACAAGCTTGAGTCTGAGTCTGAAGCACCAAACCCGCAGAATAGGAGATATTCTGCAATCTTTCCATACCACGCCCTCGACGCTTGCTTCAACCCATACAGGGTCTTCTTCAACTTGAAAACATAGTCCGGAAAATCTTCAGATACGAAGCCTGGCGGCTGGACCATGAAGATGTCCTTGTCAATCTCGTCATACAAGAACGCATTCTTTACGTCGAGTTGCCAAATTTGCCACCCCCAACACGCTGTCAAGGCAATCACAACCCGAACTGAAGTCATTTTTGCCACCGGACTGAATGTCTCCTCATAGTCTTCACCGTATTGCTGCGAGAATCCCCGAGCCACAAGGCGAGCCTTGTATCGCTCGATACTGCCGTCTACCTTCTTCTTGAGCTTGTAGACCCACTTGCATGTTACAGGTGTGATACCCTTGGGCTTGGGCACCAGAGACCAAGTCTCATTCTTCTCAAGAGCACTCATCTCCTCTTGCATAGATGAATCCCACTGTTCCACGCCTTTGGCCTTTTCAAAGCTCGACGACTCCCTCACATCCAAGGGACCAGCAAAGAAACACGAGACAAAGCTCACCTTGTTTCCTCCTGTATAGCGATCAGGGGCAATGATGGTTCGCTTCGATCTCCGCAACGCCTTCCCCTGACTCGCAGTATCCTCAGCTTCTTCTTCCCTAGCTCTCCTTCCAGACATGCTAGGAGCATCGCTCCCCCTGCTTCCTGAACCAGAAGCCTCCGTCTCAGAACTAGAAATTGATGGACCACCTGGTGACACGAGTAGCTCCACCTGAAGATTTTCCACAGCTTTCTCCGGCTCCTCCACCCTGCTTTCTGGTAGCTCAACACCAGAACTCCCCTTGTAGGATGTCACCTCGTCGAACACGACGTCGCGAGATACAACAAATCTCCGTGTCTCCGGGTCCATGCCCTTCCAGCCCTTCTTCCGGTCATCATAACCCACGAAGACTAGCTTCCTTGCCTTCGCATCTAGCTTCGTCCAAAACGCATCTGGAACGTGCACATAGCAGGTGGAACCAAACACCCGAAGGTGTGCCACGCTTGGTTTTTCCTTGAACATCAGTTCATGCGGGGTCTTCATATTGATGGGACTGAGAGGCATCCTGTTGATGACGTAGGCAGCACAAGACATTCCCTCCGCCCAGAAGGACTTTGGGATACTCTTGGCATGCAACCAACACTTGCAGGTCTCCATCAGATGACGGATCTTCCGCTCTGCAACTCCGTTTTATTGTGTAGTATGCGCACAAGTAAGCTCCATTCGGATGCCCACCTTTCTGCAAAAAGTAGAGAACTCACCAGAGGTGAACTCCCCTCCGTTGTCAGTCCTCAACTTCTTAACCCGCAGACCAAGATGACCCTCCACAAGCTCCTTGAACTCCACGAAATTGGCAAACGCCTCAGCCTTCTCCTTCAAGAAATATACCCAGACATATCTGGTGTAATCATCGATCAACACCAGCATATACTGCTGCCTCCGAGGCTTGGGGTAGCAGTCGGTCCCCTCAAGTCACCGTGGATGCACTCCAACGACACACTACTCCTTGTCTGCGACTTATCAAATGGTAGTCGATGAGACTTGCCGAACTGACATCTCGTGCACACATGACCGTCTTCGTAGGAAGATAGACTAGGCAGGCCCTTGACCAGACCTCTCACCGCCATAGCCTTCAACTTATCCATCCCTACATGCCCCAACCTCTCGTGCCATATCACGGCACTATCATTCGTCCTCATCTTGTCGACATAAGAACTTGTCGATAAAACGAATAAGTCTTTTGTCCTCCTCCCGACATGAACGACCTCAGCCTTCACCGCCTCCACATTCCGAAGAAACCTCAATTCTGTTGGGCCAAACAGAACGTGATACCCATCGTCTACAGCGTTGGTTACGGAGAAAAGGTTTTTCCTCATTCCAGGAACATGATATACACTCCTCAACGTAAGCGGCCCTCGATCACTGCCCAAGGAAACAACCCCTACCTTTTCGAGAGCATGCACAGTATTATCAGCAGTAATAATGACATCATTACCTGAGTAGGGCTGCGCAGAAGTAAGCTTCGACTCGTCTCCGGTGAGGTGATGACCACACCCCGAGTCCACGATCCAGTCCTCCTGATAGTTGATAGGAGCCTCAGCTCCAACAGAAGCCGAGAAGGCTCCTCCCCATCCTCCATCAACCTGCCTGGCTTCAGCTTCCCCCTTTCCTGCAGCAGCATGCCCCAACTGAATATTCACCCGGCACTCCTTCCTGATGTGACCAACTTTTCCACACCTGAAGCACTTGGGACCTTCCCCCTTCTTCTTCCCTTCAGCCTTAGGAGCATAGCCCCTCTCCTGCTGTCCAGAGGTTGAAGGCCCATTGCCTCCTCCAGCGGTCTTCTTCTTATCCCACTTCTTCTTCTTTCCCGTGAAGAGAACTTCGTCATCTCCCCCAGACACTGACACCCCCGTCATCTGCCTTGCCAGACTCTCCTGCGAAGCAAGCAGATTTTCCAGCTCCAGCAGAGATGGCTGATTTGCCCAACCCTGCACCGACGTCACAAAGGCAACATATTCCTTCCGCAAGCCACAGATGATGTGCTTCTTCAGCTTCGCCTCAGAATTGGCTCGTCAGGATCCAGCGCTGAAATCTCGGCGCACAAGTTCTTCATCTTCAAGTAGAACGTAGAGATAGAAAGATCGCCTTGAGCCGATCTGGCCAACTCATTCTCCAGGAATTGAAGTCTTGCCACATTCTTTTTGTTAAACATCCCATCCAGGGCTCTCCAGATCTCTGCAGCTGATGCACACCCCAAGATGTGATCAAACAGATCAGGTGATATTTCCCTTTTCAGGACGAACTGGCATTGATCCGCCTCCAGTTCCTCACATCATGATGGTTAACTCCAACCAGAAAAACTTCCTTCGTGCTCTCTCCTCCAACCATCTCCCAGAGGTCCTCACCCAGAAGATAGCTTTGCATACACGACTTCCACTTTTTAAAGTTAGTCGATGTAAGCATCTCAATTCCAAGACCCCTTGCTTCCATGGCTCTATCACTGGTTCCTTCTTCACAAAGGCGATGGCAACTTTTAATTATTCACTTCTCTATCCACTCCAACCTCGCTCTGATACCATGTGAAAATTTCCAAGATCTAGGAGTGAGCAGGAATTGTATAACTAAAAGTTCAAGCCAAACAACCAGAAGCACATGAAGTAAACACAATTTTTATTGATAAGCAGAATTCTTCAGTACAGGGCGAGGTATACATGGCGAGACATGATTTCGCCAGTAAACAAAAAACAGAAGAGAAAAACAGCTGAAAGGAAAACCAGCGGTCTGCCAACTTGAGACCGCCTGACCGCCCGACCTGACAGTCCGCCCGGCTAGAAAACCAGATCGCCCGAACTGTCTGCTTGCGCCTTGAACAACACCAACTGAGAACCACGCGAACTCCCGAACTCCACTGATCCTCCCAAACTCCAGCAACCAGCACTGCAAGCCGCAAGACCGCCCAAACACCTTCAGAAGAGGAGGTGACCGCTGCTACCCACACAATCCACAGAAGCTGCACAAAACAAGTTCGATCAGCAAGTCGGCCGGTTACAAAAACAGACCGCAAGGACAGGTCGCGAGCTCAGCTTACACTTGGTGCTATATTTTTGCTGCTACAGTGGTTCCTATTTATAGGCATGAGACCTGATCCAGTCACCACCCTATGAGATAGGATCACCACCCCTTGACCGCCCGACCAGACCGGTCAACTCGCGCGATCAGCAAAACATCCTCCTGCTTAGTGAGCTCGCCGACTTCAACATAAGCCGAGCGATCATGACAACTCGCCCGGTCATGATGCTCACCACCTTTGTTCGCCACCCGACCTCCTCCAGAGACCGCGAACACACCAGACCGACTAGGGCAAAAGCCCGCCAAGTCGATCAACCACCTGTGACCGCATATGACAACTGATCGCCGAAGGATCAACCATGCGAACACGACCCGGAGACCGCGCGACTAAGACGACCTTAGTCCGCGCACACCACAAAGAACCTGGACAGCCTCCAGACCGGGCTGCCCGCACTACGCGGTCACAAGCACCAGACCGCGCGCTAACTCCAGCTCGCCATGCGGTCACATGATCAGACCGCGCGGCCTCACCTCGGCACCCTAGGACAGAAGAACGGCGGTCACGCCGAGAAGCCCGCGGCTAGACCAGAGAGGTCAGACCGCCAGAGGAGACCGCAAGACCGTGCGGTCAGACCAGACCGCGCGGTCTCCCCCCAGACCGCCAACTTCACAAAACTCTCACTTCAACATTTTCAACAAAACCACTCTTGTCGAGCTTTCCTCTCGAACATTTTCTTGAGGTACTCGATTATCTCATAACCACACATGCTCTTGTGTTGCTTCTGAAGCTCAGAGAACATGGTAGCAAGCATGAGGCATTCAACATCCAGGGTATCATCCTGATACTTCTTGTAAGCATCTTTGTCTTCTCGGGGAACATTCTCGGGTGGCACTGTGGGGGCTTCCTCTTCCAAGTCATAGAGCTTGCGCCCTTACCTGAGGACAATCCTCAAGTTCCTATACTAGTCAAGCAAGTTTGTCCCATTGACCTTGTCCTTCTCAAGGATGGATCTCAGTGATAGGGTGGAGTGAGATCCACTTGCCATGGAAATTTTACAATAAATTTGCAAAATAGTTTTAGAATTATATTTCAAAATACATTTTATTTTAATAAGGACTTTTATTAAAAGCTCGCACTATTTTATTCAAATTGATAACCCTTAATATCAATTCAGATATTTATGCGAGTTACTCTCTTAGTGGACAAGATCCGTATTTCACCGCCAGCATAAGTCAATTTTGGTTGATAACCCGCAATGTGGCTATTTAGGTAGACAATGTTTGTCAATCGCATTACTATACAACTCTTGTATGGTTAGTGAATAACATTTATTCGCATCCATCAAATAGTGCATGTCAACCCTATGCCTCTAGGAACTTAACCGTTGAGGTCCCTAGTTAAGTTTGACCCGATGTCGACAGTGGGATATCACAATTATTAGCTCGCACCCTTACTAAGATAGATTAATGCACCTTGCTTTGGAAGCCCACACTTCATCGATCGAGATAGGAAGAGTGTCATCCATCGGAAGGCATCTAAATACTTAATATTAATTTTAAGGGATTTTCATGAAACTTGATTAACATTTAATCAATGTGCACACATTTTCACAAACATGAAAGAAACAACAAGCATAACCTAGATACATTCCAGATGCACAAAACATCAAGAATTGGTGTTATGGATTAAATATGAATATTTAGAACATTTCTAAATCTTCGGATTTACATGTACCGAATGCTTGCACAAGCAAACACCCTTGTGGCAGTAGACAAACTCGTCTCTCTATGCTTTAGTTTCACCAACTAACATAGAGAAAGACGATTACTGCAAAGGGAACAATTTCTGAAACATGAAAATCGCAGAAACCTCGCTCTGATACCACTATTAAGTTTTCCTTAGGAGTAGACACATCAGATGTGCGCAGCGGAATATTCAAGAATAACCCAAAAGAGAGATAACCGAATCTTGCTCAAACCATGAATCAAGAAATCGAAGAAATAAATAGATTACCTGTGCTGAATTGAATCAATGTTCAATCGTATTGCTCCAAAAATCTTCCCATAATCGGAATCCTATTCTGAGCCTTCTTCTATCTCCTGCAGCTCTATAGAGATCGGCAAGCTCGTTTGAAGGAGTTAGCACAGAAGTAGATTTGCACCTCTACAGAAGTCCACACGAGCTTTCGGAGAACCCTAAGATCTTGTCGAACAAGAGCGGCTTCCATTTTTCATGCACAGGCACGGGTTCGCACTCGCACTGTCGTCTGTTTTTTTTTTTTTTTTGAAAAAACCTAATCGTCCGGCGCTATATACCCAAGGGTATAAATCAGACAAAAGCTTCCGCTATCGGCAGACCTGATTAAAACAGAATATAAATAGTTTCGTCGAGATGAACTCATTCATCGAGACATCTTGATGAAATCGTCGAGTCAGTCTCGACGAAATCGTCGAGTCATCTCGATGAAATCGATCATTCGTCGAGACAGTCTCGACAAAATAAATAGTGACAGTCTATGTCGTTGAGATAGTCTCGAAGACATTGATCATTCGACGATGTTGGAGCCATGCAGTCTCAAAGGGTTGAAGCCGAGCGGTCTCATGCCAGAGGTCTGTGCGGTCTCCCAACACCAGACCGCGCCTTCTCCTCAGAAGTACGAGATCGCATTATATGAAGATGTGTGGTCTCCAGCTCCATCAAGTAACGGTCTGGTAACCGCGGTCTGTGTGGTCTCCCAGCACCAGACAGCGCCTTCTCCTCAGAAGTGCGAGATCGTGTTGTGTGCAGATCTGCGGTCCCCAGCTCAATCAAATAACTATTGGATAACCGCAGTTTGTGCGGTCTCCCGGAATCAGACCGTCGTCTCTCCTCAGGAATACCAGATCGCTTCATATGAAGAGAAGCGGTCTGGTACCCCCGGTCTCTGCTTTATGGGGGAGTGTTCGCCAGGGCGGTCTCACAATCTGTTGGACTTCTCTGTCACACGACCTTCCTTCTATTGTGTGACCGCCAGTCTTCTCTCCAGACCGCAGAGGTCGTTGTGGTCTCGTTCTCCCTGACCTCCTGACCGCCCAGCTCCCTTTGTGTATTGTATTTGTATTTAGTCCCACATTGTGTATTTAGTTTTTCCTCTTTCCCTCCTAGTCTATATAAAGGAGGCAATACTCTTGTAATACTTAGATTTTTTGAAATTAAAATTTTTTTATTTTCAAATTCTCATAGACGAGATTGTCTCGACACCTCGTCAAGACATCTCGACGAAATCGTCGAGACATTCTCGATGAAATCGTCGAGACATTCTCGACGAAATCATCGAGACATTCTCGAAGAAATCACCGAGACATTCTCGACGAAATCGTCGAGACATTCTCGAAGAAATCGTCGAGACATCTCGACAAAATAGTTGTGAGTCTATGTCGTCGAGACATTCTCGACGACATTGATTGTGAGTCGATATTCACAATTTCGGCTTGTGATCTCGATGATAGGCTATCTATCATGATGACATTCATAATGTCGTCTTGAAGTCTTCTCGACAATATTCACAATATCGTCTTGAAGTCTTTTCGACATGCTCCACACAATATTCACAATATCTAAGGAGCATTTTCCCAAACCAACTCTACTCCAAATGGTCATAGGATTGATCCTTTCACTCATATCCAATATGAGCAAAGTCAACACAATCCTTTCTCTAATTTCTCCAAACGCTCTTATGTGCGACCATATAGGCTCATATCGCGTTGGTAATGAGACTAACTGTTTGATTACTTCTGAATAACCTTAGAAACTCTAGCACAGACGACATCATATTTGAATGAAACAAGTTCCATTGCACTCTTATTGATCATACGAGTCCAATACAACTAACTGGGGTCAATTCTGAGCTCATTTGCTCAAAATGATATTTCGAGGTGAGCGTGCCAAACGTGTCCCAAAATAGTCAATTTTTTTAAATGACCTTGGATTTGAACTAAATGAGTTTCATTGCACTTGTATTGATCAAACAAGTCCAATGCAACTGACTAGGGTGAATTCTGAGCTTATTTGCTCAAAATGACATTCCAGGGTGACTATGACGAATAATATGACAAAAATGATCAATTTCTCTAAACGACCTCAGATTCGAACGAAATGAGTTGTGTTGCACTCGTATGTATCATACGAGTCTAATGCAACTGACTTAGCTCAATTATGAGCTAGTTTGCTCAAATTGACATTTCGAGGTTGTCACACAACTTCTAGGGTACCTAGTGGGTGATACGGTTACCTTGATTAGGTCAGCTAGGGTCCTAGTGATCCAATTAAAAGTTGGGATGTTACACATTGTCCCCCCCCCCTCTATGAAGTGATTGGTCGTGTTAATCAATTCCCCATAGGAACTTGGTGGCCTTCGACTGACCTCAAACTTGAAGAGCCCTCCTTGGAGTCCGCAGACGAGGGATACTTGGTACATTTATGGGTCAACTTCGTGTATTCTAAGTATTTCTTCATGGAACCTGTTGATGTAATGTCTGGGGGTCTCAAACATCCCCTGCTTGATCTGGAAAAGTGTTTGGGGGCACTCTTCCGCTTCATGAAGGTAGCAAGTCTCGGGAGAGTTGCTGGACTGAGACGGGATCTTGTAGAGCTAGTCTCTAGCCTTCCATTCCAGTTTCATGGACAATGTCTTGCAAAAAATACTGTCAAGCAGGTGGTAGAGGGAGATTGTAGACTCAAAGGCCTACATATGGTGAATAGGATCTTCCCTCCCAGTGAATCGGGATAGCTGAGTTTCTCAGAACTCTCATCTGATCATGTCAGAGACATGAGAATGATCTTCTTCTTCCTCTGGGGGGGGGGGGGGGGGGGGGGGGGGGGGGGGGGTCAGCGAATTCCTCAAAATCGAGTACTCGTACAGGGTTGGAATTCACCACCACTCAAAAGTGATCTCGCCTTGTGTTGTCGAGATCTTCGTCCTCTGTCCTTACTCGCAGGGTGGTTTGGAGGACCGGAGGGCGAGCATCATGGGTTGTTATTCCCCTGACCAATGTAATTATCTATTCTGACAGTTTTGTGACTATAGATACTAACATATTGAACTCTCCTCTGCAAACAGTCTCCCCAGGGTTGTTGTGAGACCCCTCGGGAGATTTTCTTGCTTGATATCTCTCCGTCATATAGCAAGTGTTCTTCAACCACTCGAAGATCTGAAGGCTACGTGTTCATTCTGCTGGGGTGAAAAGTGTCTGCCAACTCCACACTCAGTAGAAAATGAGGTGGGGTGACTGTAAGTGGTCGGGTAATCTGTTGCGAGTATTAGGACTTAGGTTCGGCAAGTACTGGGAGCGAATACCAGAGATTGTGGATCAGCAAGTACTCTGTGTTGTGCGTATCAAAGCAAGGAGAAGCAAGTGTCGCATGCGGAGAGACCAGATTTCCCACAACGCAAACCTTAGTTATGCGTGATATTATTGACTGTTAAACATGAGTTATAACAGTGTCACAAATGTCAAAATAGTTCTCTGTTAAGGTACTCAAAGGTTCTGTTCCTTGGACGTGCGAGTTCTAGTGGATTCTTGGCTCGGTTTACGATGCCCTTAAAGCTATTATTCACTGCCTATTTATTGGCTTGGGGTCTCTACCCACGGTCATTCACCAAAAATACTGGCTGCCCTCTTATAAGATGCGTTAAAAAATGCTTAAGTACAAAGAGCGGAGTGGTCTGCAAAACCTCCGTACTTGTCGACGAGTACTCTGTGATGGTCGGTGAGTACTCCTCTGGAGGTATGCGAGTTTGTCATGACTAAGATGGTTGGCAGGCAAAATTTTCTTCCTTGTGTAGGAAGTAAGTCATCATCCCAGTCGTCGACATCGAGTATGGCGAAATTTGGGCAGACATTGAGGGTTGGGATTGAGCCAATGAATGTGTCGCATTAGTCTCCTATCTTCTTCTCCTCCTCCGCCAGAGCAATGATTTGGGATTCATGATCATCATTTTCAACCCCCCCCCCCCCCCCCCCCCAACTAAATACCTAATAGTAGCATGGTTGTAATGACTGGATTAAGGCTTCGTTTGGCGCGGTGGTGGCAGTCGTGAACATGGTGGTCATGAACCGTTGTTTGTGAACGCCCGACCTCACCTACAAAATTCATGCATTTTATGCTCAAAAGCAGTTTATTTTATTGGTAGCGGTTGTAACCTTTGTCTTGCCAAACATACATTCTATGATAATAACGTTTTTGACCAAACTCACCGGAGAAAATAAGCCGCGCAAAACGAAGCCTAAGTGTCTCATTATGATCAACAAACTCTAGGTTTATAAGATGTCATGGAGCATTGAGATTATATTGAACATGACTCGAGTTAGTTATGTTCTGTAGTTTCATTTATTTGACCATATATTTATAGATTTTAATGATTTTGGAAGATAGTATCAAACATATTAATTTCCCAATATAATTTCATATAAATGTCTTAGTTATTAGGCACAGTGGAGGATAGTAATTTAAAAAAAAAAATAGATTAATATAGGCGCAAGCCTTTATGACTAATAATGTCTCGCATATAGTTAGAGAACACTTGTCAAATTTGCATGTGCTCTAAGATATGAATTTGCAATGTATGATGGAGGGGAAAGATGGTTGTTGAGTCAATTAAAATCTCATGGTTATATCTCAAAGTAGAGGGAATGATGATTTCACTAGTAAGAATTTTGATTGCTAGCCATTGGTTACCACTTACATATTCAATTAGTATGATCTTTCGTGGATAACGCTCATAGCTCGTGATTAGTTCAAATCATTTGGCATGATCATAAGTCGGCTTAAATTTGATTGTAAGGTCACACTCTAACTCCATAGCGATTTGATCCAATCTTTACTCTGTATAAATCTTCATTAGATCTACAAAAACAGTTTTATTGTTTATTTTTTTATTTTGATTGTACAAGATGAATTATTGTCCCAACACAACCATTGTCCCTAACACAACCTAAATTTAGCAACAGCTGTGCAAATCAACTTCTTTATCATGATATTATGATGCATAAATTGGATAGCCGTGCACAAAAAAATGGTCATAACCGGTCCGGTTGGGACCAGTCCGATTAGGACCGGACCGATCCCGGCCCGATCTCAGGGGGCCCAAGTGGTCCCTCTTTTTTCATCAAAGACCGGTCAATCCCAGACCAGGACCAATAAAAGACCGGTCTTTTATCGGTTCTGGGCCAGAACCAGCACCAGTTAAAGACCGGTCCAATTAAAGAGCCGTTTGTAACAGCTCTTTAAAGAACCATTACAAACGGCTCATTAATTAAAGAGTCGCTCTTTACCACTATGGCCACTTATTCTTTAATAATAATTATTATTATTTTAATAAAATATATTTGTTTTTTTTAATAAAACTAAAAAATATATTTAAAATCTATTAATATCCCCCTCTCCCTCATTCTCTCTCTCTCTCTCTATTTATCTCTCTCTCTCAAATTCGCTCGAATCCAAATGGCTTCCTCTTTATCTATGTCGGCGTCCTTCTCCGCGTCTGTCGCTCATGAGATAGTAGAGCACCACGACAAAGCGGCAGTATGGGAGAACTTTGATAAAGTGCGAATCGATGGCGAAAGTAAGGCGATGTGCAAACATTGTGGGAAGCTAATGGTAGTTGACATCAACATAACGCTCGTCCGATATGTAACTAAACAAGCCCTGGAGTCTACCCAAGGTCAAATTTCGGCGACCGGACACATTTGGGCGTATGACCAAGCTCGGCAATGAGAGCGACAAATGGAGAACGTCATCAAAAGCGGGCTTCCATTCAACCACTACGACAATGAAGAAATGACGACTTACATTCACGAAGTACTCCGGCCTAAATATCAACAGGTAAGTCGTACTACAACTAGACACGATGTTTTAAAAGCTTATATACAATCTAAACAATATTTAAAAAATTATTTTGAAACATTTGACGGTCGTGTAAGCTTAGCGAGCGACGTTTCACTAACAGTATAATTGATGAACTTTCTTATATTTGCATTACTTGTCACTCGATCGATCCCGATAGTTGGGAACTAAATAAACATATAATTTATTTTGAAGGATTTGAATATCCGCACACCGGTAAAACTCTTTATCAGGTTATTATTAAATGTATTAAGGAATTTAAAATAAAAAAATTTATGGGTATTTGTTTCGATAACGCTTCAAATAATTTGATGACCGTCAAATATTTGATATCAGATTTGCAACCATGTTAGATGAAAAAAAATTGCATATATGTTGAGTATGTCACGTTTTAAATTTAATTGTGCAAGATAATTTAGTTTATATGAACGAGACTATGTTATTAAATACGAACTATGTTAAAAGTTACTTATAGTTCCAAAAGAAGTAAACAAGATCTTAAAAAATTTGTAATTTCACAAAGTAAAAAAAAGGTTATCTTGTAATATCCCTCAAACAACTAGACCTCTAGGTTGGTTTTGTCATGACTAGGTCATGACAAAACCCTAGGATGCGCGAATAGAACATAAGACCTTAGGCAAGTTGATGAAGACCACATTGGTCTGCAAATAGTACATTCCAATTACACAATCTAGGGTTGGCTTTAGAGCATCACCATAACTCATGACCCCACCATAACATGCCTAATCCATTAAGGGGTCCCTTTGTAACACCTCAATTGTCCAATTGTAGAAAGAGAAGTAATGAGAGTTCATAACTAGCGTCGGCGCTAGGTACTAGCGCTAGCGGTTGTCTAGACGAACCGCTGAGCCGAGCTCCAACCCGCTGAGAAGAGTCATATGTCGTCGAGACACTAGAGTTGGCGCTAGCGGTTGTCTCGGCGGACCGCTGAGACGAGCTCCATACCGTCGAGACGAGCTCTATGTCGTCGAGACACTCACGCTAGCGCCGGCGGTAGCGCTGGCGGTAATGGTCGAACCGACGAACGTTACGTCGTCGAGACACTAGCTCTGGCGCTAGCGCTAGCGCCGGTGGTAGTTGAACCGACGGGATGCGAACGGGATCAGATTTGGTGAAGTAAATTATGGACAAGGGAGGCCAAAGGCCTTCCCAATTGATGTGGATTCATTCCCCCTAACAATTAGGAGAAGATTAAGAGGTTTTCCAACCTTCATGGGGGATGAATTTAGTGGTTTTTTGGGATGACCGAAATTTCACCATTAATGGTGTTAATGGTGGAATCCTAAGTTTTGCCTCTTCCCCTCCCCGAATTGGCTCGTTAAAAGGCCTCAAGGGATGAAGGGAGGGAGTTTCCCCCACTTTTCAGAAGAAATCGAGCCTCTAAACTCATATCGGCATGACACCAAAAGCTTCACGGCCAACAATGGCGGACCGACGATCGGCGTGGATTCATGCCACCACATAGGTCCTCCCCTCCTCCTCTCTTTAGTAGATAGATCTTATCATGTTGCCCGCAAGGTTTGGGGTCAATAGGCCTTGGATCGGCATGGCCGAAAGCTTGGGTTCAAGCTTTCCTTTCTTGCTTAAATCCCCGATTTCGGTCGCCTCTGGCCGGCCAACCACCGTCCATCATCGACCACCACATTTACGGAGGTGGTGGCGGCATTGGCCGACCGGGAGAGGGTCTAGATGGCCGGGAAATCACCTCCCAAATTGGTACAGGTCGGGTCAATCATGGTCGTTGGCTGATTGGAGAAGATGAACCGATGCCCTCAATTTTATTTAGATAGATTATACAATTTTATGATTATTTAACGTCATAATTTCTCCTAGAAATTCACGTTTTTTGAAACTGAAAATTGAACCCCTTAGAGGCCGTTTTAGAAAAAGTGGTCAGAGACAAAAGTTGTAGATCTTTGTGTCTAGTTTAATATAAAATTGATTTAAGCCGATTTGGCCACTTGTTTGACATCAACACTCAGTTTAGTGCAAGTTGTCATAAGATTGACCAGAAATCAAAATGGGTGCCCCACTAAACAACTCATCCAAATGCTTTGAAATTTAGACTATAGGCTGGATATACCCTACCCTCAACATATCCAAAAATGGGAATTTTTGGAGGAACATTTTCTATAGTTTTTGTAGAAATTTAATAATTCATGTATGATTTAGTTAAAGGGTCTATGGAGCTCAAAACCCTCCAATATTTTGGTGGGTGATTCTAGGGGTCATCATGGGACCCTGGTAAAAATTTCAGCCCCTTTGGAGTTGAATTGACTAGGTATTCTAGTGTTTCAAAATTAGTCAACTAAGGGAAAATTAGGTCAATATTAGGACAAAGGTGCACTTGATGGATTTGAGGAGTCAACTCTCATCCAAATGCCGTGAAACCTTGGCCACTGATTTAACTTCATATAAAACACCCTCACAAGTGGTTTTGAATGGTTTGGGGTGGATGTGCCCTAGAGCCCTAGTTCAAACTATAGGGTTGAGTATTGAACCGATTGAAGGATATAGGGTCATATATCATTGGAATGACTTGAAACTTGGTGGGTAGTTTCATGGGATGGAAATAAGCCCTGGATAATTTTATCATAATTTTAGTGGCATTAATCCCCACTGAATTGCTTATTATTTAAATAGGTCACCTTCTTTCAAAGTGAAATTTTATGTCCAGACATGCTAGGATGATTATGAAAATTTGTCAGTGAGTTTATATTTATGATGATATTCTCTGATAATTTTACTATAAATTTTGGGTCGATATATATAGTACCTGATTCATAACCCTCGATATTTGCCCTAGTGGCAAGAAAATTAATTATGAACTTAAAACTCACTGGAAAATCATGAAACTTGGTCAGATGACTTATCAGTGTAAGAATATGATCTGTAAATTTTAGTATAATTTTTGGAGGAGTTTTTATATGGTTCTCTTCACAAAGTGCTCTATGATTTGTTTATTTAAATAAAGGATTTATATGGTCAAATTAATTTAGAAAATTATGGAATTCAAGCAGTGCACATTTCTGATCATCTTAGACACCTGTTAATTTTCTTGTAATTTTTGGATAAGTATTTTTGGTACTTTCTGTGTTAACCCTTGATCATGATAAATTAGTCCATATTTTAATTGGAGGTCAAAACCTTTCTGGAATCTTATGAATTTCATATGTGACTGTTAGGTTGATGATATACAGTTGTACAATTTTTTGTAAGGTCATAGCTTATCAGAAAATCATACTTGGTGTTCAAAATCATAGGTTCCCTGATTTTGAGAAAATTATAATAAATGTCAAATAAATTAGAAAAATTATGAATTTCTGGAGATAGTCTTAAAATGTCATAACACACCCCCAATAATAATCTTGAATCATTTGGATGATTATTTGGAGTACCGCTTCTCATGCACCTCATGTAGTTCAAATGGTCTTCGTATAGTGAAGATATTGAATTAAGATAAGCATGTGGGTCTTACATGGAGAGTTAAGGAAATTGGTGCACCCAGACTGTTTGGGTTTAGAAGGTGTCACCAAAGGAAAGTAGGAGTAAGATGTCTGGTTGACTAGGATACAAGAGTGTGATTGAGATTGACGAAAGATTGTCATTCCTTTGGAGTGAAGTAAAACACACCTAGTGTTAGTAAGAGTAACATTAATAGTGGTCGGGCCAAGGGTAGACACCAATAAGAATAGATGCCTTGGAAAGGGAGCTTTGGGGTTCAGCATATCATAGCTCCTAGTACCACTGTGAGCCCCTCACAGGGTAGTCCTCGGGAAGTCCATGGTTAACCCAAAACCGTAGGAATAATTTGTTATGCAAGATTAACTTAATAATAGACTCACCCACACCCCGTTGCTGCATGTGGTTAGTTGGTTTGGCCTTACGATCGATAGGCTCGGTGGTTGTAGATACGGACGGGTTAGTCCGACGAGCCGGTGGCTCGGAAGGTTATGGTGACGGGCATGTTAGCCCGGAGAGCTTATGGCTCGGAGATATATAGTAATCATAATTGCATGTGCATAAAGGTGGTGGGTCTTCGGTATTGACGGTTGTTCACACCGACGTCGATACGCTGACTCGGCAAGTGTGGTTTTGCACTTGACCAAGGAAAGACTGGTCGACCAGCCAGCAAGAGTACGCAGGCGCTCCGCGGTTGTGTTCTTCGCGTTGAGGCGTACGATAGGTCTAGGTTAGGTAGTGTGAATACCAACCTAGAGGTGGGCGAGGCCCAATCCACCGCTTCCGTTTGCCACTACGGGGGTATCCTGTGAGTCTTAGCTAGCTCCAAAAAGAGAGAACTAAATGTTTGTGCGCATAGAATCGGGTATGTGTGTTGCACTTGTGTGATCTTAACATTAATCAGCATAACTCTACATGTCATAGTACAAGCATTGCATTTCAACACCTACCCCTTTCGTATAAATTGGTGTGAGACTTTTTATACGATAGATATTGCTAAACAACCCCTTGTTCTATAGGGCTGTATGGGCATTCCTATAAATCAAATATTACTTTTTTTACTTACTTTACTCTGTTATTATTATTCTTCACCTCGCATTATTTACTGCTTTAATTATATATATACACTCGTGTAGTGGTAGATCTTCCCGTAGCTAGGTCATGTCATTTGCTTGATATATACCCATTGTTGTCCTCCGCTTCATCCCTCCCGCGCGGTGCCTATGAGCAATTAGGGGATAGGTGGGGGGAAACGAGGCTTAGTCTTTTTGACTAACGGTCGGTGGACCATGCCATTTTAGGGGACCGAGGAGACGCAACACCACCAGAGGCCGGTGCAGATGAAGGCGGGTCAGTCTAGCACAGGAGCAAATGAGGCATGCCGGGCCCAGGCCCTAGGGGCCCGGGATTTTTTGCTACCAGGCCCAGGCCAGGCCCAGGCCAGGCCCAACTCAAATCGGGCCCAGACCGGGCCCAGGCCCTTACAAAATCAGGGGGCCTGCTGACCACAAAACTGGGCCCAAGCAGGCCCCAATGTTAATGTATAGCTGCCATTTGGCAACTAGTTAGGTTCCAAATGGCAGCTAGCTGCCATTTAAAATGGCAGCAGGAGCTGCCATTTAAAATGGCAGCTCTTGCTGCCAATTAAAATGGCAGCAAGAGCTGCCAATTAAAATGGCAGCAGGAGCTCTTGCTGCCAATATGTTGGGGCCTTGCCCCAACATTAAATGTTGGCGCATGGCCCCAACAAATTATAACCAGGCCTTGGGCCTGGCAGGGCCTAGGCCTGGCCCGGGCCGGGCACCAGGCCGGGCTCTAGCCTAATAAGGGGGCCTGGTGAGCCCCCTTAGGCCTGTCCTGGGCCTGGCCCGGGCCTAACCAGACCCGGGCCTAACCGGGCTCAGACCCGGGCAGACCCGGGCCGGGCAACCAGGCTCAGGCTTTTTTTGCACGCCTAGTTTCAAGATCCGTGAGTGTTACTAGTAGATTTTGCTTCAGCGAGTGATCTTGTAGTGAGGACTTGATGTACTAGGCATGAGCCCTTTTTAATGCTACCTCTTATTCAGTTATTATCTGTGGACATCTCTTATTGTGATTTATATATTATGTGATGTGGACTTGAACTTATTTTTGGTTCAATTGTATTTTTCTTCTTTTGGGATCGTTGTGGCCAACATGATCGGCGTTTTGTAGTGGCGACTTTCCCGATTGTTGGTATCACCGCAAAGCGGCGGTTTTGGGCATAAGACCCAGTTTTGTAGGGGAAAAATGAGGTCTTACATATCTTATGATGTCTATACGATGGAACTCGACTAATAAAATGCTAAAGCGAGTCATTACAAAAAATATTACTAATAGAATTTTATAATAGTATAGAATCACATGATTTAATCGCGTTGGACTGGGCCGTGCTCGAAGATTATGTAAATTTATTAAAAAAAAATTATCGATCAACAATTATTTTATCTGAGGATTATTATCTTACTAGCTCATTAGTTATTGAATTTTTTTATTAATTACTGAAACGTTTCAAAACTACAAAACGAATGAAATCTGGCGTCCATTAATATTAGTAATGGAGGAAAAAATTTTAAATATTACAAAGATGCCACCTATATTTTCTTGCGCCGCGGCTTTAAATCCTTTAATGGGCATAAACGGGATGAAAATTTTTATAAAAGAAATTAATCGGAATTTAAATCTAAACGAATCATCTAGTGATTCTGTTAATGTTAATGTTTCAAAATTTAATTTCGATTTTACCCGCTTTTATAATTATTATGATCAGGTGTATAGATCGCGGCCTCGCAAAGAATCCACCCAACCTAAAACAAAAAATATTTTAAAAAATAGACTTTTAGAATTAGATTCTAGAAAAAACAAGGAAGTTCAACTAGTTTAAACGATTTAGATTTATAAAACGATTTTGATTTATATAGCAAAATACAATTTCAAAATTATATGACCACAAGCGAAATAGAAAATTTTGATATTTTAAAATGGTCGAAATCTAAAACTAGTGTGTATCTTATTTTTGCCTTAATGACCCGTGATTTACTAACAATCCAAGCTAATACAGTAGCTTCGGAGTCTGCATTTTATTTGAATGGCGGGATTCTGAACGAGCGAAGAAGTCGTTTGACCGAAAAATCTTTAGAGATTTGTATTTGCTATAAGGATCATTTGAATGCAATGAGGAGGAGATATGTCTCATCAATTGCAGATAGCGAGTCCGAAATTGAAGATGAGCTAAATAACTTAAATCTGGGCAACACAGAATAAGCATTAAGAAAACATAATGTAATTTAAATATTATCATTTTAATCATTTAAATATTGTAACAAAATTTGAAATTTTATAATTTTCACTTCTAATATTATTTAATTTTCACTTGTAATGTTATTGTAATTTTTAATGTTAATAATCAAATTTTATTTTAATTTTAATTTTAATTTTCAATTTTTATTAACTATATTTAATATTTTAATTAAATGTAATTTTATTTAAATATAATTTTACTAAATAATTTATTTTTTAAATACCAGCCCGGGACCGGTTGGTACCGGCCCGGGACCGGGACTAGTTTGAGCGGGACCGGTCCGGGACCGGTTAGTACCGGTCCTCCTCAAGTGGAGGAAAACCGGTCACGGATCGGGACTACTTTGAGCGGGACCGGTACGGGGCTGGTAGGCCAAAATATCGGTCTTTTAAAAGACCAGACTCGGACCGGACTAAAATTGAATGATACAAAAATATGAAATTGAATATTGTCAATGATACAAAAATATGAAATTGAATAATGTTCTTTTTAGTCGAACAAAATCTAATCATTCAAATTTGAGATGACTTTTAGTAGGGCACTGGAACCCAAACAGTTCTCTATATACATAAAAAAATATTTATAGGAAGAAATTAATTTTGCCAATATTTAATACTAAATAAATTAGTATATCTAAAATCTGTGCATACAAAAACTAGTTGGATGGAATTCAGGCTTCAGAATTAGGATTGAAGCATAAATTTAATTAAAGGCCTCCAATTTTGATTCCCGGTCGTCAATTAATGCCCAACCAACCAAACATTTTGCCTCCAAATGTAAATTAGGAGAGCCTTCCGTTAGGATGATGCATACAATACTCTCTTTTTATTTTAAAACAACTTCCTCCAACATTTTCAACTATGGTTATCAAAAAAGTAAAAGACACAAATTTACTAGTGCCCAGTCTGATGCATACAAATATATATATGTTGGGTAGGCAATGGCTCACTTAATTCATGCCAAATAAAGGAACAAAGATTCCAGAATTCTGCTCTATGATGCTAGCGGTTGTTCACAGCATGCTAAATTTTTCAATAATCTTTATGTAAGATAATGAGAACTTAGAAATACACCTGATGTGGGAAAAACCATAAACAAGCAATATGGTCTTTGCTTTCATGAAAATTTTGTTCATGCATGGATAGGGGAGATCTACCGAGATGCGATAGAATGAAATCTAGGCTCTCTTCGGGGGGACTTATTTTCATCGGTCAAGCGGTTACGACCGCATGAACCGAACCCTAATTAAGGTCCGATTCATGCGGTCATAACCGCTTGACCGGTGAAAATAAGTCCCCCCAAACGGAGCCCTAGTGAAATCAATCATAAACACAATTAAACTGGCCAAAGCATGGGCTGCAATCAGGGGTGAATTTAAGGGGGGCGGGCAATGAAAATTTGCAAAATAAATAGTGGATTTGGATTCCTCTCGTTGAGGCAATAGATTTTGATTACTTACACGTCAAAAATGGTGGTCGGATGAGAGAATAATGGCTCTGGTAAGATGAAGGCGTTCAAATTTTCATTTTGCTGGAGGAAGACGATGTCTGACCTCCCTTGTTAAAAATTCTTGTATCCTCCCATGGCTGCAGTTACACTTTAATTTGAAATGATCACAGAGAAGTACGAGTTAACATAATTACAAGGTGTACTGTTGGAACCTGCGTTCCACATCTCTTGGTTTGAGAATAACAAATACTGTGATGTATTTGATCTAGTCTTGTGTTTTATAGTTTGTAGGTCAAACAGGTACAATACCCATATGAGTGCGATCTGGAAATGCAATGTTGAATGGAGCCGAAGTTCTGAAAAAAGAGCTAACGTCTGGCGGTAACGTTAACGCGGGCGGTATCTAATCATCATGAAGGGAATAGCGTATCGCCGTGAAGGGAATAACTTATCGTCGTGAAGGGAATAGTTTATCGTCGAGAAGGAATGTCGACGAGAAAGAATGTCGACGTGAAGGAAAAGCTAGCGCTCGACGGTAAAGTTAACGCGAGGAGGAGCTTATTGTTAAGAAGGAATGTCGACGAGAAGGAATGTCGACGAGATGACGTGACGCACATCGAGCTAACACGGCGCGTTAGTACTTACCGTGGCGCGGTAGAGCCACGACTACCACGGTTGAGCAAATTCAACCACATTTCTACACGATGTGATAGCGTCGGCGGTATCGATGCCGCTGGCGGTAGCTCCCATGGTTATTTAAAGACCGTCTTGGCTCCTTCTATTATGACGAATTCTTATCCTCCAAAGCCACAATTCCGAATTATTTGAGAGAGGCTCGTCTTCAGAGATCAAGAGAACTCCTTTGGGCAAACATGAAGATCGAAAGGAGTTTTTGAAGGGAAAGTACTACCACGCATATTCAACATGAAGGACGAATGCAACAAGAACGTCGATTCATACATCGCCTTCGTCTTCACCTTCAGAAATCCTTAGGGAGTTTTCTCTTACATATTTTATATTTTGTAATCTCTTTTATCTTATCTGTGTAATTTAAGTGGAGAAATCGTTCGGGGAGAACGTCGAATTCCGGGAAAGATTCTGTGGGAAATTTGTCGCGGTTGTTGGCGACTAAGTCTTGCTAGACTTAGGGGAAATTCGCCACGTGTGTTGACGACTAGGTCTAGGTTAGATCTAGGGGGCGGTGTTATGGGCCGCTCATTCACGAGTCTTCCCCGTCGGTCGAGCCACATAACAGGATCGCGACCCGTCCACCCAACCCCTCTCCGCATGTGTTCTCAGCGCGACGGGTTATTGTCTTGTCGAGGCCGGGACTCGATCCCCAGACCTCCTTGATAGAAGCACTTAATGCTTGCTCCTATCACCAACTGATCCACGGCTCTGTTGGTGATAGGAGCAAGCGTTAAGTACTTCAATCAAGGAGGTCTGAGGATCGAGCACAGGCCTCAACAACCCGTCGCACTAAGAACACGTGCGAAGAAGGGTTAGGGTGGATGGGTCGCGGCCGTGTTATGTGGCTCGACCGACGCGGAAAGCCCGTGAATGAACGGCCCATAACAGGCGGCTAGAGGCTTTATCTGGGGTAAGATATGTTGTAGCCAACTGGTCCTTGGGAGAATGGTCGGTATGGAAAACGAAAATGATTTTTCTTTCGCCTTGATTTCAAGCGTCATTGATATCAAACATTTTTGTATTCAATTTCTAAAGAAATAAAATCATGACTTTCATTGTCTTTTTATCTTGATTTTATTTCCATGTTATAAAATGTTTTAAATAATATTCTCCTGAAGCCTTATTGCAAAATATATTGAAAGGTTCTTTTGTGTGAAATAATTCAAGAAATTCAATCTCTGTAAGCTAGCGCCAGGCAGTAACACTTATCGTTGGCGGTAGTGATGAATTATTGAATTCTGTCATTTTCTAAAATTAATCTTCAATATAATCTTTTCTGAATTATTAAAATTAAATTTTCTCTAAAATATCCCGAAATTTCTTTAATTAACTCTGATATTTTTTATTAAGTTTTTAAATTCCATAAAACTTTTATTCACCCCCTCCCCCTCTCTAAGGGCGTCTAGAGATCCAACAAGTGATATCAGAGCAAGGTTATTCTAAAACAGTTTCACAACCGAGAATAATGACGCTTCATAATCTCGAAACTACTAGAGGGGATGAAATTATATTTAATGAAAAATCATTAGCACCACATTTATTTACCAGTATAAATTCTAAAGGGTGGAAAATATTAATGAAACAATTTCTTAAATCTCTAGATCTTGATGTTTGGAATATTGCCTTTAAAAAGCCCCCAAAAGAAGTAAATAGAAATGAGTGTGTTTTAAATTTTAAATCTATGAATAGTCTATTTGTGCATTTCACCAAAATATTTTTAAACTTATTTATATTTTTCCTACTACTTATGAAGTTTGGAAATTTTTTGAAAAACCGTATGATTCTCCTTCTACATGTATGGAACAATTACAAGATATGGAGAATATGCATGCTCAAGAAAGCTCCTCCATTGACGGAACCATTGAGTGCACATCAAATAGAATGAAAGAAGAGAGCACATCATGTGGAAGAGAAGATGAAAGCTCATATATGGAAGAGGAATACCAAGAAGATGTTAAAGGAACTGTGTGTTCAAATCTTGTCCCATCTGATAGCAATGTAAGGAGATCAAATATATCTATTTTGTAACAAATTCTATTTCTACATTTCATATGCTTGAAATTTCTAAACGTAGAATTAAGAAATTAAAAATTGCTTATTCAAAATTACGTTTAGAAAATAAAAGTTTAAAAGCAAATTTTAATATAAAAACAAAAATTGATGTGTTTGATGATTCTCACTATTGCTCTTTAGTTGAAAATATTACGCCTTGTTTGATTGTAATACTTTTAGAGAAAAACTCAATGTATTCAAATTCATCAGTCTAGCATTATCACTTAATCAATATTATTATTCATGCTAGTTATCTCATAGTGTCATGATGAATTAATTTAAAAGTAGAAATATTGAAAGTTAAAATTCATAATAACTATGGGGCTTTAAATTCTACTATAATTCTAAAAATCAAACAAACTCATAGTTTATGAATCAGTCCTTAGGCTTAAACGTTTAGTATGTCTATGATCATTCACTCATGATTACATGTCTCACAATAGCGAGGACGTAGGATTGTATGCATTAGAAGACCTAACCTCTAAGTCATGTCGTGTCCTTAACCGGGGAGAGTTCCAGTAGAGCCTTGCGAGGCACTGGGGGGAAAGAGTGCTAGGTTGAGTGTTCTTCTTTTGTGTGCATATGTGACTGACATCCCAACCTGCGGCATACATGTAGCTCATCATGCCCATTCGTCACTTAGTGCGAGGCTAGGGTGTAAACATATAGTCATGATAGTTTTAATTTTAGGACATACTTATATCACATCCATTGCATGGACATTATTTTACTCTTTATGATTAGTCATGTCATGCATTTTTTTATTTGAACATGTTGTCTTGTGTTTTACATATTATATATTTTTGAGACTTCATGGATTTTGAAAAACACAAATATCTTGAGAAAAATAACTTATCTTTGTCACCTTAGGCTAAAAATCTAAAATCCGCAACTTTTACATTATTTTTCAAAACTCTTTGCAATAATTGATGTCCCTTATTTCAGAAAACATTAATCATTAAAAATCAGAATGAATAATTATCAAAAACCATATTTTCTAAGCGAAAGAATAAATCACTGTTGTTAGTAATGCGCATTAATGCTAGCGCCAGTGGTAGCATTAAAAATGAATTTTTAGTTTTTTTTTCTGGCATAGAAGATCATTATACTGATGTGGTCTTAATATACTTCTGTGTTTTCCAGAAAATTATTTATTTTAGAATATTTAAAAAAATCAAATACAAAATTACAAAATAATTTCAAAGAACAAAAATATGTTTTTCTTATTGTTTCTTTATGTGTGTTTATTATTCTATATTTTTCATAAAAAAATCAAAAATTATAGAAATTAATTGTTATTCATTGGCATTGTCAATGATGATTAATTATATCAATTAAAGATTAAATACAATATTTAATTTAATTTTCAAATTTCTTAAAAAATATTATTTTGTATTTATCATGCCTTGAAAATTATCTCATCATATATAATGAAATTGATTGTAGAAAATATGTGTAAGAATGTTTAGCAATGTTTAGCATGTCTCTAAGTATGAGTAATATTTTATATTTGATAATGATTCATTTACTAACTTTCTTTGATAACATACATGTGTTTTAATTATATTCTTGCATGATTGTGTAGTGAGATAACATAACTTATTGAATTGCATAAATAGATTATTAACACAACACTGAATTGATTATTGCAATTCTTTGTCTATCATGCACTTATCTATTTGAGAAATTTGGTTTAGAAAATGAAAATGTTATGTTTGCAAAACAAGTGAATACAGAATCCTTAGTCACTAAAATAATTTCAAATAAAAATTGACTAGGAAAACTCCACCGATCACTACTCACCCACTTTAAGGAAGATCATCTTAGAAAGAATTGTAAAGTGTCATGTAGCAAACAAATTATACATCACTTCTCTTAGTACACCATATCACAAAAATAAAATTAAAAGTAAAAAGAATAAATGTGATCATCCAAGCACTACTTTGCACCTTGATAAATCTTAATAAGCATTGTGTGTGCAGAGCACCTTGATAGTTGTACTCATTATTCATGTGCATTGAATATTGTGGAAGTAATATTATTTGTGTATTTTAATGTTATGTTATTCCATTATATATGTCATGTGTTTTGATTAATTCACTTTTATATTTTATCAAAACAATATTTCGTAAAAATCATTATCTTTCATAAAACTTCTATTCATGAGAATTAAATCTTAATGCACATTTACACAATTCTTTACAAACTTAAGTAAATGCCTAGATGTCAAAGCATGACCGCTACAATGTTTAATTTTACATGAAATGCGAATTAGTTTACATTGTAGTTCTTATCACTTTTTGATATTTTGAAATCATGTTTGCAATTCTACTTCTATAATTTCAATGAAATAGCATCTCTTGGACTTTAATTGAAAGCATCTTCGTATTAGGCTTACAACTCATTATCTTATATATGCTTTTATTTTTTGAAAAGATTATTTTTTAGAGTGCTTACCATATTTTTTTTATGCGTACTACTTATACTTAATCATGATTTTTTATTTTCTCAACAAGTGGTATAATATGTTTAACAAGTGGTATTTCTCTTGATTGCGTACTCTATTTTTATCACAATACTACTTACTACATTCAATCATGCACACTTTCGCATCAAGTGGTATCAAGTGTTTATTCTTTTCAATAAGTGGTATCTTACAATTAGGATGTTTACTTTATAATTCTCGCTGCATTGCTGACTACTTTATGTTTAATCATGCATATATTTTTTTTACCAGTGATATCTTTAAACTTTGCATATTACATCATATTCTCTACATAGCTCTCATTAATTCCTACTGCATTCACCCACCTCTACCCTCTTTTGGCACTATCAAAAAGGGGGAGAATAAAATTGCATAAATTTAATAATTTAGGGATAGTACGATAAAAAAATTCATAGAAAACATCTATGTAGGGGCAATACTTATAGGAGGTGCATACTTTACACTTTGCTCGATCATGAAAATCATTCACTAAGTGGACTCAACTTAATCTCACAACTATACACTCATCCCTATCCACTTTTGCTAATAACAAAAGGGAGAGAATAAATTGAGAAATCTAGTAGAATAGATATTTATGAGGAGTAAATTATAAGGGAACACTTATGTAGGGGGAGCACTCATATATGAAAAGTATGCAGTATTGCATTAAAATATATCACGTTTCATACATGTTATTCATGCATATCTTTTACCGCACATTTTTATAAACACAAGTCTAATCTTAAATTTATAAATTTCTCATACAGGTATTTGTTATTATCAAAATGGGGAGTTTGCTGAAACATGTGTTCCGCATCTCTTAGTTTGAGAATAACAAATACTGTGATATATTTGATCTAGTCTTGTGTGTTTATATTCTGTAGGCCAAACAAGTACAATACTCATATGAATGCAACCTAGAAATGCAATGCTGAATGGAGCCGAAGTTTTGAAAAAGAAAACTAATGCCCGACGGTAACTTTAACGTGGGTGGTAGCTTTTCGTCATGAAGGGAATAGCTTATCGTTGTGAAGGGAATAGCTTTGATGGGTTGTCACCTATTATGTAGAGAAATCCGGGCTGCGATTAAACAAAAACACAACTCCTCCACCAGGAAAATGGTCATGGGTGAGAAAGTGGGTCTAACCAAAAGAGAGTCAAACCCACTATCTCCGCAAACAACCGCGTGCAATCGCGCGTGGCGCCACGCCCAGCCACGCACGTGCGACCGAACGCGCGCGACCGTGTCACGGTCGCGCACAACCGCATGCGCGCCGCCGCGCGTGCTACCGCGCGCGGTACCGCGCAATCGCGCGCACGCGCGCGGCCTGCCCGCTAGCGCACGGGGCCTGTGTGCGGCCTGCGCGCTAGCACGTGCGCGGCATGCGCGATGCCTGCCGACCTGCCTTCGTCGCCGGGCTCGCTCTCCGCCCCCGTCGCGTCGTCCTCGCACGACTCCGACCGCGCCTTCGCGGCGCTTTCGCTTGACGCTCGGCGCACGCTTGACACCGCTAAGTCCATATCATGCCTCTGATCCGCGCGCACTTGAACATTGCAAATTTCATAGTGCGCGCAGTTGCTAACTCTACTTTCCTTCTTGAGATTACAGGATTTAGACATTGCAATCGGAAATTGCCAAGGAAGCCGCCCGGACTGCCCGAACTGCCCAAACTGACCGGAGGGCGAAATCGTCATATTCAGAAAATGGTGATCCGTGTGCTCTCGATCGGCGGTCAAGATCGACCCGTCAGGTGGTTACGGTGGTTATAACGGCGAAATTACTGGGTCGCCCCCGGCCAAGTCTATAAAAGGAACCCTGGACCCTCATTTGAGGAGATCTGACTTTGGGCATCCGAGAGAGCTCCTTGAAGATTTCCTTCGAAGATCTCCTACGCGTTCGAAGATCTCCTTCGCGGTTCGAAGATCTCCTTCGTGATTCGAAGATCTCCTTCGTCACTTGAAGATCTTCTTCGGACCTTGAAGACCTCCTGCAACACCGAGACACTTAGTTTTTCTGAGAGGTGACCTGTCACCCTCGGAGAATTTTTTTCAACTGCAATTGTAACGAGAAGCGGCCTGTCGCTCTCTGATCTTGTAACTTCGCTTGTGACACTCTAACACTTAGTGAAATTTGGCTGGCACCGATCCGGCCACGTGGTTTTTCACCCTTTCCGGGTTTTCCACGCTAAAAACGTTCTCTTGTCATTTGTCTGTTCTCTCTGTGACTGTTTGCGCATTCGACTCATTCTCGGGCTAAGACGGTTCAATTCGCCCGGTCTGGAAGAGCGTCGAGTGACCCGCAACAAGCTTATTGTCGTGAAGGGAATAACTTATCGTCGTGAAGGGAATAACTTATCGTCGTGAAGGGAATAGCTTATCGTCGTGAAGGGAATAACTTTTTGTCGAGAAGGAATGTCGACGAGAAGGAATGTCGACGTGAACGAAAAGCTAGCGCCTGACGGTAAAGTTAACGCGAGCGGTAGGTTATCGTTGAGAAGGAATGTCAACGAGAAGGAATGTCGACGAGAAGGAATGTCGGCGAGAATAGAATGTCGGCGAGAAGGAATGTCGACGCACATCCAACTAACGCGGCGTGTTAGTACTTACCGCGGAGCGGTAGGACTACGTTCTGCCACAACTACCGTGGTTGCGCAAATTCAGCCACATTTATACACGATATGATAGCGTTGACGGTATCGATACCACTGGCGGTAGCTTCCAAGGTTATTTAAAGACCGTTTTGGCTCCTATTGTGACAAATTATTATCCTCCAAAGCCACAACTCTGAATTATTTGGGAGAGACTCGTCTCCATAGATCAAGAGAACTCTCTTGGGCTAATAACATGAAGATCAAAAAGAGTTTTTGAAGGAAAAGCACTGCCACGCATATTCAACAAAAAGGAGGAACACAACAAGAACGTTGATTTACATCGTCTTCGTCTTCACCTTCAGAAATTCTTGGAGAGTTTTCTCTTACATATTTTATATTTAGTAATCTCTTTTGTCTTATCTTTTTGTAATTTAAGTGGAGAAATCATTCGGGGAGAACGTCAGATTCTGGGAAGGATCCCATGGGAAATTCGTCGCGGTTGTTGGCGACTAAGTCTCGCGAAATTTAAGGGTAATTCACATCATGTGTTGACGACTAGGTCTAAGTTAGATATAGGGGCGGCTAGAGGCCTTATCTGGGATAAGATAGACTTACCAATTGGTTCTTAGGAGAAGGGTAGGTATAGAAAATAAAAAGATTTTTCTATTCGCTTTGATTTCAAGTGTCATTGATATCAAATATTTTTTTATTCAATTTCTAAAGAAATAAAATCATGACTCTCTGTCTTATTATCTTCATTTTATTTTCATGTTATAAAATGTTTTAAATAATATTCTCCTGAAGCTTTATTGCAAAATATATTTAAAGGTTTTTTGTGTGGAATAATTCAAAAAATTCAATCTCTGAGAGATGACGCCCGACGGTAGCACTTATCGCCAGCGGTAGCGAAGAATTATTGAATTCTATCATTTTCTAAAATTAATCTTCAATATAATCTTTTCTCAAGCATTAGAGATAGATGACGCTTTGAAGAAGATGAAAAATGGAAATGCGGTTGGGCCAGACGACATACCCATTGAAGTATGGAAATGCTTAGGGAGGGAAGAAATTTTAAGGCTTACAAGTTTCTTCAATACGATAGTGAAGACAAAGAGGATGACAGACCAATGGAGAGAAAGTATTTGGTGTTGGACATGTGTGTCACATCCCTTTGTTTGAGAATAACAAATCCCAAATTGTATTTGAACTTGCTTGTCGTGTGTTTATAGTGTGCAGGAACTATAGGTGCAATACTCCCCAGGTAGAAAGCAGCTTGGAACCAACAAACTGAACTGGAGCACTACCGCCAGCGTTAGGGGTTAATGCAGGCGTTAACGCTACCGTCAGCGCTACCACTACCGCCTGGCGCTATCTAAAGTTCGTGCAAAGCACCGCGCCACCGACGATTTCGCAATCGCTACACACGAGCGCTACCGTCAGCGCTATCTCAAGTTCGTGCACAGCGCCACGCCGCCGACGGTTTCGTAACTGCTCCACACGAACGCTACCGCAGGCGCTAGGAGCTACCGCAGGCGCTATCTTAAGTTCTATAAATTGATGGGCTCTCTCTCGTTTCGGTTAGAGATCCCAGAGAGATTGCAAGTGCCACAATTCTATTGTTGTTATGCTGCCGAAGATGGATCTCTCACAAAAAGCTTAAGGAGAATTTTGGAGGAGGACTACGTCACGCTAAATCCGAAGGACGATCGCTTCGACCTCGCTCATACTACTGCAATCCTTCATCTCTGACTTCAGAAGATCTCATATAGGGAGTTTAATTATTATTGTCTTTACTTTCATTCCATATATTTTTGTAACCGTTTAGAGAATTCGCCTTGTGTTGGCGACTAGGTCTGGGTAGGACTTAGGGAGTAATTCGCCTTGTGTTGGCGACTAGTTCTAGGTGATTAGATCTAGGGGTGCTCGAGGCTATATCCGGGGAAGGATTGGCTAGAGCGGCTTGAGGCCATATCCGGGAAAGGATAGACTAAAGCCAACCGGTTTGTGGGGATACAAGTCGGTATAGAAAAGGAAAAGATATTTACATTTGTACGCCTCCGATTTCTAGCGATATTGAAATCAAATTTATGTAAACACCTTTTTTATATAAATACAATCATGTCTCTATTTGTGTTTACTTGATTTCTTTCCTTTGGCGTTATCTCTAAAATATTGATTAGAAAGTTTTCAATTCTAATTACTTTATCTAAATTATTTAGTTCAATCTCTTTCATCATAAAACAATTTAGTACTTGTTTCTAAACTTGGTTATTATGATATTCTCACAAATTAGCTAAATTGTTATTTTGCCTTTCTCATATTATAAAACAATTTAGTAATTTTCATAACATTATTATAAAGAATTTGTATTCCCTTATTCACCCTCCCCCCCCCCCCCCCCCTCTAAGGGCGCCTATCGATCCAACAAGTGGAATCAGAGCTAGGTTATTCCAAACGGCTTAAAAACCGGGAATAATGGCGTCTCATGATCTCGCTTCTACTAATGGGAAAAACTTTTATATAAATGAAAAATCTTTGCACCACCTTTATTTGAAGGCAAAAATTATAAAGGGTGAAAAATATTAATGAAATCTTTTTTTAACTCATATAATATCAAAATTTAGAATACGGAAATTATAAGACCAGCGGATGAATCAAATAAATTGGAATGTCATTTAAATGCGAAGGCTATGAATACTTTATTTTGTGCTTTATCAAAAGATATTTCCAAATTGATTTATTGTTTTACTAATGCTTACAAAGTTTGGAAATTTCTTGATGAAATGTTTGATCTTCCGTGTATAGGTTTGGAGCATGCACAACATTTGGAAACCATTCAAATTGGCACAAGCAATCAAGAAAGAATCTTTCAGGATGAAACCATGGAGAGCACATCAAGTGGAAGAGAAGAAGAAATGTTGTCTTTGGAAGAGGAGTGCCAAAAAGATGTTAAAGGAACTTTATGTTCAAATCTTGTCTCTCCCAATAGCAATGTAAGTAAATCAAATTCTTCTATCTTTGTGACTAATTCTATTTCCACATTACATATGCTACAAATAGCTAAACGTAAAATTAAGAAATTGAAAATTACAAATGATAAATTACGTTTAAAAAATAAAAGGTTAAAAACTAATGTTAATGTAGAATCTAATTATGATGTGGCTTCTCAATCTAGCTCTTTTATTACAATTTCAAAGCCTTGTTTTAATTGCAATCTATTAAAAGAAAAATTCAAGGATATTGAAAAAGAGCTCTTAGTTTCTAAAAAGCATAATGAAAATTTGATATTTGAAAATAATGCTTTAACTTATAAGTTAAGACAATTAAAATCTTTTGTTGAAAATGTTCTAATTCTAGTAATGACTTTCATCATAAGATTTTGAATAACAAATATAAAATAACTTACAAAATCATTTCTAAAAAGGATCATTTTCATACATCAACTCAAAAGGAGTTTAGTTTCAAAAAGAATTATGACCCTCACAAAATTCTTAAGAGTCATTATTGTAAGTCTCAATATATTTTCAATCATGACTCAAATTTAAAAACTCCTTTTCATGAAAATCAAACTACAAAATATTATCCTTCATATTTTAAGAGTATGTCTATAAGAAAGAGTGGAAATAAAAATCATCAAAATAAGAATCAATCATTTAAAACATATTGTAACCTACTCTTTCAGCATTCAATTCTTAAGAAAGACCATCTCTTATAAACTCTCAAAGAATCCATATAATAAAATTCATTATGATTATCAACATCAAAGTATTTTGAAAAATAATTTGAATAAACATAAATCACAAATGAATAATTTTTCAAACAAATATAATCATATAAAGATGTCACATAATCATAATATGAATTTAAAAGATAAACAACCAAGGTATGAATGGAGACCCATAAGAAAAAATGACATATCATCTTTAATTTAAAAAGCCCATTCACCATTATCTTCCGAAAAGTCACCACGATGTATTTGGGTACCCAAAGGAACCATCCCACTTGGTCCCCTTTGGACAACTAAATCTCTCATTCATTAGTATCCAATCATTTGCATGAAATAGAAACAATTAAAAATGAAATATCAATACTCTACTTCATGATGTGCTTTATTTTCTTTTTTCTTTTTTTTTTTAATTTTGTATTTTTGTTCCAAAATATTTTTGGTCACTTTATATTTTATGGGATATGACTTACACATTTTAAGCCTAATATTTAACAAATCAAATTGAATTAAAATTGAACATTAAGTCATATGTTTTTCAAAGTGACCTATCTCTCATCTTTGTTGTTCTTTATCCTTTTAAATCTTTTACCCATAAATGTCTTGAATTATCATCATAAATTAAATATTGAAATTATCATCAAGACTAATAAAATTATTTTAATGAATGGATTTAAATGGTTTATTTAGGGGTCTTAGGCTAAAAATATTAAATGCACTACTTATTATATATTTGTTTAATTTCTTTGTTGCTTATGATAGCCCTTATATTGAAGAATCATAATCAAGAAAAATCGGAATCAAATGATATAAAGGAAATCATGTGTTTTTTAAATCAAAAATTGTAACTCAAAATTGTAAATCAAAAACCATGAGTTGCTAACGCCAGGCGTTATCACTAACGCCGGCGGTAGCTTATTTTTCCTAAAAAATTCTGATTTCTCTAATTATTATTTTTCAGAAAAATTATTTTACTATATTAAGTATCGTTATCTTCAACGTTCAGCTACCTTGTATTAAAATCAAAAAGAAAATTTATAAAACAATTCAAAATAACCAAAACATTTTTTGTTCTTTATATATATATATAGTATAATATTCACTTTACAAGCAGTCACTACATATTAAAAAAGATGAATATGATCACCACAATGATCTATTAATATCATATGCTAAAATTCACTATAATCAAATATCATAATTCGTGATCTAACAAGAATTATCTTAAATCAACTAATACTATCAACATTAGGAATTATGAAATATGTGATGGCTATTGATATTATAGTTTCATATCTTATTTTGTGTGTGATATGTATCTTTATTGTTTGCATGTATCTCATTATATTTAGATCTAAGAATTAACTTGATATCAAGAAGATGAAATCAAATAGAACAATCATTTCATTCTAGGTCTAAAGAAAATTAATTTGAAATCTTCTCATATTACATGCAACATTATCTCCATTAAATCATATATAATAACATTGCACTCAAACTCATCATTCTAGCATTGCTTCTTAGTTTATGCTTAAATTTATATGCTAGGTATAACATTTACAATGTTATTAAAATATCATGATAACTATGTGATTTGAAATTATATAGAATACTAAAATTCCAACAAACACATAGTATATGGATTAATCATTAGAATATTTATGAATATTGTTTCATGAATCATATATTATCATGCAAAACCAAAGATCAATAAATTCAATTATTGAATGACATTTTATTTCAAAACTATATATTTGTGATCTTTGTCTTTGATATGATAGCATGATCATCATTTTCTAGACTTACAATTCAAACATGCTCATGCAAAAGAAATTCACCAAATCATATTGTCATAAGTCTGAAAGAATTAGAATTTACATACATCATGATGATCTAACATATATTCTATGCAAAATTCTCTATAATCATAAATCATAATTCATGTTCTATCAAGAAATATCTCAAATCAATAATAGGAATTATGAATCTTATGATAAAAATTATGAATAATATTTTTCTTACATTATTTGATGTATGAATATGTTTTGCTAGTAATTGCATGTATCTCTCATATTTGTAGATTCTAGAATCAACTTTGTAATGAAAGTATAAATCAAACTTAATCATCACTCTATTCTAGATCTATAATTTGAAACTCTATTTTGGAATACATGCAATATTAATATTAATCTTATGACATACATTAAACCCAAAACTCATCTTTCTAGCTTTATCACTTATTGAATATTAGTAATTGTGCTAGTTATCTCATATCGTCATCTCATAAAAGTAGAAAAACTATGCGGCAATATATAACTCATCACACTAAACAAAACTCATAATTTATAAATCAACCATAGTTTAAAAGCATAGGTTGTCCAAAGATTATTCACTTATGACTTCATATCTCACAATAGCGGGGGCGTAGGGTTGTATGCATTAGAGACCTAACCTCTAAGTCATGTCTTGTCCTTAACCAGGGAGGGTTCCAATGGGGTCTTGCGAGGCACTGGGGGAAAAGAGTGCTAGGTTGAGCGTTCTCTAGTGTGTGCATATGGGATTAACACTCCAACCTACGGCATGTGTGCAGCTCCTCATGCCCATCCGTCACTTAGTACGGGGCTAGGGTGTAGACATTTAGTCAGGGTAGTTTTTTAATCTTAGGACATACTTATAATTCACTGCATGAACTTTTTATTTACTTATCACTTAATTCATGCATATTTTGGGTTGTTTAATAAAAAAATGTGTCATCTTGTGTTTGCATAATTTATATTTTTGAGCTTAAATGTTTTTTTGTAAAACACATGTATTTGAAAAAGCTAAAATTTTATGCAAATTTGAGCAATCAAGACATCTCCAAAAATTACAAAATTTTTGCATAAGACTACTCTAAGGACACTTAATAAATATCAAAATCAGATTTTTAAAATATTCAAAAAATCAAGTACTGTTTGTCGCGCTAGCACTAGCGCCGGCGCTAGCATGGGTGTTTGATTTTTCTGATTTTTAAAATTTCTAAAAATCCTTAAAAATATATTTGTTTATATTAACTAATTTGTTTTTTGAATTTCTGACATTTATTATCTTTGTTTTAATTTATATTTAAGAAAATCAACTACACAAATTCAACATTCAAAATACAAAAATATGTTTTGAGATTTGTGTTTTATTCATATTATTAAAAATCAACTACAAAAGTTTAAAATTCAAAAATTCAAATATATGTTCTTAAGATTTGTGTTTTATTCATATTATGAAAAATCAACTACAAAAGTTCAAAATACAAAAATATGTTTTTTGTGATTTTCTATTTTTATCTCATTAAAAAATGATAAAACGACAAAAAAACTGTATGATCTTTATTGCTAATATCAAGCATGAATGAATTCTATTATTTAAAATTATTTACAATGTCAACATTTATTCCTTCAAATTACTATGAACATTATTTTGTTTATCATGCTTTGATATATCTATTTAAGTGCATCAATAGTTTTAAAAAAATATGTGTAGATCCAAGCTTAGCATACCTCTAAGTATGAGTAAATGTTTTATGATTGATAATGATACATTTCACTCACTTATTTTGGTAATCAATATGTATGTTTAAATCTAAAATGCTTGCTTGTGTGTTGTAATTGTACAATGAATTAAAACTTGCATAAGTTTATTATCTACACTACATTGGAATTGCACTTAAAAATTAAGAAAAGTGGTTAAAAAAATTTATTATTTTGGGTTTGCAAAACAGGTGTATTCAGAGAATGTTGTCTCACAAATGCAAGGTTTTAAATGTCGGATGCCGGAGACATGTCGGATTGGGTGTTTAGATGTCGGATGTTGGATGTCGGATGTCGGATGTCGGAGACATGTCGGGGACATTTCAATATGTCGGATTTCTAAAAAATATTTATATTTCTATCGACCACCCAAATTTATCACCATAATCCTCATCTATACTGAGCATTTTACTCTAGTTAAGTAAAACTTTATTATGGGAACCTGAAAAGGAGCCTTCTTTATGGCTAAACATTGAGCTGCAAAGTAGAAATAAAAAATGAAATCTACAAAGATATAACACCAACTCAATTTTATTTTCACACAGCTATAACTTCTGAAATAACATTTCATCAGAACTTAGAAGAAGTATAGAAAAACCCTAAACAGCGATGGACAGCGCTAAACAGCGGTTCACTTTAATTTAATTCAATTTAGGCGACATTTCAAATGTCGGGCTATAATGATTATTGCGTGTCGGCCGAAATGTCGGGTTTTATACAAAAAGTCGGCCGACATTTTCGAAAACGCCATAACCTATATATTTTGATTATGCAAGCGGTTCACTTTAATTTAATTCACTTTACTCTACATAAGTCTTGTATTTTGTGATTTAAATCAATTGTTAACATTGCCCAAAATAAATTTTTGTGCACATCATTATCTTTCATAACACTTCTTCTCATGAGTATTGGATTCTAATACTTTATCTATACTACTCTTTATATAAAAAATGCACTAGATAACCTAGCATGATCTCTACAATGTTTTGGTATCTCTTGAACTTAAAATTAAGTAACATTGTAGTATAATCTCTCTTTGATATATTCATTTCATGCTTGGTATCTTTATGAAAGACTTTGAGATTTCAAAAAGGTTAAAACATCTTTCAATTTTGAACTAAAACTCATATTTTTACTTATGTTTTTCATGCTTACAAAATGATGTTTCTTATAATCTTCCGCTTGCTTAAAACTCTTATCTATTTATTTGAAATCTCTTCAATATTATGCTTAAACTTTTTATCATTTCATATATTACAAAAGCTCGATCATGATTTATAACTAGCTTAAAGAATGCCTCCTTACTACTCTCACCCTACCTTCTTTTGATAATACCAAAAGGGGGAGATTGATTGAAGAAATCTATATAGGAGATATATAGAAGATTAAGGGAAGAATAATTCATGTAATCTATCATTTAGGGGGAGTAAAACAATAATTGCATTTATGTAGGGGGAGCATTAAGATAGGGGGAGTATGCACATTATCATGTTTATCATATACTATAGTTGCACTATCATCTTGCTTATCATATACTATAAACATTATTGTTGATTTCTTGCTAAGAAGATTTGTTATTATCAAAAGGGAGAGATTATTGGACATGTGTGTCACGTCCCTTTGTTTGAGAATAACAAATTCCAAATTGTATTTGATCTTGCTTGTCGTGTGTTTATAGTGTGCAGGAACTATATGTGCAGTACTCCACAAGTAGAAAGCAGCTTGGAACCAACAAACTGAACTGGAGCACTACCGCCAGCGTTAGGGGGTAATGCAGGCGCTAATGCTACCGCCAGCGCTACCACTACCGCCTGGAGCTATCTAAAGTTCGTGCAAGTGACGCGCCACCGACGGTTTCGCAACCGCTCCACACGAGCGCTACCGCCAGCACTATCTCATGTTCGTGCATAGCGCCACGCCGCCAACGGTTTCGTAACCGCTCCAAACGAACCCTACTGCAGGCGCTAGGAGCTACCGCAGGCGCTATCTTCAAGTTCTATAAATTGATGGGCTCTCTCTCGTTTCGGTTAGAAATCCCAAAGAGATTGCAAGTGCCACAATTCTATTGTTGTTATGCTGCCGAAGATGGATCTCCCACAAAAAGCTTAAGGAGAATTATGGAGGAGGACTACGTCACGCTACATCTGAAGGACGATCGCTTCGACCTCACTCATACTACTGCGATCCTTCATCTCCGACTTCAGAAGATCTCATATAGGGAGTTTTATTATTATTGTCTTTACTTTCATTCCATATATTTTTGTAACCGTTTAGAGAATTCGCCTTGTGTTGGCGACTAGATCTGGGTAGGACTTAGGGAGTAATTCGCCGTGTGTTGGCGACTAGTTCTAGGTGATTAGATCTAAGGGTGCTCGAGGCCATATCCGGAGAAGGATTGGCTAGAGCGGCTTGAGGCCATATCCGGGGAAGGATATGCTAAAGCCAACCGGTTTGTAGGGATACAAGTCGGTATAGAAAAGGAAAAGATATTTACATTTGTACGCCTTCAATTTCTAGCGATATTGAAATCAAATTTATGTAAACACCTTTTTATATAAATACAATCATGTCTCTATTTGTGTTTACTTGATTTCTCTCATTTGGCGTTATCTCTAAAATATTGGTTACTAAGTTTTCAATTTTAATTACTTTATCTAAATTGTTTAGTTCAATCTCTTTCATCATAAAACAATTTAGTATTTGTTTCTAAACTTGGTTATTATGTTATTCTCACCAATTAGCTAAATTGTTATTTTGCCTTCTCATATTATAAAACAATTTAGTAACTTTCATAACATTATTATAAAGAATTTTTATACCCTTATTCACCCCCCCCCCCCCCTCTAAGGGCGCTTATCGATCCAACATTTGGTACATTTGTATAAGAATAATGGAGATATACAAAATTGTGTCAGTTACAGGGGAATTAAATTAATGAGTCCTACTATGAAATTATGGGAACGCGAAATAGAGAGAAGAGTTAGACGAGAGACTAGCATCTCAGAGAATCAATTTGGATTCATGTCAGGGAGGTCAACCATGGAAGTTATACATCTCTTGAGGAGACTCATTGACAACTATCGGAAAGACAAAAAAATTTGCATATGTTGTTTATTGATCTGGAGAAGGCTTATGATAGGGTTCCAAGGGGGGCTTGTGGAGAGTCTTAGAAAAGAAAGGTGTAAATGTATCATACATTGACGTAATCAAAGATATGTATACAAATTCAGTGACCAGGGTGAGGACATCTGGAGGATTAACGCAGGAATTCCCTACCGTCGTTGGCTTACATCAAGGGTCAGCTTTAAACCCTTATCTCTTTACCCTTATCTTAGATGAGCTCACCGGACATATCCAACAAGCACTACCTTGGTGTTTATTATTTGCAGATGATATTGTTTTGGTCGATGAGACAAGCGAGGGTGTAAACGCGAAACTTGATTCTTGGCGAGACAGTTTAGAAAAGAAGGGTTTTAGGTTGAGCAGGACAAAGATGGAGTATATAAAGCTTAAATTTAGAAGTGCAAGAAGGTCGGATGACTCCGTCATTAAATTGGGTGACCAAGATATTTCCCGCAGTCAGTGCTTTAAATATCTGGGATCGATAATTCAAAAAGATGGAGGTGTAGATAAAGATGTGATACATAGAATCTAAGCAGGTTGGTTGAAGTGGAGAGGCGCACCTGGGATCTTATGTGATCGTAAAGTACCATTAAAACATAAAGGCAAGTTTTAACGTACTGCAATTAGATCAGCAATGCTCTACGGTTCTAAGTGTTGGGCAGTGAATGGTGTACATGAGCAAAAAATGGGAGTTGCGGAGATGAGAATGCTTAGGTGGATGTGTGGTCACATGAGACTAGATAAAATTAGGAATGAATATATCAGGGTTAAGATAGGAGTGGCGCCAATTGTAGAGAAGATGCGAGAAGCTCCTTTAAGATGATTCAGACATGTACATAGGAGACCATTAGAGGCACCTATTAGGCGTTGTGAGTTTAGTCACTAGACATGTTAAACGGGGGAGGGGTAGACCAAAAAAGACTTGGAATGAAACTATAAGGAATGATATGATGTACTTAGGGATTAATGAGACTATGATTAAAGATAGGACGCAATGGCGACAAAGGATCCATATAGCCGACCCCACTATGGTGGGATAAAGGGTCGAGTGTTGTTGTAATCTTCAATATAATCTTTTATGAATTATTAAAATTAAATTTTCTATAAAATATCCCAAAACTTCTTTAATTAACTTTGATATTTTTATTAAATTTTTAAATTCCATAAAACTCTTATTCACCCTCACCCCCCTCTAAGGGCACCTAAAGATCCAACATGCACATCTTCTATCCTATGACAATACAAAAATCTCTCATGTAAGTTTATTTTCCATAACATGCACGAATAAGAATACCCCCTCTACAAACTTATAGGAGGTTTATGTAATTTCAAATGATAGAGGGGTGCAACATGTAACTTTGCAAACTTACAGAGAAAGTTGGGATAAATGGTCCATACAGTAATATGCATCATATCCTATTATAAACCCAGAGATTATAATTCAAATTTGAAATAAATCCAACTTTCTAATCCACATATGTAATTAATTTAAAACTACATAACCTAAAAGGATGGTCTCTTCCTAATAGATTAAATAGAAGAAAACATAACAAAATAAAATTAGAAAAATTATGCAGCAGGTGAAAACATATGTAAGAAGGTCCTTTGAGGGCCTCAACACTCAACAGAAGCCCACCTAAATCCCTTCAATTGATGTCCGTCCATATTTACAGCGAGTGTGCAACTTCAGCACACTAACAAGAATTAGGACAGTGGTTTAAGATACGAGGAAAATATTAGTTCAAGATATCAAAGTGCATTACATATAAAGAGAAAAAAAAAAACTTATTAGGTCCAGTGAAGACTCAAATATGGATTTCAATCAACAGAAGCAAATTTATATTGACCTGAATGTATTAGCCTACCAAAAGCTGAGTAGCTGTAAATTTCAAATGCCAAGAACTTTTCATTTTCTAGGGTGACGATCCACAGCTACTAGTCAATATATCAAAAGTTATGTTAGTTGGCGGAATCTACCATTTTGAGTAATAGGAATTAGAGTAAAGGAGGCGTTGTTGTTACTTATATATATATATATATATATATATATATATATATATGCATTTATATTAGCACCCTAGTTTTGGATACAGACACCCCATAAAAAGGACAATAATACTTATTTTATAACATCCTGAAACTACATGCGCACCTAACCCTAACCTGCCGACACTACATGCTCCCGCTCTCGAGTCCTCCCTTCTGCGCCGATTCACAACCGCACCTTGTGTCCCGCCCACGATCGCGATGCCGATCCTACTTCCAGCGACGGGAAAGGCTCCGACGACAATTTCCGGCAATGGCAGAGCAAGGGAAAGCACATTTCCTCTGCTCAAACATCTATTTCCGACGACGAGAAGGGCTCTACTCCGGCGGGTTTTCCTCTAATCTGGCTTCAATTTATGGTAACGACAAGGGCTCTGCTTCCGATTTCCGGTAAGGTAATATTGATGTGTGTATTGATAATTTGTTATTTGTATCCGGCTCCAGTAGTAAAGATTGTTGATTTCCCTAAAACAAATAGGTTATTAAAATGCTAGGCTTTAGGAAATGCAAAGCCAGTCGAAACCATTATTTTTCCAGTTCGTTTGAACAAATGGAGAAGATATTTCTCGCAGCGAGTGCTTTAAATATCTTGGATCGATAGTTCAAAAAGATGGAGGTGTTGATAAAGATGTGATAAATAGAATCCAAGCAGGTTGGTTGAAGTGGAGAGGCGCATTAGGGATCTTATGTGATCGTAAAGTACCATTAAAACTAAAGGCAAGTTTTACCGTACTGCAATTAGACCAGCGATGCTCTATGGTTCTGAGTGTTGGGCAGTGAATTGTGCACATCAACAAAAAATGAGAATTGCGGAGATGAGAATGCTTAGGTGGATGTGTGGGCACACGAGACTGGATAAAATTAGGAATGAATGTATCAGGGATAAGACAGGAGTGACACCAATTGCAGAAAAGATGCGAGAAGCTCGACTAAGATGGTTTGGACATGTACAAAGGAGACCATTAGAAGCACCTTTTAGGCACTGTGAGAGTTTAGTCACTAGGCATGTTAAACGGGGGAGGAGTAGACCAATAAAGACCTGGAATGAGACTATAAGGAAACACATGTACTTAGGCATTAGTGAGATTATGACTAAAGATAGGTCACAATGGCGACAAAGGATCCAAATAGCCGACCCCACTAAAGTAGGATAAAGGCTTGAGTGCAAAAAATGGGAATTGCAGAGATGAGAATTCTTCGGTGGATGTGTGGACGCACGAGACTGGAAAAAATTAGGAATGAATGTATCAGGGATAAGACAGGAGTGACACCAATTGCAGAAAAGATGTGAGAAGCTCGACTAAGATGGTTTGGACATGTACAAAGGAGACCATTAGAAGCACCTTTTAGGCATTGTGAGAGCTTAGTCACTAGGCATGTTAAACGGGGGAGGAGTAGACCAATAAAGACTTGGAATGAGACTATAAGGAAACACATGATGTACTTAGGCATTAGTGAGATTATGACTAAAGATAGGGCACAATGGCGACAAAGGATCCAAATAGCCAACCCCACTAAAGTAGGATAAAGGCTTGAGTGTTGTTGTTTGAACAACTGGACAAAAATATGTGAGCTCCACCTTCTTCCTAACTCTGTCTTCCAGGCCTACATCGAACACCAAGCATGCAAGGGAAAGAGATGACTAAAAACAAAAATGAGCCAGCCATACAACGATTTTTACATTGTGAAATTTCATTCTTACATATGATTTGTTTTAATCTTGCAGCATAGAGTGCTTGTTTTCAAATGAATGTTGTGTAGATTATTTGGAACATATTTGTAATCTATAGGTTATGCAGAATGTTATGTGCATTTTATACTAGAAATCATCTTGCGGAATAGAGTATTATTTAGGTCGTGTTGTACCAAATGGATACATTGATTGGATATATTTTTAATTTTATTTTTGTTCAAAATGCTAGGGTGTAGATGCTTTTTTCCTGCAAATAAATTGAGAAATCTAATATTTTGGTGGCATGCGAATAGCCAGCTGGTCTGAAGATAGAAATTTATGGGATGTTAATATAATATGGCAGTGTAAAGCGAGTTTTATGGTACTAATAGCATTGCTCTAGATAAATTACAAGTAATAAAAAGAAAAAAAATAACAAAACTATTATGCTTAATAATACTAATAAATTCTCCCACTGGAGTTAGGAAATATATATCTGTACATATATATATATATATATATATATATATATATGAAAAGTTATGTTAGATGTCGGAAGCTACCATTTCGATTGACGATAATTTGAGTAAAGGAGGCATTGTCGTTACCTATATGCATACGTACTACGGTACTAAGCTACTAGCTGTCGTGACATTGCATCTTCCCATGTCGACCAAATACTTTATTCCCCAGCATTCCCATCAAACTTAGTAGACCAAGTAATAGCAAATGCTCTAGTCCCTTGGCCGATGTCATCTTCCCCGTCATCCTCTTTCGCTTTGCAATTGTGGCGACTCTCTTCGCGATCTTCTTACGCGAATTAGAAGACATGTTGAACAAGTATGCATTACATAATTATACCATTTCACCGTTGCATCATTTAAAGTTTTTTTCCTTTTTATAATAGTACAGACAGATAAATTAAAGTAATAAAAGGAAACATAAATAAAAAAAGGGCAGCCCGGTGCACAAAGCATCCCCGTGCAGCGAGGGTCCGGGGAAGGGTCCCACCACAAGGGTGAAATGTAGGATATATATCATTACTTAATAAAACTATAAAACTAATAAATTTTCCCCCTCAAATTAGGATATATGTGTGTGTGTGACAATGCACACCCCCCTTCCCGGTGCGGCCGAGACAGCCTCTTTCGGTTGCAAACGGGTTCCTCCCATCCGTGGGTTGTGAACGGGCTACATCCGTCCGTGGTTTACTTTGGACATACACCCTACTCTCAGCGATGCTACCACTCATACATTTCAAAACAATACTTGAATGTTTACTTTGAATAGACCTAAAATTTACTCAAGAGTTCGGTATTGGAGACAGGAATGATGCATCGCACAACATTCTCATCATTATTTTCACTCACACTATCCTTCATATTCTTACATCGCACATGCACACATGGGTTCTCTCTGCCATTGCATCAACACTTGCATTCATGCCCTAAGCAGTCCATCTCATTTCACTATCACAACTCTATTAAACACTCAAATTATAGAGAAAAGGTAGTGTCCTAAAGGTCAAGGAGAAGAGGCAGTACATCGCACAACATTCTCATCTTTATTTTCACTCACATTGTCATGCACATTCTTACATTGCACATTCACACACGGGTTCTCTCATCCATTGCATCAACACTTGCATTTACGACCTAAGTAGTCCATCTCATTTCACTGTCACGGCTCTATTAAACACTCAAGTTATAGGAGAAGAGGCAGTGACCTAAAGTTCTACGAGAAGAGGCAATACCGAAAGAATGAAGCACAACATCTGCATACTCAAGCTTAAACGAACACGCACATGGCAAATGGTTGTTTAAAAGTAATCACCACGACCACGTACATAAAAGTAAAGAAAATCCATCATTAACCTCTAGGAACATCTTCAAAGTCATCTGACAGAACTTAGAAACTAAATCAAAACAAAACGAAAGGGAAAAAAATATTAGTAGAAGGGTATTGGTACTCACAGGCTCATATTCCAATTTGAGTGCATGGGAGATTGGATGCCGGCAGATAAGATCTGCTGGAGGAACCGCGGAAAGCTTGAACTGAGATGCGCCGTCTCAGGACCCTTTCCAATTCACTGATTTTCCTCTCATGAAAACCTAGAGGAGAGAACTAAATAACAAAATATGAATATGACTCACACATCATTCTTATCTCACAAGAAGTAGAGAATCAAATAATCAAATGGTACTTCAGGTCGGAGAGGAGGGCATAAGAATAAAAACGGACAAAAGGTGAGATTCACATCTTCCAGTTCTCCAATAGAATGTGACTCCCCAATACTGCGAGCGTCTAGACCTCGGGCCCCGCCAAATCTTCTTCACATGCGGCTGCTATGGATGAAGCAGCTTCACCTCTTCCATGGACGAGGAGTTAGCCCCACAGACGCCCAAGTCTAATAAATGTCTCGCAGTAGACAATCTACCTACTGCAGGAGGAGATGGAGAGGGAAAGAGTTGACACATGATGAAGCATATCTTGGAACCGAGTCTGGTACCTTTGCAGAGACTCGCGGCTTCCTCGCGAAGAATGACCCCTGACACGCTTACGGCAAGTGCACCGATCGTACAAGTAATAAAAGTTGGGAGAGACTCCCCGAATATCGTTCTCAGAGGATTGCAAGTTGGGGTGTATGATTTCTCGTCGGGGAAATTGATTATAAAGATTGCTATGCTAATAATTAAAAGGGGGGTTTAATCTTGGGTTTCCTAAATTAACAACAATGAAAGAAAATGCGGGCCTAAAGCACCGCTTCGCTTGGCGGGATGGAATGCAGGGTGCAATGTCGTGCCTCGGTAAGCGGGTGGACGAGAAGGCTAGCGGATGGACGATTCGTAACCGGCGGAGTGAGGGTCGTAGGCACCTCGTCACGGAACACGAAACTAGCAATTGCTAGTGCGGTGCACAACGGAGCGGTGGAGTGGATGGTGGAATGGGGCGCTCCTCAACTCACATAAACCACAACAAATTTCATAAGCATGAACTTATATTAGCTTAAACAAAAGGTTTATGAACATCATCCAAATGTTCATAAACATACAATGGAAAGAACCTTAAACCATACACAAGGGGAAAGAGGTAACCGAAGCTCGAAGACTTTGCTGAAGATTCTCGGTCGGAATCGTAGGTTTGTCAAGCCTCGTCCGTGCTCGGTCTTCAGTTGCCGTCCGGGGTCCAGAGGAGCTGTCACCTTCCTCTACTTTACTCGTCTTCTTCGTGGTTTAGCTCAAGCTAACTCTTGTTGGACACACCTTGAATGCAGCGGAGACTTTCCGTCGATGGCGTTCTTGAGCTCATGGATGATGGAGGAGATCGAGGAGGAAGCTTTGGCGGAAGATTTGCAAGAAAATGGTTGTCGGAGCTTCTCCTAGGTCAAACGGTGGTGGAGAAGCGAAATGGGCGGACTGGAGCAGAAATGGCGGGCTCTCAAGTGTTTTTCTGGATCCTCCCCCAAGCCAGCAGATTTCCTGGCTTATATACTAAGACCGCAGAAATTAAGTCACGCACGGTCGAACGCACGACCGTGCGTAGACCGTGTGTTCTTAATGAAAAAGAAATGCCTTGAGGAAGAAGCAGCAGCGCCCGTGCGTTTTACTCACGCACGGTCGAAGCCGCCCGTGCGTAAAAACGCACGACCAATTCCAGATGGCCTAAAAATCAGGCTTAACAGGCGATCGTGCGTTTCCTTCGCGCACGGGCAACTACCCGTGCGTAAAAACGCACGATCAAAGACAGAACATCGTTCTCCACCCCAGATGAGGGCGCACGACCGCAGCCGTCCGTGCGTCAAGGAAACGCACGACTGTGCGATTCATGCAGACATGAATTCTGGGTAAAATAGGATGATCCATCCACCTGCATAAACATCAACACAGCTGGGAATACCCTTCCAGCTCAATACAAATACAGAATAAAAGGTTAGGGAGCACCATGTGCTTACCCCCAACAACAAGAAGCACAAAAGCAAACCAAGACGGGCCTAAATAGTGCACATAGCGCGGAAGTGATTATAAGAGAAATACAAGCAATTATAGCTCGAATAAGACGTGCACAAGAGTGAAAAATAGTCCGGATGAGTCCATAAAACCGTATAAATATTGGACTCATCAACCCCTTCCGCTCTTTGCCAAGGGTTCCAGACATGAGTGGGAAAAAGGAGTCGTGCATAAAGGTGCGAGAGTTTTGACCTTAAGCCCTTTCGCGACTAGATTGGATATTGGATCCAACGGCTGAATTTGTTGTGATTGTCTTATATCTATGCCAAAAGTTAGGATATGCGTGTGTGTGTGTGGGGGGGGGGGGGGGGGGCATCATTCACAACTTGAATATGCTATCAGTGAAGATATCACAACTCAATCTTTGGGTGAAAACATCAATCAATTGATCTTCAGACAAAACAAAGGGCATGCACACATTTCGTTTATCCAAGTAATCCGTGGTAAATTTTCTATCATATTCTACATGTTCTGTCATATCATGTTGCACAAGATTATATTGCAACATTGATAGCGGACTTAGTATTATAGTACTGGAAAATTGATTTTTTTTTCAAGAGTCCAAAGATGAGGAACGATAAATCTTAACCATAGACCCCTACATAAATCTTTTGGCATACCCTGATATTTAACCTTTGTACTAAATTTTGCTACAACTTTCTATTTCCTGAACTTCGAGCAACTCGGTTACTATTTACCCTCCAACTTCCAAATCGGCATTAAATTTTTATTTATTATATATTAAAATATAATAAAAAATTGATAGTAATGATATAAATGGAGATGATACAACAGCACTTTAATTTGGTGCATAAAATCTGAAATATTATAATACAAAAGGACTAAATAAGTAACATTAGATAATCCCCTAATTTAAATCTTCAGTCTTCAGGTTTGTGAGGTAGTAACAACGCTACTAGGTTTACAAAGAGGGATAATCAACAAAAAAATTCATAAATATTAATTATAATGTGATAGCCATACATTGTAAGCTCAGGATCGCAAAGCGACAGTAACACACATTTGGGATTACACGACACAGCGTTAGGCTCGGATGGATCCACCATTGCACCTAAAATCTACATCATGAATCACTGTATATGGTATGACCAAAGAAAGATCATTTATTCTTTTTACAAACGCTTTAATAAGATTGTAACTCATTTCTAAATCTATATCTTGAGCAAAAGCAACATGCAAGATATATACTCTATTTAATAGTTTTTTCAAGCAAAGAACCTGTATTATTATGATTTTAGCTCAGTTATCTTCTTAGAAAAAAACAGCCCCAACTCATAACATAAAATAAATAAATCTTCAAATTTATACTCCATTTAATAGTTCATGACAGCATTGAAATAGCTTATAGAAAGCATTACTTAGAAAAATAGGTTCATCTCAATGTCTGGAGACAAAGCACGCATAAGGAGGATAACGATAAAGTTTCCAACTCCATGCCAAAAGATTTGAAATCATGCAATCAAATGTTAAATACCATTGGAAGAGATAGTAGCTAAAGGCATACAACTTCATTTAATTTAGAGCGCCCCAATAAAAAAAATCATTGGAAAACATAGGCAAACTCGACCAAATTAATATCACAAAAAGGGTTGTATATAGGACACCTTTCTACTGCAACTTTTTTTCCAGATTTGATTGTCCTAAAATTCTGCTAAGGACAATATTAAACTGCTTCTTCAGTAATCCGTGTACTAAACAAAGTTTTTCGTCTATAACAACCTGGAACTTCTCATACAATGCAGGAATTGTGAATGAAAGAACCACTCCTGCAGTCAAGTCAAGAGGAAAACAAATTAAGGCAACAACCCAGCTCAATCCTAAATGAAGCACCTTACGAAAAAAAAATGAAGAAGAAACTCACCAATATAGATAAAGGTGAGGAAGCTAAATACACCGCCAATATAAGAGACAACCCATAACACCAATATGACCTAAGAAATTAGTCAAAGTGTGGTTAAAAATTATCTTCAACACGATATAAGCAAGAATGGAAGGAGAAATACCTTAAAGAAGACCTTTCTGTCCCTTCCAATTGCAATGTCACGTGCAACAGAGAGTGCATAATTGATCCATACCCGAACCTCATCAGAAACTCTTCCAACGTTCTCCTCTGTAACCTCGAGTTTGGGAAGTGGGGGAAGAGGTCTGAAATACATATTGACATCCGATTCATGGTCACATGAAAAACATGGAACAAATTGAGTTAGAAGGCAGAATGTTGTGAGGAACCTATTAAGAAGGGATGCAGATTTCGCCCAAAAGAAGAGGATGGTGACAAGAAGAAGTAGAGAGTTTGCGGTCAGAGAGAGCAATCCGTAGCCGACTATCTCAAAGAGGATCCAGAAGACAGTAGCAGCAACCGCCACGGATGCCGTCGTAGTCGGGTTCCTCCATAGTAAGGCATCGGCGACTGCGATAAGGTAGAACCCCCCAAGAAAGAAATCGATCAACGTCAACGCGTAGAAAACGGAGGAGTCTGGGTAGAAGAAAAAACAAGATGAGAGATGAGAGACCTGCACCGCCACCGAGAGCGCCGTGAACGGATAGTCGGCTCCGTCCGAGAGAAGAGGAGGGAGACGACACAGCGATGTAAGGTGATCGGTCTAGATCGTCTGAGACGGAAGCAGCCATTGGAGAAATCGATCTAGGGTTTCACGGGCCAATAGAGGAAGGATTCTGCTCGTGGGCGGATTTTCCCAACAATGGACGAGGAAGGGAAGAATTTCCAAACAGCGATGCGAGAGTTCTCATTATTAACTTAAAAACTATGATATTAAGGCTTCATTTGGTTTAGCGGTTGCGGTTGTAAAAGGAGGTGTTGCAAATGGAGGTTTGTAAATGGAGCTGTTGGAAACTGGTTGCTGGAAATGGAGATCTGTTTGAAAAGTCTGCGTTTCCAGAGCTTTTCAGAACAAAGATTCATTTGGCAAAATAGATTTTCAAAACGGAAGATTTATAAACTATAAAAAATACACTCTTTTACTCAAACAGTCTACAAAATACCAACTCGAAATCCCCTGACATGATCTCGAATTTTACACACACAATCACATACACACAAAAATAATCACACACACAATCAAATTCCTCTAACATGCTTGAAAAAAATGTTATACACACATACATATAATCAAATTCCTATAACAGAACAACATTCATGTTCTATGATGGTTGTAATCCATCATAGGAAGAGAGAAAACCTAAAAAAATAACTAGCTCTGAGAATATTACCAGCTATGAGGAAGTTGGTGGCAGAGGAGGGCTTTTGGGGGGTGAACTTGGATGATAACAAGCTCTGAGAAAGAAATCCACGATTGTCTATTCTGTTGTCGGAGACGGAGTCGACCAAACAAACTGTAGGCCAAATTGAGAGCGTTAACAGTTGTAGTATGCCAGTTAATACAAGTGATCTAGTCCAATCAGTACAAACACACATAAATGGAACAAGAAAACGAGGATCAATATCAACATGGGACAAATTGTGTGATTCAACAACTCCAGCATGGCAGAAAATAGAGTGATCCAGTTCAATCAGTTCAAGCCCGCATAAATGGAACAAGAAAAATAGTAGTCCTATTCCCAGGAAAGAAACTTACAGCGGGAGACGGCGATCTGGTGGACCCCCTAATAAGCCCTGAAGAACGGCCTTTGCAGCTATGTTGAATGCGAACCTTTCCAGCTATGTTGTCGGAGTATGGATCTGGAGAAATAAGGAAAAGAGGGAAGATGAGATGCGGCGAGAAGAGGATGATGAGATGCGGCCTCTGCAGAAATAAGGAAGAAGAGGGAAGAGGAGGAAGAGGGAAGAGGAGGAAGAAGATAATAAACAAGAACACTCACCGGCGGCGAGAAGAGGAGCAGCGTCGAGAAGAAGGAGCAGCGTCGCGAGAACTGATGCCCTAGCGCTTCGCCTCCGGAGCAAACGCGAGCAACTGGAGCTAAACACGCAGGTTTCGGACCGCGGGTTTTTGATCAGCGAAGAAACGCGTGCGGCTGCAAACGGTGGCGGAAAACCAAATGGAAAATCGATCGCTTATTGCGTTTTAGCAAAACGAAAAGCAGCAAAAAGCTAAACCAAATGAGGCCTAAATTACTGAGTCCTTTGCAAATATAAAGTGAACTTCAAATCTTGAATTCTCGAATGTAGATTTATGTTTCGTTTGGAGTAAGTTTTTTTTCTGCTTCGATGATGTTAACTCAGAATCTTGTGATCACAGTCAGCAGCATGTTGGGCTAGAGAGCACGCAAGTCTGATCAGAGCACCTGCAAATTAGTTCGAGCAAGTACCTACACGACCACTTAGCGGTATGCCGATACACAACCAAAAATACAGCACAAAATAACAACAATAAAAGTGACACACAGATATAACGTGGAAACCCAATAGGGTGAAAATCACGGGACGATCGGAGTCCAACCCGGAAAGCCGCCACTAAAAAAGTGTAAAACGGATAGGCAATTACAAGGCTTTCCCTCCTCGATCCACACAAGATCTTCACCAACTTCGCACCACACAATAATACACAATAAACAGTAGCAGAAAAATTGCAAGTTACCGACAATGGCGGACGAGACGGATTACACAAATCCTCTCCAAGATGCCTCTTTGAATCTTTGCCAAAGTCTGCTCCAGATCCAATCCGTGTAGGCGAAGTATTCCTCGTCAACGTCACAGAGACGTCCGAAAGCTCTCTCCAAACTAAGACACTTGCCACAAAGGCCTCACTAGAAACTCTTTCAATGCTTGAGATGGGAGAGAAGTGGATGTCTTACCCCTCCTCCTTCATGCATATTTATAAGGCCAAAACCAAGGGGTAGATGGTGGTAGATAGCATGTGCATGAAGCTTCCATGAAGCTTCCCTCGGTCAAAAGCACATGTCATGAAGCTTCCTCTGGGCACTTTCCTAGAAGCTTCCTTCAAGAGCACATGTTGATTTCTTAGTCAAAGGCGGCTACCTCTTTTCACACTTGCATGAAACACATGCTTGAAAGCATGGTCAAAAGGTGGCTAGCCCCTTTCACACTTAGGAGAAAATACCTCATCAAATCTCCCCCTTTTCGACTAAGTAAAAAATGTGTCCTTCTAATTATCTTCATTTGGTAAGATCTTCATGTCTCCTCCATATGTCGATAGATCCAACACCACCAAGTTCGAGTTAGTAAAACTCAAATCCACAGTTTTCTCCACAAAGGACGGGAATTGTACCCAACAATTTATCACATTTGCATTTATGTGGAAGAGATCGTCATGCCAGCGATCCTCACACAATGTTTGAACTTTCCCCTCGACATAGTCTTCGTAAGCATATCCGCTCCATTGTCATCTGTGTGCACCTTCTACAAATCCAGCTCTCTCTGCTCTAGAGTATCGCGTATCCAATGATACCGCGTATCAATATGCTTGAATCTCGAGTGGAAGGTGGGGTTCTTCCCTAAATGAATCGCGCTCTGGCTGTCACATAAGAGTGTGTAGCGCTCCTGAGTGAAACCCAACTCTTTGATGAAACACTTCATCCAAAGAAGCTCTTTTTCTGTCTCAGTGACTGCAATAAACTCTGCCTCCGTAGTCGACAGTGCAACGCACTTCTGCAGTCTCGACTGCCATGACACAGCTCCCCCTGCAAATAGGATCAGGTACCCAGAGGTCGATCTTCTAGAGTCCAAATCTCCAGCCATATCAGCATCAGTGTAGCCCAGTAGCTCTGGCTCACTATCTCCAAACCTTAACGTCAAGTCTGACGTCCCATGCAAGTACCTTAGAATCCATTTCACAACGCTCCAATGTTCTCTTCCGGGATTGGAGAGAAACCTGCTCACAGTGCCTACAGCATGCGCTATATCAGGGCGAGTGCATATCATGGCATACATAAGACTACCAACTGCAGAAGCATAGGGGACCTTCTGCATCTCCTCTTTCTCCTCAGGTGTGCTCGGGCACTGGTCAGCGGTAAGTCTGAAGTGAGCTGCAAGCGGCGTGCTCACCTTCTTCGCCTGATCCATACTAAATCTCTGTAGCACCTTCCTGATATATCTTTCCTGCGATAACCAAAGTAACTTGGAGCCTCTATCTATCCGAATATGCATCCCTAAGATGGTCTTCGCAGCTCCCAAGTCCTTCATCGCAAATGTGGAGCTCAACTGCCGCTTCAGCTCGGCAATGCGCGCAGTGCTCCTCCCAATTATCAGCATGTCATCGACATAAAAGAGCAAAATAATGAAATCTTCTGGAGCGTACTGCTTCACAAACACGCAGTGATCAAGGGTGGTCCTCCTGAAATCGATCTCCCCCATAAAAGCATCGAACTTCTTGTACCACTATCGCGGGGCCTGCTTCAGGCCATACAAACTCTTCTTCAGGCGACAGACTAGACTCTCCTTCCCTTTCACCATGAAACCTTCAGGCTGATCCATATAAAGCTCTTCCTCAAGATCGCCATGTAGAAAGGCAGTCTTGACATCCATTTGCTCAATCTCCAGGTCTAGCCTTGCAACAAGGCCAAGAACAACCCGGATTGACGACATCTTCACAACAGGAGAGAAGATCTCATCAAAATCAACTCCCTGTTTTTGACTGAAACCCTTCACCACTAATCTTGCCTTGTATCTGAGTGGTGTCGAGGGGTCTCCCTGCTTTACTCTAATAATCTATCGATTCTTCGGAGCCTTCTTGCCCTTAGGCAATTGATGCGATAATTTCGACAAGTGCACCGGTCGCGCAAGTAATAATAATGGGGAAAATCCCCGAGTGTCGGTCTCTCAAGGAACACAATAAGGTGGAGTTAGGTTTCGAGGAAGGACTTGAGATCGAAGTCCTTGGTCGGGGTTACAATGGATGGTTGGTTTGGTTTGCGAATAGTAAAATAAAATATTACGACTACTCCTATGCGATGCCGCTATGCAAAGCTTCGCTTGGCGGAATGGAGACTAGGCAGGCCTTGAGCTCACTGCGTCGCAAGGGCGGATGGACGAGTAGGCAAGCGGAGTCGAACTGTGCAGGCCTTGAGCGCGCTGCTTCGTTAGGCGGGATGGAGTACGGGCCGCGATGCCACGCTTCGGTAGGCGGATGGGCGAGTAGGCTAACGGAATGGAATGGAGAGAAAGGCAGAATGAGGGTCGCAAGCACCTCTTCGCAAAGCACACCACTAACAATTGTTAGGGCGACACAACACAACGAACAATCCACACCACGGGGCACACCTCAAGTGAAAATATAACAAGATTACTCAATCACATAGACATGATTTCATACTAATGTTAACAAGTAAAAATATACTTCATCAAAATGTTGGTTCTAGCTACATACACATCAATAAGAGAAGAATAAGGCAAGAAATCGACCGAATCCGAAGTCTCGTTGTAGATTCACGGTTGGAATCGCCGGGTTGTCAATCCGCGTCCTAGCTCGGTCCGCAACTACGTCCGGGGTAGAGAGAGCTGTCACTACTCTCCAATGAGCCCGTCTTCTTCGTGTCACGATCCGGTAGAGGTTGCAAACTTCCTCTTGCTTGATGGCGATGGCGGCTAAACCTTTCTTGAAGCACTCGGATGAAGGAGGAGGCCGAGAGGAAACTCCGGCTCAAGATTGGCGTGAAGAACAAGCCCGGAGCACCTCCATATGGTGGGCGACGGTGGAGGGGCGAAATCGGAGCCCTGGAGCGAGAAAACGGCGGAAGAAAATCGGGATCCCGACCTAATTCGCGAGCAGGTCGTTTTATAGGCGCTGGAATAAACAGTGCGCACGGTCATTGGCGCACGACCAGTGGTCGTGCGCACTAGAATTCTGCGATCGCGCGCACAACCTGGGCAGAACCTGCAAGAAACGAAATTTATAAAATAAAATGTTCGCATGACCAGTGGCGCACGACCGGTGGTCGTGCGCACTATCGTCGGTGGTCGTGCGCATTAGACGAAACAGAACTCAGAAATTTAATGATAAGTGCGCACGAACAGTGGCGCACGACCGGTGGTCGTGCGCACTGGCGTTGATGGTCGTGCACACTACACCAAACAGAACTCATGAAAAAAGGGTTAAGTGCACACGATCAGTGGCGCACGACCAGTGGTCGTGCGCAATAGAACAAGTGATCGTGCGCAGTGTTCCTGTGCAGAATTGCACCGGAAACACCTGCACGACTCCAATTCCAACACAACCACGAATCTAGCCACTGAGAGTGGCACCTAACAGTGCATGAAAACTACTAATGACGATAAGCACGAAATCACACCAAAGTGGCCCAGAAGTGCACCTAGCATGGATTATCAAATATAACCTATAACAGGGCTAAAGTGCGGTGAAATGACTGAATAGCGGCCCGGATGAGTCCATAAATGTGTATATGATCAGGACTCATCACACCCCCAGACTTAACTGTTTGCGTGTCCCGAGCAAACAAATTCTAAGCGAACTAGGAAAGAACAGTAGATGGCACTGGAACATTACACTACAGAGTACCATGCGAAGTCGCATGCTCACGTGCATAAGAAAAATAGTAGAAAAGATTTCTGATTATAAAAACAGTTTATATATTTCTAAAAGAGTAAAAGCATATTACAACTACTCAAAATGGTGAACAGCGGTGAATCATTCGGTCGTGCATACGGAGAAAGTAAACTAAGCGCTGAGATGAGCATTGCTCAAGATTGGGGTGCCGGACAACTCCACCGAAATCCATCGGTGTCAGTGACCATAGGCTCACCCGGTCACATTCTCTCCACGACACTAGATTGGTCCATAGCGTGAGTCGGTAGGACTTTTAGGTTTTAATTGAGGCTTGGGTTACGGTGAGGTAAACAATGATAAACAAGAGGGCTTATAACACGCAACCCAAATGAGCTTTAATATAACTACCCGCGCACCAAAATCGAACGCAAGTGCACCACACCCCCAGACTTGGACTTTTGCAACATAGGTGTGTGCACCGCCTACTCCCAATACATAATTTTCTACATGATTTTTCAATAAAACTCATTTTTTTTCTCTTTTCCTTTTCATTCTTTTTTTTCTTTCTATCTTCTTTTTCTTGTCTTTTTTTCTTTCAGCAAAATTTTCAAATGAGCATATCCACAGATTCACAAAATAAACACCACAATCAACGCCCCCCACAATGTAAATAAAGCTACAACTAAAGCTCAGATTTGGGTGTGCGACTAGGTTAGGCTTTTAGGCTTTGGTGAGATAAAAGTGGGGCTGAATCAAGAGGAAGGGGTAGGCATAAAGGGGCTAGCAAGGGTAGATGATAGGCATGAAATAAAAAGCTCAACCGGGCCAAAATAATGGCCTACGTCATTCTCACGCACTAGAACTATCCTATGCCAATGCTTCAAGAATCGCTTGGGGCAAGTTCTAGCCACCGAGAAAGATTCTCCTTTCTCCCGACTCAAGCAATACGAGTCTAGCGATCGTTTACACACATCCCTATGCTACCGTTTGATTCCACCGGATTCACCATTTGAGTAGAGTAAACAACATTTACACTAATAGAGAAAAATATAAAACCATAAGTATAAAGAGAAGTCTAATCTACACAAATTCCTATGCAACCGAGCACTCGACTAGGAGCACTACTAGAGTCAACATTTTACTCTGCTACATAGTCCTAAGCCATCACCTAGACTTTCCCAAATAAGCAGAAGAATTAAATTCACAACAGAGCAAGCAAACAGATGAGTACGCGCTCAAGTGGGTGCTTTGGTGTGCAATGAAAATAAACAAAACATTTTAAATGAAATCTTCTAGTATGCAGTGCAATAGTGCACGTGAGCGGGTAAACAAAACTACTCTCCCCCAGACTTAAACTAAACAATCCGCATAATATATGACATGAAAATCAGCAAAGGCTAGAGAAAGAGAGTACCCAGTGCTCAGAAATGAGCACACCAGAAGATTGGCGTGTAAGCTAAAATGAGCCGCAGCATCCGCCATCCAGAAAAGATACCTGCAGGGGTCAGCTCCGCAAAAACAAAAGAAAATAGAAAACTAAAATAAAGTGCAATTAACTAAATAAAATTAGAAAAGAAATGAAAATGCAGGAAACATTAAGATAACTACTGGAGTTATTGTCCTCCCAGCATGACTTATTCAGGTTTTGCACAGTTCTAGCTTATTGGCCTATGAAAAAGGAAATGCACAGGTAACTGTTCTAATATGCGCATCGGTAGCGGGTACCGATACGGAGACAGAGCAGTCACCCCTCTACCTAAATAATAATGATACCTGCTCCTCACAGGTAGAGGGAAAAGAAAGTAAGAAGAGGAGGAGGCCTGGTCCTCACTCATCTCACCAAAACTATCCTTGCCCAGCAAGGTATCGTCCACAGCAGTTCCGCAGGAGGAGAAGGCAACGAATGAGGCTTCCTTAATGGAGGAGGAATCAACCTCCTCGCATAAAAGGACACACTCATCATTGACTTGAGCACAAAGCTCCAAGTCCTCCTGAAGTACCTGTGAAGATTCAACCTGCACAGGCTCGGGTGAAGAGGGGGGATCGAGAAATAAACAAGATGAAGAACATAAATAATCAAAAATCGGGGGAGTGGTCCCGGTCTCACTCCCATCAGGTTGGGGAAGTAAAATAATGTTGACATTGTCATCAATGCCGCAAGGTTCAGCGGGATCGACAGTGGCCATGCCCAAGATTTGGACTTCCTCCACCGGTGTTGAGAAAAGCTCCTCTTCACCTAGAAGGTTGTCCTCCTCCATAGGAGCAGGCATAACACATAAATCGCCAGCCTCATCCCGCGACACAACCTCAACAATGTCGTCAGAGATGAAAGTAGTATGCACAACAGGGGGAGGAATAGTGCTTGGATAAATGTCAAGCACTGATTCCTCACAAAGAATCGAATCCACTAGGGGTGGTGGATGCACATGGAGAATAGGCTCAGCAATGTTGGTGCATAGATCAGCCGCACATCCGGTGACCGTATCCATGCCATTCCCTTCAAGATGTGAAGGTGACAAAGACACATAACCGGATGTTGAAGGTGTGCCGCCAGAGTTAGGAGTTGGGACGATTCGGATATCCGGCTCGTCATCCTCATCCAATTGGCGAAGATACTCGGCACAGTCCTTCAAGACGTGATCAGTGCTCCGACAAAACCGGCACTGCCTTGCAGGCTTCTTTGGCACAGCGGGAGCTGAAGCCGAAAAGAAGTATGGCGGTAAAGGCTCAGTAGAGTAGCCATAAGACTTACGCGCACCATATGGAGTATCAGACGAAGTCGGTGCTCCATATGCTGGGCTATAAGAATTATGCCTACTATTCTCCGTAGGGCATTCATCACTAGAGTGGGAGGTAGCTCCACACCAACGACAACGGAAATTAAGATGTGCCCACATAGTGTGAAGATAATACGATTCAAAAATAAAAATGCTATTGTGCAAAATACTACACCTAACAAAAATTACTAAAACAACCTAATTAAAACAGGAAAATGGAATAAAAAGAAATAAAATAAAGAAATGCAATTTACAAATGGAAGGGCTTCTCTCTCAGGTTCTCCCTCTCCAGAAAACTCACACGACTGTGTTCCCCGGCAACGGCGCCAAAAACTTGATGCGATAATTTCGGCAAGTGCACCGGTCGCGCAAGTAATAATAATGGGGAAAATCCCCGAGTGTCGGTCTCTCAAGGAACACAGTAAGGTGGAGTTAGGTTTCGAGGAAGGACTTGAGATCGAAGTCCTTGGTCGGGGTTACTGATGCGATATTTTCGGCAAGTGCACCGGTCGCTGTCAAGTAATAATTGTGGAGAATAAATTCCCCGGATGTCGGTCTCTTGAGGAATGCAGGATGGGTGAACGAATCGCGCAGTGATGATTGTTACACAAGCGTTCAACAAACACAAAGAGGGGTTTTTGGTTGGTTTTCCTAATCTTAGCAATAACAAAAGAAATGCGGGTCGAAAACACCGCTTCGCAAAGTGAGGTGGATGCAACGGCCGCGATGCCGTGCTTCGTGAGGCGGATGAAGTGAACTCAAGTGCGAGAGGGTGAGGGTCGCAAACACCTCTTCACAACCGCCGTTAGCTCTTGCTAACGCGGGTCAAACACCTTGCGTGCGGGCGCGAGTGAGTGAATGAGAACGGAGTGAATCACAACCAAACCATGAAGAATAACAAAGAGACATTCATTTAAACAAATAACATCTAAATATTTGAGTTTTACAAGGTTTAAAGAGTACAACGAGGAAAGAGGAAAGAAATAACCGATGTTGAAGACTAGCGGCCGTTCACGGCCGGAATGGTAGGTTGTCGGGCTACCTCCGGACTCGGACGGACAATGCTTCCGGCGTAGAGAGCTGTCACGATCTCCCTACGTGCTCCGTCGTCTTCGACTTTAGGTTTCTTCTTCTTCTCACCGAGCGGAATGAAAGAATGCTTGCTTGGAGGCTTGCGGACGATGGAGAACTCTCACGGACAATGGAGGAAGTCTTAGAATGGATGGAGGAGGCTTCCCTTTGCATAGGAGATGAAGTGGAGGCGTCCCAAGGTGGAAATCGGCGGCGTATGGAACAGGAATCCCGCTCCCGGCATGAACGATCCGCCCTAAAATCGCAACAGGCGTTTAAATAGGCGCTGGATTAAATACTGCGCACGATCATTGGCGCACGACCAGTGGTCGTGCACACTAGAATCCTGTGATCGTGCGCCTGTCTGGGTAGAACCCGCAAGAAACGGAGTTTATAGAAGCTAATGTTCGCACGACCAGTCGCGCACGACCGGTGGTCGTGCGCACTGGAGTCGATGGTCGTGCGCACTACAGCAAACAGAACTCGGAAAATAAATGATCAGTGTGCACGAGCAGTGGCGCACGACCGGTGGTCGTGCGCACTGGCGTTGGTGGTCGTGCGCACTGCACCAAACAGAACTCGTGAAAAAGGGTTAAGTGCACACGATCAGTGGCGCACGACCAGTGGTCGTGCGCAATAGAACCGGTGATCGTGCGCAGTGTTCCTGTGCAGAATTGCACCGGGAACACTTGCACGACTCCTATTCCAGCATAACCACAGATCTAGCCACTGAAAGTGGCACCTAACAGCACAAGAATACTACTAAAGACAAGAAGCACGAAAATCACACCAAAGTGGGCCAAGATGTGCACCTAGCATGGATTATCAAATATAAACTAAAACAAGGCTAAAGTGCGGAGAAATGACTAAATAACGGCCCGGATGAGTCCATAAATGTGTATATGATCAGGACTCATCACACCCCCAGACTTAACTGTTTGCGCGTCCCGAGCAAACGAATCCGGCGGAGCGTGAAAACGATAATTGACACAGAGAATTACACAAAGGAGTACGGTGCGAAGTAACATACACATGCAAGTAGAGAATTTAGTAGAAGGAGATTCTAGATATGCTAAATAATTTACAAGAGTATTAAAGCATAATTAAAGATTTAGATGTACTCAATTGGTGACTTATGAAGAATTTGACGATCATGCCCGGTATGAAAGTGACGAGACACTGAGGCGGGTGTTGCAAAAGATCGGGGCTGAGGAATAACTCCGCTGAAATCCATCAACGTCGTGAACCATACGCTTGCCCGGTCACACTCTCTCCACGACGCTAGCAAACTCGCAAGTCAAATCAGTAGGGCTTTTAGGAGTAAAACGGGGCTTAGGTTACGATATGATATTTCAAAGTTAAACACGGCGGCTACGCAACCCAAGTGAGCAAACGGAACGCTGCACCACGCAAGACCAACAACAATGCTCGTGTGACACACCCCCAGACTTATCATGAAAACCAGGAGTGCGCACGGCCTACTTCACAAATACCAACAGATTTTGTTTGTTTTTAGCTCGGGCGGATTTTTTCAAAATACTCTTTTTTTTTTCTTTTACAAATTTTACTTCTTTTATGAAACCCCCGGTTGGTTCAAAATCAGCAGATGGACGTTATTTTCCCATCATAACACAACGATTCCACACTCCACACAAGTTTAGAATTATGAGCGCAGTTAAAAACAATCTGGTTGCGGGCGTGGGATAGGCTTCAGGCTTTGGTGGATGAAGAGGAGCTGAACAAAGGATTGGTAGGCACAAAATTGGCTTGCAAAGGTGAATGAAATGGACATGGAATAACAAAGCTCAAACTAGCCAAATGGTGGCCTACATCATGTTTGACTCAACGAGTAGCTCTCATCCATGCTTCGAGAGTCGCTTGGGGCAAGTTCTTAGCCCACGAGAAAGATAAACCTTCCTCCCGACCCGAGCAACACACGACTAGCAATCGCACACACACAACACCGGGTTATCGTCAATTCCATACAAATTCACCATTTGAGTATATTAAATCTAAATTTACGCAGAAATACTAAACATAAATTAGATGCATAAAGAAAATCTAGTTCTACACAAATTCTACCATAGCATGCGAAGTGACTAGAACACTACATGAGTCAACATCGCACTCCAAATAATAATTCCTACGTTAACAACCTATTTCATACTCCAACCAAGATAGTTTACAACGGAACAACAACAAAAAGATAACCGCGCACTCAAGTGGGTGAAGTGGTGTGAGAAGAATGCAACGATGATAATGAAAATGATAAATAAAAAGCAACCTTCTAGTATGCAATGCAGCATGTGCACATTGGATAACAACAACCGCTCCCCCAGACTTAAGCTAAGCGATATATCTAGAAATTGAAGCAAAAAGAGGGGAGGAAGTGTTACCCAATGCTCAGAAATGAGCATACCAGACGATTGGCGTTTATGATCACGAATAGTCCGCAGCATCCGCACCATCGAACACAAAACCTGCAAGCACAAACTCAAAGCAACAAAAGCAAATACAAAAGCTGAACTAAAAGAAGTTAGAAAAAAAAAAGTACGAAAACAGGAAATCTGGGTTGTCTCCCAGGAGCGCTTTCATTTAACGTCCTTAAGCTGGACCAAATACCTGTATTAGCAGTGTTTATAAAGTGCAGGAATTAAAAAGAAATCTCAAAAAAAAAGTTCACCACAGCAAATAAAACACACATCAACTAAAAGCGCTCTTATGGTGTGCTTCTCCCGTAGCACGTAGGCGGGAGGTGAAGGCTTTAGGGCCAGCACTGGTATTACCCCATGCTCCCCTAACCTCCGCCACCTTGCCACGGAGAGCGGCAGCACGAGCGTCGCGTAGAAGTTTTTCCTTTTTAAGTTTGGTGACAGTCGGAGACTGCCACCGTTGAGAGTTCTCAGATTTTTCCTCCTTAGAATCAGGTGGCGTCACTTCCGGCATCGTGGTGACTACCGGATCGGCCCAGGAGATGGAGCACTTAGATAGTTTATTACATGATTCACCATATGAAGATAAATAATCAGCAACCCTAACTACATTCACGTCAACGTTTCCCGAACTGCCGTCTTCCTCCTTCTCGGAGTCGAATTCCTTCCGGAAGTCGACCTCTTCTTCCTCATCCGATTGGAGCTCCTCCATTCCTCCTTCACCTGTTTCTTGATCATGTATCTTTCCTGCACATCTTAGAAATTCATCAGAAATGACGAGAGGGGGAGGAGTGGATGTGTCAGCTGTAGCTTTGAGGCGAGTGGGCTGCAGCGCCTTGTTAGGTAGGAGAACACACCCCGTAGCGAAGTCAAGGGTGGCGCCGCTCTCTTTCAAGAACGGCACGCCCAGGATAGGAATGGATTGATTTTCCTGAGGGCCCAACACCTGAAAGTCCGCGACCACAGTCGTCCCCTCAACTATTACTTCCACATTTCTCACTTCCCCCTCAGATTGGAAAATAGTGCCGTTAGCGAGAATAAGCGATTTCCTTTCCTCCGTGTTCATCTCAAGTTGTAATTTCGCAACATCTTGCAGTGCAATGACGTTGCGGGAGGAACCGGAATCGCATAAAGCTTTTGTTTCAACCTTATTGATGGCACAAGAAATTACCAGCTCACTCGGTTCAACCTCTACCACATCCCTAAGACTCTTCCCTTGATCAATTGGGTTCTTCTCCGTGTTGCTGGGAAGGGTCCCCTGCGATCGCTCGGTTAGCACTTGGGCCAATTGGCCCAACTGCGTCTCCAGGTTTCGCATGGATGCAGTTTGACTTACCATATTCGAATTAGCTACTTGCATGAATTTCTCCATCATCTCTTCTAGATTACTCTTTTTTTGAGTAGGGGGTGCTTGATTATTGTCCGGGTGTGGTGGCCTCGGTTGGCTCCCGGAGGCGTAAGCATCGTTTTGATGCTGCCCCGGTGCCCATCGTTGGCCAGGTGTGTTTGGATTCCACGAGAAGTTCGGGTGACTTCTCGCTCCCGGATTATAAGCATTATTGAAAGGCGCCCCCCTAGGCTGATTTCCTACATAATTAACAGATTCGTTCAAGTTCAAGTGTGCGAAGTCACCTGCCACGTTGTTCCCCGAACACTCATACGCGTGGTGGCCTCCGCCTCCACATCCCTCGCAGGTAATGACAGCAGCAGTCGCAGATGGTGAGGGGAGAGAGTCGACCATGAAAAGACTTCGGCCGCTTCTTGGAGCATTTCTCCCTGCAGTCCAGAATGTACTGTGGGAGGCAGTGTCGCGCAGAATTCGAAGGGCTTCTTCAGGAGTGTGGTTCATCAAGGTACCACCCGCCGCAGCATCGATCATTGCCCTGTAGTTGGGCTCGATCGCGAAGTAGAACAATTCAACCACATTCCATGGTTGGAGCTCGTGGCCAGGGCAACGACGAAGGAGATCGTTGAGGCGCTCCCATGCTTCAGCAAGGGTCTCTTGGTCAAGTTGGCGAAATGTGGCGATCTCCCGCCGCAAGCTTACAATCTTATCCACAGGGTGGAATTTAGCAAGGAACTTGGATGCGAGGGCATCCCAAGTTGCAGCAGTCCCGGGCGGAATGGAGTGGAGCCACACCTTTGCTTTGTCGCGGAGTGAAAAGGGAAACAGTCTAAGCTTGACCGTGTCGTCAGCAATCCCTGCGTAGCGGAAGGTTCCGCAAATATCAGAAAACTCCGCCAGATGCAGATGCGGATCTTCGCTGGCCAACCCCGAGAACTGAGCGTTGTTCCGGATGATGTTTAAGATCGCTGGCTTGATCTCAAACTGATTATTCATAATGTTTGGCCCGAACCCCGGATACACACTCCCAGCAGTTGGAGTGGTGTAGTCCCTCATCGTGCGGGGTCGAGGCCTGACCGCCTCCTGCTCAATCCCAGGCTGATGTTCCCCCACGCCGGGCATTCTCGGATCAACATCATTTGGGTCTACCTGATCACCCATGGCCGCTTGTACAACCGCAGCGCGCCTTCGCGCGCGAGCAGTTCGTTCGATTTCTGGATCAAAAGGTGCGAGTTCACCTGCGACCTGCCTCTGCATGAACTGTCAAAAACAAAAAGAGAAACAAAGAAAATAAAATAAATAAAAAAAAAACAACTGCTCGTATAACGAAAGTCACAACACAAGACGAAACACGCCTGCATTCCCCGGCAACGGCGCCAAAAACTTGATGCGATATTTTCGGCAAGTGCACCGGTCGCTGTCAAGTAATAATTGTGGAGAATAAATTCCCCGGATGTCGGTCTCTTGAGGAATGCAGGATGGGTGAACGAATCGCGCAGTGATGATTGTTACACAAGCGTTCAACAAACACAAAGAGGGGTTTTTGGTTGGTTTTCCTAATCTTAGCAATAACAAAAGAAATGCGGGTCGAAAACACCGCTTCGCAAAGTGAGGTGGATGCAACGGCCGCGATGCCGTGCTTCGTGAGGCGGATGAAGTGAACTCAAGTGCGAGAGGGTGAGGGTCGCAAACACCTCTTCACAACCGCCGTTAGCTCTTGCTAACGCGGGTCAAACACCTTGCGTGCGGGCGCGAGTGAGTGAATGAGAACGGAGTGAATCACAACCAAACCATGAAGAATAACAAAGAGACATTCATTTAAACAAATAACATCTCAATATTTGAGTTTTACAAGGTTCAAAGAGTACAACGAGGAAAGAGGAAAGAAATAACCGATGTTGAAGACTAGCGGCCGTTCACGGCCGGAATGGTAGGTTGTCGGGCTACCTCCGGACTCGGACGGACAATGCTTCCGGCGTAGAGAGCTGTCACGATCTCCCTACGTGCTCCGTCGTCTTCGACTTTAGGTTTCTTCTTCTTCTCACCGAGCGGAATGAAAGAATGCTTGCTTGGAGGCTTGCGGACGATGGAGAACTCTCACGGACAATGGAGGAAGTCTTAGAATGGATGGAGGAGGCTTCCCTTTGCGTAGGAGATGAAGTGGAGGCGTCCCAAGGTGGAAATCGGCGGCGTACGGAACAGGAATCCCGCTCCCGGCATGAACGATCCGCCCTAAAATCGCAACAGGCGTTTAAATAGGCGCTGGATTAAATACTGCGCACGATCATTGGCGCACGACCAGTGGTCGTGCGCACTAGAATCCTGTGATCGTGCGCCTGTCTGGGTAGAACCCGCAAGAAATGGAGTTTATAGAAGCTAATGTTCGCACGACCAGTCGCGCACGACCGGTGGTCGTGCGCACTGGAGTCGATGGTCGTGCGCACTACAGCAAACAGAACTCGGAAAATAAATGATCAGTGCGCACGAGCAGTGGCGCACGACCGGTGGTCGTGCGCACTGGCGTTGGTGGTCGTGCGCACTGCACCAAACAGAACTCGTGAAAAAGGGTTAAGTGCACACGATCAGTGGCGCACGACCAGTGGTCGTGCGCAATAGAACCGGTGATCGTGCGCAGTGTTCCTGTGCAGAATTGCACCGGGAACACTTGCACGACTCCTATTCCAGCATAACCACAGATCTAGCCACTGAAAGTGGCACCTAACAGCACAAGAATACTACTAAAGACAAGAAGCACGAAAATCACACCAAAGTGGGCCAAGATGTGCACCTAGCATGGATTATCAAATATAAACTAAAACAAGGCTAAAGTGCGGAGAAATGACTAAATAACGGCCCGGATGAGTCCATAAATGTGTATATGATCAGGACTCATCAGTTACAATGGATGGTTGGTTTGGTTTGCGAATAGTAAAATAAAATATTACGACTACTCCTATGCAATGCCGCTATGCAAAGCTTCGCTTGGCGGAATGGAGACTAGGCAGGCCTTGAGCGCACTGCGTCGCAAGGGCGGATGGACGAGTAGGCAAGCGGAGTCGAACTGTGCAGGCCTTGAGCGCGCTGCTTCGTTAGGCGGGATGGAGTACGGGCCGCGATGCCACGCTTCGGTAGGCGGATGGGCGAGTAGGCTAACGGAATGGAATGGAGAGAAAGGCGGAATGAGGGTCACAAGCACCTCTTCGCAAAGCACACCACTAACAATTGTTAGGGCGACACAACACAACGAACAATCCACACCACGGGGCACACCTCAAATGAAAATATAACAAGATTACTCAATCACATAAACATGATTTCATACTAATGTTAACAAGTAAAAATATACTTCATCAAAATGTTGGTTCTAGCTACATACACATCAATAAGAGAAGAATAAGGCAAGAAATCGACCGAATCCGAAGTCTCGTTGTAGATTCACGGTTGGAATCGCCGGGTTGTCAATCCGCGTCCTAGCTCGGTCCGCAACTACGTCCGGGGTAGAGAGAGCTGTCACTACTTTCCAATGAGCCCGTCTTCTTCATGTCACGATCCGGTAGAGGTTGCAAACTTCCTCTTGCTTGATGGCGATGGCGGCTAAACCTTTCTTGAAGCACTCGGATGAAGGAGGAGGCCGAGAGGAAACTCCGGCTCAAGATTGGCATGAAGAATAAGCCCGGAGCACCTCCATATGGTGGGCGACAGTGGAGGGGCGAAATCGGAGCCCTGGAGCGAGAAAATGGCGGAAGAAAATCGGGATCCCGACCTAATTCGCGAGCAGGTCGTTTTATAGGCGCTGGAATAAACAGTGCGCACGGTCATTCACGACCACTAGAATTCTGCGATCGTGCGCACAACCTGGGCAGAACCTGCAAGAAACGAAATTTATAAAATAAAATGTTCGCACGACCAGTGGCGCACGACCGGTGGTCGTGCGCACTATCGTCGGTGGTCGTGCGCATTAGACGAAACAGAACTCAGAAATTTAATGATAAGTGCGCACGACCGGTGGTCGTGCGCACTAGCGTTGATGGTCGTGCGCACTACACCAAACAGAACTCATGAAAAAAGGGTTAAGTGCACACGATCAGTGGCGCACGACCAGTGGTCGTGCGCAATAGAACAAGTGATCGTGCGCAGTGTTCATGTGCAGAATTGCACCAGAAACACCTACACGACTCCAATTCCAGCACAACCACGAATCTAGCCACTGAGAGTGGCACCTAACAGTGCATGAAAACTACTAATGACGATAAGCACGAAATCACACCAAAGTGGCCCCAGAATTGCACCTAGCATGGATTATCAAATATAACCTATAACAGGGCTAAAGTGCGGTGAAATGACTGAATAGCGGCCCGGATGAGTCCATAAATGTGTATATGATCAGGACTCATCAGCAATCGTACCAGCTCATAAGTATGGTTCACATACAGAGACTGCATCTCCTCTTGCATAGCAACCATCCACTATTTCTTCTCTGAGCTCAACACTGCTTCAGCAAAGCACTCGGGCTCCCCCCGCATCAGTCAACAAAATATACTCAATAGCAGAGTATCTCGAAGATGGTTGTCTGACTCGATCAGACCTCCGTGGAGCGAGCTCAGCTGCTGGTATGGGCACATCATCAATGATGTCCTCTGTAGGCTCGCCATCATTCATGTACTCATGGCCTGGAAGTGGCTCAACGCCCTGCACTGGATCAGGCTCTGCGGTCTCCTCAGTATCGTCACCTCCAGTCATAGGAGACTCTTCATCAGTGTGAGAGTCAGCCTTCTCAGTCTTTTCAGGATCAAGCATAGTCTGATCCTCAAAAAATATGGCGTCGCGACTGCGTACAAGCTTCTTCTCAACCGGATCAAAGAACCTGTAGCCAAACTCACCGCTGCGTCCATATCCCAAAAATATGCATTGACGGGTCTTAGAATCTAACTCGATCTTTCATCCTAAGGGATGTGCACAAAGGCTTTGCAGTCGAAGACCCTCAAGTGACTATACGAAGGGTCCTTCCCATACCAGACCTTATCAGGAACATCCTCCTGCAATGCATAACTGGGAGATAGGTTGATGACGTGTGCAGCTGTGTATAAAGCCTCACCCAAAAACATGCTAGGTAGCTTTGACTCAGGTAGCATGCACCTCACCCTCTCCATCAAGGTCCTGTTTATCCTTTCAGCTACGTCATTTAGCTGCGGCGTCTTGGGCGGAGTCTTTTCATGTCTGATTCCTTGCTCTCTACAATACTCATCAAAAGGATCAATATACTCTCCCCCGTTGTCGGACCTGATGCACTTTAACTTCTTCCCAGATTGCCTCTCCACCTCAGCGTGAAATCTCCAAAAAGTGTCGAGAACCTCACCTTTGGTCTTAATAGCATAGACCCAAAGTTTTCTCGAATAGTCATCAATGAACGTCATGAAGTAAGACGCTCCTCCTCTCGTCTGGACCTTCAGTGGTCCGCAGACATCAGTATGTACGAGCTCTAGTGGCTCGGATCTCCTGGTGGAGCTATGGCTGAATGAAACTCTATTCTGCTTTCCAGCCATGCAATGGTCACATCTCTCTAACTGATCTACAAATAGATCATAGACCATCTTCTTTCGGGAGAGACATCCCAGCCCTTTCTGGCTGATATGACACAATCTCCTGTGCCATAAGGAGGTGGATGCTCCATCTCTAACAGTGTTGACCTGAGCAGCTTCAGGCCTCCCCTCCATGTAGTATAGACCAGTCTCTCTATAACCTCTGGCCACGACTAGCGACCCCTTGATCAGCTTCCAAAAATCTCCACCAAAGACACTTAAGTGTCCTTCATCACCTAGCATCCCAACTGAAACTAGGTTGAAGCGGATGTCAGGTACATGTCGCACATCTCTTAGGATCATCAATCCTCCAGTGCTCGTCTTCAGGTGCATATATCCTCTTCCGATGACTTTAGACATATCACCATTGCCCATCCTAAGCACCCCACAATCGTGAGTAGTGTAGGTGGCAAATAACTCCCTATTGTGGGAGACATGTGCAGAAGCACCCGAATCAACAATCCAGCTTCGGTCATCACAGGAGAGTGCAGCTGTGATGTCATCTCCAACAATGATGACATCGTCCTCTGTAGATACAATAGCTGCTGTATGACTCTCCTTCCTATCATCAGTAGCCACTCCTTTCTTCCTTTCGTCATTCTTCAGAGAATAACAGAACTTCTGAATATGCCCCTTCTTATGACAATAGTGGCACTCCACGTTTTGATAACATGACTTGGACTTCCCTCTGCTTTGTCCTCTCTCGCTCTTCCTTTCTCTACTCTTGCTCCTGCCTCTCCCCCTGGGCTCAGTGTAGAGGATGTCAGCTCGTGAAGAAGAGCCTGATATTCCTTGAGACTTTCTTCTCACCTCTTCGTTCAGGATGCCACTCTTGGCAATCTCCATAGTAATGATGCCCCCGGGAGAGGAGTTGATTAGAGAAACTCTAACCATCTCCCAAGAGTCTGGAAGAGACTTCAGCAGCCATAATGCGTTGACCTCGTCCTCGAAGGTCACCTTCATAGCAGTAAGTTGATCAATAATACCTTGGAACTCATTCACATGATCCAGGATAGGGGATCCTTCCCTGTATCTGAACTCACCCAACTTCTTCAATAGATATAGCTTGTTGATGCCAGTACTCTTGGCATACAACGTCTCGAGAGTCTTCCAAAGTATCTTTGCATCAACGATACTCGCGACATGATTGTATACGTTCGGTTCTATGAACCGTCTAATGAATCCGCATAACTTCCTGTGCTCCACCTTCCACTTATTTGGATCCATGTCTTTAGGAATCTCCTCAAAGATAAGAGCATGCCAGCCCTTGACGTAGATGAGATCTTCCATCAGTAAGTGCCACTAATGGTAATTTGCGCCGTTTAATTTCACCATTTGCTCGGAACTCGAACCTGAAGTAGATTCCATTGTGCTATGTCACTGATCAGACTGACCTCGGTTCTTTGAGCCGACTATTTCCAAGAAAGGAATCAAAGAGGATAGGGAGCGGACCAATGGTCGTCACCTACCGCACCCGATCACTAACCCGAAATATCTGATCGGCTCGTCTCGAATCCCAAATAAGTCAGCCCGATACCTGCTCTGATAATGAACCTAGCTCTGATACCTCTTGTTGGGCTAGAGAGCACGCAAGCCCGACCAGAGCACCTGCAAATTAGTTCGAGCAAGTACCTACACGAGCACTTAGCGGTATGCCGATACACAATCAAAAATACAGCATAAAATAACAACAATAAAAGTGACACACAGATATAACGTGGAAACCCAATAGGGTGAAAACCACGGGACGATCAGAGTCCAACCCGGAAAGCCGCCACTAAAAAAGTGTAAAACAGATAGGCAATTACAAGGCTTTCCCTCCTCGATCCACAGGATCTTCACCAACTTCGCACCACACAATAATACACAATAAACAGTAGCAGAAAAATTGCAAGTTACCGACAATGGCGGATGAGACGGATTACACAAATCCTCTCCAAGATGCCTCTTCGAATCCTTGCCAAAGTCTGCTCCAGATCCAATCCGTGTAGGCGAAGTATTCCTCGTCAACATCACAGAGACGTCCGAAAGCTCTCTCCAAACTAAGACACTTGCCACAAAGGCCTCACTAGAAACTCTTTCAATGCTTGAGATGGGAGAGAAGTGGATGCCTTACCCCTCCTCCTTCATGCCTATTTATAAGGACAAAACCAAGGGGTAGATGGTGGTAGATAGCATGTGCATGAAGCTTCCATGAAGCTTCCCTCGGTCAAAAGCACATGTCATGAAGCTTCCTCTGGGCACTTTCCTAGAAGCTTCCTTCAAGAGCACATGTTGATTTCTTAGTCAAAGGAGGCTACCCCTTTTCACACTTGCATGAAACACATGCTTGAAAAGCATGGTCAAAAGGTGGCTGACCCCTTTCACACTTAGGAGAAAATACCTCATCACGACAGTGGCGGTTACCCTTTCGGTAATTGCACCTCCTCTGGTCCCAGAAGGGTGGGCGGTTACATATTGAGTAACCCCCCCCTCCCCCGGCCGGCCGGCCAGTCGCCAACCAGCAGCAGTCGTAAGTCCTAGCGGAGTTTGGGCGAAGACCCTAGGAGTCCACCCCAGCTTCTATTTATCTCAAGCTAGCAACAGCTCGTGCAGTCACAGCATGTTGTAACCGCACAAGCTCTCATTCTCTATTTCATGTCTAGATTCTCTTGTTTCCCAGGCAGCTGACATTTAATATAGCATTAATTACGCCCAATCGTTTCGGGCAACCCTCTATCAGTATAAATAGAGGATCAAGGGTGCTCAAAGGGGACACGAAACTTGAGTTAGAATCTGTCATGTAGTAGGTGCGGTAACAAGTTCAGAGTTGCCTTCTCTTCTAGCATTATTCGCCTGCGTTGGGAACCTTACCTACAATGTTCTTGATTTGAATAAATTCTCAAGTCAAAGATAAATACACTTTGTATTTGACATATTTGTATTACTTCCAGGTACTAGATAGTGCAAGTCTAACATAGGGCTAAACTTAGTGTCATCAGACATAGTTTTGTCATTGTAATTCTTCATTGTGCAAAACACCATGCCGACATATGATCTAGACTATATTAAATTTGTCACTATCTCATTATCATCATGAATAAAGGTCTAATAAGTGAACTAAAGCAAAGGATTTTAGTTGAGCAGATCAGAAATTCACTAAGTCAAATTTTGTCTTGGAGAGCCTAAATGTCGTCGAGTAAAGGTCTCGATATAGTCTTGAATACTTTAAGCTTCAAGACGGTATCGTCTTGAAGACTCTCAACTACACACATATCGTCTTGTCTAGAAGAAGAAGTGTACAACCCGTATTCGGCGAGTAGACCAGTAGGTGCTCAGCGAGTAGATCAGCATATCTTGGCGAGTAGACCAATGACGATCTTACCCGCCAAAGGCAGGCGAAGCGAGTACACCCCTCCCTGCCGTAGTCTCTTACCGACATTGCCGCGCATAGGCGTGATTCCTCTCGACGACTTAAACAGCTCGTCTCGGTGACGAAGCTCCTCCTCGCCAAGGGCGAGGCGAGTAAGACACGTCTCGGTCGCTTCTGCCACACTCGCTCAAAGAGGGAGCGAGGCGAGTACGGGTCAACCCGACTCATCAGTCCCCCTTCGCTATCCGCAGACCAGTAAGGGCTGCGATTAGTATCTTCGAAAAGGCGCGAGGAGCTGTTCGCAGACCATTTGGGTCTGCATTTAACAATTTGGTTAATGCAAAGGACGCTATTTGCAGGCAATCTAGACCATTTTGCCCCTTTGAAGTTTTTCCCTATAAATAGGACTCATTATATCTCAGATCAGCACAGATCCACCGCCCTTTGAGAGCCTGTGCTTTCTGTTGGATCGATTGGCGTCCTTAGAGGGGGGGGGGGGTGAATAAGGGAATAAAATTCTTCTTTATAATTTTAGACAATTTACTAAATTGTTTTGAGTTATTTAGAATGAAATAACAATTTAACTTAAAGGAGAAAACAATTGTAATTTGCAATTTTATAAATTATGCCAAATGATAGAAATCAAGTAAACACATAAAGAGACATGATTATATTATATAGAAAATGTGTTTACATAAATTGATTTCAATATCGCTTGAAATCGGAGGCGTATAAAGTAATTCAATTTTTCCTTTTCTATGCCGACTTGTATCCCCACAAACCGGATGGCTTTAGCCTATCCTTCCCCGGATAAGGCCTCAAGCCGCTCTAGCCAATCCTTCCCCGGATATGGCCTTGAGCACCCCCTAGATCTAATCACCTAGAACTAGTCGCCAACACAAGACGAATTACTCCCTAAGTCCTACACAGACCTAGTCGCCAACACAAGGCGAATTAACTAAACGATTACAACAAGTATGGAATGAAAATAAAGATAACAATAATAAAACTCTCTATATGAGATCTCTGAAGATGGGGATGAATGATCGTTGTAGTATGAGCGAGATCGAAGCGATCGTCCTTCGGATGTAGCGTGACGTAGTCCTCCTCCAGAATTCTCCTTAAGCTTTTTGTAGGAGATTCAACTTCGGCAGCATAACAACTCTGGAAATTTGGCACAAGCAATCTCTCTGGGATGAATAGCCAAAACGAGAAGCAAAGCTCCAATTTATAGAACTTCTCGCTAGCGCCTGCGGTAGCTCCTAGCGCCCGCGGTAGCGTTCGTGTGGAGCGGTTGCGAAACCATCGGCGGCGTAGCACTGTGCACAAACTTGAGATAGCGCTAGGCGGTAGCGATAGCGCTGGCGGTAGCGCTCGTGTGGAGCGGTTGCGAAACCGTCGATGGCGTGGCGCTCTACACGAACTCAAGCTAGCGCCAGGCGTTAGCGCTAGCACTGGCGGTAGCGCTAAGGAACCGCTGAGACGAAACTAACCGCTGAGACAGAACCGCTGAGACGAAATGATCTACCGCGGAGCGTTAGCACTAACGCTGGCGGTAGTGCATTCTTCCAGATGTTTGAATTCAGCTGCTATCTACCTGTGGAGAATTGCACCTATAGTTCCTGCACACTATAAACATACGACAAGCAAGATCAAATATAATTTGGGATTTGTTATTCTCAAACAAAAGGGATGTGACACACATGTCCAACAATCTCCCCCTTTTGTTAATAACAAATCCTCTTAGCAAGAAATCAACAATAGTGTTTATAGTATATGATAAGCAAGATGATAGTGCAACTATAGTATATGATAAGCATGATAATGTGCATTCTCCCCCTATCTTAATGCTCCCCCTACGTAAATGCAATTTATGTTTTACTCCCCCTAAATGATAGATTACATGAATTAGTCTCTCCTTAATCTTCTATATTTCTCCTATATAGATTTCTTCAATCAATCTCCCCCTTTTGGTATTATCAAAAGAAGGTGGGGTGAGGGTAAGTAAGGAGGCATTTATATATCATGATCGAGCTTTTCAAAATATAGATAATGATAAAGAGGTAAAAGCATAATTTTGAAGAGATTTCAAATAAATAGATAAGAGTTTTAAGCAAGCGGAAGATTATAAGACACATCTTTATGTAAGCATAAAAAATCATAATTATAAATATGAGTGTAAGTTCATAAATGTAAAGATGTTGTAACCTTTTTGAAATCTCATAATTTTATATAATGTTTACCAAACATGAAATGAATATACCACGATAGAGAATCATCCGTTTCGCTACGTCCCTGCTCGACGGGTGGGTCTTGCAGTCAAGCTCTCACTCTCCTGCAAGTTGTATCGAGGCTCTTTCCAGCGCGGAGGTAGCTAAACGGGCGCATAAAGAGAATATACTACAACGTTACTTAATTTTAAGTGTAAGAGATACCAAAAACATTGTAGAGATCATGCTAGGTTATCTAGTGCATTTCTTATGTAAAGAGTAGTATATATATAGCATTAGAATCCAATACTCATGAGAAGAAGTGTTATGAAAGATAATGATGTGCACATAAGTGTATTTTGAGCAATGTTAACAATTGATTTAAATCACAAAATACGAGACATATGTAGTAAAGTGCACAATAAAACACATGTATATCACTTTCACACACTTTAATGCACATTATTTTATAAAAAGTGGTGTATTAATTAAGGGTTGCACAAGACATTTTACTATTCTTTCCAAGGTGCTCAACCTCACAATGCTTATGAAGACTTATTAAGAGGTTCAAGTAGTCCTTGGTGGAGTTATATTTGTCTATTTTTTATTTTTGATCACTTTTGTGAGACAACATTCTCCGAATACACTTGTTTTGCAAACCCAAAAATTTTAAACTCAACCACTTTTCTGAATTTCTTAAGTGCAATTCAAATGTAGTGTTGGTAATAAGCTTATGCAAAGTTTAATTCATTGTACAAATACAATACACAAGTAAGCATTTTTAGATTTAAACACATATGTAGATTACCAAAAATAAGTGAGTGAAGAAATATCATTATCAATCACAATACATTTACTCATACTTAGAGGCATGCTAAGCTTGGATATACACATATTTTTCAATATTTGATGCACTTTAAATAGATATATCAAAACATGATAAGCAAAACAATGTTCATAGTAATTTGAAGGAATAAGTTTTAACATTGTAAATAATTCTAAATAATAGAATTCATACATGCTTGATATTGGCAATAAAGATTATACAGTTTTTTTATCATTTTTAAATCAATTAAAAACAGAAAATCACAAAAAACATATTTTTGTAATTTTTGAATTTTGAATTTTTGTAGTTGATTTTTCATAACATGGATAAAAACAAAATAACAAAGGTCAGAAACACAAAAACTAAGTAGTACATATGAACTAAAATATTTTTATAGATTTTTAGAAATTTTAAAACCCAGAAAAATCAGACACCCACGCTAGCGCCGACGCTAGCGCTGGAAACAGTACACGATTTCTTGAGAATTTTAAAAATCTGATTTTTGATATTTATTAGGAGCCTTAAGAGTAGTCTTATGCAGAAATTTTGTAATTTTTGGATATGTCTTGATTGCTCAAATTGCATAAAACATTAGCATTTTACATGTTATTCATCCTAAGATATCTAAGACTCCTAATTCCAACCTTAACATTTGAAACCTTGCATCGGGAAGAGGTTTAGTAAATATATCAGCAAGTTGAGAGTCCGAGCCAATGAAACTAATCCTAACATTTTCCTTTTTAATGTGATCCCTTATGAAATGATGACGCACATCTATATGCTTGGATCTAGAGTGGTGTACCGGATTATTTATGAGAACAATGACACTTTTGTTGTCACATTTTAATTCAATAAGTTTTAGATGAAAACCAAAGTCCTCTAAAGTTTGGCTCATCCATAGAGCTTGTGCACAACAACTCCCTAATGCAATGTATTGGCCTCCGTGGTGGAGAGTGCAACCGAATTTTGTTTCCTACTAGACCATGCAACTAATGAAGGTCCTAAAAAATGACAAGTACCACTAGTGCTTTTTCTATCAAGTGAACAACCAGCGTAATCCGAATCAGAGTAGCCGTGAAGTGTAAATGAATTATTGTGCGGGTACCATAATCCTAATCTAGATGACCCAATAAGATATCTAAAAATTCGTTTTACCGCTTTTAAATGAGATTCTTTTGGATTGGCTTGAAATCGAGCACATAAGCATACGACAAACATAATATCGGGTCTAGTTGCACTAAAATAAAGTAAGGATCCTATCATACCTCTATATAAGGTTTGATCAATTGAGATTTCTGATTCATCTTTTCCTAATTTAAGTGATGCACTCATTGATGTAGAAGCATGTTTAAGGTTTTCAAATCCAAAGCGCTTAAGCATATCATAGACATATTTGGTTTGACATATAAAAATACCATCATTTCTTTGTGATATTTGAAAACCAAGAAAATAAGAAAGTTCTCCTACTAGACTCATTTCAAATTCATTTTTCATCACTTCAATAATTTCATTACACAACTCTTCATTAGTAGATCCAAAGATTATATCATCAACATATATTTGTAAAATAATTAAATCATCATTATTATGTTTAATGAAGAGAGTATTATCGGCACTTCCCATAATATAATCGTGCTTCCATAAAAATGATGTAAGTTTTTCATACCATGCACGTGGCGCTTATTTTAAACCATAAAGCGCTTTCTCTAGTTTATAAACATGATTGAGAAATTTTTCATTAATAAAATCGGGGGGTTGTTCAACATAAACTTCTTCTTTTACAAACCCATTGAGAAAATCACTTTTTACATCCATTTGAAATAATTTTATTCTTTTAAAGCTTGCAAATGCTAGAAAAATTCTAATGGATTCCAACCTAGCAACGGGTGCAAAAGTTTCATCAAAATCTATCCCCTCGATTTGTGAATAACCTTGTGCTACTAAGCGTGTCTTATTCCTAGTGATTCTAGACTCACCATCTAATTTATTTTTAAAAATCCATTTTACACCTACAACCGGGTGATTAGATGGTCTTTTTACTAATTTTCAAACCTTATGTCGCTCAAATTGTTCTAACTCTTCATTCATAGCCAAAAACCAAAATTCATCATTCAAAGTGGTAGAAACAGTTTTTGGTTCAATTTCGGATATAAAGAAGATATTTGAATATGATTCATGAAGAGAAGAGTGAGTTCTTACCCCGATGGATGGTTCATCAATTATTAATTCCCGTGGATGATCCTTTGTGAATTTCAAGGCACTTGGAGGTACATATTCATCTTCCTTGGCCTCCTCTTCTTCTTATTTGGAAGGTTCCTCATCACCATGCTCCAAAGGTTGTAAGAGATCATCCTCGTTGCCTGCGGAAAGTTTTTCTACACAAGGAACAAACTCATCAAATTTTACATTTATTGACTCTTCAACTCTACTAGTTCTTTTATTAAAAATTCTATAAGCTTTACTAGTTGAAGAGTACCCAAGAAAAGTTCCTTCATCACATTTTTCATCAAATTTTCCCAAGTTATCTTTTGTATTCAAAATGAAACATTTACAACCAAAAACTTTGAAATAGGATACATTAGGCTTCTTTTGAAAATAGAGTTCATATGGTGTGAGATTAAGAGATGGGCGAAGCATGATTCTATTCAAAACATAACACGATGTACTTACGGCTTCGTCCCAAAAGGACTTAGGTAATTTATATTCACATAACATAGTGCGTGCCAGTTCTTGAAGTGTCCTATTCTTTCTTTCTACAACACCATTTTGTTGTGGTGTGCGTGGTGCAGAAAACTCATGTTTAATGCCTAACATATCACAAAAGGATGTAAATTTTTCATTTTCAAATTCTCCTCCATGATCCGAGCGAATGCATTTAATTTTCAAATCACTTTCATTTTGAATACGAGTACATAATTTTGCAAATTCACAAAACGCATCGGATTTGGAAGAAAGAAATAATGTCCAACAATATCTTAAAAAATCATCTATTAAAACATATGTATATAATCTACCACGAAGACTTGCAGTGCTAACGGGACCAAAAAGATCCATATGAATTATTTGCAAGGGTCTTGTAGTAGAAATGAAATTTTTACTTTTGAAAGAGGATCTAGAAAATTTACCTTTTTGACATGGTGAACAAAGTGAAGGTAAAGTTCCATTTAATCTAGGCAATCCCCTAATTAAATTACTTTTGGCAAGTTTTACAATGAGCTTTGTGCTAGTATGTCCTAGTATTCTATGCCAAAGTTCTAATTCATCATTTTTAGTGATAAAGCATTTTATAGATGATTTAGAAAGATCATGAAAAGAAACTATATAAACATTATGTATTCTTGGTGCAGTTAGTAAAATATCTTTTGTAGTAGGATTAGATATTTTGCATAAGTTAGTGGAAGATTCAAATAACACATCTAATCCTTTATCACATAATTGGCTAATAGAAATTAAACTGTGTTTTAATCATTTCACATAAAGAACATTAGATATAGTAAAGGATTTGTTACCAACTCTGTACCAATTCCCATGATCCTTCCTTTTCCGTTATCACCAAAAGTCACGATCCCTCCCTTCTTCTTTTCTAGGCTAAGGAACTTAGCTTTATTGCCCGTCATGTGCTTGGAGCATCCTGAATCCAAGTACCACACGTCTTCATTGTCCTTAGCCTGTCTGTACATCTCAGTGTCGCTAAGAACACTGGTGTCGTCGCCGTCGTTTCCATGTCCCATGAGGCACATGTTAGCTTCCTCATCTTCGCTTGATGAAGATCCGCTTGATTCTTCGGAGGAGGAGGAGGAGTCATCCCATGTTCTATCTTTTAGCACCTTCTTCTTCTCCTTCCCTTTGTGCCGCTTTTCCTTCTTCTCCTTCAATAACTTTGGGCACTGGCTCCGAATGTGCCCGGTCTTCCTACAATGAAAGCACTCCGGTGGAGGTCTTTCTTCTTCATCGTCGCTCTCCTTTTCCTTCTTTGAGGATAACCTTTTCCATCTTGCATTTTTTTGGATAAATTTCCGGAAAGTGTTTCTCCTTTCCGGATTTCGCATGAATTTTCGGAAATTCTTCACCAAAAGGCTTTCTTCATCTTCATCCTCATCCTCTTGGCACTCCTTCTTTGATGTTAGTGCCAATGCCTTCTTCTTTGGCTCCTTGTTGTATTCATCATATTAGATTTTGAGTTATACCTCATGGGTTTTGAGATTCCCAATGAGGCTCTCAACTTGGAGCGTTCTTAGATTGTGTGATTCTGAAATGGCCGTCACCTTCGGGTTGAATTTTGATGGAAGAGAACGAAAATCTTTCGGACCAAGTCGCCGATGGAGAAGGTCTTTCCAAGTGCTTTGGAGGCATTGGCGATCTTGGTGAAGCGCGTGTACATGCCATCAACATCTTCACTTTCATCAATCCGGAATTTTTCATATTCCGACTCAAGTTGGAAAAGCTTTGAATCTTTAACCTGCGATGTACCTTCATGAGTAACTTCCAAATGATTCCAAATTTCATATGCAGTAGTACATGCAGAAATTCTATTAAATTCATTTCTATCTAATGCACAAAATAAAACATTCATAGGCTTGGCGTTATTTTTGCATTTTAGCTTATCCCTATCATCCCATTTATCTTTTGGTTTATCTAAAGTTATCTCTCCAACTACAAATGTAGGAGGAGAGTATTCCTCTTCTACCATATTCCATACCTCAATATCTGGGGTCATAAGAAAACATCTCATCCTATTTTTCCAGTAATTATAATCTGACCTGGTAAAGAGTGGAGGTCTACTAATTCTCTGACCCTCGGAAAAAGCGAGATCATAAGATGCCATTATTCATGGTTTTTAAACCGTTTGGAATAACCTGCTTTAATACCACTTGTTGGATCGATTGGCGCCCTTAGAGGGGGGGGGGGGGGGGGGGGAATAAGGGAATAAAATTCTTCTTTATAATCTTAGACAATTTACTAAATTGTTTTGAGTAATTTAGAATGAAATAACAATTTAACTAAAAGGAGGAAACAATTGTAATTTGCAATTTTATAAATTATGCCAAATGATAGAAATCAAGTAAACACATAAAAAGACATGATTATATTATATAGAAAATGTGTTTACATAAATTGATTTCAATATCGCTTGAAATCGGAGGCGTATAAAGAAATTCAATTTTTCCTTTTCTATACCGACTTGTATCCCCACAAACCGGTTGGCTTTTGCCTATCCTTCCCGGATAAGGCCTCAAGCCGCTCTAGCCAATCATTCCCTAGATATGGCCTTGAGCACCCCCTAGATCTAATCACCTAGAACTAGTCGCCAACACAAAGCGAATTACTCCCTAAGTCCTACCCAGACCTAGTCGCCAACACAAGGCGAATTAACTAAACGATTACAAAAAGTATGGAATGAAAATAAAGATAACAATAATAAAACTCTCTATATGAGATCTCTGAAGATGAGGATGAAGGATCGCTGTAGTATGAGTGATGCGCTATTTCGGCACTACTAATTAGCAGGCACGAAATGCGATACGACGGCAGTGCACCGGTCGCTCAAGTAATAAAATAGGGAGGGACTCCCCGAATATCATTCTCAAAGGACCGCAAGTTGGGTAGTACGACTTGCTCTAAACAGGAAATCAGTTAAAAGGATTAATAAGTAACAACGGGGGGTTTGATTTGGTTTCCTACGCTACTGCAGAATGAAGAAAGATGCGGGTCAAAACTCCGCTTCGCACGACGAGATGGGTGCAACGGCCGCGATGCCGTGCTTCGGAAGGTGCGTGGACGGGAAATCACTATGATGGTTGAGGGTCGCACACACCTCATCTCAAAACATCACCACTAGCAATTGCTAGTGGCTTCACCCACAACGTAACTCAGAAAATCACTAGGAACAAAGGGGCTATTCATGCCACCACAACATCAGTGCATATGAACGAAAGCAATAATCCTTAAGATTAACTTAACAAGTATTCATACAACACAAAAACGAAGTATAAGCATTCAAGGTTAGAGAGGACCACAAAGAAGAAGTCACGTCTTGGGTTCACGGCCGGAATGAGAGGTTGTCAGGCTCTCTCCGGACTCGGCCCTCAGATGGTGAGCTTGGCTCGAAGGAGGCTGTCACAGCTCCTACGATCTTCAGCGCTTCCTTGGTCTCCATGGAGAGGAATGCTTGAGATAATGGTGGATGAAGCTTCCTAATGATCCCGGATGGAAGGATGGAGGTGGAAATTACCGAAAATGGCCTTGATGGTGGAGGAGATGAAGGGGAAGCCTTCAGCCCTCAAGAGTAGCGGGAAGGAAGAGATTTCCCGCTCTCTGAATCGCTCCTGGTCGTCCTCTATCGCTCTCTCCCGTTGACTGCCTCGATTCCTGCTTTTTATAGAAAACAGGCTAAAAAATGGTCACGCACGGTCGAACGCACGATCGTGCGCAGACCGTGCGATATTAACGGATAAAATATGGCTTGGAGAAGATGATGCGCCGCCCGTGCGATTTGTTCACGCACGACCAACGCCGCCCGTGCGTTCAAACGCACAGGTAAAATCCGATGCTCTGAAATCACAAAGATACAGGTCGACCGTGCGTTTTTCTCACGCACGGGAGAATTCGCCCGTGCGTTAAAACGCACGAGTAAAATCCGACGCTCCATTTTCTTCCCAGACACAAACGCACGACCGCACAGACCGTGCGTCAAGGAAACGCACGACCGTGCGATATGCACAGAAATTACTTTTGGGGGAAAACGGGACGATCAGGTCACCTGCAAACAAGATATACCAGCTGGGAATACACGTCCAACACAGAAATACATAAAAGAAGGGAAGGGGAGCACAATGTGCTTACCCCCAACAACAAGGAATGCAATTGCACACCGAAATGGGCTTAATAGTGCACCTAGCATGGACTAGTACATATAAATGAAAACGTGCTTAAAATGTGGTGCAAACACTAGAATATCAGCCCAAATGAGTCCAAAAATATATATATATATATAAATGGGACTCATCACACCCCCAGACTTAACCATTTGCACGTCTCGGGCAAACTACTCAGCTCTCCTGTTGGAACAATTGAATGTTAGCATGAGTTTGAGTGGTAGAGAATTATGCGAAGTCGCATGCTCTCGTGCGTAGAAATACATTAGAACAGAATTAAACTCAAGGTTATATCTAATTATTTCTAAAACAGTAGTTTGGAATTTACTTTACTTGGATGGTGAATCCTGGTGAATCTTTCGGTCGCGCAAAAAAGGAAAATAGTGTGACTAATGAGTAAAGTATTACTCAAATCGAAGCTAGGGACAATCTCCTAAGAAATCCATCAATGTCGGTGTCCATAGGCTTGCACGTTCGCACTCTCTCTACTGCATGAGACGACTCGTATCTAAAATCAATAGGACTTATAGGCAATTATTGGGCTTAGGTTGAGTATAGGCTAGGTAAGTAGAAGGACGATGGGAATCGCACTCAACACAACCGTCGCACTCAAGAGAATGACAATCACCAATACAACATTTTCAGTACTTACACGACACCCCCGGACTTCAGCTGAACATTAGGTGCGCGTTGAGCCAGATATACAAAAATTTTGCCGAGAGAAAATTATTATTGCACAACTCTCTTATTTTCTTTTATTTTCTTTCTTTTCTTTTTTTCGGCAAAAGAACATTTTTAAGCGCAATAAAACGACTCCTTTAGCTAAATTAAAGCCGCCATACACAACATAGATGACACCAAATGCGATCGAGAAAGAAATTTCTTCCAGCTCAACGGTTGGTGCGAACATAGGTTCGGCTGTATGGCTTTGGTTACATTATTAGTGGAGCTAAACAAGGAGGAAGAGTAGGCTCAAATGGGCTTGCAATGGTGATTATGTAGGTATGGATTTCAAAAGCACAAACGGATCAAGAGATGGCCTATATCACATTTCATGACGAGTACCTCAACACAATCGTGTCGAGAGTCGCCTAGTGCAAGTTCTAGCCACCGAGAAAGGTTGTCCTTCCTTTCGACCTAGTAATAAGCTACTACTAGTCCGCTACACTCAACCTATTGCTACCGTTGGATTCACCGGATTCACCACTAAACTAAAATAAATTTCTTCTACTATAACAGAAATAATTACATTACAACTCTGAATTTTATTCTACCCTAATTGAATTTCTAGGTGTGACGGGAGCACATGACTAGAGCACTACTCGAGTCAACATTTTTCTCTACTCCTCACTCAAACACTAACAATTCAATTCTTATGATCGGGAAAACCTCGCAGCGATACCCAATAAGCACGCGTGATCAAGTGCGCGTGAACTAGGTGCAAGTGTATGCAACAAAATATAAATCCTAACTCAGCACATTCTAGCATGTCATGTGCGTGTGGCGTAAGCAAAGGCTCGCTCCCCCCCAGACTTGAATTGAAACACAAGCAAATATAATCTTTCAAAGCAGATTAAGAGCTGGGCTAAGAGTACCTATGCTCCTAAGAGCATGCCAGAAGAGCAGTATAATCCTTCTTTAATGATCTCCTCCTCTCATCCAATCGAGTTCACACCTGCATAGTTAAAAACAAAAGCAAAAGCAAACAAAACATAATAGAAATTAAATCAAGCAAACGGAACCGGGTGGTTCCCATGGGTTGTCTCCCAAGAAGCCCTTTTGTTTAAGGTCCTTAAAGGTGGACCAAATACCTGTGTTAAAGCAGTTTATAAAGTCTAGGAATGAGAAAAGGTCAATAAATCCTAATTATTATTACAAGCTCAAAACAAATCAGCTATAAGCTGATTTGAAGTAGTAACAGCTGATGAAAGAAAAAGGTCCGGGGACCTGGTAGTAGGGGTGGAAAATAAGTAAGATGCTCAGCCTCCAACCCCAAATCTCCTCCTTTTTCGCTCTCTTCTTCTCCTCCAGTATTATATCTTCAAAGAAAAACCGCTTGCCCCCTTGTAACCAATCCTCAAAGGGAAGCACCAACGATGATGAGGAAACAAGATGTTTCTTCACTGTACCTTCCTCATCCCGCCAGGCTTTCGGCTCCTCCATGCATAAGATCTGATCAACCATAGGAGGGACATCCTGCATCCTTGTACAAAAAGAAAAGGGGTCAGGAAATAAATTAGAAGAAAAACTAAAAGAAATCTCATCTGAGGGGATAATCCCGGCTTCATCCCCCATAGGGTGCGGCAATGACAAACTGATGATATCATCGAAGATTTCACTAGACTCAACAGTGCACACAATGGCCTCCGCTATAACTTGGACTTCCTCGCACTGGACCGAAACGGTTGCTTCAGCACAATCAAGGCAGTCAAGGTAGCCTAATTAGGATCAATTGACCTCCACCATGCCAAATTGACCTTGCCCCTATCCTTATAAGGATATTAGGGACCCAATGGATCAAAAAGTCCCATCATGGGGCCACCAATTTGGCCAATTTGACCTAAGTCAACTTTAGCACTGTTTTGGTCAAATTGCCCTATTGTGAGTCAATTGGCCTCCACCTTGCCAAATTGACCCTACCTAGACCTTCCTAACCCTTAGGGGAGGCCAATGGGTCACTAACCACCCATTGGGGTCAACTCAAGTGGTCAATTTGACCAAAGTCAACTCAACCCTAATTTTAGGTCAAAATTCCCTATTTTGCCCAAATCAAGCCCAATCCACTTGGGCTAGGCCTAATTGGAGTAGCCCATTAGCTTAGGAGGCTGATAATTACTAGGAGTTGCCACTCAATTTCTGTAAATGGTGACTAGGAGAGAGAAATCTCATTTTCCCCAAAAATGGTGGAGAGAGAAAGAGAAGAGTAACGACATTCATGGCCAAGGGAAGCCAATTGATCTGCCAATTGATGGGGATTTATCTCCTCTGGCTGTTACAAGAAGTTTAGGAGTTTTTCCAGCCCACACGAGGTCTGAATTGGGGGGTTTTCACCATGACCGAAATTGGCCATTAATGGCTTTCATGGCAATTGATGCCATGACACTCCCTCTCCCCCAATTGAACCTTATAACTCCATCAGAGGACTGAGAGGACCATTTTTCCCCACTTACCTGAAGAAATCGTGCAACTCCGTGTGGAGGTTGCCATGGCATCCAAGCTCCAAGGTCGGCCATGGTGATGGGCCAATCGGCAAGGCTTCAAGGCCCCATACAGGTCTAGTTCTCCTCTTCTCCAGTGGGTAGATCTACATCTAAAATCGGCAAGGATTGGGGTCAATTGGTCCCCAATCAAAATGGCTGAAATCTCCATTTGTGGAGGTTTTTCTTCTTGCGTAAACCGCCGGTTTCGGCCACCACCGGCCGGTCGAGACCTCCTATCGCCGACCACCACCTCAAGGATGGTGGTGGTGGCATTAACCGGCCGGGGAGGGGCATGGGTGGCCGGGAAAAGCATGGTAGATAGGCTATAGGTCGAGGAAATATCCACCGTCGGCTGGAGTAGGAAGATGAAGGGATACCTTCGAATTTGCTTTAAGATCTGTGCTCAGATCTTGTGATTAATATAATTGATATTTATATTTTCTGCCCCTTTACTGGCTGTTGTTAGAAATAAATATAGAAAATACTTAGGCCCTCTTGAGGGAAAAGTGGTCAATACCAAAGTTGTAGCCCTTGAAGTCTATTTTAATTTAAAATTGATTTCAGCCCAATAGGATGAGGGGTTTTACCACAGCACTCAAAATGGTGCAACATGTATAAAGGGTTGACCAGACCTTGATGTGAGTGCCCACATTAAACCAGCCATCCAAATGACCTGAGATTTGGAGCATAGTCTAATTATACCTACCCCCTAATTATATCCAAAAATGGAAATTTTTGGATAAACTTTTACTAAGGTTTTTGTGAAAATTCAATGATTCATATATAAATTAATTGTATGATCTAATGACATCCAAACCCCTCCAAACTTTTGTGGGTGGTCCTTAGGGGCATGATATGATCCTGGTAAAAATTTCATCCCAATTGGGACTGATTTGGATGGGTAATTGATTAACCCATGTTTGGTCAAACTAGGCCTATTTAGATCAAAAGTGCTCTTGGTGGATTTAAGGGGTCAACCCTCATCCAAAAGTGATGAAACTTTGTTCACTGGTTTAGAATCATATAAAACACCCCTATGAGTGGTTTGGGGTGGATGTGCCCTAGAACCCTAGTTCTAACCCTAGGGTTGCACTTTGAGCCTTGTGAAGAACATAGGGTCATATGTCCTTAAATGTTCATGGAACTTGGTAGATAAGTTCGTAGGGTGTAAATATGCCCAAGGTAATTTTATGAGGATTTTAGGATCACTTGTTCTCTCTGAATTAGGTTATAACCTTTTTAGGGCACCTTCTTATAAGAGAGATTTACATGCTCAATTTATCTTGGGTGTTGATGAAAGTTTGGTAGTGCTCATATAATCATGATATAAATCTCTGGTAATTTTTGTGTAATTCTTGAATCGGTTGATTGAGCACTTCATTCACAAGTCAACTATTTTGCCTTAAGATTATGAAAACTAAATAAAGGCCAAATATTCTCTGGAAAATTATGAAACTTGGTAATATGACCTTTTAGAGCCTTAAGAAGCTCTGTGAATTTCTGTATTTTTTTTAGATTTATTTATCAGTAGGTTACTTCACAATGTTCCCTAGTTTGGATTTACTTGAATTATTTATTTATGTGACTTGATGGTTTTTTATAAATTATGAAACTCTGTCAGTAAACTTTGATGATCATTGTAGAAGTCTGGTAATTTTGCCATAATTATTGGACAAGTATTTTTGGTGGTTCCTTCTTTAATTCCTAATTTTGGATAATTATTCAATAATAAAATTAGAGGCCAATACCTTATTGTAAAATTGTGACATTCTATATTTACTGTTATTTTGATATCTTAGATTTTCCATAATTTTATGGAGGCCAGATCATAAGAAGAACTTACACTTCATGTTCAATTTCATACTTGGCCAATATTGGAGAAATTATAATAAATGCCAAATAAATAAGGAAATTTATTATCTTCTAGATTTAGGCTTATAACATCATGATAGACTCCCAGTAATAACCTTGAGTCATTTGGATGAAAATTTGGAACACATCCTCTCATGTAACTCATATAGCTCATTTGGTCTGCGCATAGTAGAAACTGTAGAGTTAACATAACTAGTAGCCCACTAGGTGGGAATGAGAGGTAGTTGGTGTACCTTGTCTGGTTGAAGAGATTTGAGGTGACCAATAGGAGTCTATATGTTGAGTGTGCCCGGTAGTTAAGGGGCAAGCTTGTGCTCGAGATTGACGATAGATCATCTTTCCCCTTAGAGGGTCATAAAGTACTTAGGGTAATCCAAGTGTAATGATAAGAAGGGTATTCTTATGGGTAGATACCAATAACACTAAGTGTCTTGAGAAAGGGAGCTTTGGGCTATCATCCCATCATAGCTCCTAGTACCATTGCGTGCCCCTCACAGGGTTGACCTCGGGAAGTCCAAGATTAACCCTAAACTGCAAGAATAAAATATTATGCAAGATTATCTTAATAATCCACACAACCACACCCCGTGGTTATGGGAGGTTAGTTGGTTTGGTCTTACGAGCGGTAGGCTCGGTGGTTGTAGGTGCGGACGGGTTGGTCCGGCGAGCCGGTGGCTCGGAAGGTTATGGTAACGGGTGGGTTAGCCTGAGGAGCTTATGGCTCGGAGATGGATGGTAACATGTTTGCATGTGCATAAGGTGGTGGGTCTTCGGTATTGGACGGTCGTTCACACCGACGTCAATACGTTGACTCAGCAAGCGTGGATTTGTACTTAGCCAAGAAAAGTCTGGTGGTCCAGCCAGTAAGAGTACGCAGATGCTTCGCGGTTTTGCGTTGAGTTGTACGATAGGTCTAGGTTAGGTAGTGTGAATACCAACCTAGAGGTGGGCGAGGCCCATCCCACCGCTTCTGTTTGCCACTACGGGAGTATCCTGGGAGTTTTGCTAGCTCCAAAAAGGGGGAATTAAAGGTCTGTGCACATAGAGTCGAAGTGTGTGAGTTGCACTTGTGTAAACAAAACATAAACTGCATAACTCTGCATGTCATGGCATAAGCATTACATTTCAACCCCTACCCCTATCATATAAATTGGTTATGGGACTTTTTATACGATAGACCCTGCTAAACGACCCCTTGGTCTATATGTTTGTATGGGCATTCCTATAAATTAATGGTTACATTTCTATTATGTACTTATCTTTACTTACCGTTCTTTACTTGCTCTTCACTATGCTCTATTACTGCTTCAATTATCTATATAAACATGTGTAGTGGTAGACATTTCCTGTAGACAAGATCCGCCACCATTTGCTTTGTTTTATACCCCTTGCTGTCCTCCGCTTCATCCTCCCGCACGGTACCTAGGAGCCATTGGGGGAGGGGTGGGGAACATAAGGCTTAGTCTTTTCGACTAACGGTCGGTGGACCATATCATTTTAGGGGGCCGAGGAGATGCAGCAGCACTAGAGGTCGGTGAAGATGGAGGCGGGACAATCTAGCACAGGAGCATCATCCTCAGGTTCAGCGAGTGATTAGTAGTTTGCTTCCGCGAGTGATCTTGTAGTGAGGACATAATGTACCGGGCATGAGCCATTTTTTATTGTAACCTTTGTTATTTCAGTTATATCATGTGGACACTTATATATATAACATGTGATTTGTGGACTTAAACTTCTATTTGTTCATTTATACTTTTCTTCTTCTGTGATCGATATGGTCGACAGGATCGGTGTTTTGTAGTAGCGACATTCCCGAGTGTTGGTGTCATCGCAAAGCGGCGGTTTTTGGCATAAGACCCGATTTTGTAGCGAAAAAATGAGGGCTTACAAACTGGTATCAAAGGAAACATCGATCCGAAGAAAAGAAGTCCACAAACCTTGGGCCACCCCGCGCGAGTTTAGTTTGAGGACAAACTAAGCAGCGGAAGCAATGGTGTGCCCATATGGGGAAATCACATGAAAAGTCCACTTTTAACTGAATCTTTTGGCATGTTTTCTTTTGTGGCCTGCGACGAACCCTGCCCCCAGCAGGAAATACATTCGACTGCAAATATCGATCTCTTTAGATAGTCCTTTAGTCAATGAGTTAGACTCAACCCCACTAGGACACATGACTTACCAAAACAATTTATAACATGCCCTAGTCTGAAATAGACCGTATGTATAATTTTGGTGAAGGTACGAGGATACCCCAAAGAGGCTAGAGAAAGAGAGATTGACACATAAGCAGAATGGTGGGGGACTCGTAGATATAATCCTCATACCGGTGACATGTTTATATAGATACAACCACCATCAGATAAGAATTGAAATTCAGAAGATACCCATTTGGGATTGTGTCACAGGTTGACCCTGATAAGGTTGTCGTAAAGGGTACCTTGAAGAGTCTAAAGTATGGAGTATATCAACAAGTCTCAAGATAGAACCCAAGTCTAAGGTTGTATGCCCTAAGGATTGTTTGCATACCTAGGATGAATATAACATAGTGGCACCGAATATACTTAGCTCAAAATGGATAGTGGCTTATCTTTTGTTTATTGGGGCTTACCTTTTGTTTATTGGACAAATTAATTACTGACTTGGGTTTCCCTTAGATCTAATTTAGAAAGTGTTGCGCCGTGAACATAATGATTTTGAAGTTGATCATATTCAATGTTACTCGAGCAAAGATGAGATGGTGTAACAGTATGTTCGAAATAATGATCTGTAGTATTACCAGGACAATGGATAGACATCATCGATCGAACAACAACTTGACCTTAGTTGAATCATTGGAAATGTAAAGTCGCCATGATTAATCACTTAGGGATGGCAATGTCCCATTATAGAAGTTATGGACTGAAACTAGGTCTTACAAGTTGTAGTTTTATTTGAAGTTCTTGTGACTTGGGGCATTCAGAAGTGATTGACTCATGAATTGTTAAAAATCATGCCCTGTCATGGTAGAAAATTTTAACTGCAATGATAATCCTCAAACCTTGGAAGCTATGATGATGAATAACCAGAGATCTTAGACGATGACTTATTGGAATTAGAATATTGTGTTTGAGTTATTATGATAAGAATGATCTAAGGTTATCTTACTTTGGACCATCCGAAAGTAATCAAGACTAACATAGGTTAGGTGATAGAAATTTGGAGAAATAAACATAATGATATTTCCTTGATGAAATTAGCTTGTGAAAAATCTTAGGGTATCAAAAATTTTCCCTCATACCTTATGAATCAAACTCCACGTAGAAAATGATTGGGACGCTTGATGATCTGATCAGTTCCATCAATGGTAAGAACTGAATAAGTTGTAGAGTTGAGTTGATTGATTACTCGGACATACGTCAAGGAATAAGAACCTATACATGTGGAGAAAAATTTATAGAAACATTGTCTACCCATATAAATAAGAGCTTTAGTCACCCGAAAAATGGTGTATTCCGGAGCATGTATGTCCTCAAAATGTAGAAAGACGTCATAGGTTTTGCAATGTACGATGAAGGCCAAGTGCAAAAGTCCTTGGAGAACTACCACAGTCACTGCCCAGGTTAGAGTGGAAGCTCGAGGATATAATTATGGATTTCATACACAGGTTACCACATCCCCACTCCGGGCACAAGTTTATTTGGAACATCGAGGATAGATTGACCAAGGTAGCTAGGGTCACCCCGGGATGGAAGGATGCTCCCGTAGGTGTTTTATGGGATTTGATGAGATGTTTGTCCATTATCGTGGTGTACCTAGGACGATCGTGTCAGATCAGGATGAACGGGTTACGTCCAAGAAGTGAAGATCAGTCCAGGATGATCTGGGCTCCTGGTTGACGTTAAGCACAACTTTCCACCCTCAGAGGGATGGAGGCACAAAATTCCACCATCTTGGACCCAGGATGAGGATTTAAAGACACTCAGCTCTGAATTTGTGAAGGACGCAGATTCCCAGGTGCGACAGATTCAAGTTAGGATGCTGGAAGCCCAAAACAGGCAGGCCAAGTATTTCGATGTGCGACATCATGCAGTAGAGTTTCAGGTTGGAGACCGGGTATCCCTGAAGTTATGTCTAATTCATGGAGTCTCGCGGTTACGCAGGCGGAAGAAGCTTAGTCTAAGATAAATGGGGCTCTACAGGATCCTGGAGTGGATCGGCCCGTTGGCTTATAGACTAGAGCTACCGCCGGAGGTAGCGAGTTTACATGACGTCTTCCACATACCATCCCTTATGAGAGCTATACTATGACCGGAGTAGCATATATCATTTATGGATGGGCCAGTAACTTCTGACCGATCAGTTTGTGCGGAGCCGGTCAGGATAGATGGCACGAAGATATTGGTCTTGCGGTGTAAGAAGGTTTCGTGGGTAAAGGTGTTGGGTTTTCTATACCCCTAACGGGATGACATATCGAATATGCGCAGCGGAAATAATAACAAGAACAACCTAAAAGAGATTAACGGATCTTGCGGTTTTCATGATTCAAGAGAATAAACAAATCAAAAAAAACAAAGTACCTTTGCGGGATTGAGTCAACACTCAACCAAGGTGCTCCAAAGAGAGATCCAAAAATCTGCCTTTGAGTTCTTCAAGAATCGAAATGGATCGATCCCTCTATAGAAGTCCACACAAGCGATGGAGAACCCTAGCTTCTTGTCGTACAAGAACTAGGTCGAAGAAGGAAGCTCTCAACATCCCCACGGACTGCTAGATCCGATCCAGGGGAGGCGGCGACCACGACGGCGACTAGCGGCGGCGGAAGACGATCGGCGGACGGGAAGAACGAGATGCCCTCGCGCGGAACTGTTCCGGTCGGCCGTTCTCATCTAAATCGCGAAGAAGATTAAGTCTCTTCCGTCGTTTTTGAAGACCTAATCGCGTGCCCTTTTATACTAAAACGCATAAATCAGGCTATCCGCAGACCAGAGGGAAAAACAGAACATTTCTGTCCAGATTAACATTCGCCGAATTCGACTAATTAGTATAACCGAATTCGACTCAGATTCGGCGAAACCATTTTGCCGAATTCATCTATATAAATTCGGCTATATCAATTCGTCGAAACCCTTTCGTCGAACTGACATGATTCGGCTAAACCCTTTAGTCGAATCTTTTATAATTTCGGTTAATCATATTAGCCGAATTTTATTAGTCGAATCAAGCTAATTCGGTTAAACCCTTTAACTGAATTTGACGCAGTTCGGTTAAACCCTTTAGTCGAATTTGTCAAGTAAATACTCATTCGTTTAAACCCTTTAGACGATTTCCCGTTGAGACATTCTCAACTTAATTCCAAGCAGTCACAGGATTGGTCCTCCACTCATATCCAATATGAGTAAGGCCAACACAATCCTTTCTCCAACTTCTCCAAACGCTTTTATGTGCGACCCTATAGGCTCATATTGCGTTGGCAGTAAGACTAACTATTGATTGCTTTGAGATCACCTCAGAAACTCCAACAGTCTCCCACTTGATCACAAAGTATCAACAAAAGTCTCACAAATAATGAGTGACATCTAGCAATACATCATTGCTACCCAAGTAATAAGAGTTCATAACTCAACAAGCCTGTCATGACCAATGTATTAGTGTTGTCATGTCCCTTTGTCCTTTACATCCGGATAGAACTAGAGGCATGGACCGTGTCACCCTCATAATTGTTCAATCCCAATTTCCTGATCTAGAATAGACTGTCTGAAAATGGTGAGCTCAAAATCATATATTGACTCAACCAAGCATGGCCATGCATTTCTCAGTCTCATTCCATAAAGGGGCCCATGGATGTAACTCCTGTCATAAAGGAGGACAAAGCGCATTTCTGCTCACACATAAACATCCAACTGATTCGTAACATACCCAACAACCACCCTTATCGTCAACCTTTCTCAAGAGAAGACTTTAGATGGCATCAAAGTACGCTCTTCCTCACCTGATGAATGCTATGACTTCAGGTCAAAGGACCACAAACACCATTGTCACTTGAGACCTACTTGTGACACGTTCATATAACAATCCACAAAGTAGTCTCATGGGGGGTCTGTCCAGTACAACTTGTTCTCAACAAGTACCCATGTGATGACTTGATATCATAATATCATGACCTGTGAGAACCGGTCATCAGTCAACGCACATGCTGGTCTTATGGTCTCATCCTCGCCCTGAATTTCTAGGATGATACCGCGACCAGGGACTATTTAAGAATGAAGCTTCATTTAAGCATAGATCCTCACATTCAAGTCACGTACTTGAATTCCTATGGAAGCAAACACTCTAAGGGCATTTATTATGCTAATTAATCTTATCAGACAGATATAAATGACATAATAAAAGAACTTGACATAAATATAAAATGAAATACATAGTACATTTTACAATTCATCCAATGAACAAACAACCAACAAATATGCAATCCACAAGGCTCCCACTAAAGATAATCATTCAGGTATCTAATACCCATTGATCTAACATGACCATCCTACTTCTTTTGCGCAATAGGCTTTGTCAGTGGATTCGCTATATTTTCTTCAGTCGGTACTCTGCATATGCTCACATCTCCTTGATCGACAATCTCTCGAATAAGATGGAAGCGCCGAAGTATGTGCTTGGAGCGCTGATGAGATCTAGGTTCCTTAGCTTGTTCAATTGCACCATTGTTGTCACAGTAGAGAACTACGGGATCAACAATGCTAGGAACTACATCAAGCTCGCTGATGAATTTCCTAATCCATACAGCCTCCTTCGCCGCATTCGCTGCAGCGATATACTAGGCCTCAGTCGTAGAATCAGCAACTGTCTCTTGCTTGGAACTCTTCCAGCTTACAACTCCTCCATTAAGGCAAAACACAAAACCTGACTGTGACTTTGAGTCATCTCTGTCAGTCTGGAAGCTTACATCTGTGTAACCCTATACAACGAGCTTTTCCTCTCCACCAAACACCAAGAATGTATCCTTAGTCCTTCTCAAGTACTTTAGGATATTCTTGACTGCTATCCAGTGACCATCACCCGGATCAGACTGATACCTGCTAGTCATGCTTAAAGCATATGATACATCAGATCGAGTATATAACATTGCATACATGATTGATCCAATTGCCGAAGCATATGGAATCAACTTCATGCGATCCTTATCTTCCAAATATTTTGGACACTGGTCCTTAGAGAGACTCACACCATATGACATGGGTAAGAATCCTTTCTTGGACTCAAGCATGTTGAACCGTTTCAACACCTTGTCAATGTATGTACTCTGGGTCAAACCCAGCAACTTCTTCGATCTATCTCTATAGATCTTAATACCAAGTATGTAAGTCGCTTCACCCAAGTCTTTCATAGAAAAGCAGTTCCCTAGGTTGTTCTTAATAACTTGCAGGGTCGGAATGTCATTCCCGATCAACAGTATGTCATCTACATACAATATCAGGAAGACAACAATGCTCTCACTAATCTTCTTGTAAACACAAGGCTCATCTTCGTTCTTGATGAAACCAAACTCTTTCATCTTCTCATCAAAACGCAGATTCCAACTTCGAGAAGCTTATTTCAATCCATAAATGGATCGATTCAACTTGCATATTTTAGTGGCTTCACTTGGAGATACAAAACCCTCGGGTTGTGTCATATACACTTCCTCAAGGAGGTTTCCATTAAGGAAAGCCGTTTTGACGTCTATTTGCTAGATCTCGTAGTCATAATATGCAGCAATAACAAGTAGAATTCTGATGGACTTGACCATTGCTACAGGGGAAAAGGTTTCATCATAGTCAACACCATGAATTTGCCTGAAACCTTTAGCCACCAGCCGGCCTTTGAATGTCTGTATATTCCCATCCCTGTCGTTCTTCTTCTTGAAGACCCACTTGCACCCTATGGGTCGTACCCCTTCAGGTGGTTCCACCAAGGTCCAAACTTGGTTTGTGTACATGGAGTCCATTTCAGATTTCATGGCCTCAAGCCACTTCTCGGAGTCTGGTCCATTCATAGCCTCTTGGTAGGTTGCAGGCTCAACATCATGATCCATAAGCAACACATTACCTATTTGAGTCATGAGAAATCCATATCTCTCAGGCTCAAATCTTGGTCTACCAGATCTACGTAGGACTTGTGTTTCTTGAGCAGGCTCTCCAGCTACAACTTCTTGTAGTCCTTGCTCAGGTTCCAATTCCAGTTCGTTCATTGTTTGTGGCTCTTGAACTTCTTCAAGTTCTACCATTGCAGTCTTTCTGGATAAGAACTCTTTCTCCAAAAAGACACCAGTCCTTGCGACAAACACTATGCCCTCAGACGGTAAGTAGAAGTAGTATCCTTTGGTTTCCCTAGGATACCCCACTAGATAACATTTATCCGATTTGGGTTCCAGCTTGTCAGGCATTTGACGTCGCACGTTTTCGTTGGAACTCGATTTAGTGTGAAAGCAGCAGTCTCTAAAGCAAAACCCCAAAAGGAAACGGGCAAATCTGCATGACTCATCATCGATCACACCATGTCTAACAAGGTACGATTCCTCCTCTCAGAAACACCATTATGCTGAGGTGTTCCGGGCGGAGTGAGCTGTGATACAATACCACACTCTTTCAGATGATCACGAAACTCATGACTCAGATATTCGCCACCTCGATCAGATTGGAGTGCTTTTATCCTTTTTCCCAATTGGTTCTCCACTTCATTTTTAAACACTTTGAACTTTTCAAAGGTCTCGGATTTGTTCTTCATAAGAAACATGTATCCGTATCTACTGAAATCATCAGTAAATGTAACGAAGTAGTAGAACTCACCTCTAGCCATAGAGCTCATGGGTCAGCATACATCACTTTGTATTATACCCAAGAGATCATTAGCCCTCTCATTACAACTAGTGAAAGGAGCTTTCGTCATCTTGCCCAACAAACATGACTCACATCTCTCAAATGATTCATAATCAAATGAGTCCAGTAGTCCATCTTTATGGAGCTTGGATATGCGTTTCTCGTTTATATGACCTAAATGACAATGCCAAAGGTACGTAGGATTCGAATCATTTATTTTTAGTCTTTTAGTATTTTCTATGTTATAGATCGGATGGTCTAAGTTCAAAACATATAAACCATTAAACATTTGGGCAACGCCATAACAAACATCATTCTTATAAATAGAACAACAATTGTTCTTAATTACGAAAGAAAAACCAATCATGTCCAAACATGAAATAGAAATATTGTTTCTAGTTATGGCCGGAACATAATAACAATTATCTAGTTCTATTACAAGCCCTGTGGGCAAAGAAAGACGATACGATCCTACGGCAATGGCAGCAACTCTTGCTCCATTTCTAACGCGCAGGTCTACCTCTCCTTTACCCAGCATTCTTCTCCTTGCCAGTTCCTGCACATTTATACAAATGTGAGAACCACATCCGGTATCCAATACCCAGGATGAAGGAGCAGAAAGGTTTATCTCTATAATGAAAATACCTGAAGCGGAAGTCAAACTTCCCTTCTTCTTCTGCAGATCTTCTAGATACTGAGGACAGTTCTTCCTCCAGTGCCCTGCCTTACCACAATGGTGGCACTTCCCTTCCTTAGCCAAACCTTTCCTTTTCAGTGCAGAAGACTTGGGATCAAGAGGAGACTTAGATCCAATCTTCGTCTTCTTAGATCCCTTGGTCTTGCCCTTGCTCTTATGCACCATCAATATGGGGCTGGCAGGCTTGACCTTCTTCATGTTATTCTCGGCAGTTCTCACCATGCCAAGGAGCTCGGGTAGTGTCTTTTCTATTTCATTCATGTTATAGTTTAAGACAAACTGCTCATAACTATCCGACAACGATTGCAGGATCAGATCCGTGGCCAACTCTTGGCCCATGGGAAAACCCAGTTTTTCAAGGTTCTCTATATACCCAATCATCTTGAGTACGTGAGTCCCTACTGAGTCTCGAGCTCCCATTTTGCACTGGAATAATGCCTTGGATATGTCAAACCTCTCTTGCCGGGCTTGCCCCTCGAATATTTTCTTGAGGTGCCCGATTAACTCATAACCACACATGCTCTCGTGTTGCTTCTGAAGCTCAGAGGACATGGTAGCAAGCATGAGGCATTCCACATCCTAGGTATCATCCTGATACTTCTTGTAAGCATCTCTATCTGCTCTCGAAGCATTTCCGGTCGGCTCTGTGGGGGCTTCACCTTCCAAGACATAGAGCTTGCGCTCTTGCCTGAGAACAATTCTCAGGTTTCTGTACCAGTCAAGGAAGTTCGTCCCGTTGAGCTTTTCCTTCTCAAGAATAACTCTCAGGGACAGGGTGGAGTGAGATCCACTTGCCATGGATATTCTACAAGGAATTTTGTAAAGTGAAATTTTTAGTACTATATTTCAAAATACATTTTATATAATTTTAATAAGGACTTTTATTAAAGAGCTCCCACTATTTTAATCAAATCAATAACCCTTGATATCGATTCAGAGAGTTTATGCGAGCTACTCTCTTAGTGGATAAGATCCGTATTTCACCAACACCATGAGTCCGCTTTGGCATTTCTCTCATAATGCGGTTATTTAGGTAGACAACATTTGTCAATTGCATCACTATGCAACTCTTGTATGGTTGGTGAATAACTCTTTATTTGCATCCATCATATGGAGCATGCCAACCCTATGCCTCTAGGCACTCAACCTTTGAGGTCACCTAGTTAAGTTTAACCCGATGTCGACATTGGGATATCACAATTATCCGCTCGCACCCTTACCAAGATAGATTAATGCACCTTGCTTTGGCAAGCCTACACTTCATCGATCGAGGCAGGAAGAGTGTCATCCATCGGAAGGCATCCGAAAACTTAATATTAGATAAGGGATTTTTATTTCAAGTGATTAATATTTTAATCATGATTAACATTTAATCACAGTGCACAATCAGAAAATAAAATTACAACATTCACATTCCAGATACATCCCAGATGTGCACAAAAACAGTCTATCAACACTTTGACAAAACATGGCTAAATCTGAGCATTTAGAACACTTCTAAATCTCCAGATTTACATGCATTGGACATATGAACAACAACTCCACATGTGCAGTAGACAAGCTCGTCTCTCATGTCAGATTCAATAATCTAAACATTTGGTTTTCACAAACCATTTTGAGGGACAGTTACTGCCGGGGAGAACCATCCTCTGAAACATGAAAATCGCAACACAATCACATGCGTTCCTGGCGGGGTTCCAAGAGGCCGCACCCCTGGAGGTGGTCTCGCTGACCGATCAGCGAGAGGGGTCAAGGGGCAGAGCCCTTGCGGGGTGTGGGGTAGAGCCCCGACCAAAATTTTGAAATCCCACCACCAGAAACCACACAAAATCACATCAAATGTGATATTCCAAGAAGAAATTAGGGCATTTAGAACGCTTCTAAATGTCCTAATTTACACGCACTTGACCGCAACCTGGCTCTGATACCACTGTTGGGTTTTCTATACCCCTAACGGGATGACATATCGAATATGCGCAGCGGAAATAATTACAAGAACAACCCAAAAGAGATTAACGGATCTTGCGGTTTTCATGATTCTAGAGAATAAACAAATCGAAAAAAACAAAGTACCTTTGCGGGATTGAGTCAACACTCAACCAAGGTGCTCCAAAGAGAGATCCAAAAATCTGCCTTTGAGTTCTTCAAGAATCGAAATGGATCGATCCCTCTATAGAAGTCCACACAAGCGATGGAGAACCCTAGCTTCTTTCGTACAAGAACTAGGTCGAAGAAGGAAGCTCTCAACGTCCCCACGGACTGCTAGATCCGATCCAGGGGAGGCGGCGACCACGACGGCGACTAGCGGCGGCGGAAGACGATCGGCAGACAGGAAGAACGAGATGCCCTCGCGCGGAACTGTTCCGGTCGGCCGTTCTCGTCTAAATCGCGAAGAAGATTAAGTCTCTTCCATCGTTTTTGAAGACCTAATCGTGTGCCCTTTTATATTAAAATGCATAAATTAGGCTATCCGTAGACCAGAGGGAAAAATAGAACATTTCTGTCTAGATTTACATTCGCCAAATTCGACTAATCAGTATAACCGAATTCGACTCAGATTCGGCGAAACCATTTCGCAGAATTCGTCTATATCAATTCGGCGAAACCCTTTCGTCGAACTGACGTGATTCGGCTAAACCCTTTAGCCGAATCTATTATAATTTTGGTTAATCATATTAGCCGAATTTCATTAGTCGATTCAAGCTAATTCGGTTAAACCCTTTAACCGAATTTGACGCAGTTCGGTTAAACCCTTTAGCCGAATTTGTCAAGTAAATACTCATTCGTTTAAACACTTTAAACGATTTCCCGTTGAGACATTCTCAACTTAATTCCAAGCAGTCACATGATTGGTCCTCCACTCATATCCAAAATGAGTAAGTCCAACACAACCCTTTCTCCAACTTCTCCAAACACTTTTATGTGTGATCCTATAGGCTCATATTGCATTGGCAGTAAGACTAACTGTTGATTGCTTTGAGATCACCTCAGAAACTCCAACAAAAGGTCCTGTGGAGAAATTATGGACAGGAGGAACACACCTGGGAGCCAATAGAACTGATGTAGTAGAGATAGTCGGTGCTCTTCGAGTCCGGAATAACTACAATTCTTAGGGGATGTTACGTTCAGTCACTCTCGGTGAAAATCCCGCAGGCCTAACCTGAATTTCGGGGACGAATTTTTTTTTTGTTTATTGGAATTTGTAAAATCTACCAAACAAGACCCCTAGGATGGATTTGTCATGACTAGGGCATGACAAAACCATAGGAAGCACAAAGGGAGCATAAAAGCTTAGGAAGGACGGAGGAAACCACCTTGGCTGCAAATAGCAATTTCTAGTTACCATGCTTAGGGTTGGAATTTAGGGCCTCACCTTGGTCCTTTGACCCCACCATAACATCCCTAACCCTTTAGGGGCCCCTTAGAGCACCAAGGACCCACTGCGGTCAACTAAAGAGGCTAAGTTGACCAAAGTCAACATTAACCCTAAATTGGTCAAGGTAGCCTAATTAGGGTCAATTGACCTCCACCATGCCAAATTGACCTTTCCCCTATCCTTATAAGGATATTAGGGACCCAATGGATCAAAAAGACCCATCATGGGGCCACCAATTTGGCCAATTTGACCTAAGCCAACTCTAGCCCTGTTTTGATCAATTTGCCCTATTGTGAGTCAATTGGCATCCACCTTGCCAAATTGACCCTACTTAGACCTTCCCAACCCTTAGGGGAGGCCAATGGGTCACTAAATACCCATTGGGGTCAACCCAAGTGGTCAATTTGACCAAAGCCAACTCAACCCTAATTTTAGGTCAAAATTCCCTATTTTGCCCAAATCAAGCCCAATCCACTTGGGCTAGGCCTAATTGGAGTAGCGCATTAGCTTAGGAGGCTGATAATTATTAGGGGTTGCCACTCAATTTCTGTAAATGGTGACTAGGAGAGAGAAATCTCATTTTCCCCAAAAATGGTGGAGAGAGAAAGAGAGGAGTAATGACATTCATGGCCAAGGGAGGCCAATTGATCTCCCAATTGTCGGGGATTCATCTCCTCTGGCTGTTACAAGAAATTTAGGAGTTTTTCCAGCCCACAAGGGGGCTGAATTGGGGGTTTTCACCATGGCCGAAATGTTGAAATTTTGAAGTGAAGTGGAGGAGACTGGGCGGTCTGGTTTGGGAGAGCGCGGAGACTGCGCGGCTTGTGTATGATTATCTGCCGGTCTGACTCTGCCGGTTTGTTCTGGCGGTCTGCTGGTTGGCGGTTTGTTCTTGTTTGCTGCGGCCTGTTCCCGTGTTGTTCTGCTTGGTTGGCCTGTCTTCTTTGTTGGAAGACCGGGCGGTTTGTGCTGATGTAACCGTCTGTCCGGGCGACCTGTTCTGGCGACTTGTTCTAAGTCGGCCAGATGGTTCCTGGTTTGCTCCTGGTGGTCTAGGAAGGAGTATCTTTGTGACCGCGCGGCTTGTGCGCGGTCTCGTGTTCGCGCGACCTGTGCGTGATCTGCCTGCTATTCTGCGGTCTTGGACAGGGCATTGTCCAAGTATTGTGATCGCGCGGTTTGTCTTGTGAGACCGCTCGCGATCTGATGGGTGGTGATTGTATCTCTCGCGTGTGGTGACGACATCCGTCTACCCGCCTATAAATAGAGATGCAGGGCCCGTCATTCCTAACGAGAACTGTAAGAACTGAGCCTAGGTTAATTCGTGCGGTCTCACTTTGAGGTCGGGCGGTCTCGGAAGCGAGTTATCTGTTTGTTGTGTTCGCAGGTTTGCGATCAGCAGGTTGCGGTCTTCTTCCTTGGTGATTTTGAGCGGCTTAAATAAATAGTTCGGCAGTGGTCAGTCTGCGAACTGGTTAATGTTTGTTCTTGTGCTGTTCGCAGCGAGCTCAGCGATCAGGTGACCTTCAGCAGTTAGGCGATCTGAGTTGCGGTCTGGTGATAACTTCAGTTCTTCGTTCAATAAAGCTTCAGTTCGTGCGGTCTGAGGTGGCGGTATTGCAGTGCAGGCTGTTTGTCTGATTTTTGTTCGCGCGGTCTCAGGGCAAGCTGGGCGAGTTCTGGAGTGGTGCGGCTTGTGCGGTCTCAGCTTGTCTAGCCGCCAGCTTTGTCTTTTTGGTGTGTTTTGTTCTTCTCGCCTCCGTGATTCTTATGAATCATGTCTCGCCATGTATACCTCGCACTGTAATTGAAGATTGTGATTCAATAAAGTTTATTGTGTTTCTGTGTGGCATTGTGGTTGTTTGGCTATAACTCAGTTGATACAACTCCTACTTACTCCTAAATGGTCCAATTTCAAAAATTTTAACATGGTATCAGAGCCAGGTTGTTGGAGTGGATAAGCAGTGATCAACTTGAGTTGCCATCGTCTTTTTGAAGAAGAGACCACATAGATTGCCATGGAAGGCGGTTTCGCAAGAGGGCTTGGTATTGAACTCCTTACATCGACTAACTATAAGAAATGGAGGTCATGTATGGAGAGCTTTTTACTTGGCGAGGATCTATGGGAGATAGTTGGAGGAGAAGACACACAAGAAGTGTTTCCAGCAGGAGATAATTGGTAGAGAAATTTTCGTTATTCTCCAATCTATACTCGATTAAGGCAAGTGTACCTATCGAAATATAACATAGGATATAAAGAATATCAATGTCGTATTAGACTCGGGGCTGTCGAGTACTTTTACTTCGGGAAAACAAAACTATTATTTTATCAAATAATATTTTATTAGTGATAATTTTAAAATAAAGAAATAATGAAAAGAAAACAAATCTTGATCAAAGCACGCTTGGAATGAAAATCAAAGGAGATAAATTCTAATCCGATCCTTGACCGTGGAGATTCTCGGACTATGAACGTACCTCTTTCGAGTACTACGCCCAACTAAGTTTAGGAAATATCAATTGAATTTCCATTCTATAATTGATAACCTAAGACTTGCTTTACGAGGTGAATCCCACTATTGGCTTTTACTCCAATCTAGAAGGGTAACGTCGTCCTCTCTCGAGGATTGCGTTCTACTCTTTTTTATCCTTGAGTGATCGATTCGTACACACGAGCCTCTCGGCTAACTAGCATATGAAAACAGATACGGAAGTCCACATATCGACATATGAATCCGATATAAATCTCGAATAAATCGAAGGAAGGAAAGAAAGATAATAGCGAGAAAGATATTTTCATACGAAGATTGCAAATTTCAAGATCTAAAAATTAATCTAATTGACATGAAATTAAAAGGAGATGAAGGAAATAAGCCAATAACATTTTATTAAAATAACTTTGAATTACAACAAAATAGGGGACAAGAAATTGAAAGCTTTGCATGAATTGAAATCTAAAACTACTTTGCATAAAATGAAAATACATGAAATTGAAAGTGCATATAATTAAAATCTAAACTAATACAGGAATTAAAAAAAGCAATTCTGCCCCAAAAGGGGGCAGAATGAGAGAAGTTTCGACCCCAGGAGGGTGGAAAAAGGGATGTCTTGAGATCTGGAAGAGCTGCCTTTTTATAGGCAAAAGTTGAGGTTACACGCCCTTGGTCACGCCCGTGACCAAGGGCGTGTCATGGGCGTGATCGGTGCTGGTGCGGAGAGGGCGCTTTCTGGCTTCAATGCAGGCATTTCGGGCGCGTCACGCCCTTTGTCACGCCCGTGACCAAAGGCGTATAATCTTTAAAATACAGCTTGGCGGGAAGTCCACGGCGGGAAGGGCGTGATTCTGGCGGCAAAGGAGTTACATGCCCGTGTCATTGGAGCTACACGGGCGTGACATTGGCGAAGCTTCCCTGGGGTGTGATCTGTTGGCAGGGGAGTTACACGCCCGTGTCATTGGAGCTACACGGGCGTGACATTGGCGAAGTTGCGTCATGGCTTCAGGACACGGCCGGCTGAGCTGGAGGCAGTGTTCACGGGCGTGACATTGAAGATCACGGGCGTGACTCGGGCAGTCACGGGCGTGTACTTGGAATTCTCCTCAGAATGAATCCAGGTTGGCGGCAGCAGGTCTGGAAATTGTTTTATGTTGACACGCCCTTGGTCACGGGCGTGACTTAGGGCGTGTACTTGCAATTTTCGGCCAAAACTCCAGAAATCCTGAAAAACATAAAACAAACTTAAGTTAGTAAACAATTATGAATAGAAATGATTATTTAGATAAAATAGACATATTATTTATAAATTTATATTATTATTAGCCTAAAAATTATAATAATATTAGATAAAAATACTACTCATCAAAGACCCCCATACTTAAGCTTTTGCTATTCCAGAGCAAAAGTATGATAGATATTCATAAGGCGTTAATAATATTTCTAATTAAACTAAAATTTTCTTTAATCAAAAGAAAGCCTAAAAATAAGATTTAGAGATTTAAGAGATAAGTCCTAAATTTTGAAAATAAGATAATAAGAGAGAAATGTTTAGCCAAGAATTCTCAAATTATTTAACTAGCAGACAAAATTGAGTAAATTGCGAATCTAAATTAGATTAGAATTATAAAAACTCCAAATTTGAAGAGGCTTACGGAAAAATTCAAACAACTACTTATGCTCTCCCAATATTTTAATTTGAGTCTAAAATCAATTATATTGGCTAAAGGGGTTCGGGTAAACATGAAGCTAGCTTTGATTGGGAGTGATGAATTTTATCGTCTCACCCCATCTTTTTTTTCTACTTGTACATGTTTAGGAAAATGATGAATTTTATCCTCTCATTTTCCAGGACATATAATCTTTTCATAATAAACTTCATAAAAGGGAGGTGCATATGTTTAGGGAATAATGAATTTTATCCTCTTATTTCCATGACATATGATCTTTTAATAACTTTTTTTTTGGGTAGGGCTAAAATAAATTTTAGATTAAATTGAAATATTTTGAGAGCAACTATAGTAAATTGAAATTTCCTAAGGATCTAAAAGCATGAGGTAAAAATAATTAAAATCTAAAGTTGTTAAGCACAACTACTACAAGATTGAGACTAATTAAAATAAAAGAGAAAAAGTGCTAAATAAATTACTCTAATCAAATTAAGATCATAATAAATTCCTTAAAACTAAATCAACTAAAAATTAAATTTTTACTAACCATGATAAAATAGAAGATTAGCCAATTAAAAATAGTTAAAAATGCTTATAAATAAACTCTCAAATGTTTGATTTTGGAAATAACAAAAACTAAAGTAAGGGGTTACTTGATTATTATTATTTTTTTTGTTTTTTTTAAGTTTTGAGATTTTCATATTTTTTTTTTGTTTTTTTTGGAATTAATTGATAAAAATTTTAAATATTAGGAAATATACCCTCATACTTAAAATTCAACATTGTCCCCAATGTTGAAAACTAAGTATGAAAGAGAAAAAAAGGGAAAATAGATTTTTTTTGATATGTTTTAATTAGTCTTGAACTTCCCAAGGTCAACCCGGTGAAGGGCTCGCAAGGTACTAGAGGCTGTGATGGGAATTCAAGCCCAAAGCGTCCTTTCCAAGAATTTAATTATGGCATAATTTTTTTCATTTTTACATTTTTTATAAAAATAAAATGAAAAAGAAAGATAAAATTAATAGCGTTTCCCCTTTTCGAAATATCGACAAAAAATTCCCCGGCAACGACGCCAAAAACTTGGTAGAGAAATTTTCGTTATTCTCCAATCTATACTCGATTAAGGCAAGTGTACCTATCGAAATATAGCATAGGATATAAAGAATATCAAGGTCGTATTAGACTCGGGGCTGTCGAGTACTTTTACTTCGGGAAAACAAAACTATTATTTTATCGAATAATATTTTATTAGTGATAATTTTAAAATAAAGAAATAATGAAAAGAAAACAAATCTTGATCAAAGCACGCTTGGAATGAAAATCAAAGGAGATAAATTCTAATCCGATCCTTGTCCGTTGAGATTCTCGAACTATGAACATACCTCTTTCGAGGACTACGCCCAACTAAGTTTAGGAAATATCAATTGAATTTCCATTCTATAATTGATAACCTAAGACTTGCTTTACGAGGTGAATCCCACTATTGGCTTTTCCTCCAATCCGGAAGGGTAACGTCGTCCTCTCTCGAGGATTACGTTCTACTCTTTTTTATCCTTGAGTGATCGATTCGTACACACGAGCCTCTCGGCTAACTAGCATATGAAAATAGATACGGAAGTCCACATATCGACATATGAACCCGATATAAATCTCGAATAAATCGAAGGAAGGAAAGAAAGATAATAGCGAGAAAGATATTTTCATCCAAATATTGCAAATTTAAAGATCTAAAAATTAATCTAATTGACATGAAATTAAAAGGAGATGAAGGAAATAAGCCATTAACATTTTATTAAAATAACTTTGAATTACAATAAAATAGGGGACAAGAAATTGAAAGCTTTGCATGAATTGAAATAAAACTACTTTCATAAAATGAAAATACATGAAATTGAAAGTGCATATAATTAAAATCTAAACTAATACAGGAATTAAAAAAAGCAATTCTTCCCCAAAAGGGGGCAGAAGGAGAGAAGTTTCGACCCCAGGAGGGTGGAAAAAGGGATGTCTTGAGATCTGGAAGAGCTGCCTTTTTATAGGCAAAAGTTGAGGTTACACGCCCTTGGTCACGCCTGTGACCAAGGGTGTGTCATGGGCGTGATCGGTGCTGGTGCGGAGAGGGCGCGTTCTGGCTTCAATGCAGGCGTTTCGGGCGTGTCACGCCCTTGGTCACGCCCGTGACCAAGGGCATGTAATCTTTAAAATACAGCTTGGCGGGAAGTCCATGACGGGAAGGGCGTGATTCTGGCGGCATAGGAGTTACACGCCCGTGTCATTGGAGCTACACGGGCGTGACATTGGCTAAGCTTCCTTGGGGCGTGGTCTGGGGCGTGATCTGCTGGCAGGGGAGTTACACGCCCGTGTCATTGGAGCTACACGGGCGTGACATTGGCGAAGTTGCGTCATGGCTTCAGGACACGGCCGGCTGAGCTGGAGGCAGTGTTCACGGGCGTGACATTGAAGATCACGGGCGTGACTCGGGCAGTCACGGGCGTGTACTTGGAATTCTCCTCAAAATGAATCTAGGTTGGCGGCAGCAGGTCTGGAAATAGTTTTATGTTGACACGCCCTTGGTCACGGGCGTGACTTAGGGCGTGTACTTGCAATTTTCGGCCAAAACTCCAGAAATCCTGAAAAACATAAAACAAACTTAAGTTAGTAAACAATTATGAATAGAAATGATTATTTAGATAAAATAGACATATTATTTATAAATTTATATTATTATTAGCCTAAAAATTATAATAATATTAGATAAAAATACAACTCATCAATAATATGGCGGAGGTGAGACTTTGGAGGAGGACTAATGCTAAGGCAGAGTTCACACTCAAGAGGGCTATTTCACCGGAGCTGTTTGATCACATCATTGGATGTAAATGTGCTCCTGAGATTTGGACGTCCTTGGATGGATTGTTCAATAAGAAGAATGTAGCTCGACTACAGTTTCTTGAAAATGAGTTGGCGAGAGCCTCTCAAGGTGATCTTTCGATTTCTACTTTCTTTCTCAAGATGAAGAACCTCACAACAGAGATTTCTGCATTGGACCCTGATGAGCCCATCTCGGAGGCAAAACTGAAGAGGCATATCATCCGCGGGTTGCGGAAGGAGTATCTTGCCTTTGTGACTTCATTTCAAGGTCGGGCAAATCAACCATCTCTGTTGGAGCTGGAGAACTTACTTGCTTCGCAAGAAAGTTTGGCAAGACAGATGGCGGGGACTTCTATCTCTGGGGGAGATAGTGATGTGTTGTTCTCTGTAAAGAAGAAGAAGAAGTGGGAGAAGAAGAAGCCGGGTTATGATGGACCCTCTACTTCAGGTCAGCAGGATAGGGGTTATGCTCCTAAGTCTGATGGGAAGAAGAAGGGAGAGGGACTAAGGTGCTTCAGGTGCAATAAGACCGGCCACTTCAAGAAAGATTGCCGGGTTAATCTTCAGTCGGGACATGTAGCAGAGAAGGAGAAGCCAAAGTCTGATGAAGCTGGATGGGGAGGAGCCTTTGCGACTAATATGACGGCGATGCCCGTTAAGGCCTTGACTACCATTAACTTCGAAGAGGATTGGATTTTTGATTCAGGGTGTGGACATCATCTCACAGGGGATGAATCAAAGTTCTCTTCTTTGGCGCCTTACTCAGGTAACGATGCTATTATTACGGCTGATAATTCTGTTCATACTGTCGAACAAGAAGGTGTTGTCTCCCTGAGCAGTGATAAGGGTCCACTCACCTTGAGGAGTGTTTATCATGTGCCTGGTATGAAGAAGAATCTCTTCTCTGTGACCAATGCGGTCGATGCCGGTTATCACGTTCTGTTTGGCCCAATAGAAGTGAAGTTTCTTGAAACTCAACCGGAGATCAGGGGAGATGTTATCCATATTGAAAAGAGGATGAAAGACTTATTCGTGTTATTGACAAGTACTTATGTTGATAAGATGAAGACCAACGATAGCGCGGCTATCTGGCATGAAGGTTGGGGCATGTTGGCATGGACAAATTGAAGGCTATGGCGGTAAGGGGCCTTGTCAAGGGCTTGCCTAGCTTGTCCTCTTATGGAGACGGTCATGTTTGTGCTGGATGTCAGTTTGGTAAGTCTCATCGACTTCCATTTGATAAGTCACAAACAAGATGCAAAGCGCCGTTGGAGTGCATCCGCGGTGATTTGATGGGACCGACAGCCACCCCAAGCCTTGGAGGCAATAGATATATGTTGGTGTTAATTGACGATTACACCAGATATGTTTGGGTGTATTTTTTGAAAGAGAAGTCGAAAGCCTTTGCAAAGTTTGTGGAGTTCAAGGAGCTGGTAGAAGGTCGGTTAGGCCTGCGGATGAAAAAATTGAGAACTGATAATGGTGAGGAGTTCACCTCTGGTGAGTTCTCAAGTTTTTGCAGGAAACACGGCGTTCGGAGAGAGCTCACTTGTGCCCACACTCCACAGCAGAATGGCATTGTGGAGAGGAAGATCCGTCATCTGATGGAAACCTGCAAATGTTGGCTTCATGCCAAGAGTATCCCAAAGTCTTTTTGGGCGGAGGGAATGTCTTGTGCGGCTTACATCATCAACAGAATGCCTCTAAGTCCTATCAACATGAAGATCCCTCACGAACTGATGTTCAAGGAGAAACCGAGTGTTGCTCACCTTTGGGTGTTCGGGTCAACCTGCTATGTGCATATTCCTGATGCTCTTCGGACAAAGCTAGATGCAAAAGCAAGGAAGCTAGTCTTTATTGGGTATGATGAGCGGAAGAAAGGATGGAGATGCATGGATCCTGAGACACGGAGATCAGTGGTTTCTCGCGATGTGGTGTTCGATGAAGTGACTTCCTACAAGGGGAGTTCAGGAGTTGAACTGCCGGAGGGCAGGGTTGATGAAGCAGGGAAAGCTGCAGGTAGTCTTCAAGTGGAGTTGCCTGTTTCACCAGGAGCTCCAGCTGTGTCAAGCTCTGAGATGGAGGCTTCAGGTTCTGGAAGCAGGGGAGCGATGCTCCAAATTTGTCTGAAAGAGGAGCTTGCACAGAAGCAGCAGCTGAGGAGGTGGTTAGTCAGGTGCAACCTCTTAGGAGGTCAAAGAGGACTATCAAGCCACCGGATCGATACACAGGAGGAAACATGGTGAGCTTCGGCTCATGTTTCTTCGCTGGTCCCTTGGATGAAAGGGAGCCGTCGAGTTTTGAGAAAGCCAAAGGCGTGAAGCAGTAGGATATTGCTATGCAAGAAGAGATGGATGCTCTCAAGAAGAATGAGACTTGGTCTCTAGTGCCCAGGCCTAAGGGCATTACCCCTGTAACATGCAAATGGGTTTACAAGCTCAAGAAGAAAGCTGACGGCACGATCGAGCGATACAAGGCTCGCCTTGTAGCTCGCGGGTTCTCACAGCAGTATGGTGAAGATTATGATGAGACGTTTAGTCCAGTGGCAAAGATGACCTCAGTTCGATTTGTTATTGCTTTGGCGGCATCTAGTGGATGGGAGATTTGGCAGCTCGACGTTAAGAATGCCTTCTTATACGGCCAGATCGACAAGGATATCTTCATGATCCAGCCGCCGGGTTTCATCTCAGAGGATCATCCAGACTACATTTGCAAACTGAAGAAGGCCTTATATGGGTTGAAGCAAGCGCCTCAGGCGTGGTATGGAAAGATCGCGGAATATCTCTTATTCTGCGGGTTCTTTGCTTCAGACTCTGATTCCAGCTTGTTTGTCAAGAAGGAGGGGGCGCTTCGGGTTATTGTGCTGCTGTATGTGGATGACATGATTGTCACCGGGAACTCAAAGGAGGCGGTAGCAAGGCTGAGAGCTGAGCTTGCTATCAGGTTCGAGATGAAAGATCTGGGGGAGCTTCACCATTTCCTTGGACTCGAGGTTCAGAGGCGGGAGAGCGGAGTGCTCATTTCTTAGGCCAGTTATGCGGAGCGGATCGTTCAACGATTTGGCATGGAGGAAGAGAAGAGCAGCTCTATACCTCTGGAACAACATCATAAACTTCAGAAGGATGAGGGAAGAGTTCTATCTGATCCGTTGGTGTTCTGAGCTCTGGTGGGGAGCTTGATCTATTTGACCATCACGAGGCCTGATATTGCTTATGCAGTTGGCAAAGTGAGTCGGTACATGGCGGAGCCACGGAAACCTCATCTTCTAGCGGCGAAAGGTATATTGAAGTATGTGAAGTCGACCTCTGATTTGGGTCTCCTATTTCGGAGAGGATCACGCTTGGAGTTACTGGGATACATGGATGCTGATTATGGTGGAGACGTGGATGATCGGAGATCAACGTCTGGTTATGTCTTTATGACGGGCCCCACAACTATCTCTTGGTGTAGCACAAAGCAGGACTCGGTGTCCGTATCTACCACAGAAGCGGAGTACAAGGTTTCGGCCTTGGCAGCTCAGGAAGCCGTTTGGCTCAGGAGGTTGGTGGAGGACGTTCATGAGGAGGTTCGAGGTCCCACTGTGCTACGCGGGGACAATGAGAGTGCTCTCAAGCTGGTTAATAATCCAGTCTGTCACGCGAGGACCAAGCATATTGAGATCGAGCACCATTTCATTCGTGAAAAGGTGTTGGGAGGATCTCTTATGGTCGAGCATGTTCAGAGTGCGGACAATGTCACAGACATCTTCACAAAGCCGCTGGCGAAGGGACCGTTTACACGGTTGCGGAGTTTACTCGGGTTGGTCTCCACTTCCCACTTCAAGGGGGAGTGTTGAAATTTTGAAGTGAAGTGGAGGAGACCGGGCGGTCTGGTTTGGGAGACCGCGGAGACCGCGCGGCTTGTGTATGATTGTCTGCCGGTCTGACTCTGCCGGTTTGTTCTGGCGGTCTGCTGGTTGGCCAGTTTCTTCTTGTTCGCTGCGGTCTGTTCCCGTGTTGTTCTGCTTGGTTGGCCTGTCTTCTTTGTTGGTAGACCGGGCGATTTGTGCTGATGTAACCATCTGTCCGGGCGACCTGTTCTGGCGATCTGGCGACTTGTTCTAAGTCGGTCAGATGTTTCCTGGTTTGCTCCTGGTGGTCTAAGGAAGGAGTATCTTTGTGACCGCGCATCTTGTGTACGGTCTCGTGTTCACGCGACCTGTGCGCGATCTGCCTGCTGGTCTGCGGTCTTGGACATGGCATTGTCCAAGTATTGTGATCGCGCGATTTGTCTTGTGAGATCGCTTGCGATCTGATGGGTGGTGATTGTATCTCTCGCGTGCGGTGACAACATCTGTCTACCCGCCTATAAATAGAGATGCAGGGCCCGTCATTCCTAACGAGAACTGTAAGAACTGAGCCTGGGTTAATTCATGCGGTCTCACTTTGAGGTCGGGCGGTCTCGAAAGCGAGCTGACTGTTTGTTGTGTTCGCAGGTTTGCGATCAGCAGGTTGCGGTTGTTGGATCTTACGGCGCCCTTAGAGGGGGGGGGGGGGGTGAATAAGGGAATAAAAATTCTTTTTATAATTTTAAGATAATTACTAAATTGTTTTATAATATGTGAAGGTAAAATAACAATTTAGCTAAATGAATAGAAAAATTATGATTTGCAATTTTAGAAACAAGTACTAAATTGTTTTATGATGAAAGAGATTGAAATAAACAATTTAGATTTAGAATTGAAAACTTAGAACACAATATAATAGAGATTGCGCAAAATGAGAGAAATCAAGTAAATACAAATAGAGACATGATTATATTATATGAAAAGGTGTTTACAAAAATTGATTTCAATATCGCTTGAAATCGGAGGCGACAAATATGTAAATAATTTTTCCTTTTCTATACCGACTCGTATCCCCACGAACCGATTGGCTTTAGCCTATCCTTCCCCGGATAAGGCCTCAAGCCGCTCTAGCCAATCCTTCCCCGGATATGGCCTCGAGCCCCCCTAGATCTAATCACCTAGAACTAGTCGCCAACACAAGGCGAATTCCCCCCTAAGTCCTACCCAGACCTAGTCGCCAACACAAGGCGAATTCTCTAAACGGTTACAAAAAGTATGGAATGGAAATAATGAAAACAATAATAAAAACTCCCTATATGAGATCTTCTGAAGTTGGAGATGAAGGATCGCTGTAGTATAAGCGAGGTAGAAGCGATCGTCCTTCGGATGTAGCGTGACATTGTCCTCCTCCAGAATTCTCCTTTAAGCTTTTTGTGGGAGATCCATCTTCGGCAGCATAACAACACTGGAATTGTGGCACAAGCAACCTCTCTGGGATGGATTATAAAAATGATCGAAGTTGGCTTCAATTTATAGAACATGGAGCTAGCGCCTGCGGTAGTACTTAGCGCCTGCGGTATCGTTTGTGTGGAGCGGTTGCGAAACCGTTGGCAGCGTGGCTCTGTGCACGAACTTGAGATAGCGCCTGCGGTATCGATAGCACTGGAGGTAGCGGGAGATAGCGCTGGCGGTAGCGGTCATGTTGAGCGGCTGCGGAACCGTTGAAGGCGTGGCGCTGTGTACGAAGTCGAGATAGCGCCAGGCGGCAGCGTTAGCGCTGGCGGTAGCGCTAAGGAAACCGCTGAGATGAAACCAACTGAGCTAGCGCCTGGCATTAGCGATAGCGCTGGCGTTAGTGCTGGCGTTAGCGATAGCACTGGCGGTAGCGCTGCTCCTTTCAAAAGATTGTTCCAAGCTGCTTTATACCTGTGGAGTATTGCACCTATAGTTCCTGCACACTATAAACACACTACAAGCAATATCAAATACAATATGGGATTTGTTATTCTCAAACAAAGGGATGTGACACACATGTCCAATAATCTCCCCCTTTTGATAATAACAAATCCTTTAAGCAAGAAATCAACAATAGTGTTTATAGATAAGATAAGCAAGATAAAAGTGCAACTATAGTAAATGATATGCATGATAATGTGCATACTCCCCCTATCTTAATGCTCCCCCTACATAAATGCAATTTATGTGTTACTCCCCCTAAATGATAGATTTCATGAATTAGTCTCCCCTTATTTATCTATATTTCTCATATATAGATTTCTTCTATTAATCTTCCCCTTTTGGTATTATCAAAAGAAGGTGGGGTGAGGGTAGTAAGGAGGCATTTATATATCATGATCGAGCTTTTCGAAATATAAATAATGATAAAGAGTTTAAGCATAGCATATATAAGAGATTTCAAATATAAAGATAAAAGTTGTAAGCAAGCGGAAGATTATAATAAACATCTTTTTGTAAGCATGAAAAGCATAGGTAGAAATATGAGTTTTAGTTCAAAATTGAAAGATGTTTTAACCTTTTTGAAATCTCAAAGTTTTTCATAAAGATACCAAGCATGAAATGAACATATCAAAGAGAGATTATACTATAATGTTACTTAATTTTAAATTCAAGACATACTAAAACATTGTAGAGATCATGCTAGGTTATCTAGTGCATTTCTTATATAAAGAGTAGTATAAATAAAGCATTAGAATCCAATACTCATGAGAAGAAGTGTTATGAAAGATAATGATGTGCACATAAGTGTATTTTGGGTAATGTTAACATTGGATTTAAATCATCAAAATACAAGACATATGTAAAGTAAAGTGCACAATAAAACATAAGTAAATTACTTTCACACACTTTTAATGCACATAATTTTTAACAAAGTGGTGTAATAATCAAAGTTTGCACAAGACACTTTACTATTCTTTCCAAGGTGCTCAACCTCACAATGCTTATGAAGACTTATCAGGAGGTTCAAGCAGTGCTTGGTGGAGTTATATTTGTCTACATATATAATTTTTAGTTCACATTTGTGAGACAACATTCTCCGAATACACTTGTTTTGCAAACCCAATTTTTAACTTAACCACTTTTCTAAATTTCATAAGTGCAATTCAAATGTAGTGTAGGCAATAAACTTATGCAAGTTTTAATTCATTGTACAAATACAATACTCAAGCAAGCATTTTTAGATTTAGACACACATGTTGATTACCAAAATAAGTGAGTGAAATGTATCATTATCAATCATAAAACATTTACTCATACTTAGAGGCATGCTAAGCTTGGTTCTACACATTTTTCAATACAATTGATGCACTTTAAATAGATATATCAAAGCATGATAAGCAAAACAATGTTTATAGTAACTTGAAAGAATATGTTTTAACATTGTAAATAATTCTAAATAGAATTCATACATGCTTGATATTGGCAATAAAGATCGTACAGTTTTTTTGTTTTATCATTTTTAAATCAATTAAAAAATAGAAAATCACAAAAACATATTTTTGTCATTTTTAAATTTTGAATTTTTGTAGTTGATTTTTCATAATATGAATAAAACACAAATATAAAAAAAAACATATTTTTGTATTTTTGAATTTTGAATTTTTGTAGTTGATTTTTCATAATATGAATAAAACAGAAAACCATAAAACATATTTTTGTATTTTTGAATTTTGAACTTTTATAGTTGATTTTTCATAATTCAGATAAAACAAAAATAAAATAGACAGAAACACAAAAATAAATTTGCACAAATAAACTAACATATTTTTGTTGATTTTTCAGAAATTTTAAAAAACAGAAAAATCACACACCCATGCTAGCGCCGGCGCTAGTGATAGCGCGACAAACAGTACGTGATTTTTTGAGAATTTTAAATTTTTGATTTTTGATTTTGATTAAGTGTCCTTAGAGTAGTTCCATGCTGAAATTTCAGAATTTTTGGAGATCTCTATGTGGATCAAATTTGCATGAAACTTTGGCTTTTTCAAATTCTTGTGTTTTACAAAACCATTTAATTATGAAAAGATAAGTTATGAAGACACAAGAGGACATTTTTTATTAAACAACCCAAAATATGCATGATTTAAGTGATAAGTAAATAAAATGATCATGCAAAGAGTAATATAACTATGTCCGAAGATTAAAAACTATCCCGACCTAATGTCTACACCCTAGCCCCATACTAAGTGACGAATGGGCATGAGGAGCTGCACACATGCCGTAGGTTGGGGTGTTAATCCCATATGCACACACTAAAGAACGCTCAACCTAGCACTCTTTCCCCCTAGTGCCTCGCAAGGCCCCACTGGAACCTTCCCAGAGTAAGGACAAGACATGACTTAGAGGTTAGGTCTCTAATGCATACAACCCTACGCCCCCGCTATTGTGAGATATGAAGTCATAGGTGAAATAATCTTTTGGACAACCTATGCTTTTAAATCTAAGGGTTGATATATAAACTATGGGTTTTGTATAATGTGATGAGTTATATAAAGCTGCATAGTTTTTCTACTTTTATGAGATGACGATATGAGATAACTAGCATAATTACTAATATCAATAGGTGACAATGCTAGTATGATGAGTTTTGGGGTTAAATGTCATGTCATAAGATTTATATTAATATTGCATGTATTTTCAAAATAGAGTTTCAAATTATAGATCTAGAATAGAGTGATGATTATTTTTGATTTATTCTTTCATTGCAAAGTTGATTCTAGAGTCTACAAATATGAGAGATACATGCAATCACTAGCAAAGCATATTAATACATCATATAATGTAAATAAAACAATATTCAATATTTTATCATAAGATTCATAATTCCTAGGTGCTATTATTGTTTTGAGATTTTTCTTGATAGAACATGAATTATGATTTATGATTATAGACAATTTTGTATAGAATATATGTTAGATCATCATGATGTATGAAAATTCTAATTCTTCTAGACTTAAGATATAGTGATATAGCGATTTTCTTTTAAATAAGTATGTTTGATTTTTAAGCCTAGAAAATGATGAACATGTAGTCATATCAAAGACAAAGATCACATATATAATGTTTTGAAATTTCTACTAAAATTTGCATTCAATGATTGGAACTATTGATCTTTGGTTTTGCATGATAATATATGATTTATGATACAATATTCATATATATTCTAATGATTAATCTATAAACTATGTGTTTGTTGGAATTTTAGTATTCTATATAATTTCAAATCACATAGTTATCATGATATTTTAATAACATTGTAAATGTTATACATAGCATATAAATTTAAGCATAAACAAAGAAATGATGCTAGAATGATGAGTTTGAGTGCAATGTTATTATATATGATTTAATGGAGATAATGTTGCATGTAATATGAGAAGTTTTCAAATTAATTTTCTTTAGACCTATAATGAAATGATTAAACTTTTGATTTGATCTTCATGATACAAGATGATTCTAAGGTCTAAATTACATGCAAGCAATGGCGACACATCACACACAAAATAAGATATGAACCTATAATATCAATAGCCATCACATATTTCATAATTCCTAATGTTGATAATATTAGTTGAAATAAGATAATTCTTGTTAGATCATGAATTATGATATATGATAATAGTGAATTTTAGCATAGGATATTAATAGATCATGATGGTGTGTGAATAGTTCATATTCATCCTTTTAAAGAGACAAACAAAATTGTTTTGATTATCTGAAAGTAGAAGACAATGATACTTAATACAGTAAAATAATTTTTCAGAAAATAATAAATAGAGAAATCAGAATTTTTAGGAAACTATGCTACTGCCAGCGTTAGTGATAACGCCTGGCGTTAGCAACAGAGTTACTATATTTGATTTAAAACACATAGTTTTTGATATTATTTAATTCTGATTTTTATCGAATATGATTTTCAATATAGGGGCTATTATATGCAACAAAGAAATTAGACAAGAATAAAAAAAACGTTGCGCATTTTAATTTTTAGCTTAAGCCCTTTAATAAACCATTTAAATCCATTTTTTTAAAAAAATAATTTCATTAGTCTTGAAAATAAATTCTATATTCAAATAATAATGTTAATTCAAGACAATTAAGGGTAAAGGATTTAAAAAGGATAAAGAACAATCAAAGATGAAAGGTAGGTCACTTTTAAGATCATATGACTTTATGTTCAATTTTAATTTAATTTGATTTGATAAACATTTGGCTTAAGATGTAAAAGTCATATTTCATAATATATAAAGTGATCATAGCATGTTTGTTCAAAAAAAAATAAAGAATAAACAAAAGAAAAGTGACAATTAGCATATCATGAAGTAGAGTATTGATATTTCATTTTTAATTTATTTCTACTTCATGCAATACAATGATTCTTAGTGAATGAGAGATTTAGGTATCCAAAGGGGACCAAGTGTGATGGTTCCTTTGGGTACCCAAATACATCGTGTAGGCTTTTGGAGAGATAGTGATGAATGGGCATTTATAAGTGGAGTTAGTATTTCGTTTTTAATTTTGGGCCTCCATTCATACTTTGGTTGTTTTTCTTTTAAATTCATATTATGATTATTTGACATCTTTTTGGAATGATAGTTGTTTGAAAAATAATTCATTTGGGATTTATGTTTATTCAAATTATTTTTCAAAATAGATTGATGTTGATAATCATAATGAATTTTATTATAACGATTTTTTGAAAATTTATAAGAGTGATTGTCTTTCTTAAGAAGTGATTGTTGAAAGAGTGGGTTACAAAATGTTGTAAATAATTGATTCTTATTTTGATAATTTCATTTCCACTCTTTCTTATAGACATACTCTTATAATGTGAAGGATAATATTTTATAGTTTGATTTTCATGAAAAGGAGTTTTTGAATTTGAGTCATGATAGAAAATATATTGAGACTTATAATAATGACTCTTAAGAATTTTGTGAGGATCATAATTCTTTTTGAAACTAAACTCCTTTTGATTTAATGTGTGAAAATGGTCCTTTTTAGAAATGATTTTGTAAGTTAATTTATCCTTGTTATTCAAAATCTTATGATGAAATTCATTACATGACATTTGAAATTTTTCAACAAAAGATTTTAATTGTATTAACTTACAAGTTAAAACATCATATTCAACTATCAATTTTTCATTATATTCTTTAGAAACTAAGAGCCCTTTTTCAATATCCTTGAATTTTTCTTTTAATAGATTGCAATCAAAACAAGGAATAGGAATTTTACCTAAAGAGCATGAAAGAGAATTTAACACATCAATATTAGATTCTACTTTAGCGTTTGCTTTTAAAGTTTTAGTTTCTAAACGTAATTTGGAATTAGCATGTTTCAACTTTGAAATTTTACGTTTAACAAATTTAAGCACACGAAATGTAGAAATAGAATTTGTTACAAAAAGAGAAGATTTAGACTTTCTTACCTTGCTATAATTTCCATCTTCTCTTTTGCTTGATGTTTGGTCATCAAATGAGTCCAACATTGTGACATTGTATTTTTCTTCCTCCAAGCATGAGTCCACATCGATTTCTTCTCTTGGATCCATAAGGAATTCCTCGTCGATTTCTCTCTTAGATTTATCTTCCTCCAAGAATGTTTCCTTGTCGATTTCTTCTCTTGGATCCATAAGGAATTCCTCTTGTTCATCATCTGTGGAAGGAAGACTATAAGTATTCTCAAGAAATTTCCAAACTTCATAAGCAGTAGGAAGTAGTTTGAAAATATTTTGATGTAATGCACAATATAGACTATTCATTGATTTGGCATTTAAAAACATTTCATTTTTATTTAAAATACTTGGGGGGCATTTTAATTGTAATATTCCATACTTCAATATCCAAAGATTTAAGAAATTTTTCCATAAGAAATTTCCACCCATTATAATTTTTGCCTTCAAATAATGGTGGTGCTAAAGATTTTTCATTTATAAAAAAATTCCCCCCACTAGTAGAAGCGAGATCATGAGATGCCATTATTCCTGGTTTTTAAACCGTTTGGAATAACCTAGCTCTGATACCACTTGTTGGATCTTACGACGCCCTTAGAGGGGGGGGGGGGATGAATAAGGGAATAAAAATTCTTTTTATAATTTTAAGATAATTACTAAATTGTTTTAAGATATGTGAAGGTAAAATAACAATTTAGCTAAATGAATAGAAAAATTATGATTTGCAATTTTAGAAACAAGTACTAAATTGTTTTATGATGAAAGAGATTGAAATAAACAATTTAGATTTAGAATTGAAAACTTAGAACACAATATAATAGAGATTGCGCCAAATGAGAGAAATCAAGTAAACACAAATAGAGACATATTATATTATATGAAAAGGTGTTTACAAATTTTTTTTTTCAATATCGCTTGAAATCGGAGGCGACAAATATGTAAATAATTTTTCCTTTTCTATACCGACTCGTATCCCCACGAACCGGTTTGCTTTAGCCTATCCTTCCCCGGATAAGGCCCAAGCCGCTCTAGCCAATCCTTCCCCGGATATGGCCTCGAGCCCCCTAGATCTAATCACCTAGAACTAGTCGCCAACACAAGGCGAATTTCCCCCTAAGTCCTACCCCGACCTAGTCGCCAACACAAGGTGAATTCTCTAAACGGTTACAAAAAGTATGGAATGGAAATAATGAAAACAATAATAAAAACTCCCTATATGAGATCTTCTGAAGTTGGAGATGAAGGATCGCTGTAGAATAAGCGAGGTCGAAGCGATCGTCCTTCGGATGTAGCGTGACCTTGTCCTCCTCCAGAATTCTCCTTTAAGTTTTTGTGGGAGATCCATCTTCGGCAGCATAACAGCGCTGGAATTGTGGCACAAGCAACCTCTCTGGGATGAATTATAAAAATGATCGAAGTTGGCTTCAATTTATAGAACATGGAGCTAGCGCCTGCGGTAGTACTTAGTGCCTGTGGTATCATTCGTGTGGAGCGGTTGCGAAACCGTGTGCGGCGTGGCTCTGTGCACGAACTTGAGATAGCGCCTGCGGTATCGATAGCGCTGGCGGTAGCGGTCGTGTTGAGCGGTTGCGGAACCGTCGAAGGTGTGGCGCTGTGTACGAACTCAAGATAGCGCCATGCGGTAGCACTAGCGCTGGCGGTAGCGCTAAGGAAACCGCTGAGACGAAACCAACTGAGCTAGCGCCTGGCGTTAGTGCTAGCGTTAGCGATAGCACTGGCGGTAGCGCTGCTCCTTTCAAAAGATTGTTCCAAGCTGCTTTATACCTGTGGAGTATTGCACCTATAGGTCCTGCACACTATAAACACACTACAAGCAATATCAAATACAATATGAGATTTGTTATTCTCAAACAAAGGGATGTGACACACATGTCCAACAACGGTCTTCTTCCTTGGTGATTCCCAGCGGCTTGAATAAACAGTTCGACAGCGGCCAGACTGCGAACTGGTTTATGTTCGTTCTTGTGCTGTTTGCAGTGAGCTCAGCGATCAGGCGACCTTCAGCGGTTACGCGATCTGAGTTGCGGTCTGGTGACAGCTTCAATTCTTCGTTCAATAAAGCTTCAGTTCGTGCGGTCTGAGGTGGCAGTCTTGTAGTGCAGGCTGTTTGTCTGATTTTTGTTCGCGCGGTCTCAGGGCAAGTCGGGCGACTTCTGGAGTGGTGCGGCTTGTGCGGTCTCAGCTTGTCTAGCCGCCAGCTTTGTCTTTTTGGTGTGTTTTGTTCTTCTCGCCTCCATAATTCTTATGAATCATGTCTCGCCATGTATACCTCGCACTGTAATTGAAGATTGTGATTCAATAAAGTTTCTTATGTTTCTGTGTGGCATTGTGGTTGTTTGGCTATAACTCAGTTGATACAACTCCTGCTTACTCCTAAACGGTCCAATTTCAAAAAATTTAACACGAAATTGGTCATTAATGGCTTTCATGACAATTGATGCGATGACACCCCCTCTCCCCCAATTGAACCTTATAACTCCATCAGAGGACTGAAAGGACCATTTTCCCCCACTTACCTGAAGAAATCGTGCAACTTGGTGTGGAGGTTGCCATGGATTCCAAGCTCCAAGGTCGGCCATGGTGTTGGGCCAATCGGCAAGGCTTCAAGGCTCCATATAGGTCTGGTTCTTCTCCTCTTCTCCAGTGTGTAGATCTACATCTAAAATCGACAAAGATTAGGGCCAATTGGTCCCCAATCAAAATGGCCGAAATTTCCATTTGTGGAGGTTTTTCTTCTTGCCTAAATTGTCGGTTCCGGCCACCACCGGCCGGCCGAGACCTCCTATCACCGGCCACCACCTCAAGGAAGGTGGTGGTGGCATTGGCCGGCCGGGGAGGGGCTTCGGTGGCCGAGAAAACCATGGTAGATAGGATACAGTTTGGGGCAATCTCCATCGTCGGCTGGAGGAGGAAGATGAAGGGATGCCTTCAGAATTACTTTAAGATCCGTGCTCAGATCTTGTGATTAATACAATTGATATTTATATTTTCTGCCCCTTTACTGGCTGTTGTTAGAAATAAATACAGAAAATACTTAGGCCCTTCTAAGGGAAAAGTGGTCAATACCAAAGTTGTAGCCCTTGGAGTCTACTTTAATATAAATTGATTTCAGCCCAATAGGATGAGGGGTTTGACCACATCACTCAAAAATGGTGCAACATGTACAAAGGGTTGAACAGACCTTGATCTGAGTTCTCACACTAAACCAGCCATCCAAATGGCCTGAAATTTGTAGCATAGTCTAATTTTCGATTTTCGGATAAACTTTTTCTAAGTTTTTTGTAAGAATTCAATAATTCATATATAAATTAATTGTATAGTCTAATGACATCCAAACCCCTCCAAACTTTGGTGGGTGGTCCTTAGAGGCATGATATGACCCTGGTAAAAATTTCATCTTAATTGGGATTGATTTGGATGGGTAATTGATTAACCCAAGTTTGGTCAAACTAGGTCTATTTAGGTCAAAAGTGTTCTTGGTGGATTTAAGGGGTCAACCCTCATCCAAAAGTGATGAAACTTTGATCACTAGTTTAGAATCATATACAACACCCCCATTAGTGGTTTGGGGTGGATGTGCCCTAGAACCCTAGTTCTAACCCTAGGGTTGCACTTTGAGCCTTGTGAAGAACATATGGTCATATGTCCTTGAATGTTCATGGAACTTGGTAGATAAGTTCATAGGGTGTAAATATGCCCTAGGTAATTTTATGAGGATTTTAGTGAATTAGGTTATAACCTTTTTAGGGCACCTTCTTATAAGAGAGATTTACATACTCAATTTATCTTGGATGTTGATGAAAGTTTGGTAGTGCTCATATAATCATGATATAAATATCTGGTAATTTTTGTGTAATTCTTGAATCGGTTGATTGAGCACTTCATTTACAAGTCAACTATTTTGCCTTAAGATTATAAAAAATAAATAAAGACCAAATATTCTCTGGAAAATAATGAAACTTTGTGATAGGACCTTTTAGGGCATTATGAAGCTCTGTGATTTCTGTATAATTTTTGGAATTATTTATTAGTAGGTTACTTCATAATGTTCCCTAGTTTGGATTTTGTTAAATTATTTATTTATGCGACTTGATGATTTTTTATAAATTATGAAACTCTGCCAGTAAATTTTGCTGATCATTGTAGAGGTCTGGTAAATTTGCCATAATTATTGGGCAAGTATTTTTGGTGGTTCTTTCTTTAATTCCTAATTTTGGATAATTATTGAATAATATACTTAGAGGCCAATACATTACTGTAAAATTGTGACATTCTATATTTACTGTTATTTTAATATCCTAGATTTTCCATAATTTTGTGGAGGCCAGATCATAAGAAGAACTTACACTTCATGTTCAATTTCATACTTGGCCAATATTGGAGAAATTATAATAAATGCCAAATAAATAAAGAAATTACTATCTTCTGGATTTAGTCTTATAACATCATGATAGACTCCCAGTAATAACATTGAGTCATTTGGATGAAAATTTGGAACACCTCCTCTCATGTAACTCATATAGCTTATTTGGTCTGCATATAGTAGAAACTGTAGAGTTAGCATAACTAGTAGCCCACTAGGTGGGAATGAAAGGTAGTTGGTGTACCTTGTCTGGTTGAAGAGATTTGAGGTCACCAATATGAGTCTATATGTTGAGTGTGCCCGGTAGTTAAGGGGCAAGCTTGTGCTCAGGATTGACGATAGATTGTCTTTCCCCTTAGAGGGTCATAAAGTACTTAGGGCAATCCAAGTGTAATGATAAGAAGGGTATTCTTATGGGTAGATACCAATAACATTAAGTGTATTGAGAAAGGGAGCTTTGGGCTATCATCCCATCATAGCTCCTAGTACCGCTGCGTGCCCCTCACAGGGTTGACCTCGAGAAGTCCAAGATTAACCCTAAAGTGCAGGAATAAAATGTTATGCAAGATTGTCTTAATAATCCACACACCCACACCCCGTGGTTACGGGAGGTTAGTTGGTTTGGTCTTACGAGCGGTAGCCTCGGTGGTTGTAGGTACGGACGGGTTGGTCCGGTGAGCCGGTGGCTCGGAAGGTTATGGTAACGGGCGTGTTAGCCCGAAGAGCTTATGGCTCGGAGATGGATGGTAACATGTTTGCATGTGCATAAAGGTGGTGGGTCTTCGGTATTGGATGGTCATTCACACCGACGTCAATACATTGACTCGGCAAGTGTATATTTGTACTTAGCCAAGAAAAGTTTGGTGGTCCAGCCAGTAAGTGTACGCAGATGCTCCGCGGTTTTGCATTGAGGCGTACAATAGGTCTAGGTTAGGTAATGTGAATACCAACCTAGAGGTGGGCGAGGCCCAACTCACCACTTCCGTTTGCCACTACGGGAGTATCCTGGGAGTCTTGCTAGATCCAAAAATGGGGAACTAAAAGTCTGTGCGCATAGAGTCGAAGTGTGTGAGTTGCACTTGTGTGAACATAGCATAAGCTGCATTACTCTGCATGTCATGGCATAAGCATTGGATTTCAACCCCTACCACTATCGTATAAATTGGTTATGAGACTTTTTATACGATATGCCCTGCTAAACGAACGGTCTATAGGTTTGTATGGGCATTCCTATAAATCAATGGTAACATTTCTATTGTGTACTTATCTTTACTTACTGTTCTTTACTTGCTCTTTACCATGCTCTATTCCTTCTTCAATTATCTATATACACATGTGTAGTGGTTGACATTTCCTGTAGACAAGATCCTCCGCCATCTGCTTTATTTTATACCCCTTGATGTCCTCCGCTTCATCCTCCCGCACGGTGCCTAGGATCCATTGGGGGAGGGGTGGGGAACATAAGGCTTAGTCTTTTTGACTAACGGTCGGTGGACCATATCATTTAGGGGACCGAGGAGACGCAACAGCACTAGAGGTCGGTGAAGATGGAGGTGGGACAGTCTAGCACAGGAGCATCAGTCTCAGGTTTAGCGAGTGATTAGTAGTTTGCTTCCGCGAGTGATCTTGTAGTGAGGACATGATGTACATGGCATGAGTCCTTTATTATTGTAACCTTTGTTATTTCAGTTATATCATGAAGACACTTATATATATAACATGTGATTTGTGGACTTGAACTTCTATTTGTTCGTTTATACTTTTCTTTTTCTGTGATCGATATGGCCGGCAGGATCGGCGTTTTGTAGTGGCAACCTTCCCGAGTGTTGGTGTCACCGCAAAGCGGCCGTTCTGGGCATAAGACCCAATTTTGTATCGAAAAAATGGGGTCTTACCAACTAGTATCAGAGGAAACCTCGATCCGAAGAAAAGAAGTCCATAAACCTTGGGCCACCCCTCGTGAGTTTAGTTTGAGGACAAACTAACCAGCGAAAGCAATGGTGTGCCCATATGGGGAAATCAAATGAAAAGTCCACTTTTAACTGAATCTCTTGGCAAGTTTTCTTTTGTGGCCTGCGGCAAACCCTGCCCCCAGCAGGAAATACCTTCAGCTGTAATGATCTTTTTAGATAGTCCTTTAGTCAATGAGTTAGACTCAACCCCACTAGGACACACGACTTACCATAACAATTTATAACATGCCCTAGTCTGAAATAGACCGTAGGTATAATTTTGGTGAAGGTACGAGGATACCCCAAAGAGGCTAGAGAAATAGAGATTAACACATAAGCAGAATGGTAGGGGACTTGTAAATCTAACCCTCATACCAGTGACATGTTTATGTAGAGACAACCACCATCAGATAAGAATTGAAGTTCAGAAGATACCCATTTGGGATTGTGCCACAGGTTGACCCTGATAAGGTTGTCGTAAAGGGTACCTGGTTTTACGAGCTGTAGGCTCGGTGGTTGAAGCAGCGGACTAGTTAGTTCGGTGAGCTTGTGTCTCAATAATGCTTGTTGGTACGGACGGGTTGGTCCGGCGAGCCGTTGGCTCGGAAGGTTATAGTGACGGGCGGGTTAGCTCGGGGAATTTATGGCTCGGGATATAGTAGAACATGTTTGCATGTGCATGAAGGTGGTGGGTCTTCGGTATTGGACGGTCGTTCACACCGACGTCATTACGTTGACTCGGCAAGTGTGGAATTTGCACTTAGCCATAAAAGTCTAGTGGTCCAGCCAGTAAGAGTACACAGATGCTCCGCGGTTTTGCGTTGAGGCGTATGATAGGTCTAGGTTAGGTAGTGTGAATACCAACCTAGAGGTGGGCGAGGCCCAACCCATGGCTTCCGTTTGCCACTACGGGAGTATCCTGGGAGTCTTGCTAGCTCCAAAAAGGGGAACTAAAGGTCTCTACGCATAGAGTCGAGGTGTGTGAGTTGAACTTGTATGAACATAGCATAAACTTCATAACTCTGCATGTCATGGCATAAGCATTACATTTCAACCCCTACCCCTATCGTATAAATTGGTTGTGGAACTTTTTATACGATATGCCTTGCTAAACGACCCCTTGGTCTATAGGTTTGTATGGGCATTCCTATAAATCAATGGTTACTTTTCTATTATATACATGTCTTTACTTATAGCACTTTACTTATTATTTACCTGCTCTTACTATGCTCTATTACTGCTTTAATTATCTGTATACACATGTGTAGTGGTAGAACTTTCCGTAGTTAGATTCACCGTCATCTGCTCTTTGTTATACCCCTTGTTGTCCTTCGCTTCATCCTCCCACACGGTGCCTAGGAGCCATTGGGGGTGGGGTGGGGAACATAAGGCTTAGTCTTTTTGACTAACGGTCGGTGGACCATATCATTTTAGGGGTTCGAGGAGACGCATCAGCACTAGAGGCTGGTGCAGATGGAGGCGGGCCAGTTTATTACAGGAGCACTAGTTCCAGGATTAGTGAGTGATTATTAGTTTGCTTCCGTGAGTGATCTTGTAGTGAGGATATGATGTACAGGGCATGAGCCCTTTTATTATTGTAACATTGTTATTTCAGTTATACCATGTGGACATTTATTATATATAGCATGTGATTTGTGGACTTGAACTTCTATTTGTTCATTTATGCTTTTCTTCTTCTGTGATCGATATGGCCGGCAGGATCGGCGTTTTGTAGTGGCGATCTTCCCGAGTGAAGGTGTCACCGCAAAGCGGCGGTTCTGGGCATAAGACCCGAGTTTTTGAAGAAAAAAAGGGGTCTTACAAAATTGGGGGGGGGGGGGGGGGGGGGGTAGTTTTCACCATGGCTGAAATTGGCCATTAATGGATTTCATGGCAATTGATGCCATGACACCCCCTCTCCCCCAATTGAACCTTATAACTCCATCAGAGGACTGAGAGGACCATTTTCCCCCACTTACCTGAAGAAATCATGCAACTTGGTGTGGAGGTTGCCATGGCTTCCAAGCTCCAAGGTCGGCCATGGTGATGGGCCAATCGACAAGGATTCAAGGCTCCATACAGGTTTGGTTCTTCTCCTCTTCTCCAGTGGGTAGATCTACATCTAAAATCGGCAAGGATTGGGGCCAATTGGTCCCCAATCAAAATGACTGAAATCTCCATTTGTGGAGGTTTTTCTTCTTGCCTAAACTGCCGGTTCCGACCACCACCGGCCGGCCGAGACCTCCTATCGTCGGCCACCACCTCAAGGAAGGTGGTGGTGGCATTGGCCGGCTGGGGAGGGGCGTGGGTGGCCCGGAAAACCATGGTAGGTAGGATACAGGTCGGGGAAATCTCCACCGCCGGCTGGAGGAGGAAGATGAAGGGATGCCTTCGGATTTGCTTTAAGATCTGTGCTCAGATCTTGTGATTAATATAATTGATATTTATATTTTCTGCCACTTTACTGGCTGTTGTTAGAAATAAATATAAAAAATACTTAGGACCTCCTGAGGGAAAAGTGGTCAATATCAAAGTTGTAGCCCTTGGAGTCTACTTTAATTTAAAATTGATTTCAGCCCAATAGGATGAGGGGTTTGACCACAACACTCAAAATAGTGCAACATGTACAAAGGGTTGACCAGACCTTGATCTGAGTGCCCACACTAAACCAGCCATCCAAATGGCCTGAAATTAGGAGCATAGTCTAATTTTCCGTTTTTGGATAAACTTTTTTCTAAGGTTTTTGTAAAAATTCAATAATTCATATATAAATTAATTGTATGTCTAATGACATCCAAACCCCTCCAAACTTTGGTTGGTGGTCCTTAGGGGCATGATATGACCCTGGTAAAAATTTCATCCCAATTGGGCTGATTTGGATGGGTAATTGATTAACCCAAATTTGGTCAAACTAGGCTTATTTAGGTCAAAAGTGCTCTTGGTGGATTTAAGGGGTCAAACCTCATCCTAAAGAGATGAAACTTTGGTCACCAGTTTAGAATCATATAAAACACCCCCATGGGTGGTTTGGGGTGGATGTGCCCTAGAACCCTAGTTCTAACCCTAGGGCTGCACTTTGAGCCTTGTGAAGAACATAGGGTCATATGTCCTTGAATGTTCATGGAACTTGGTAGATAAGTTCATTGGGTGTAAATATGACCTAGGTAATTTTATGAGGATTTTAGGATCACTTGTTCCCTCTGAATTAGGTTATAACCTTTTTAGGGAACCTTCTTATAAGAGACATTTACATGCTCAATTTATCTTGGATGTTGATGAAAGTTTGGTAGTGCTCATATAATCAGTATATAAATCTCTGGTAATTTTTATGTAATTCTTGAATCGGTTGATTGAGCATTTCATTCACAAGTCAACTATTTTGCCTTAAGATTATGAAAAATAAATGAACGCCAAATATTCTCTGGAAAATTATGAAACTTTGTGATAAGACCTTTTAGGGCATTAGGAAGCTCTGTGAATTTCTGTATAATTTTTGGAATTATTTATCTGTAGGTTACTTCACAATGTTCCCTAGTTTGGATTTACTTGAATTATTTATTTATGTGACTTGATGGTTTTTTATAAATTAGGAAACTCTGTCAGTAAACTTTGCTAATCATTGCCAAATAAATAAGGAAAATTACTATCTTCTGGATTTAGTCTTTTATCATCATGATAGACTCCCAGTAATTACCTTGAGTCATTTGGATGAAAATTTGGAACACTTCCTCTCATGTAACTCATATTGCTCATTTGGTCTACGTATAGTAGAAACTGTAGAGTTAACATAACTAGTAGCCCACTAGGTGGGAATGAGAGGTAGTTGCTGTACCTTGTCTGGTTGAAGAGATTTGAGGTAACCAATAGGATTCTATATGTTGAGTGTGCCCAGTAGTTAAGGGGTAAGCTTGTGCTCGAGATTGACGATAGATCGTCTTTCCCCTTAGAGGGTCATAAAGTACTTAGGGTAATCCAAGTGAAATGATAAGAAGGGTATTCTTATGGGTAGATACCAATAACACTAAGTGTCTTGAGAAAGGGATCTTTGGGCTTTCATCCCATCATAGCTCCTAGTACCGTTGCAAGCCCTTCACAGGGTTGACCTCGGGAAGTGCAAGATTAACCCTAAACTGCAGGAATAAACTGTTATGTAAAATTGTCTTAATAATCCACACACCCACACCCCGTGGTTATGGGAGGTTTGTTGGTTTGGTCTTACGAGCGGTAGGCTCAGTGGTTGAAGGTGCGGACGGGTTGGTCCGGCGAGCCGGTGGTTCGGAAGGTTATGGTAATGGGCGGGTTAGCCCGGGGAGCTTATGGCTCGGAGATGGATGGTAACATGTTTGCATGTGCATAAAGGTGGTGGGTCTTCGGTATTAGATGGTCGTTCACACCGACATCAATACGTTGACTCGGCAAGTGTGGATTTGCACTTAGCCAAGAAAAAACTGGTGGTCCAGCCAGTAAGAGTACGCAGATGCTCCGCGGTTTTGCGTTGAGGCGTACGATAGGTCTAGGTTAGATAGTTTGAATACCAACCTAGAGGTGGGCGAGGCCCAACCCACCGCTTCCGTTTGCCACTACGGGAGTATCCTGGGAGTCTTGCTAGCTCCAAAAAGGGTAAACTAAAGGTCTGTGCGCATAGAGTCGAAGTGTGTGAGTTGCACTTGTGTGAACATAGCATAAACTGCATAACTCTGCATATCATGGCATAAGCATTGCATTTCAACCCCTACCCCTATCGTATAAATTGGTTAGGAGACTTTTTATACGATAGGCCCTGCTAAACGACCCCTTGCTCCATAGGTTTCTATGAGCATTCCTATAAATCAATGGTTACATTTCTATTATGTACTTATATTTACTTACTGTTCTTTACTTGCTCTTTACCATGCTCTATTACCGCTTTAATTGTTTATATACACATGTGTAGTGGTAGACATTTCCTGTAGATAAGATCCGCTGCCATCTCCTTTATTTTATACCCCTTGCTGTCCTTCTCTTCATCCTCCCGCACGGTGCCTAGGAGCCATTGGGGGAGGGGTGGGGAACATAAGGCTTAGTCTTTTTGACTAACGGTCGGTGGACCATATCATTTTAGGGGACCGAGGAGGCGCAGCAGCACTAGAGGCCGGTGCAGTGAGAGGTGGGACAGTCTAGCACATGAGCATCAGTCTCAGGTTTAACAAGTGATTAGTAGTTTGCTTCTGTGAGTGATCTTGTAGTGAGGACATGATGTACAGGGCATGAGCCTTTTTTGTAACCTTTGTTATTTCAGTTATATCATGTGGACACTTATATATATAGCATGTGATTTGTGGACTTGAACTTCTATTTGTTCGTTTATACTTTTCTTCTTCTGTGATCGATATGCCCGGCAGGATCGAGGTTTTGTAGTGGCGACCTTCCCGAGTGTCAGTGTCACCGCAAAGCGGCGATTCTGGGCATAAGACCCAGTTTTGTAGCAAAAAAATGGGGTCTTACATAACTGAGGTCAGCGAGACCAGGAGAGAAGATTCCAGGCCCCACCAAATAGGCCAGCCTGGAGACCCGCAGGAGGAGGCTACCAAGGAAGACAAGTGAGAAGGCTCTCCCTGGAGCGTCGGGACCGCTGCCATTCGCCCGAGTAGAGGTAAGGGCAGTGGAGGCAAAATCAAGCGCCGCCCTGGGAAGTGAATGTGATCATAAGAGGGAGAGGACGTGGGCACAGAGGAAGGTTGCGACAGCCTCGAGGTGGAGCGGAGCGTTGTACAATGCCTTACCGACTTTCATCAGGCGGAGGGCCTTGCAACGACCACGTGCCCCGAATTCTTGGAGTTGAGGAGAGGAGCAGGAGGAGCCCAGGAGGGGCATCAGGAGATAGAAGGAGGAGGAATGTTGAGGATCGAGGGGGGAGGAGTTCCCTCCCCAAGGAGGTTTGAGGATCGGGGAGATCTTGGAGCTCATGGAGGGATAGGAGTCATCCACGGAGGAGCAGGGTTAGAGGAAACCCGGAAGGGGAGCCTTAATGCCGTGTATCGGAGGGGTGTGGCCTCTGCCTCCCAAACTCCACCACCATCAGGTGATATCACTTTATCGGAGGAGGATATGTTGGGGAACGAGAACCCCTTTCATGACGCAGTAGTGATCAAAGCCGCGGTGGAAAACTACACGGTCTCCCGCATCCTCGTGGATAACGGAAGTTTTGTCAACGTAATCTTCAAGAAGGCGTTCAACGCAATGAAGGTGGAGGAGAAGAGGGTCACCGCGACTGAGGGACCTCTCTTCGGCTTCTCCGGAGAAATAAAGGAGGTAGAAGGAGGAGAAGAGCTGGTTGTGATGCTGGGGGGAACCACCAAGTGCTGCAGGTTTGTTATTGTCGATGCCCCCATCAGCTACAAGGCAATCTTCGGCAGACCACTTATCAGTGCCTACAAGTATGTGCGCTCTTCCTATACCTAGTGTCTAAAGTACAACCAGGGAGGGTTGCAGATCAGGATCCGAAGCGACCCCCGGGTGGCGAGGCAGTGCTATCTCAATGCCGTCAACACCATCAGCTGGAAGGAAGAAGCAGAGGTAGTGGATCAAGTGATGGAGGAGATGTCCAGGCTAGAGGCGGCCGGAGAAGTAGAAGAGAAGGAGATTGTGTCTGAAGGAGGGAGGCCAGGGAAGGTGAAGATCAGCAGGGAGCTGGAAGAGGAAGACAAGGAGAAGATCTTGTCCTAGATCTAGGAGAATACCCAAGCAGACCGGCTAGCCAAGTATGGCCCCCTGGTCGGGGGGACAGTCACCGAGCTTTTCCGGCCCTCGATCGAGGAAGGAGAGATGATGGACATCGACCATCCCTCCTCGTGGATGGACCCCCTGGTCACCTTCTTGACCACATGCAGTTGGCCTTCAGAGGTTCAAGACAAGCGTCGATTCAGGTACAAATCAGCTTACTATTTACTAAATGACAGGGTACTTTACAGGAAGACTCTATCCGGTCCCCTTGCGAGGTGCCTGCCCGAGGAAGAAGCCTCCCAGGTCCTGGAAGAAATCCACGCAGGCGAATGTAGAAGTCACTCGGGAAGCCAAACCTTGTAGAAAAGGGTGCTGAGAGCGGGGTACTTCTGGACCACCATAAGAAAAAGATGCAGATGAGTTCGCAAAGAGGTGCTCGAAGTGTCAACTCTATGCCACACTCCTTCTATAACTAGCCTAGCGCCTCCAATCGATCAACACCCCCTGGCCCTTCTCCATTTGGGGAATGGACCGGGTAGGGTCGTTCCCTCCGGCAAGTGGGCAAAGAAAATATCTCCTGGTGATGATCGATTACTTCTCCAAGTGGATAGAAGTGAAGGCCCTGGCCAAGTCAACCTGCCTAATAGTGAAGAACTTCATTTGGGGAAAGATCATATATAGGCAAGGTCTACCCCTTGCCAACGTCACCGACAATGACCCACAGTTCGCCAGCCTCAAACTTACAAGCTTCTGCAGCCAACTCGGCATCGACCTCCGCTTTGCCTCAGTCCATCATCCAAGGAGCAACGGTCAGGTTGAGGCGGCCAACAAAGTCATTGTCAACCTGCTCAAGAAGAAGATGGAGAACCTGAAGGGAAGCTGGGTAGATCAGCTCCCCTCAGTCCTCTGGGCCTTGAAGACTACCCCCACCACGGCGACTGGCAAAACGCCCTTCAAGATGTCTCACGGCTCGGAGGCCCTTATCCCGGTGGAGTTTGAGGTTCGTAGCCCTAGGGTGGTGGCAGCATAGGACGGAGATGAGGGATGGAGACTCGAGAACGAAGAAGAGCAACGACTTGCTTTGGATATCGTGGAGGAACTTTGCGACCTGGCCACGATCTGCCAGAAAGAGATCAAGCGGAGGATGGCAAGGCACTTCGACAAGCATGTTCGGATCAAGCAATTCAATAAAGGGGACTTGATCCTCAAAAAGTTGGACGCAGCGGGGAAGTCCGCAGCGGTAGGTAAACTCCACCCTAATTGAGAGGGCCCCTACATAGTATCTGAAGCACTAAAACATATGGGTACTGCCTACATAATGTCAAGGGAAAACTCCTGGGAAATACCTGGAGTGGAGACGACTTGAAGCGTTTCTGTTTATAAGAGCAATGTAATATCTAGTTCATCTTTTATACTGAACTAACACTTTCCATTATGAATGTATAACGCCTCACTTCCGGGGCAATAGATACCGAGCAACGAGACCCTTCTATGTCCTCGAGCAGAGAGTTGTCGTAGACCATGCCATAGCACTGGGATCCTCCCCTGCAGGCTGGCTACTTGCCCCCTCGAGTGAGTTCTATGTCCTAAAGCAGAGAGTTGCTGTAGACCAGGCTGTAGCACTGGGATCCCCCCTGCAGGCTGGCTACTTGCCCCCTCGAGTGAGTTCTATGTCCCCGAGCAGAGAGTTGTCGTATACCAGGGCGTAGCACTGGGCTTCTCCCCTGCAGGCTGGCTACTTGCACCCTCGAGTGAGTTCTATATCCTCGAGTAGAGAGTTCTCGTAGACCAGGGCGTAGCACTGGGCTCCTCCCCTGCAGGCTGGCTACTTGCCCCCTCGAGTGAGTTCTATGTACTCGAGCAGAGAGTTGTCGTAGACCAGGTCGTAGCGCTGGGTTCCTCCCCTGCAGGCCGGCTACTTGCCCCCTCGAGTGAGTTCTATGTCCTTGAGCAGAGAGTTGTCATAGACCAGGCCGTATCACTAGGCTCCTCCACTGTAGGCTGGCTACTTGCCCCCTCGAGTGAGTTCTATGTCCTCGAGTAGAGAGTTGTCGTAGACTAGGCCGTAGCGCTGGGCTCCTCCCCTGCAAGCTGGCTACTTGCCCACTCGAGTGAGTTCTATGTCCTCGAGCAGAGAGTTGTCATAGACCAGACCGTAACACTGGGCTCGTCCCCGGCAGGCTGGCTACTTGCCCCTGTTGAAGCCATGCAGTCTCGAAGAATTGAAGCCAAGCAGTCTCATGCCAGCGATCTCCAAGAATCAGATCGCGACTTCTCCTCAGTTGTACAAGATCGCACAGTATGAAGATCAGTGGTCTCCACTAACTACGGTCTGTGCGGTCTCCCAGCATCAGACCGCCACTTCTCTTCAAGTATGCGAGATCACGTCTTGTGAAGGTCCCCAAGAATTGGAGTCACGCGGTCTCGAGCTAGCGGTCTGCACGGTCTCTCAGTATCAGACCAAACCGCAGTCTGCGCGGTCCCTCTGTATCAGACCGCCGCTTCTCAGATATACCAGATCGCTTCATATGAAGAGAAGAGATCTGGTCCCCCCCGGTCTCTCCCTTACGGGGGAGTGTTCGCCAGAGCGGTCTTGTTGACGCCAGGAAAATCCTGACCTCAAAATTCGGACCGATGCATCCGGAGGCTACTCGCCCAGCAGTCCAACGAGATGACTTGGATGGCAACTACGACGAAGCTAGAAGAGCAACGAACCAGACCCCAGATGCTGCGGCAGGGAGGTCCCACCACGTACCCAGAAGCTCAAGAGAGTATTCCTCTCCGAAACTAAAGTGGCCGAGCTTGGTACAAGGAAGGCACCGACTTGGCTGAAAGCAAGGGTGACGGGCTCGAGAGTTTGGGAATCGGGGTCCAAAAGCTCAAGTCCAGGTGCCAATCTAAATACCCCCGGGGTCCTATTTATAGGAAAACCAAAGGGTAGGGGGGCTTTTTATAGCCCAGCCCCCACAACCAGACGACTATGGGTTACTCGGCGAGTATCATGCCATAGCCGCCCATTTGGCGAGTATTGGGTGCTGCTCGCACACGCCGGGCCAATACTCGCCCAGGGATTCTGCTGTCTTCTATGCGCGGCGAGCTCTTCTGGTTGATACTCGCCTACCTGGTGAGTATTGCCTGCATACTCGCTAGGGTCTCTTCTGCTTCTGTCTTGGACTGCTGATCTCTGTGTTGACCCTTTGTCCTTGACTTCTGTCTATGTGGCCTTGGGGGGGGGGGGGGGGGGGGGGGGTCCACCCTCGGAGAATGAGGGTTGTACATAATCCCCGCTCTTTGCGAGTAACGTAGTTGCTCGGAAAGAATCATCCAACCCTTATTCGACGAGCTATCTTTCTGGCGAGTATTTGGTCTATACCCGGCATCTCGCTGGCCGACGCTCGAGCTCTATAAATAGAGGGGTAGGGGTCTCTGATGGCACGTCTTTTCTGAACTCGCTCAAGATGACGTGCGACTATGCTGCAGAGGTAAAGGCGGCCATGGCTGGTCTTGTTGGCCTGTTCGACAGTTCTTCGCTCCCTCCGCGCCCAGATCACGAGGTTGAGGACTTCCTTGCTTCTAAGAAGAGGAAGAGGCTCGCGAAGAAGAAGAAGAAATGGAAAAAGAAGGTCGCTGAAGACGATGTCGCCACCCCTTTGGGCGACCAACATCAGTAGCTGCTTGACGACTTGGGGCTTTCTAACGAGGGCGGCTCACCGGCCGCCGATCCTCCTGCTCCAAATGTCGCCGAGGAGGCGAGCATGCCTGGGACCTTGGCGCAGAATCAATCGGAGAATCTCGCTCCTGCGCGAGGTAGAGAGCTTCCTACTCGTCACCTTCTCGATTAGTCTTGACTTGGTCCGTAGTCGCTAAATGTTTCTGCTATGCTCGCAGATTCGTCTACCATCGGTGATCAGGAGGAGCCTCTGGCCGTGCCTCCTCTGAGATCGTCGTCAACGATCTCGCCTAGGGGTGGTGGGCGTTCGACGCGAGTTCTCCACAGCTCTTTGCTGGAGAGGAGACCGATGAGCGAGCAACGGGCTCCTCTGGCGAGCAACGTGCTTCCACCACCACCGCCTTTTGATTCTTCAGGGTTGGCGAGCAGCTCACAGCTGCCCGTGGGTGGGCTTCCGCCACCTCCTCCTTTTCCTCCTCCCGTCACGACTCAGGGCGAGCAGCGCCCTTCGATTTTGACCGCTCCCTCTACTCACCAAGGCGAATCCTCGCGCCGTGGTGGGACTGAGGGCCCTTCAGGCTTCTTTCCTCCGAGGGGGGGGGGGGGGGGGGGGGGGGGGGGGAGGGCGACCATCCGATAGTTGCGGTCGTGGGAACACGCCTCTTAGCCGGGATCAGACCGCTGGGTCCCATCCTGCTCGGCGAGGCGATCATCATCACAGTACATCTCCTCAGCGAGGCAGGGGCTCTCCTCGCCGTCATTCTCGCAGTCCTCGGCCAGGTACTTGGTCGCCATTTGTGATAGTCGCCATTATCTTCACTTGGTTCCTTTAGTCGTCAAAGTTCTGATATTTTTGCCCTTTTTTGCAGCTCGCGCTCGCACTCCCATAGGAGCCTTGATTGACGCCGTCGGGCTTCCTTCTCGCGAGTATCAAGAGAAGGCCACTCGCGCGATCTTGGATCTGGAGGCGAAGCTAGAGCGCTTGGCAGTCAGCGAGCCCCATCGCCGCCTGACTGACATGGAGTCGCGGGTTGAGTGCCTGGCGAGCACTGACGCTCATCGTCGCTTGATCGAGCTGGAGGTGCGAGTATCGCGGCTGGAAGAGTTCGATACTCGCCTGGCTGGTGCAGAATCTCGCCTTCACACCGTTAGCGACCTAGAGCGCCGAGTTGCGAGGCTCGAGCATCGCCAACAGCTGCATCATGACGAGATGGTGGGGATGCGTGCGAGCATGGGCTCGGTCGGTCGGCTGGTGAGGATTGAAGATCAGCTGCGGCAGGGCGAGAAAGCGATGCACGTAGCCTTCGAGCACTTCAAGCGAGCTCGCAGCTTGGGCTGGGTCGGGCGACATCCTCAGCCTCTGGATCCTCAGGCGAATATTCAGGCGCCTCCTTAGATGTTGTCCTTCTTTATTTTTCTTATTTCCATGTTATGTCGCCCTTGGCGAGTACCCTTGTAACTCTGAAACAATTTTTGATTTGATGTAATTTTATTTAGGTGAGTATTGGAAACTCGCCCTTCATTACTTGCTCTGCTTTCTTTTTGCTGTGATGGATTTTTTGTCTTGATTTTTTCTATCTTCTTTCATTTTGGCGAGTATTGTCTGCGTGTCGCCTATGCATGACGAGCTTCTTTCATGTTTTTTCTTGCAGGTCTTCTCGCCTTGGAGGTCGACTCCTTGCTGACGCGTGCTGTTGAGTTGGTGACCTTAACTTAATACTCGCCACCCCCTTATTCCTGATCGCGCCGTCGTGCTTGATAAGCCAAGCTACCCGACTACTATAAATAGGGGGGTGGGTGAGTATTTATTATGCTTTCGACGACCTTCCAACTCATACGCGAGCATCTTCCGTCTTCCTCTCCTCTTCTTGTCTTCTTTGAGACTCGCCTCTCTTCCCTTCTCTCCTCCAAGATGTCTGACGAGGCGATTGTTCGATGTGCCAATCACGCCAAAAAATTTGCGGCGACCACCTTCAAGAAGTCCATCACGACTGAGAAGGATTTGGAGGTCTTCAAGGTGAAGTACATCCCGCCAGGGTTTGTCGCTAGGCTTCCTCGCCAGGGCGAGCGACTAAACACCGTCTTGACCACCGAGCGGGTGTTCCCTACTCGCCACTTCGAGGTGGGCTTGCGACTGCCACTGTGGACGGAGTTCTCCCAGATACTCCGTTACTTTGGGATAGTCCCCGCCCAGATCAACCCCAATGGGGTGGCGATGATTGTGGGGTTCCTCTGCTATCTGCGCGACCAGGGGATCGCCTTCGACCTTTTCGTCTTCAGGCGGATATTTCATTTTATGGCGACAGGCGAGGGCGTCGTCTTCTTGTGCAGCCACGTCTGCACGCTGGTCGGCACAGCAAATAAGAATCATCGCTGGGGGGAGCTGATAAGTAGTATTTTTTATAACTTTTTAATAGAAAATCTTGTAAATATTTAATATGAATTCTCTATTTTATGTCAAATTTAGGTTATAAGTAGTTCTTTTTGTAATTTTGATTCTAACTTAGCCTAATTTTAATATTTGCAGATTTTTGGACAAATTGGGAAAATATTGCATTACACGCCCTCGGTCACGCCCGTGACCAAGGGCGTGTAACTTGTAGACCAGTCCAGGTCGATGCCGTGCTGTTAAGCTAGTCCACACCCAGTCACGCCCTAGGTCACGCTCGTGACCCAAAGTCACGCCCGTGACCATGGGCGTGTAATATTAGAATCTGCCACGTGGAGCTGCCGTCGAGACGAGAAGTTGCCGTTGAGAAGTCAACCAAAGTCACGCCCGTGACCCAAAGTCACGCCCGTGACCTTCCCGCGTGATCCAAGCACGCAGCCGCGCAGTCTGCCTAGCCCATGCCGCATTAAATGAAGCCGTCCTGAGTCACGCCCGTGACCCATATGTCACGCCCGTGACATGTCCGATTTTCTCCCGCCGTCACGCCAAGCCCACGCCGCTGCCGGATCCAATGTTACAGTGATTACACGCCCTTGGACACGCCCGTGACCGAGGGCGTGTAACTTGAAAATTTTGCCTATAAATTCAGAGGCTCTCCTTGAGTCCAGGGTTCAGAAATTTGGAGATGGGGAGGTGCTGTTAGAGCTGAGAGTGAGTTTTTCAAGTTAATGTTCATGTTTCTTAAGGCTTTCATGTTCTCCTCCTTCCCTTTTTCATGCAATGTTGTAGTGTAACTTTCGCGTACTAGTTTTATTAAGCTTGCAACTTTCATTTTCCTTAGCCTTGCACTCTTAATTTAAGGCTTGTAATAGTTCTTTGATTTTCAATAAAATTAGTTTTCTCTTTCATGTTCTTTTTCTCCTTAAGTAATTTCTTCCTTTTTATGCAAGGTTAAATTTTTCTCTCCTTAGTAATGTTTTTTTTTTATGCAATGTCAATTTCCCTTTCTTTTCATGCAATGTTCAAGCTTTTCATTTAGTTTGAATTTAGTTTTAATTTTAGTTAAGCGAAAACAAACCACCTCAAATTTTCGTCGATAAAATAATAGTGATTTTCCTCGAAGTAGAAGTAATCAACGCGCCCCGTGGAATACGACCTTGATATTCCTAAATATCCTATACTATAGACGATAAGGTACACTTGCCTTTATCGGATATAGTTTTGGAGAAAATCTCAACCTTTCACTAAATTTCAAAACCTACCAAATTAAATATCAAGTTTTTGGCGCCGTTGCCGGGGACTTTGCGTAGATATTTTGAAAAGAGGATAGCTATTAATTTTATCATGCTTCTTTCTATTTTAATTTGCTTTTTCTAACTTTCAAAAAGAAAAAAAAATATTTTTAGTTTTTCTTCTTCCTTTCTTCTCTTTCTAGTGTATGACCCGAGGTAGCACTTCGATTCTTCCTTTTGATCCGGAGATCGAGCGAACCCTTTTGAGGCACCACCGTTCTCGTGATCAGGGAAATCAAATAGAATCCGAAGTGTCGATCGGGGACACTAACGCAGCAAATATGGATCATAATCTTAATCCTCCTAATCTTAACGAGCCAAATCCTAATGAGGACGCGCAACGGACCATGTCCTATTATGCGCGGCCAAATTTGGAAGGCACACAATCGAGTATTGTTCGCCCCACAGTGGCGAACAATAATTTTGAGATCAAGTCCAGCATCATACAAATGGTGCAACAATCGGTGACCTTTGATGGTCAACCGGACGAGGATCCAAATTCACATATCTCTTACTTCTTGAAATTTGCGACACTTTTAAGATCAATGGCGTCACCGATGACGCCATTTGATTACGTCTTTTTCCTTTTTCTTTGCGGTCTAAGGCCAAGCAGTGGTTGGGCTCCCTACCTAGGGGATCCATCACTACATGGGCCGAAATGGCGGAAAAATTTCTTAATAAATATTTCCCGCCTTCCAAGACCGATAAATTGCGCACGGATATTGCATCGTTCATGCAAATCAACTCGGAGACTCTCTATGACACATGGGAGCGCTTCAATGAGCTTTTGCGTCGATGCCCTCACCATGCACTTGCCACTTGGCAACAAGTGCAAGTTTTTTATAATGGCTTAAATCTCCAAACGAGGCAAATGATTGATGCGGCCGCCGGGGGGACATTAAATAATAAAACCCCGATCGCCGCTCAAGAGCTTTTCGAAGAGATGGCCACAAATGCGTATCAATGGAACATGCCCCGAGCGCGGCCTAATAAGCCAGCCGGAATTTTTGAAATAGACGCAAACGCAAATTTGGCTTTACAAGTTGAGCGCTTAACAAAGCAAGTGGCGGAGATGTCTGCTTCCTCCGCCACTCCTCCTTGGGCCAATAACGTTTTAATTGAAGAACATGTTGACTACATGGGAAATCCACCTCGGCCTTCCTATAACCCGAACATCGCTCCGTATAATAACACCTACAATGCGGGCTATAGGAATCATCCGAATTTCTCATGGAGCAACCAAGGAAATGCTCAGCGTCCTATGAATTTAAATCAACCTCCCCCTAATCAACTTCCTAACTTAACTCCGCCTCAAAATTTGATTTCTCAAAATTATCATCCACCCGGTTTTCCACCGCAACAGCAAAAACTCTCTCCGATTGAAGAGGTTTTTGCAAAATATGTTGCTACAAATGAAACGACCATCCGGAACCTTACCGGATCAATCAAAAATTTAGAGAATCAAGTGGGCCAACTCGCAAAGATGATTTCTGAGCGTCAACAAGGAGCACTACCGGGGAACACCGAGCAAAATCCAAAGGAGAGCGCGCACGCGATTACACTCCGAAGCGGGAAGGAGGTGGTTCAAAAACAGGACGAACCCAAGGTAATTTCCTCTCCTCCTCCTCCTACTTTTAATTCATCTTCGAATTTGCCCGCTACGATAGCTCCGCACTCTTCTATTTTAAATCCGCGCGCTCCTACTTCTAATATTCCGCATCCATCGAAATTTAAAAATGAAAGCGCCGAAAAAAATTATAAAAAGTTTTTAGATGTTTTAAAACAAATCCATATTAATGTTCCTTTCTGCGAGGCTATCTCACAAATGCCTAAATATGCGAAATATCTTAAGGAGTTGCTCTCCAATAAAAAAAAGTTAGAAGATATTTCGCATATTTCTTTAAACGCAGAATGCTCCGCGGTTGTACTCAACAAATTGCCGAAAAAAGCAAATGACCCGGGACGGTTTTCCATCCCATGTCTTTTTGGCAATTCGTTAGTAAAACACGCCTTAGCGGATCTTGGAGCAAGCATCAACCTTATGCCATTTTCTTTGTTCAAAAAGTTAGGTTTAGGAAATCCAAGGCCCACTCGAATGAGTATCCAATTAGCGGATCGTTCTTTAAAATATCCGATAGGAATAGTGGAGGACGTGCTCGTCAAGGTTGATAAATTCATCTTCCCGGTGGATTTTGTCATTCTTGACATCGAAGAGGATGCCGAAGTACCCCTCATACTCGGCCGCCCCTTCCTTGCCACCTCCCGCGCTATTATCGACGTAAGTAACGGAAAGCTCCTCCTACGGGTTGGAGACGATGAAGTTACTTTCGGCATAAATTCCTCGATGCGGAACACGCTAGAAAATGACGATTCATGTTTTTACTTAGAAGAGTGTTGTGAGTTCGATTCATCCCTCGAGTTAGTTTCATCGGCGAATAGTGATTCCGAGCCCGTAGAGCTCTTTTGCGATGAAGAAGAAGTCTCTCACCCCACACCACCCGAACCATTATTTTTAGAAAAATTAAAAATCAAGACTTCTTATGAAGAACCACCCGAATTAGAGTTGAAACAACTCCCCCCTCACCTTAAATACTTGTTTTTGGAAAAAGAGTCTAAGCTACCCGTCATCATTTCATCCGATCTTAGCAACTCAGAAATTTCTGAGTTGACTATAGTCTTAAGAAAGCACCGCCACGCAATTGCGTGGCAATTATCGGACATTAAGGGTATAAACCCATCTTTCTGCACTCATAAAATATTTCTCGAAGATAATTCCTGAAATTCAGTCCAGCCTCAACGACGGCTAAACCCTAACATGAAAGAAGTCGTTAAGGCCGAAGTTATAAAACTTCTGGACGCGGGAATCATCTACCCGATATCGGACAGTACTTGGGTTAGCCCAGTACAAGTCGTGCCAAAGAAAGGTGGTGTTACGGTAGTTGCGAACGAAAATAACGAATTGATCCCAACCCGTACTGTTACGGGTTGGCGGATGTGCATCGACTATCGGAAATTAAATGATGCCACCCGTAAGGATCATTTCCCTCTACCATTTATCGACCAAATTTTAGAACGCCTTTCGGGTCACTCCTACTACTGTTTTCTCGATGGTTTGTCGGGATACTTCCAAATTCCGATTTCGCCCGACGACCAAGAGAAAACCACTTTCACTTGTCCCTTTGGCACCTTCGCTTATCGAAGGATGCCATTCGGTCTTTGTAACGCGCCAGCTACATTCCAAAGATGTATGCTGGCAATTTTTGACGAGTTAGTGGAGGAGGTGATGGAAGTATTTATGGACGATTTTTCCGTATACGGGAGTTCTTTTGAAAATTGCTTAAAAAATCTCGAGCGCGTGTTGCAGCGATGTGAGGAAACAAATTTAGCGCTTAATTGGGAAAAATGCCATTTTATGGTCAAGGAAGGACTTGTCCTTGGCCATAAAATTTCGGGCAAGGGGATCGAGGTCGACAGGGCCAAGATTGAAGTAATTGAAAAACTCCCCCCTCCCACAAACGTAAAAGCTATTAGGAGTTTCCTAGGCCACGCGGGGTTCTATCGGCGCTTTATACAAAATTTTTCCAAAATCACAAAGCCGTTAACCCATCTTCTTGAAAAGGAATCCTCATTTATTTTTAGCAATGAATGTCATTCGGCTTTTAAACTTATTAAAGAAAAACTTATAAACTCCCCGATTCTAGTCGCGCCGGATTGGTCGCTCCCTTTTGAAATCATGTGCGACGCGAGTGACATTGCGGTTGGTGCCGTTTTAGGCCAACGGGTGAGTAAATATTTCCACCCTATTTATTATGCGAGCAAAACACTCACGCCGGCACAAGCGAATTACACCACTACCGAAAAAGAGCTTCTAGCGATCGTTTTTGCCTTCGATAAGTTTAGGTCATATATCACCCTCTCGAAAGTTATCGTCTTCACGGATCACTCCGCACTTAGGTATCTTTTAAGCAAATCGGACGCCAAGCCTCGTCTTTTGCGATGGATCCTCCTCTTGCAGGAGTTTGACTTAGAGATTCGGGACAAAAGAGGAGCCGAAAACTTGGCGGCCGATCACCTTTCTCGTTTAGAAAATCCCTCCTCGGAAGTATTGATAGAATCTGACATCGATGATAAATTTCCCGAAGAGCGCCTCCTCGCTCTCGAAAATATTAATTCATCGTCTACCCCCTGGTTTGCAGATCTGGCCAACTATTTAGTAGCCCGGGTCCTGCCGAAAGAATTCTCGAGTCAGCAAAAGAAGAAATTCTTTTCTGATTTAAAGAATTACTTTTGGGAGGACCCCTTTTTATTCCGTGTATGCGCAGACCAGGTAGTAAGACGATGCGTCTCGAGTGAGGAAGGCCTTAAAATTTTACGTCATTGTCATGAGGGACCCACCGGAGGTCATTATCATTCAAACCGAACCGCGAGGAAGGCGCTGGAGGCGGGCTTTTATTGGCCCTCGCTCTTCAAAGATGCTCACACCCTTGTGAGTACTTGCGACAGCTGCCAGCGGTCGGGCAACATCTCTCGCCGGGATGAGATGCCCCAAAATATTTTCTTAGAATGCGAAATTTTCGATCTTTGGGGCATTGATTTCGTTGGTCCTCTCCCTCCTTCGTTTTCAAATAAGTATATTCTAGTAGCGGTCGACTACGTGTCGAGGTGGGCGGAAGCGCAAGCTCTCCCCACCAACGATGCGCGAGTCGTCGTCAACTTTTTAAAAAAATTATTCTCTCGATTTGGCACTCCGCGCGCTATTGTGAGTGATCGGGGCACCCATTTTTGCAATACTCAATTCACAAAATCTTAGCAAAATATGGTGTCACGCACAAATTATCCACTGCATATCACCCACAAACGAGCGGCCAAGTTGAAGTTGTTAATCGAGAATTAAAACGGATCTTAGAAAAAACGGTTTCTATTAATCGGAAGGATTGGGCAATAAAGCTCGATGACGCGCTATGGGCCTATCGAACGGCGTACAAGACCGCTATCGGTTGTACACCGTATCGAATGGTTTATGGCAAGGCTTGCCACCTTCCGGTCGAATTAGAACATCGCGCATTTTGGGCGCTTAAATTTTTAAACCTCGATTCCACTCTAGCGGGAGAACAAAGAAAATTTCAAATGAACGAATTAGATGAGTGGAGAGCGAATGCGTATGAGAGTAACAAATTATATAAGGAGCGAACAAAGTTTTATCACGATAAGCATATAAAATTTCCAAAAACTTTTTCGCCGGGCGATCTCGTCCTCCTTTATAATTCCCGCCTTCGCCTTTTTCCGGGAAAACTAAAATCCCGATGGACCGGACCCTTTATTGTTAAAGAGGTTTGGTCCTATGGGACAATTTTAATTTCCCACCCGGAAAAAGGTACCTTCAAAGTTAACGGGCACCGCCTTAAATTATATCTTTCGGGAGAGTTACCAAATGAAAAGAGTGATTCAATTGTTTTTCAACCTTTAATATGACCGGCAAGTGGGTCAAGCTACGCGACCTTAAACAAAGCGCTTTTGGGAGGCACCCCAAAGTTATCTTTTTATTGTCTTCTCTTGTTCTTTAATATATTTTATAGGTAATCGTCGCTTCCCCGCGCAAACTTCAAAAATCAGGGAAGCCCCTTCTCTTTCTTCCTTCTCTTTTATCATGCATTTCCTTTTTATTTTGTTTTGCACTCCTTTTTTGTTTTTTTCCTTTACTTCATACTTAGTTTTAAACATTGGGGACAATGTTTAACTTTAAGTATGGGGGTGTAAATAGCTTTTTTGTAAAAAGTTGTTAAATCAGAAAATTTTCAAAACAAAAAAAAAATATATATATTTTCTTATGTTTTCTTCTATTTTAGCACTTGTAAAACCCAAAAACTAAAAAAAAAAAAATAGAAAACAGAAAAATTTAAATCTTGGAAAAGGACGTTTGGGATTTTATCCCATCACACCTCCTAGTACCTTGCGAACCCTTCACCGGGTAGCCCTTGGGAAGTCCAAGACTTGCAAAAATTGTTAAGTTTTAAAGCTAGTTTCCTTTCTTTGTAAATAGTTTTTAATGTCAAAAATTCAAAAAAGATAATATCAAAAATTAAAAAAAAAGATAATATCAAAAATTCAAAAAAAAAAAAAATTTCTTCTTATATCCCTCCTTCTTGTTGTTTTTGTGATTTCTTAGAAATCTAGTTGAGAATGTTTATAAGCATGTTTAAGTTTTTAATTGGCTAAAATTTTGCTTATCATAGTTTGTTAATTTTAAATTTGAGGTAATCTTGATTTAAGAATCATCTTATGATTTTAAATTGATTAGAGAATTTTGTTAGCATGACTTCTCTTTTTATTTTTAAATGGCTTCATTTTGTAGTAAATTTCCTAAACCTCTTTAGATTTCAATTATATTTTCTTCTAACTTCTTAGATCTTAGGAATTTTAATTTTACTAGAATTTGCTCTCAATATGATTTAAAGCTAGCTAGATTTATTTTCCCCTACCATACCCCCTTTGATGGCATAAAAAATGTATTAAAAGATCATATGTCATGGGAATAAGAGGATAAAATTCATTATTCCCTAAAACATATGCACCCAAAATATTTGAAAAGATTATATGGCATGGAGTAAGAGGATAAAATTCATTACTCCTAAACCATATACATTTTGGGTTTTTATTAGAAGAGAAAAAAAAAGAGTAAAAAAAAAGAGAAGGAAATTTCATGATAAATTCCATTTCCTCCATTCAAAAATTTCTCTTCTTATGCCAAATTTTATGAAATCCCCCTTAGCCAATTATCATTGTTCTAGTTTTAGTTGAAAATTATGGAGAGAGCAATATTTAGTAATTTACTTTTCCTTAAGATTCTTTTAAGATAGAGTTCTTATAATTTTAATTTAATTTAGTTTTATAATTTCTACAATTTTGTCAAACTACTTAATTTTCTTGAGAAGTTATTGCCTAAACATTTTTTCCCTCTTTTCAAATCATTATCATAATTTAGGACTTAACTCCCCCTTGAATTTACTCTTAACTTAACTTTTGGTTAAATGAAATTTTAGTTTTAAATTAAAAATTTTTTAAGGATGTCTTATAAATAATGTCTCACACTTTTGCTCTGGAATAGCAAAACCTCAAGTATGGGGGTATTTGATAAGTAGTATTTTTATAACTTTTTAATAGAAAATCTTGTAAATATTTAATATGAATTCTCTATTTTATGTCAAATTTAGGTTATAAGTAGTTCTTTTTGTAATTTTGATTCTAACTTAGCCTAATTTTAATATTTGCAGATTTTTGGACAAATTGGGAAAATATTGCATTACACGCCCTCGGTCACGCCCGCGACCAAGGGCGTGTAACTTGTAGACCAGTCCAGGTCGATGCCGTGCTGTTGAGCTAGTCCACATCCAGTCACGCCCCAGGTCACGCCCGTGACCCAAAGTCACGCCCGTCACCATGGGCGTGTAATATTAGAATCTGCCACGTGGAGCTGCCGTCGAGACGAGAAGTTGCCGTTGAGAAGTCAACCAAAGTCACGCCCGTGACCCAAAGTCACGCCCGTGACCTTCCCGCGTGATCCAAGCACGCAGCCGCGCGGTCTGCCTAGCCCATGCCGCATTAAATGAAGCCGTCCTGAGTCACGCCCGTGACCCATATGTCACGCCCGTGACATGTCCGATTTTCTCCCGCCGTCACGCCAAGCCCACGCCGCTGCCAGATCCAATGTTACAGTGATTACATGCCCTTGGACACGCCCGTGACCGAGGGCGTGTAACTTGAAAATTTTGCCTATAAATTCAGAGTCTCTCCTTGAGTCCAGGGTTCAGAAATTTGGAGATGGGGAGGTGCTGTTAGAGCTGAGAGTGAGTTTTTCAAGTTAATGTTCATGTTTCTTAAGGCTTTCATGTTCTCCTCCTTCCCTTTTTCATGCAATGTTGTAGTGTAACTTTCGTGTACTAGTTTTATTAAGCTTGCAACTTTCATTTTCCTTAGCCTTGCACTCTTAATTTAAGGCTTGTAATAGTTCTTTGATTTTCAATAAAATTAGTTTTCTCTTTCATGTTCTTTTTCTCCTTAAGTAATTTCTTCCTTTTTATGCAAGGTTAAATTTTTCTCTCCTTAGTAATGTTTTTTTTATGCAATGTCAATTTCCCTTTCTTTTCATGCAATGTTCAAGCTTTTCATTTAGTTTTAATTTTAGTTAAGCGAAAACAAACCACCTCAAATTTTCGTCGATAAAATAATAGTGATTTTCCTCGAAGTAGAAGTAATCAACGCGCCCCGTGGAATACGACCTTGATATTCCTAAATATCCTATACTATAGACGATAAGGTACACTTGCCTTTATCGGATATAGTTTTGGAGAAAATCTCAACCTTTCACTAAATTTCAAAACCTACCAAATTAAATATCAGGAGCGACTAGTCGTCATTGCTGGCGACTTTCAAGCCATTCCTGACAGGTCCTTCCAGCCGCCGGAGAGCGTCTTCGGGGCTTCTCTCCTAAGCGAGGGTGGCGAGAAGCTGCTAGTGTCCTTCAGGAATCGCCGCCTTGATGTGGTGTTCTGGAGGAGGCGAGTAGACGAACTCGCTGAGGTGTTTCCGGGCGAAGGTAACCTATCGCGCGAGTATTCGCACTACTCGCTCTTCGTCTTCGTTCTGGCGACTAACTGGAATTACCTTTCTTCTTGTTGCAGCAGTCCATGTTCTGCCACGCGAGCTTCTTCCAGTGGTGGTGAAGGCGACGGCTTCCACACAGGGAGGTGCGGGGAACTCTGCTCGCGGGGATGCGGTCTACTCGCCCATCGACTTGTCGCCAGGAGGCGATGAGCCTTTGATCATCGGCAAAGGATTTGGGCCTTCGAAGAAGCGGAAGGAGAGGGGCGAGCCCTCTGAGCCCTTGAGGAAGAAGAAGGAGGTCGCTCATAGGGACCTTGGCAAGAAGGCGGACCCTTCTGAGGCTGGCGAGCCTTTCACCCATCCGAACTTCAACCTGGGTGGATGTGGCGAGGATCTCTATGGTCGCCCCTTGGTGACCTGGTCGGAGAGCGCCCACGTGGTGTCTCTAAGCTCCAACCTCCCGCCATGGTCGGAGGACTGGGAGGACAAGGGCGAGGGCTTCGATGTGCTCCACGCCGTCTATGGTCGCGAGGATGCCGAGAGACTGCAGGAAGAGACCTCCGAGTATCTCGCTCACCAAACCTCGCGATCTCTGCTGCGATCTGCCGAGCTGGCCCATTCGACAGCAAGGCGATTGCTTGAGTATGAAGGGGTGATCAAGATCCAAAGTAAGAAGATGTTCGCCATGGGGCTCAAAGAGAAGGAGCATGAGGTACTCGCCTCGTTTCTATAGTCGCTTGTGGGATACTCGCCACCTGGCCGAATAGTTTGCTTACATTCTGCGTCTTCTCTTTTTGCAGGCCGCCGAAGTGGAGATGGCGAAGAAGACCTCCCAGCTGGAGAAGGAGCTGGACGACACCCGGCTGGCCTTGGAGGCCGCCCAAGTTCGCATCGCTGAGCTAGAAACTCGGCCTGCCGAGCAACAGCCAGCGGTGGCGGGCCCCTCCAGGGTCGGCAAGCAGATCAGGATACTTGGCGACGATATGCCTCGCATTCGTCGGGAGGTCGCGCGAGCAACGGGGACTGTCATCCTGAGCCAACTGAAGGCGGACGACCTTCTGAAGCCGGCGGCGATGGAGCTGACAGTGGTGGACCTCATCCCGGCGCTGCTCGCCGAGGAGTCCACCTCTCCCTTGCGAGCATCTTCCCAGCTGTCTGGTGACTCCGAGGATGATGACTCCGAGGATGAGGATGATGACGATGGCGGCGATGAACCAGATGCTGACATTGATGGCGAGGATGACGCCTAGTCGCCTGGGCACCCTTTTTTGTTCGCCCGACGACCTTTTGTAAGCCCTTTTAAGATTCTTTTGTAATGTACATCAAACATACAAATGATAAAGGACAAAATTTTACTCGCCTGTTTCTTCTGCCCTGCTTCCTGTCTTGAATGTCGCTTATGCTCTTAGGCTCGAGGCGAGATTGAGTGCTCGCTAGGCTCTTAGGATCGGGGCGAGATTGAGTGCTCGCTAGGCTCTTCGGCTTGGGGCGAGATTGAATGCTCACGCCTGCCTACTCGCACCTGTATGCTCGCATGTGTATACTCGCAGTTATATACTCGCCTATCCGACGAGTATTACCTTCATACTCGCCTTTTCGATGGTTCCTTCTGCTTGAGTCTAGTCGTGAGGGGCACTTGGAGGGTCTCGAGGGACACATGCTCTCAAGGCCTTGGCTTGCACTTGGTGAAGAGTTCATTAGAATTATTTTAATAAAAATGGACTTTTTTAAGGGAAAGAGATAGGGAATGGCAATCGGGGAGGTCGGGAGGGACACCTCTTCTCGAGGCCTACATCCTACTTGGATACCGGATGTCGACGAAGAATGTTATAAAGTAAGGAATGACGGTCGGGGTGGTCCAAGGGGACACACCATCCCGAGGTCTCCATCCTACTTGGATGCCAGAATGTCTCCATTCTTCGGTCGGTCGAATCGGTCTTGCCCTTTCCCAAAGTTGTAATGTCGGCTTCCAGACTTTCCCCTGGTAATCTCTCTAGTCGGACGAGAAGTGCGGTCGGTGGGAACCGTGGCCAACGTGCAAGGTGGGAGCTGATCTCGGCCGTCATCGCAGAGGCTTGGACTTAAGGGAACGCACATCCGAGGCACCATCCCATCATCCGTTCTGAGTTTTTACGAGGGTCAAGTCAGAGGCTCGTCTTCCAACTTGCGGTGTCGAATGTTGATGCAGGATGACGTCAAGCAGGGAGTGGTAGTCGGGGAGGTCCAAGGGGACATACCATCCCGAGGCCTCCACCCTACTTGGATGCTGGATGTGGATCAAACCTGCTTCCTGTTGCTCAACAAATTAGCAGGGAGTCAAGCACACTTAAGCACACCAACTCACATGATCGGACACAATATTTTAGAAAAAATGGCTTGCTTCGCTGCGAGTTTTCAGCTCTTGAGGGTACACGACACCTTTATTCAAGGGTCCCCTGAGCTAGTTAAATCGATCAACTCTTCGCCGAATCGGGAGGTCGGCGTCCAGACTTTTCTCCTGGTAATCTCTTCAGTCGGACGAGAAGTGCGGTCGGTGGGAACCGCGGCCAACGTGCAAGGGGGGAGCTGATCTCGGCCGTCATTGCAGAGGCTTGGACTTAAGGGAACGCACACCCGAGGCACTGTCCCATCATCCGTTCTGAGTTTTTACGAGGGTTAAGTCGGAGGCTCATTTCCCAACCTAGCGTGGAGATCGACTTCACTAGCCTTCTTTTTTTTTAAAAGACTTTTCTGAGATAAGAAGGACTGCCTCATCCCATATTTCAGGGAGACGTAAATTTTTATTTATAAATAAATTTACAAAAGGAGGGGGCATGTACATTCCCCTTAGGGATAAAACCTTTTCAGGTCATCGCCGCTCCAGGTGTTCCCTAGCAGCTCGCCTTCCTGGTTCTGCAAGCGGTATCCTCCGGTCAGGAGAGCTTCTTGGATGATGAAGGGTCCTTCCCAGTTCGGGTTGAGCTTCCTGACGGCTGCTGACCTGCCTGCCGCGTCCACTTTCTTTAGGACCAAGTCACCTGCTTGGAAGTGTTTGAGGCGGACATTTTTGTCAAAATGTCTAGCTATTCGGCGCTTGATCTCTTCTTTCCTAGCTGAGGCCAGGTCTCGGAGCTCTTCGATGTAATCGAGGGACAGCTTCTGGCCCTCCTCATTTTCCAATTGCCATTCTTTACGAGAATGATTTCGGCAGACGATCTCTCCCCAAATGAAGTTCTTTACGACTTGAGAGGTGGTCTTGGCCAAAGCTTTGGCCTCGATCCACTTAGAGAAGTAGTCGATCATGACGAGAACGAACTTCCTCTGGCCACTTGATTGTGGGAAAGGGCCGATCAAATCCATCCCCCAGATGGCAAACGACCATGGGGCGGTGATTGATCGGAGCTGCTGGGCCGGCTGTAACTGAAGAGGGGCGAAGAGTTGGAACTTCTGACACTTCTTTGAGAAGGTCTCGGCATCCTTTCGGATAGTAGGCCAGAAGTAACCTTGCCTTAGGATCCTTTGCTCCAAAGTGCGAGTCCCAGAATGGCTTCCGCACTCTCCCGAGTGAATCTCCTCCAACACTCGAGGTACTTCGTCTTCAGAGACACATCTGGCCAGGGGGCCGGAGATGGTTTTGCGGTACAGCTCTCCATTTTGCAGTAAATAGTACGCCGCCTTGTACCAGAATCTTCTTTGATCACCTTCGCCTGTTGGGAGCTGACCGCTGACTAGGAAGGCCATGAAGGGATCCATCCATGAAGGGCGTTGCTCGATCTCCATCATCTCCCCTTCTTCAATGGATGGATGGAAGAGTTCGGTAATAGTTCCTCCAGCTCTCGGCCCATACTTGGCTAAGCGATCTGCTGCTGAGTTCTCCTCTCTCGGCACATGCTCGACGAAGAAGGACTGAAAGCCCCCAATCAGCCCTTTCACCTTTACCAAGTACTTCTGCAGGATGGTGTCGCGCACCTCGAACTCGCCTCGAATCTGCGACGCGACCACCATCGAATCCGTGAAAGCCCGGACGTCACGGATCCCCAACTCCTTGGCAAGGCGCAAGCCTGCCACTATGGCCTCGTACTCCACTTGGTTGTTTGTGACGGGGAAGAGGATCTCGACGGCTTGCTCGATCCTTGTTCCCTGTGGGCTGACGAGCACGATGCCCACCCCCACAGAACTTTTGCCCGAAGCTCCGTCCACAAACATCTTCCATGGGGTCGGATAGAGAGCTTCTTCTCCTGGCTCCGTTTCCATTGAGAAGTTAGCCAGGAAGTCTGCTACCGCCTGGGCCTTGATCGCTACCCGGGGTGAGAAGGAAATGTCGAACTCGTTGAGTTCTACCGACCATTTCGCTAACCTCCCAGAATGTTCCACTCCCTCTAGGACATTTCGGAGAGGATGATCAGTCACAACCCGAATGGAGTGAGCTTGAAAGTAAGGCCGGAGCTTCCGCGCTGACACCACCAGGGCGAAAGCGAGCTTCTCCAGGATCGGGTATTTCAACTCCGCCTTTTTCAACACCCGACTGACATAGTAGATGGGTAGCTGCTTCTTTCCTTCCTCTCGGACCAATACGGAACTCACTGCTTCTGCTCCTACTCCCAGGTAGATGAGCAGGTCTTCCCCTTCCTTTGGGCTCTGAAGGAGAGGTGTCTGAGTCAACTGATCCTTCAATCTTTCGAACGCCGTCTCACATCCTTCGGACCACTCGAAGCTTTCAGTTTTGCGGAGTGTTTTGAAGAATGGAGAGCACTTCTCACCGGCCTTTGAGAGGAAGCGGCTAAGACCCGCCAGCCTTCCTGTCAACCGTTGGACTTCCTTCATCATTTTTGGGGACTGCATCTCCAGGATCGCCTTAACCTTGTCGGGGTTAGGCTCTACTCCCTCCGGGGTAAGGAGATGCCCCAGAAACTTTCCTCTTCCTGCTCCGAAGATGCACTTTGCTGGATTGAGTCTCATCTTGAATTTCCTTAGCATCGCGAAGGTTTCCACCAGATCGGTCACATGTTCCTGGACGCTCTTGCTTTTGATTAAGAGGTCGTCTACGTACACTTCCAGGTTCCTCCCCTTTTGTCCCTTGAAGATGTGGTCCATCATCCGCTGGTAGGTGGCTCCCGCATTCTTCAAACCGATGAGCATCATCTTGTAGCTGTAGCAGCCATCATCGGTGATGAAGGAGACATTGCGGCAATCGGGGGGATGCATCCGGATATGGTGATATCCTGAAAACACATCAAGAAAACTCATCACAGAAAAACCAACGGTTGAATCAACCAACGCGTCGATTCGAGGCAGGGGATAACAAACCTTCGGGCAGCTTTTATTCATCAAGGAAAAGTCAACACACATTCTCCAGCTACCCCCTGTTTTCTTTACCATTACAACATTGGAGACCCAGCCTGGGTACTGGATCTCCGATACAAAGCCTGCATCGAGCAGTCTTTTCACCTCCTCCCGGATTGGCTTGGCAAGGATGGTGGCGGTCTTCCTCTTCTTCTGGCGGAGGGGCTGGACCGCGGGATCCAGGTTGAGGCGATGACATGCAACCTCTGGGTCGACTCCTGGCATCTCGGCGGCACTCCAAGCGAAGATGTCGACGTAATTTTGCAGACACGCCGCCATCTCGATCTTCTCCTCCGTCTTTAGCGATCCGCCGATCTTCAGCAACCCAGGTACTCCCTCTGCGGAGAGTACCTCGATTTCTTCAACTTCTTCGGCCACCTCCAGCCTGGCCGGGCTCTCCAGCACCCTTCCGAACTCTTCTGCGTCAGCCATCCAGCTGATGGTGCTGACAGCGCTGAGATAGCACTCCCGCGCGGCTCTTGGATCGCTCTTGATCCTCACCTGGACGTCTCCCTTGCAGTACTTCAAGCACTGATGGTAGGAAGATGGGACGGCCTTGAAGGCGTTGAGAAACGGCCTCCCAAAGATAGCCCTGTAACAGCTCGGGGCGTCGACGATAACAAATCGATAGTTGATGGAGGTGCCACCGAGCGTTACAAGGAGGTCTGCTCCTCCTTCCACTTCCTTTTTCTCTCCGGAGAAGCCGAAGAGGGGACCATCAACTACTCGAACCCTTGCTGCTCCGACTCCCAGTCCGCTAAACGTCCCCTTGAAGATAACGTTTACGGAGCTACCATTATCGATCAGGATACGATCAACGGTGAAGTCCTCCACTGCGGCTTGAATCACGAGGGCATCATGGAAGGGATTCTCATTCCCTAGCATGTCCTCCTCAGAAAAGGTGATCTCCTGCATCGGGGGTGGTGCTTGCGAGGTCGAGGCGACACTCGTGCGGTAGATCTGATGGAGGCTCCCCTTGTGGGAAGCTTCCAGCCCCGCTTCCCTATGGATTACTCCGACTCTGCCTCCCTGAACCAGGTCTCCCCGACCTCCCTGGTCGACCCGGTCTTCGTTCCTCCTTTGAACGACGGCAGCCTGCCCTGCCTGCGGCTCGGCGGGGGCCTCTATCCTCCGCTGCTCCCCTCCACCTTCCCCTGCTGCTAGCCTCCTCCGGGCTTCCCAAAAGTCTGGGCAGGCAGCCATGGCATGTCCCTTCGCCTGGTGGAAGTCACAGTAGAGGGGAACCTCTTCTGCTTGACGCCTCCTCTGCTTCTGCTTCTTCCTTCCTTGACGGCGGCCACACCCGGCTACCGCCATCGCTTCGTCTCTCCTTCTCTCCTGACGCCTCTCCGGCTGGCGAAAAGGCCTTCTCTCCGGGGATCTCCCCCTTTGATCCCGACACTGGTGCTGTCTAGCCGGCCTCCATGGTGGTCGGTTGACGGGGACCTGATAGCGCCTTTCCTCCTCCTGACACTCCGGGGACTCGATGGGCCTCCTCTCGATGCTCCTCCTGGCTTCCTTCCTCCTGGGCTCATCCCTCTTCTTCTCTTCTCTCCTCCTTTCTTCTCGCCGCTCTGGCCTCTTCTTTTCCTCCCTCCGGGGCTCTCCTCTCTGCCTTTTCATAGGGATCCCATCCCTCTCTCCTTCCTCGCCTCTGGTCACCTGTGCCAGCCTCGCCAAGAAGTCAGGGTTGGAAGCCTCTCCTCGGACAAACTTGTTGGCCCTCTGAATGAGGTTATCGTAGGAGTAGGGAGGATTCTCACTGAGCTCCAACTTGAAAAGACCTTGACTTATACCGAACGTCAAGGACAGCAACAGGATTTTGCTATCCACCTCCTGGATCTGCAGAACCTCCTCCTGAAAGCGCTCGATATAGGGTCCCAATGCCTCGTCCGGCCTTTGCACCAGATAGAACAGGGCCTTTGCCTCCTTCTTCAGCTTCTGGGCCGTGTCGAACCGGGTCGTCAGCCCACTGCACAGGTCTTCAAAGCAGTAGATCGAGCCGGCGGGCAACTGGTGGAACCAGTCCCAGGCCTTTGCACGGAAGGTGATGGCAAACAACCTGCACTTGAAGGCGTCCGACATGGTTCGGATAGAGACTATATCCTCGAACCATTGGATGTGCCGGACAGGGTCCTCCTTCCCCGAATAATAATTCAAGGCGGGGTCCCTGAACCCTTCTGGCACTGGCGCGGCACGGATCTCCTCGCAGAAGGGGCTCCTCCCTCCTGCCCGACGACGATCCTCCACCTGGCGAGTATCACCTCCATACTCACCATATGGGCGAGTATCCTGGTACCTCGCCTGCTCGCCCGGCTCATGGAAGCGAATCCCTTGCGAGGTTGGCTGGTAGAACTGCGACCTCCTTGGTCGCTCGGTCTCATCCTCCACGTGCTCCTTTCCCTGCTCGCCGAGGGGGACTCCCTCCCTCGGATGGAACTGGGCGATGCGGCGAGGTCGCCGTGACCTCGGCGCGCGACTGAAGCATTGCTCGCATGGTCCCCTCCATACGCTGCGCGAAAGCTTCAAAAACTGCTAGCGTCACGAACTCGCCACTTGCGGATGGGTTGCCGACTACCTCCTCATGGTCGCCAACTGCGACCATCTCGCCTTCTTACTGAACTTTCTTCCAACGACTACGGTCCACGCTCACCGCACCAAAGTGTTGACGCCAGGAAAATCCTGACCTCAAAATTCGGACCGATGCAGCCGGAGGCTACTCGCCCAGCAGTCCAACGAGATGACTTGGCTGGAAACTACGACGAAGCTAGAAGAGCAACGAACCGGACCCCAGATGCTGCGGCAGCGAGGTTTTACCACGTACCCAGAAGCTCAAGAGAGTCTTCCCCTCCGAAACCAAAGTGGCCGAGCTTGGTACAAGGAAGGCACCGGCTTGGCTGAAAGCAAGGGTGACGGGCTCGAGAGTTCGGGAATCAGGGTCCAAAATCTCAAGTCCAGGTGCCAATCCAAGTACCCCCGGGGTCCTATTTATAGGAAAACCAAAGGGTGTGGGGGGGGGGGGGGATTTTTATAGCCCAGCCCCCACAACCCAGCGACTATGGGTTACTCGGCGAGTATCATGCCATAGTCGCCCATCTGGCGAGTATTGGGTGCTGCTCGCACACACCGGGCCAATACTCGCCCAGGGATTCTGCTGTCTTCTATGCGCGACGAGCTCTTCTGGTTGATACTCGCCTACCTGGCGAGTATTGCCTGCATACTCGCCAGGGTCTCTTCTGCTTCTGTCTTGGACTTCTGGTCTCTGTGTTGACCCTTTGACCTTGACTTCTGTCTACGTGGCCTTGGGGGGGGGGGGGGGGGGGGGTCCACCCTCGGAGAATGAGGGTTGTACAGGTCTCACCGTCCGTCGGTCTCCTCGGTCACACAATTTTCTTCCTGCCGTGTGACCGCCTGTTCTCTCTCTAGACCGCGGAGGTCGCTGCGGTCTCGTTCTTCCTGACCGCCTGACCGCCCAGCCTGCTTTGTGTATTGTATTTGTATTTAGTCCCACATTGTGTATTTGTATTTTACTCTTTCCCTCCTAGTCTATATAAAGGAGGGAATACTCTTGTAATTTTTAGATTTTTGGAAATAAAAATTTCTATTATTTTCAAGTTCTCATATGGTATCAGAGCCAGGTATCTCTTCGACCAGACTCTTTTTCTTCTGACCGCACAATCCGTGCGATCTCCTCTCTTCTTTTCGACCGGTCTCTCTTTCTCTCCTCCATTCCGCGCGATCTCCCTTATATCCGCGAGACCGCGCGATCTCTCTCCTCATGGGTACCCCTTCTGTGAATGTTACCACCCCCCTGTAAGACCCCCCTCCCAAATCGGCGGTCCGACCGGGGGATCTTATCGCACACCACCCTTTTAGCACGACGCCGAAGCGATCCCGAAGGGTGGAGGTACTAGCTTCTCTAACCCCCTTCCTGGAACACCCCGTTGTCACACCTAGGGGTGATGTTAAGCGAAAGGCACTACACACCAACAAAGTAGGGAAGCAGTATTCTAGCAGAAGACATCATCAAAGAGTGCACTTTGTAGCACTTAGCGGAAGACATAGTTTTATCACAGAAACCACAACTTCAAGACTGTAAATAATCTACATATCTCTTCCGCATAAAATCCTAACCATCAAGGATTTATTGTCATTATATATATATATACCCTGGGATAGGGCACAACAAAAGAAGATGCGGCTTAATAAACTTATACCTGACGTAGCATGCTCTCTGGCTTCATCCACACACAGATGTTGTCACTCATCCGCACCTGTCACCTGTGCCAAAGACAAGTTATTAGAACCACGAACAGAATCCAACCCCTACTAACAAACATACATAACATAACATTTATAAGGGAGGGGATATCTGGACTCTTATTGGGCCGAGGCAGTCTTCCCACGACCACCGCCTACGTACTCCGTATCATCCTGCATACGGTCTCAGACCCACATAGTTCTATTAGTTTCGCACAGGTTGCCCTCCCAGACTGTCCGTCGTGCGGGTTGCTTTAGAGTAAAACTCATCGGCCATCTGACATTCTCGCATGACACATTTTTCGAAGGCACATTTAATTCCCGTAGGAATTATTTTCCGAAGGCACAATATATTCCCGTAGGAATATTTCTCGAAGGCAACATTTCATTCCCGTAGGAATTATATCTCGAAGGCAACATTTCATTCCCGTAGGAATTATATCTCGAAGGCAACATTTCATTCCCGTAGGAATTATATCTCGAAGGCAACATTTCATTCCCGTAGGAATTATATCTCGAAGGCAACATTTCATTCCCGTAGGAATTATATCTCGAAGGCAACATTTCATTCCCATAGGAATTATATCTCGAAGGCAACATTTCATTTTCATAAGAGGAGAGAAGAGTAACTCTTTTTTTAAACTTAACAATAATTCCATCCCAAGAGTTTATAGAGGGAGAGGAGAAGAACCCTTGATAAGTTAATAATATTTCCATCCGAAATGGTACAATCATATCAATCCGACTTTTGTCGATCTTTTAGATTAAACCCAAGCCATCCACATAAGTTATGTATGTATTTGTGTAGACTTCCGTCAATCACTTGGATGCTTGGCAACCAATCCCAAGACATCCATAAGCTTGTGTTCATTCATAGGCACAAGAAATAGCACGGTAAAGTGAAAGAGAGAAGATAGAAATAAGATGGAGAGAGATGAGGTGTATATCATCGTAAACCATGGGTGATCAACTCCCGTGGTTATTACACACCACCATGAGTCCATTACCTTGTTTAGCATGCCACCTTCGTATATAACCAACTCGAGCCTTATAGGAGTAATTCGAGTTCTCCTTGTCGAAAGCCTCCAGAAATCGAGGTTTATGGATTTCGACAGTGTGATGTACGAAGAGAGTTAAGAGTACATATCATCCTATGTATTAACAGACTTGCTACCCGAACCATTAGAAACCATCAAAATGATGGTAACTCAATACTTAAGAAGGCATATGATAATATAGTTTAAGAGTAAGAGGAGAGCTGGAAAGCAATCACTTGAGCTTGCCTCGACAAGATAAGAGAGGGAAGGTAATCAATTAGACTTGCCTGTAGCTTCCCGTTAATGTCTGTAAGGAAGCAGGCCTTCATTTGCACCATCAAATTCCTTATTCAACTATAGCCGGCCAGCAAATGGAAATAACCTTCCGGCAGTTGTAGTAATCAGTCGATAGTCATAGAACTGAAGAAAATCCACAATTGACTCTGGCCAAGCAGAGCACCAAGAGCTGCTATGGAGGAGTAGACGGGAAAAGAGAAATCTCAGAATCAAGGCTGCACGGGTCGCAAGAGATTAACCTCCATCCATCTTAATGCATAATGAGTCAACTTAGTCTAAACTCTGATTATGAACACCAATTGCCCATGCATTATTGGAACCATATGGGACGTCAAAACTATTTCCAGCAACAATCCCAGAGTTACCCATTTTAAGCCATAGTAGAAAGAATGTTATGATATCGAGAGCTCAAATAGAATCGCCAGTTATTCCAAATGAAATAGGAATCGAAACTCAAGTTCGATCAATATAAAAGCAACTCTGAATAATAAAAAGTGCTTAAAATCAAACTTTTATCTTAGGAATAAAAACAAGGTAGACTTATCTCTGTGCTGGCAAGGCAAGCCCACCCTCTTCTCACTATAATTAAAACCAATTGATATCAAATCAATGAGTATAGCTAAGGAAATTAGGCATAATACTTTGGAAATAACTGGGATAAACAATTTGGTAACAAGATCTTAAACCATCAGTTAACTTGCATGGGTAAGAAAAGTGAGGATAATTAGGGAAGAGTTTAGTTGGCAGCTCTAGAAGAGAAATGCAAGTAACATACCCTTTGACTAGCTTCAAACCTTGCGCAAAAGTATGAAGGTTGAGACAAAGCTTACCAAAACCGAGAAGCACGAGAAGCTCGATGCACCGGTTTCCCCATCCCGATCATCCGCAGCGCATAGAGCAGCCCCTGCTTCACCACTTGGCAAGGAACCAATCCAAGACCTCTCGACTTACTCCATGAAGCTAATAAAACACATATTTTCTGGCTAAGCCCCATGTTTAGTTAAACGTGTTTATCTATAACCCAATTATAAATGAAACTCGACAACGTTAAAGAAAGAGGAATAAGAAGAGCAGGTGGTAGTAGGGAAGCATGGGAAGGCAGTTTCCTCATTATATAATTCAAACTCAGTTCTTCTCACCTTAGCCGCAAACCAGAGTTTTCCATTCCAATGCTGAATCAATACATTCAGCAATCTTAATTTCACATAATAACCCATATGGAAAATAGGGGAAAGAGAGGGAGAAAGAGAGAGAGAGAGAGAGAGTTGCATTGATTTTAAATTTGAGGCTCAGATGACTTCCAATAGTGGAGGGAGAAAATCTTACTCAGATCTAAAACTCATTCCCAATAAAACTAGGTGTGACTATCCAACTTCAGCACGCAGCCGGACAAACATTTCCATAAGCAGAACTTCCATGATCTTAACTGGTATAGGTTAAGAAAATGAAGAGAGGGAAGGAGGAAGGAGAGAGGGGGAGAAACAACCAATGGAAGGTAAATGTGAGATAGCCTCGATCGGCCCCTGCCGATCCACGAGCATACCTACAATAAGGATGTTCACAAATATTCTAGTACCTGATCCGAGCAACAATAACCCTTCAACTTGCGCTTGAGAACATCAACTCCATTACTTGTAGTGAGCAGTTATCTAAGAAGCTCATCATGCAACTAAGCTTTACCAAGGAGCAAAGTACAATAAGCTTTTAATGATGCAAACTCTAAGCATATAAATTATTACTACTGTTATTATTTTTAGATGAAGCACATCTTTAGATTTCAAAACATAACCTCCATATTACTCTTGGCAAGCCCTCAGTTCTCGTAAAATAAAACAGAAGTAAGATAAGGAGGGGAGGTAATTGTAGTCACCATAATTTACTTAACTGATCATTAACACCTCGAATTCCCGAGCAGTAAATTCAATTTAGTTGATCGATCGAGGGTAGGAACGATTCATTTGCCTATCCATAACTCCATACTTGCAAGGACAAATGATTAACATCAAACCAGCAAAATCAATCATAACAAAATATACTAAGGACAGTGAGGTAAGCCTTGTATATCATCTTGTGATCCATCCACAAATCACAGGTACTCATTTAAGGGCGGAAAATGTGAATTAAGAAACCAATATAGCAGTTCCTCAATCTTGCATAAATAGGGATTGAGGGATATGATTTAGTAAGGGAAGAAGTTACCATAATCACATGGAAGATGCGATGAACAAAGTTTAATATCCTCCCATATGATTTGGTTATGGTCATAGCATGTTCACCTCCCACTTATATTTATTCATGTTAGCATAATATGGCAAGAGGTTGAGGATCATCCGAAAACAGGAGAGAATTATCAAAACCTTCCCCTGGTTGCTGAGATTGGACCCAAAGCTATACATATGCCTAGCATTACCTCATTCATTATTCAATTTTTTATTTTCTTCTTCTAATATTAATTTTTAGAATATAAAACCCAAAGGGGGGCATGGAGAGAGGGGGGGGGGGGGAGGAGACTCAATCTCCGTTCGATTTGGAGTAGTTCGACCCCAATCCACGCCTGATCAAGAAGTAAGAGAGGTCGCAGAAAAAGAGACTGATTTTCTGCCATGAGAGGGAGAGCGGAGGAAGTAGGAGGAGGGAGAGATGGGGAGGGGAGACCTTGCCGTGAGTTGTGTCCCAAAAGGATGCAGGCCCAACCTTATTTGTAGCCATGGCTGGACAATATGGAGCTCCCACGATGGTGGAGACGTGGCTCTCCTCCCTTGGAGAGTCTCTTTAACGATGGATTTTCCCCAAGCTTCGTCCAGGAGCAAAATCCGCTGCCCCCCGGTGATCTTCTTCTCCCGCCCAAGGTTTTGTGCCCATGGTTTTCCGCCCCTGGTTTTGGGGTTTCATCGCTGATTTTGGTTTAGGAGCAGAGCATCCAACTGTTTTATTCTATATATAAGCTTATATATATACACACATTACACACACACATTCATATATATACACGTATATTTATCAAAGTATGCAAAGTGCTCGCGAAATTAATGCGCAGAGAGTACCGTTGTGTTTGTATCAATCATACGAAGTTAAAGAATTCAACTGAAGTTGGTTACGGGTTCGTTTGCTCATAATTATTTGCTTGAGTTGGCACGTAGCTCAAACTAACTCCTTTTCAAATCTCATCAAATTTGAACGAAACGAAATGCGTTGCGCTCGTATTGATCATGCGAGTCCGATGCGAGTAGCAGGTATTAATTTGGATCTCGTTTGCTTAATATTTTAAAGTGGCGTTGTTGCGAGGCTCGATACTACTCAAAATAGTCGTTTCCTCGAAACGACCTCGGATTGCAACGAAATAAGCTCTGTTGCACTCGTATTGACCATACGAGTCTAACACAACTGACGAAAGTCAATTCGAAGCATGTATGCTCACTATTCTAACACCGCGTCGTCGTGATGCTCTACGGTACTCAAAACGGTTACTTTCACCAAATGATCTCGGATTGGAATGAAACGAATTCCGTTGCACTCGTATCGACCATACAAGTCTAACGCCACTGACGGAAGTTGATTCGGAGCACGTATGCTCATTATTCTTGTTGGAGCATGCGTTTCGCACTCCTCCGGTTTGATAATAACAAAGTCCCATTTGTATTTGATTCTATTTTTATTTATGGTGTGCAGGTAACAGGTATGAGATGTTCATATTTCTGCTGGAGCTAAATCTGAATATGGGAAATTTTACTGTCGGAAAATTCCGACAGCCGCTGTCGCCCAGGCGACAGCAGAGAAGTTACAACTACTTCCCTCCACGGCAACATGACGAAAGGCAGTTTTGAGTTGTCGGAATTCCGAAAGCGATGTCGCCCAGGCGACAGCTCAGAGGTTACAACAACTGCCCACGACACCACCCACGATCGGCAGTTTTGTGCTGTCGGAAATCCGACATCGATGTCGCCCAGGCGACAGCTCGGCGGTTACAGCAACTGCCCGCACGACGGCACTCCAGCGGCAGTTTAGTGCTGTCGGAAAATTCCGACAGTGGATGTCGCCCAGGCGACAGCGATTTTCTATAAATTGACTCCTTGTGTTCGTGCATTCCAAGCTTTTAGAATTCCAAGTCCCTTCCTGAGTGCATACGAACCAGAGAGCTCCAGAACCTCTTCAACTCCCATTTGTGCAAAGAAGGATTGAAGATTGAAGACGAGATCGGGCGCGCTTCTTCATCAACGATCATCTCGAGGATTCAACCATCCTTTCAGAGATCTGAAATTCTAGGGAGTTGTCCTTTTCATATTGTATTTTCATTTACACACATTTCATTTTGTATTGGTAGAGAAATCGTCGTCTTGCGTGCGACGTCTAAGTCCTTGCACGGCTTAGGGGAAAATAACTTCCTTGTGCGGAGCGTCCAAGTCCTTGCGTGGCTTGGTGGGAAATCGTGGCCTTGTGAGCTACGTCTAGATCTTGGGAAGATCTAGAGGATAGGCTTGGGCTTGGTCTTGGGAGAGACAAGTGATAGCCTTCCGATCCTTGGGAGAAGGATTGGTAAACCAAAAATTATTGTATTTTTTATTATCATAATTGTGCCTTGATCTTAAGCATTGTTAAGATCATTTTTTATTGCACACAAATTTCATGATAAATATAATTATGCTCTTTTCACTAATTGCAAATTTGTTTGCTTAAATCTTTATCTTAGAAATTTGTGTTTGGTTTAATACAAAAAATGCATTGGTTTAAAATTATTTATAAGTAACTTTTTAGTAAAGTAAAATTTGTCTAAAAATTATTAAGTAAAAATTATATTTTTAAACACACCCTTATTCACCCCCCTCTAAGGGCGTCACACGATCCAACAAGTGGTATCAGAGTTAGGATACTCCAAAACGGTTTTACCACCGGGAGTAATGACGCACAACGATCATGCGTTCGTTGAGGGGCAAGGTATAAGTAGACCACCTTTATTCACGGGCACAGACTATAATTATTGGAAAACACGTATGCGTTGTTTTCTAATTGCGCTAGATAAGAAGTCTGGAATATGGTAGAATCTAGTTACACTTCTCCAACAGTTGTTGTAGGAGATGTAACTATGGATAAGCCCAAAGACAAGTGGGATGACAATGATAAATTAAGATGTAAGAACAATGCAAAAGCCATGAATGCTTTATTTTGCGCACTAGATCACACTGAATTTAATAGAGTTTGTGCTTGTAATTCTGCATTTGAAATTTGGAATTTGTTAGAAATCACTCATGAAGGCACTTCGCAGGTAAAAGATTCAAAGCTATTTCAACTGGAGTCTGAATTTGAAAGGTTCAAAATGGAGGTAGATGAAGAGATTGATACGATGTACACACGATTCACAAAAATCGTGAACGACTCAAAGGTGCTAGGAAAGGTGTTCTCAAATGGAGATTTAGTAAGGAAAATCTTAAGATCACTTCCCCCGAAGTTCAATCCTAAAGTGACTGCAATTTCCGAGTCACATGATCTTAAGACCTTACAATTGGAGAGCCTCATTGGAAACTTGAAAACTCATGAAGTTGAATTGAAAATTCAACAACAAGAGTATATGGAGCCAAGGAAGAAGGGATTGGCTCTAAGATCTAAGAAGGAAGAAACTAGTGATTCTGAGGAGGATGAAGAAGATGAGGAAAGTTTATTTGTTAAAAAATTTAGAAAATTTATGAAAAATCCGGAGAGGAGGAATACGTTTAAGAAGTATTTTAAGAAGGAGAGTTTTAGGAAGAAAAAAGGAAAGGAAGGCAATGAGGAGGAAGAGATACCGCCACCGGAGTGCTATCACTGCAAGAAGTTAGGACACATCCGAAGCAAGTGTCCAAAATACTTGAAAGAACTTAAAGAAAAGAAGCACAAAGGGTCGAAGAAGGTGTTGAAGGCGGAAACATGGGATGATACTACTTCTGAGGATGCAAGCAGTTCCGACTCAAGTAAAGAAGAAGAGGCCAACATGTGCTTAATGGGAAAGAGCGTCATATCTGATGATGAATGCAGTGTCCAAAGCGACACTGAGGTAACTCCTCCAACCTATGATGAATTATTTTCTGAATTTTTAAAGACTTGCAAATTTTTTGAAAAAAGTTTAAAAGATAATCATCTTCTTAAATCTGAAAATGAAATTTTACTTAAAGAAAACAAAAAATTGTTAAATGAAATTAAGACTATTGGAAAAAGAGATATTTCTTGCCAAGAGTGTGATCACTCTTTGGGAAGAATTAAAGAACTTGAAGAATCTCTTTCCAAATCTCATTCTACAATAAAAGTTCTTACTAAAAAGAATGAGATTTTAGAGAGAGATCTGAAATCTTCAATTTCCATAGTCCACGAGGGAAAGAAATCTTTTGAACGGAGATGCGTAAATCTAGTATCCGAGAATACAAAAATGAGACACCAGATTCATGACTTAACACTAGCCATGAAAAAATTTGGAATGGGCTGAAGATCACTGGATATGATCTTAGGATACCAACGCCATGGATCTGGAAGGTTTGGGCTCGGATACACATCTGGAAGCTGTCGCCCGGCGACAACCACTATCGCCGGCGAAAGTGAAAAGTCCAGAAAATTCATTTTTAAAAATTCTAAAATTAATGAATTATTAAATACTGCATCCTCATCCAGTAAAAGTTGAGAAAAGTTATACTCCTCTAAATACATTACATGTGCCAAATGCAATAGATTTGGCCACACTACGGACTCTTGCTGGAAGGAAGGAAAAAGTAAAATTAAACAAATCTGGGTGCCTAAGGTTTCTACCTATACTATGGGTGGAACCACTTGGGTAACCAGATCTTTACTCACCTCTTCTTTCTAGGTGTGTTGGCAGGCTAAGGACAAAGAAGACGTGTGGTACTTGGACTCGGGTTGTTCAAAGCACATGACGGGCAATAAAGAGAAGTTCCTTAGCCTGGAGATGAAGAAAGAAGGAGTTGTGACATTCGGAGACAATGGAAAAGGAAAAATCATCGGCATTGGAGTTGTGGGTAACGAAAGTTTTTCAATTTCAAATGTTTTATTTGTAGAAGGATTAAAGCATAATTTGATTTCTATTAGTCAATTATGTGATAAGGGTTTAAATGTTTTATTTGAATCTTCTACAAATTTGTGCAAAATTATTAATTTCAAAACAAATGAAATTGTTTTTACCGCACTTAGATGTCATAATGTATATATGATTAAATTTCTAGATTTTTCAAATTCTACTTTGAAATGTCTGTTATCAAAAAATGATGAATTAGATTTATGGCATAGGCGACTTGGACATACTAGTGCTAAGTTAATTACAAAACTTTCAAAAGATAAATTAATTAAAGGTTTACCTTTGTTAAATGGAAATTTATCTTCTTCACTATGTGTGCCTTGCCAAAAAGGAAAATTTTCAAAATCATCTTTCAAAAGTAAAAACATTATTTCTACCACTAGGCCACTTCAATTAATACATATGGATTTATTTGGGACAATTGGAATTTCTACCTTAGGAGGTAGAAAATACACATTTGTATTGATTGATGATTATTCTCGTTTTTGTTGGACTTTATTTCTAACCTCCAAATCCGATGCATTTTCAGAATTTTCAAAATTATGTTTGCGTATTCAAAATGAATTTGAGTTAAAAATTAAACGCATACGATCAGATCATGGAGGAGAATTTGAAAATGAAAAGTTTATTTCTTTTTGTACGGAGTTAGGAATTAAACATGAATTTTCCGCTCCACGCACACCACAGCAAAATGGTGTAGTGGAGAGGAAAAATAGAACTCTTCAAGAGTTAGCCCGTACAATGTTATCTGAATTCAAATTACCAAAATCTTTTTGGGCTGAAGCGGTTAGCACGGCATGTTATGTAATTAATAGAGTAATGCTTCGCCCTATTTTAAAATTAACTCCTTATGAATTAATTTTTAATAAACAACCAAATGTTTCTTATTTCAAAGTTTTTGGTTGTAAATGTTTTATTTTAAATTCTAAAGGTTCCTTAGGAAAATTTGATGAAAAATGTGATGAAGGTATTTTTATTGGCTATTCTTCAACTAGCAAAGCTTATAGAATTTTTAATAAAAGAACAAAAATAGTTGAAGAATCTATTCATGTTAGGTTTGATGAGTTTGCTTCATGTGTAGAAAAGAAAATTACAGGAAAAGAAGATGAACTCCTTCCCACGGTGGAGAATGATGATGAAGAACTTGGAGAAAATGAAGAAGAAAAAGAAGAAGAAAGAGAAGGAGAAAGAGGAGAAGAAGATAGAGAAGAAGAAGAAAGAGAAGGATATGTGCCTCCAAGTGAATTGAGATTCTCAAAGGATCATCCAAAGGAGCTTATCATTGGAGATCCGCAAAAAAGGGTTAGTACTCGTTCATCGCTACATGTTTTATTTTCAAACCTTTGTTTTATTTCTGAAATAGAACCAAAAGATATTTCCACCGCTTTAAATGATGAATTTTGGTTTTTAGCTATGAATGAAGAACTTAATCAATTTGAACGTAATAAGGTTTGGAATCTTGTAGAACGACCCAAAAATCGTTCTGTAGTTGGTGTTAAGTGGATTTTTAAAAATAAAATGGATAATGAATCTAGAATTGTTAGAAATAAAGCCAGATTAGTTGCAAAAGGTTATGCACAAATTGAAGGGGTAGATTTTGATGAAACTTTTGCACCCGTAGCAAGATTAGAAGCGGTTAGGATATTTCTTGCATTTGCTTGTTTTAAAGGATTTAAATTATATCAAATGGATGTCAAAACCGCATTTTTAAACGGGTATATAAAAGAAGAGGTTTATGTAGAACAACCTCCTGGCTTTATAAATGAGAAATATCCAAATTATGTTTATAAATTAGATAAAGCGCTTTATGGATTAAAACAAGCGCCTCGTGCTTGGTATGATCGATTAACTCAATATTTGTTAAAGCACGATTATAAAATAGGAAGTGCTGATTCTACACTCTTCATTAAGCAAATTGATCATGATTTAGTTATTTTACAAATTTATGTTGATGATATTATTTTTGGAGCCACTAATGAAGAGTTGTGTAATGAAGTAGTTCAAATTATGAAAAATGAATTTGAAATGAGTATGGTTGGAGAACTTTCATATTTTTTAGGTTTTCAAATTACACAAAAACATGATGGAATTTTTATATGTCAAACCAAATATATTCATGATATGTTAAAAAGATTTGGATTTGAAAATCTTAAGCATGCAAACACTCCTATGAGTACTTCACTAAAATTAGGAAAAGATGAAAGTGGTGTTTCAATTGAACAAACCCTTTATAGAAGTATGATAGGATCTTTATTGTATTTAACCGCATCTAGACCTGATATTATGTTTGCCGTTTGTTTATGTGCTAGATTTCAAGCTAATCCTAAATAGTCACATTTAAAAGCGGTGAAACGTATTTTTAGATATCTCATAGGAACATCAAAATTAGGTTTATGGTATCCTCATAATGATTCCTTTATTTTGCATGGTTTTTCGGATTCTGATTATGCGGGATGTTCTTTAGATAGGAAAAGCACTAGTGGCACTTGTCACTTTATCGGCCCTTCACTTATTTCATGGTCGAGTAGGAAACAGAATTCTGTTGCCCTCTCTACTACCGAGGTCGAATATATTGCACTAGGTAGTTGTTGTGCCCAAGCTCTTTGGATGTCACAAACGTTAGAAGATTTTGGCATGCAACAAAGTACTGTAGAATTAAAGTGTGACAATAAAAGTGCTATAGACTTAACTAACAATCCCGTATTACATTCTAGATCTAAGCATATAGATGTCCGACATCATTTTATAAGGGATCATATTAAGAAGGGTAATATAAAAATCAACTTTATAGGCACGGAAAATCAACTAGCGGATATATTCACTAAGCCGTTACCGGATTCCCGTTTTTCTATGCTTAGGCTAGAATTGGGAATTCTAAACATTTCACAATGAATATATCACTATTTAAAGCCTATAAAATTAAAAATTAATTATCACAAAACCTAAACAATTTAAAAAAAAAGGCTAAATTTTAAAATCAAACCATAGAATTTGAAAAGACTTAACAAAAATTCAAACATCATTAATATTACATCAATATTGTTCCAATAAAAACAGTAGAAAACAACATAAGGATCAAGTTCATTAAACAGAAATAGAAATCTGAAGAAGTTCACTGTCGCCCAGGAGACAGTGGATGTCGGAAATTTCTGACATCAACCAGCAGCAGCAGCCTGATGAAACTACTTAGAATCTTCAAAACCAGCCCCGCTGCTCTCTGGACAGTCTTCTGGAGGTCCTCGTCTCACGGCTTTACCACGGCGAGTCCGCCTCACCGATTGGCGTGGTGGTTCTTCGTCCGGAACTTGCCATTCGGCCTCTTCCTCCGGAGTTGGCTTTAACTTCAGACCTTTCAAGAGAAACTTCATAAACTTCTGCATTCGACTACGGTCCTTTTTCACTTCTTTCTTGTGATCCTCTAATGAATCACGTAAATCATCAATGGACTCTCGTAGTGATCCTGCCCTAGGCATTGGCGGCTCTCGAATCTCAATTCCCGGATGGGCCTTTTTCTGCGTCTTCTTCACTTTCATCGAACCCGTATAATATATCTCCGGATAATAATCATCCAAATAAGAACCTTGCGCTATCCATCCGTACTTCTTATATAATATACGCTGAATTATCGCCCCCATTGGTAGCGTATGAACCTTCACCCATTTTGGATGCTTTAATCTAAACGCATACCGAATCTGGGAGAGTATAAAATCCGCCACATCAAAAAGCTCATCCTCCATAATGTAGTAAGTAATGAGGGTCAACTGAGCCGTAATACTTTTTGTATCTCCACTCTTCAACATGACTGAATTCCTTAATATATCTTGAACTAAGAAAGCATCCAGAGTGAGTGACGTAACTTCAGTGGTTAGATTCTTCTTTTGATTCCCATGTAAACTCATGTTTACAAGGGTCCAATCTCTATCTTTTCTATAACTCTCCACTATATCCGACATATTTTCACTCATCACTAGTCCGAATTCCTCTCTTAGATCAACATGTGTTATTTCCACATGTTGACCCTGGATTCTTGATCTAACTCCTCCATCCAACTCAGTATAATTTGGATCTTCCAAATGATTATAGAACTCTCGAATCAAAAAGGAAGAGAACGAATCTGGGGTGATTATTGAGAGTATACCTGCATTCGCAAGCCAATCATAGATATGATCGTGCTTCGGCGAATCAAATTCCACATATTTTGCTACTCCTACTATGGCTTTCTCAACCCCAGGATACACTTGATACGAACTATGCGCATCTTCAGAAGTACTTCTTCGCGCTTTAGAACTGGAAGCCATTCTGCAAAAAACATATAAAAAACATGAATTAAAAATATGTTGTGCACTGGAACACTGTCGCCCAGGCGACAGTGACTGTCGGAAAATTGCGACAGTACTTCAGTAAACTTCTCTTGAAATTTTGTACATACACTTCCAGATCTACTCAAAATCAAGTTTATTTCAACATCAAGTTTACAAATTTTTTTTTTTAAATCTACATCTTCTCCATATCCTTTAATATTCATCATCTTCAACCTTCTTTCAAAAGGAAAATCTTCCATTTTTAAAATTAGACTATGAACAAAAGCAAACCTTCAACCACAAGAACCACAAAATCAAAACATTTTTAACAAAGATCCAACAAGATCCACTTGCTTTAAACTAGATCTACACTTTTCAAACACAAAACTTCAAAAACCTCCACCATTCATCAAAAATCAAAATGAAAACTACATTTTTCTTCTTCTCTACTTTCAAAATCACAAATCCCAAAAAAATTTAGAGTCAAAAACATAAAAATCAAAAATCCATACCTTAGATCTAGAGTTGTCGCCGACCTCCGACAGCCTTCTCTCGCTCTACAGTCCAGAAAAATGAAGCACAATAGGGTTTGACTCGGTCTAAAACCCTATTTATATTTTTGGCTGTCGCCCAGGCGACAGTGACTGTCGGAAATTTCCGACAGCTCCCGATTTGATAAATCTTCAATTTTTGGTACCTTTGATGCTTTACAATAGTTATATGTCATTATTACTGCTTCACCTCATGACTTGATGACAAACCATGTGCTTTTTATTTTTAAAAAATGACTCTTACATGATTATATGATTTCATTTCCAAGCTATCATCGTATTGACACTCCTACTTAGTTGTTTAGACCATTGGAAATTGTTTTCGCATGCCTCTAAGTATGAGAAATTGCTTATCTATCATAATGAACTATCACGTTCACTTCTTTTGATCAATACGTATGTCTTTTTATTTAATATATACATGGATCATATTTGCTTTAACATAATAAAATAGCACTTCATAAATACAACTTTCAACCTTGATTTGTTAGCACAACAAAATATACACCATCTTTTGCGATTCAAGTGAATTCGGAGATCCTTGGTCAATTACAAAAAATTATCAATATCTCAAAATTAAGATATCACAACATCTGTGATCAAAAAAAAATTTAAAATAAAGACAAGGATACTCCACTAAGCACTACTTACCCTCCTGATAAGTCTTAATGAGCATTATGAGGTTAAGCAGCTTGGAAAGAATTGTAAAGTGTCTTGTGCAAAAGAAAAATGGTTTTCTATTCATCTTGTGCTATATCTTCAAAGTCAAAGTTAACTTTATATGCTTATATTATGTTATACATTTCAATGATCATGTAAATTAAATAACTTCATATGTTTGATCTAAGTATCACATGTACACATCATTATGTTATATAAACATTAATCTCATGAGAATTGGACCGAAAATATTCCATAATTCTATACACTATTGTGTCGTTCTATGATACTTTCAAATGACCTTACTCATGTTTAAGTTATTTTCTTTCATTACTTCATATGGCTATACCGTCACTTCATGAGTTTATTCATACTATGGCATATTCCTATTATTTCGTGGACTTCAATCATTTCCAACAAAGTGCTTCCGCTTACTCTTCATTTCTATATCCTATATCCTTTCCCTTAAGAACTACTCTTTTATCTAATATTAACTTTTGCTAATACCAAAAGGGGGAGAATTAAAAGTATAAAAAGAAAAATCACAAATCAATTACACCTAAATATTCCACCTACACAATACATCATATATTTAGGGGGAGCATATATTTAGGGGGAGCATTCATTTAGGGGGAGCTTTCATCTAAAGGGAGATTATTTATTTTAAGAGAAATATATACTGTTATTTTTGTGCACACACCAAATGTTAAAATCAACAATCTAAATAGACATGATTTCTTTTTATATGGATTTGTTATTATCAAAAGGGGGAGATTGTTGGAGCATGCGTTTCGCACTCCTCCGGTTTGATAATAACAAAGTCCCATTTGTATTTGATTCTATTTTTATTTATGGTGTGCAGGTAACAGGTATGAGATGCTCACATTTCTGCTGGAGCTAAATCTGAATATGGGAAATTTCACTGTCGGAAAATTCCGACAGCCGCTATCGCCCAGGCGACAGCAGAGAAGTTACAACTACTTCCCTCCACGGCAGCACGACGAAAGGCAGTTTTGAGCTGTCGGAATTCCGACAGCGATGTCGCCCAGGCGACAGCTCGGAGGTTACAACAACTGCCCACGACACCACCCACGATTGGCAGTTTTGCGCGTCGGAAATCCCACATCGATGTCGCCCAGGCGACAGCTCGGCGGTTACAGCAACTGCCCGCACGACGGCACTCCAGCGGCAGTTTAGCGCTGTCGGAAAATTCCGACAATGGATGTCGCCCAGGCGACAACGATTTTCTATAAATTAACTCCTTGTGTTCGTGCATTCCAAGCTTTTAGAATTCCAAGTCCCTTCCTGAGTGCATACGAACCAGAGAGCTCCAGAACCTCTTCAACTCCCATTTGTGCAAAGAAGGATTGAAGATTGAAGATGAGATCGGGCGCTCTTCTTCATCAACGATCATCTCGAGGCTTCAACCATCCTTTCAGAGATCTGAAATTCTAGGGAGTTGTCCTTTTCATATTGTATTTTCATTTACACACATTTCATTTTGTATTGGTAGAGAAATCGTCGTCTTGCGTGCGGCGTCTAAGTCCTTGCGCGGCTTAGGGGAAAATCGCTTCCTTGTGCGGAGCGTCCAAGTCCTTACGTGGCTTGGTGAGAAATCGTGGCCTTGTGAGCTACGTCTAGATCTTGGGAAGATCTAGAGGATAGGCTTGGGCTTGGTCTTGGGAGAGACAAGTGATAGCCTTCCGATCCTTGGGAGAAGGATTGGTAAACCAAAAATTATTGTATTTTTTATTATCATAATTGTGCCTTGATCTTAAGCATTGTTAAGATCATTTTTTATTGTACACAAATTTCATGATAAATATAATTATGCTCTTTTCACTAATTGCAAATTTGTTTGCTTAAATCTTTATCTTAGAAATTTGTGTTTGGTTTAATACAAAAATTGCATTGGTTTAAAATTATTTATAAGTAACTTTTTAGTAAAGTAAAATTTGTCTAAAAATTATTAAGTAAAAATTATATTTTTAAACACACCCTTATTCACCCCCCTCTAAGGGCGTCACACGATCCAACAAGTGGTATCAGAGCTAGGATACTCCAAAACAGTTTTGCCACCGGGAGTAATGACGCACAACGATCATGCGTTCGTTGAGGGGCAAGGTATAAGTAGACCACCTTTATTCACGGGCACAAACTATAATTATTGGAAAACACGTATGCGTTGTTTTCTAATTGCGCTAGATATAGAAGTCTGGAATATGGTAGAATCTAGTTACACTTCTCCAACAGTTGTTGTAGGAGATGTAACTATGGATAAGCCCAAAGACAAGTGGGATGACAATGATAAATTAAGATGTAAGAACAATGCAAAAGCCATGAATGCTTTATTTTACACACTAGATCGCACTGAATTTAATAGAGTTTGTGCTTGTAATTCTGCATTTGAAATTTGGAATTTGTTAGAAATCACTCATGAAGGCACTTCGCAGGTAAAATATTCTAAGCTATTTCAACTGGAGTATGAATTTGAAAGGTTCAAAATGGAGGTAGATGAAGAGATTGATACGATGTACACATGATTCACAAAAATCGTGAACGACTCAAAGGTGCTAGGAAAGGTGTTCTCAAATGGAGATTTAGTAAGGAAAATCTTAAGATCACTTCCCCCGAAGTTCAATCCTAAAGTGACTGCAATTTCCGAGTCACATGATCTTAAGACCTTACAATTGGAGAGCCTCATTGGGAACTTGAAAACTCATGAAGTTGAATTGAAAATTCAACAACAAGAGTATATGGAGCCAAGGAAGAAGGGATTGGCTCTAAGATCTAAGAAGGAAGAAACTAGTGATTCTGAGGAGGATGAAGAAGATGAGGAAAGAGCCCAAGGCCTTGTGAACATAGGTGAGAAGGAGAAAACCCAAGTGGTCTGCAAATAGCAATTTTCAGATTTCAAGCCTAGAATTGTGTTTAAGGGCCCCACCTTGAACCTTTACCCCACAATATCATCCCTAACCAATTAGAGGTCTCCTTGAAGCACCAGTGACCCATTGGGGTCAACCTAAGAGGCCAATTTGACTAAAGTCAACCTTAACCCTAAATTGGTCAAACTAGCTCAATTGAGATCAATTGGCCCCCACCATGCCAAATTGACCATGCCCCTACCCTTGTATGGGTACTAGGATCCTTATGGACCAAAAAGCCCCATCATGGGGCCTCCAATTTGACCAATTTGCCCTAAACCCTAATTTGGTCAAAGTGCCCTAATAAGGGGCAATTCACCCTCACCTTGTCAAATTGACCCTACCTAGACCTTCCTAACCTATAAGGGAAATCAATGGAGCCCAAGCCACTCTTTGGGGTCAACCCAATTGGTTAACTTGACCAAAGTCAAACTCAAGCCTAATTTAGGTCAACATACCCCAATTTAACCTAATCTAGCCCAATCCACTTGGGCTAGACCCAATTAAGGTGGTACACCATCTGGTGGGCCAGGTAATTACTGAAATTACCACTTAAGTGCTGTAATTGCTGATTAGGAGAGAGAATAGGAAGGTTTCTCCCAAATCGGAGAGAGAGAAAGAGAGCTTTCATGGTATTAGATGCAATTGATCCTTCATATCCCTCCCCAATTGATGTGCTTTCATTCCCCCTTCAGTTACAATCGAAATTCTGGAGTTTTCCATGGACAGAGGGGCTGATTTAAAGGAAATATAGCTGTAACCAAAATCTTGATAATGGCCATTAATGGCTTTTGGAGATAAAGCCATCCTAGCCGAATGAAACTCCTCCCATTTCCTTCAGTGCTCAGAGAGGAAGAGATCCCCCATCTTCCCAGTGAGTTTCGTGCAGAGAAATCCTAGATCGGCATGGCACCAAAAGCTCCAGCACCAACAATGGCGACTCGCCGGAATTCGCGCATCCAAGCCCATGCTCAGGTCCGATCCTCTTCTCCTCCCTTAGTGCTAGATCTCTTCACATTTCGGGGCTTGATCCGTGCACAATAGGGATCGGATTGTGCATCCGAAAGGGTGCGTTACGTACCCGTTTTTCCTCCCTCTAAAACCATATTCGACCACCTCCGGCCGGCCAACCACCCCTATCGCCGGCCACCACCTCAACGGAGGTGGTGGTGGCATTGGCTGGCCGGAAAGAGGCGTAGGTGGCCGGGAAATCACCCCGCAAAGAGGCCCAGGACGGGCTGTCGCGAGCCGTCCAACGATTGGGGACGATGACGGAGAACCGTCGGATCTATTTATTAATGTTTCTGATTATATCATTTAATTCGTCGAGCGCTGCAAGAAATTCGTCGAACAAGATAATTCATCGAATGAAATAATGCGTCGAACGAAAGTTGGTCTGTATTAGTCGAGCGTTGTTATTAGAGAAATTAGTCGAGCGAAGCTGCGTTCGGCTTTCGTCGAATGCAGATTTGATCTACTTTCGTCGAACGCAGAGTTGGTCTGCTTTCGTCGAGCGATATTTAACATTTTCGTCGAACGCTGAAACAGTTATATAATTAATTGTTTTTATGATTTCTATCATTTATTTTGTTGTACTTAGATTTAATTATTAAAAATACTTAGGCCTCTCTACAGAAAAAGTTGTCAACACCAAAGTTTTAGCCCTTAGGGTCTACTTTATTTTAAAATTGATTTCACCCCAAAAGGAGTTCTGTAGCTCCCTGTAGGTCCATTTTGGTGGTGTTGGTCCCTAGTGTAGGACAACCACCAATTCTTGAATAACTTTTGATTGGGAAATGATATGGACTTGAGATTTGAAACACAGTCTATTTATACCTACACACACATCATATCCAATGATGAGATTTTTAGGAGAACTTTTTTCTAAGGTTTTTGAAATAATTTCATAAATCATCTAATAATTAATTAGTGGGTTAAATGACCTCCAATGCCCTCCAAATTTTGGTGGGTGCTCCTTAGTAAAATTATCAGCCCAAATTATCAGCCCAAATGGGACTGTTTTGTTTGAGTATTCTGTAAACCCAAGTTAGGACAAATAGGGTCAAAGTTAGGGTATGGTGTTTACCTTGGGGTATGGTGGTCAAAACTCATCACCATGAAGTGAAACCTTGGTAACTGGTTTAGGATCACCTAAGACACCTCCATGAGTGATATGGGGTGGTGTGGAGGTGGTTAAGCCCTAGAATGCTAGTTTTATTCCTAGGTGTGCATTTAGAGCCTTGTGAAGGCCATGTGGTTAAAAGTCCCTAGATGGTTATGAAACTTGGTGGATAGATTCATAGGGTGTAAATAGGCACTGGGTAATTTTATAAGAATTTAGGAGTCAATTTTCCCTTTGAATTAGGACATAACCCCTTTAGGGAAACTTCTTATAAGAAACATTTACATGCTTAAAATGTCTTGGATGATGATGAGACTTTGGTTGTGCCCTTATAATCATGTTTTAAACCTCTGGTAATTTTTGTGAATTTTATTAAATGATTTAATCAGTACTTCTTTCCCAAGGTACTTGTTTTGATTTGAACTTAGGAAAAATATTTGAGGGTCCAAAACTCATTGTTAAATTGTGTAAATTGGTGATAGGACCTTTTTGAACATTAGGAAGCTCTGTAAATTTTTATAGAATTTTTGAAGACATAAATCAGTAGGCTACTTCAGAGTTCATTGAATTTGAGGTTTTCTTAATTTATTTATTTTAGTGAGAAAATGAATTCCTTAAATCCTGAAACTTAGTCAGTATCCTTTTCTGGCCATTACAAGAGCTTGGTAATTTTCTCATAATTTTAGTGTTGATCTTTTGGTGGTTCCTTCATAAAACTATGATTTTGGATAGATGATAAATAATTAGATTAGAGGAAAATTTCTTACTGTAAAAATATGATATGTTGTTTATGATGTTATTTAGTCACCATAGATTTATCATAATTTTTGGAGAGCCATATCATAAGATTTACTTACACTTTATGTTCATTTTCATACATGGCAAATCTTTGGAGAAATTAAAATAAATATTAATTAATTAGGAAAACTATGATTCTCTGGAATTAGTCTTATAACATCATTATAGACCTCCAGTAAGTAGCTTGGGTCAGTTGGATGAATATTTGGAGTACCTCTAGTTGTGAGCTTCATTTAATTAGTTTGGTCTGCATATAGTAAAATTGTGAAACTTAGATTTTTAGTGACCTACAAGGTGGAAATGGTGTGCAGATGGTGCAAATGGGATGATCAGATAGTTAGAAGTTGTTGGGGAAATAATTTCTCTTAACCCCTAGAAATAAGTTAATTTCTAAGAAAGAAAAACAAGGTTAAGTAAATATGCGTCGAATTGTATTCGACGCAACGTCGAAATGTAGTCGACGTTTCCTTCAGGTTGAGTCGAAGTAACTTTAGGAAGATTTTGACATATGTGTTGTCGACGCTACTCTGATTTCTAGTCGACACATATGGAGAAGTCGACGCACCTTAGTCGACGCACCTTCCTTATTCTCCTCTCGACGTCCAGCGATGATGAATTCGACGCTTACGTCGAATGGTAATCGACGCACGTCGATTTATGTGACAGATTTAAATATGCGCCAGATCTCTTTCCTTCTTTCAGTAGATCTGATTTGTATGGAATAATGTTAATATTTTATAGCCGTTCTGAATCATTCTTTCCTTCTATTTGATTCTTGGCTAATCTGATTAACTCTACTTTGGATATTATTTGAAATCAGGATTCATTCTTTCCTTCTACAGAAAATGTCATTATGGAAATATTTCCTTCTTTCTATTTGTCTGATTGCTAATTGATTTTCCTCCTATAGTATTATTTGACTGAAACAGAGCTATAAAATGAGGAGGTCGACAGAAAAATGCAGTAGAGTGATCTACCACATACATTTGAAATAGAGGAAAAGCTCCCAAAAGAATAGAGAGATAAGCTGAGAAAAGTGATAGTGTGCTGCAGAGAAAAAGCCTTCATCTTCTCCTTCTTCTTCTGAAGCCATTCTACTTTAAACTCTGAATGCTCTCTCAAAAGAGAGAAAAGTTTTTTTTTACAATCTCCTTCTCACTATAGAAGAGAGATTTCATTCACTACTTCTTGTGCTTCCAATCTTCTTGCTAGGAAGAAGATTTATTCTTGTTCTTATTTCTTTCTTACTTCTTATTCTTACTTAAAACATTGTAAAAGAGTTTTTAGAATCTCTCTTCAAAAAATTCAGTGTACTGGTTCTAAGAGTCTCCTTGTCAAAAGACTCAGTTGGTTCTAAGAGTCTCCTTGTCAAAAGACTCAGGGTGGTTCTAAGAGTCTCCTTATCAAAAGACTCAGTACAAGATAGTGAATTCCTACCAAGGGGGTAGAAGAGTGGACTACCCAAAGTTTGGGGAACCACTATATTTTCTTGTGTTGTGCTGTGATTTCTTTTCTTGGTTTTACTTTCTTTAGTTGTTTAATTCTTGTTGGTGTGTGGAAGCTCTAATCTGTGATCATACACACATATATATATATATATATTAACTTTGCACAAAATAATTTTTAATCTCTATTCACCCCCCTAGAGAATTCTAGTGAGGTAAACTGTGCACTTTCAATTGGTATCAGAGGGAGGTTGATCTAAAAAGGTTAACTCCTTGATCAAAAAGATCCTACCTCTTGTTTATACATATATTTTTCTTCAAAATTATTTTCATGGCACAAATCAAAGATTATGCTTCCACCAGACCACCAACTTGCAACCTTGAAAAGTTTGCACTTTGGAAAACAAGAATTAGAATCTATTTAAACTCTGTTGATGATGAATTATTTAATGTTGTCATGACAGGTCCCCCCAAGCCATTCAAAAAGGATTCAAGTGGAAAAGTAACTGAAACACTTGCTCCAAAGGCTGAATGGACAGAAGAGGAAAAGAAAGCCCAAACATATGATGCCAAGGCTATGAATATCCTAGTTTCAACTCTCTCAGATGAAATCTTCCAAAAGATTGCTGAGTGTGAGTCAGCTAAGGAAGTATGGGAAGCTCTCACCAAAATGGTTGAGGGAAGTGCTGATGAGAAAAAGGACAGAAAGGCACTACTCTTCTCCCAATATGAAAACTTCCAAAAGAAAGAAAGTGAAAGTGTTGCTGACATGTATTCAAGATTCAGCCTCATAGTCAATGAATTGAGAACACTTGAGAAGGACATATCTCTTACTGAGAGAAATGACAAATTGCTGACTTGCTTACCTAGCTCTTGGGATTCAAGAATCTAGCCAATCAAAGACTCCAGAAGTCAAAAAGAAATCTCAACATATGTCCTATTGGGTAAATTAAAATCCTATGAACAACTGTTGAAAACAAGGGCTGAGAAAGAAGAAAAAGAAAAGGCTTCTCCACTCCCAAAAGAAAAGAGTATTGCTTTGAAGGCTGTTGAAGGAGTACCCTCTACAAGTGATGAGGAGCTGATCAGTCTAATGGCCAGAAGGTTCAAGAAGTGGATCAAAACAGAAGGATCCAGAGGAAGAGATTCAAAAACCAGGTATAATAAAACACCTACTAAAGAAATTATATGCTACTCTTGCAGGAAACCTGGACACATTGCACCTGATTGTCCTAAAGAGATCAACAATAAGAAGGATCTAAAAAGAACAGATCTAAAGAAGAAGAAGAAGAAAGATAAAGGATTCATTGCTCAATCTTGGAGTGATTCAGAATCTGAAGAAAGTACCTCATCAGATGATGATCAGCAAGAGGTCAAGCAAGAGGAAACCTGTCTGATGGCCACTGAGAAGCTTGATGATACATCCATGGTAAATATACTTGATAATATAGATTTCTCTTCTACTGACTTCAAACAAAGTTTCAAAGAATTCTGTTTAGATCTAATCAAATCTGAAAAAGAAGTAAAAGAATTAATAATTGAATTAAAAAATCTCAAACAGGTAAATACACATCATAAAAATTATAAGCTCAATCTAGAACTCTCAGAAGAGGAATTAGACAAAATCTATTCAGAAAATCTAACACTAAGAAAGGAGCTTGCAAAGGCTAAAGTCTTTGAAGACTCTATAAATGGGAAAGTTCAGAAGCTCAAAAACATTTCTGAGAATCTCACTAATAGATTTAGACAGCTAAATCAGAATACTAATGAAGCATCTAAACCTCAAACTTCCAGCAAATCTGTCTGGAAACATCCAATTCACTTCACTAGGGAGAATTATCTAACAGGAGAAAGATCATAAGAAAGTCCTGAAATAACCACTGTTTTTAATAAACCTAATCCCATTACAGATAAAGGAATCTTAGGAAAACATCCTCAGAAAAAATTTGAACATGCATCGAATTCTTACCAACGTGCGTTGAGTACTAATCGATGCTTATACCAAAATGCGTCGACTTCTACTCAACGCAACCTCTCTCATGCTTCGACTGAAAGTAGACTCAGAATGAAGAAAGCGTCGACTCCATATCGATGCAACCAGAAACCCACGTCGAATTCATATCGACGCAACCATAAGTCTACGTCGAATCCCTATCGACGCAATAATTCAGACAGAAAATTTTCTGTTTCCAAACAGGTCTCTCAATCCATATCCTTCTATTATGAACATTATTTCTGTGATATCATCCAAGAAGATTGGTATGATAAGCCAGTACCCCATAAGAAGGAAGGATATCCTGAAAAACCCACTTATTCTTTTATTAAATCTTTTACTAATGAGAGGAAGGGACCCCAGCTCAGCAGGGTCCAAACTAATGTTTAAAATTCTATGTGCAGATGTATCACATCTCCAGGATGGTGTGGTACTTGGACAGTGGATGCTCCATGCACATGACAGGATGCAAAAACCTATTAATCAACTTTGAGGATAGACTTGGACCATCAGTAACCTTTGGAGATTCTAGCTGTGGCCAAACCAAGGGCTTTGGAGATTTCAAAGAAGGGAAAGTCACCTTCAAGAATGTGGCAGTAGTCAAAGGACTAAAACACAATCTGATAAGTATAAGTCAGATATGTGAAAATGGTAGGTATGAGGTAAAATTCACCACACTATTCTGCCATATTATTGATATCAAGACTGGTGCTACAGTACTAAATGGAATTAGAAAAGGAAAAGTATATGTAGTGGACTTTAGCTCTTCACCCACAGAAGTTTGCTTATTCAACAATATCATAGATAAGAATGAACGATGACATAGGAGACTAGGTCATCTAAACTACAAAACCATTAGTAGACTAGCAAAGAATAACCTAGTCAGAGGCTTACCAAAGGGTAGGTACTCTAAGGATTCTCCATGCAGACCTTGCCAACTGGGAAAACAGACCAAATCATCTTTCAAACCCATTGGTAAGGATGACTCTCCCAGGGCCCTATACTTACTACACATGGATCTCTTTGGTCCCATATCCACTCAGAGCTTAGGTGGAAAATCCTATACCTTGGTCATTGTTGATGATTATTCTAGGTTTAGCTGGGTATTCTTTCTAACGGTTAAATCTGAAACCCATAAAATTCTCTCAAAATTCATAAGACAAATTCAATCTGAGTTCAACTCCAATGTTTCAATAATAAGAAGTGATCATGGGACTGAATTTGAAAATCAGATGATTTGTAGTTTCTGTGAGGAAGAAGGTATTAAACAAAGCTTCTCAACACCTAGAACTCCTCAACAAAATGGAGTTGCTGAGAGGAAGAACATAACCTTAATAGAATCAGGAAGGACCCTGCTTGTAGAATCAGGATTACCAAAAACCTTTTGGGCTGAAGCAGTCAACACTACAAACTATGTTCTAAATAGAAGACTCATACACAAAACTAAATCAAAGACTCCATATGAGCTCCTGAAAAATAAAACACCCACTGTTAAATATTTTAAATTTTTTGGATGTGCTTGCTTTATTCTAAATAATGGGAAAGATCATCTTGCCAAATTTGACAAAAAGTCTGATGATGGAATATTTCTGGGATACTCATCATCTAGTAAAGCCTATAGGTGCTACAATAGAAGAACTCTTAAAATTGAAGAATCCATGCACATTGTATTTGATGAAACTAACATGCTGCTTAAGGGGGAGGAGACTCCCACCAGTTCTGTTCCACAGGAAAACAACAGCATAGAAACCCAGCTTGAGCAACTAGCTCTAGAGAACACAGAAAATGGAAAGGAAAACCAGTTAGAGGAACCAAGTGAGGAGTCTGAACAAGAAACCTCAGAAAAGAGCATTCCTGACCCATTTCCACAAGAGAACATGGTTCAGGAAGAACAATTGAACAATGATCTCATTGAGAATGAGGAAGAAGAACCACTAACAAATTCAAGCAGAACAGGGATCAACTTGAAAGATCATCCACAAACTCAAATAATTGGAGACCCCAATACAGGAATAAGAACAAGACACCAAGTCTCCAATGGGATGATGCTCCAATGCTTCCTATCACAAGTTGAACCAAAGAAGTTTGAGGAAGCAAATTGTGATCCTCACTGGATTATGGCCATGCAAGAAGAACTAGGCCAATTTGAGAGAAATAAAGTATGGAACCTAGTTGAAAGACCAAGAAACTACCCTGTAATTGGTACAAAATGGGTATACAGGAACAAACTAGATTCCACTGGAGTAATTGTGAGGAACAAGGCAAGACTTGTAGCACAAGGATATAGACAAGAAGAAGGGATAGACTACAACCAGACCTTTGCTCCAGTAGCCAGATTAGAGGCAATCAGGCTCTTTCTTGCCTATGCAACCTTCATGAAGATGAAAGTCTACCAAATGGATGTCAAGAGTGCTTTTCTAAATGGTGATCTTCAAGAAGAAGTATATGTGGAGCAACCACCAGGTTTATCCCTCTTCTCCTAACTTTGTTTATAGACTTAACAAAGCTCTATATGGTCTTAAGCAAGCACCTAGAGCTTGGTATGAAACTCTCTCAAATTTTCTTCTAGAAAATTCCTTCGAAAGAGGAAAAGTAGACAAGACACTCTTTACAAGAACCCATAAAAACCAACTCCTCCTTGTTCAAATATATGTAGATGACATTATCTTTAGCTCAACTTATCCTAAACTGTGTAAAAGATTTGCTAATCTAATGCAATCTAAATTTGAAATGAGTAGTATGGGAGAACTCTCATACTTCCTAGGGCTACAAGTAAAACAAAGTAGTGAAGGAATCTTTATCTCACAATCAAAATATACTAAAGAGCTAATCAAAAAGTTTGGTATGGAATCAGCATCTACCATGAAAACACCCATGGCAACCAATGCCATTATAGAAAAAGATGATAAAGGAAAATCAGTAGATCAAAAGACTTATAGGGCCATCATAGGATCCCTTCTATATCTAACAACTAGCAGACCTGATATCATGTTTGCCACTTGCATATGTGCTAGATTTCAGGTTGACCCAACGAAATCCCATCTCACCTCTGTAAAAAGGATTCTTAGATACCTAAAGGGAACCCCTGAACTAGGGCTATGGTACTCAGCAGAAACCAACTTTGAATTAATAGGTTTCTCAGATGTAGATTATGCTGGATGTAGGGTTGATAGAAAAAGCACATATGGTACCTGCCAATTCCTAAGCGACAAATTGATCTCATGGTTTAGTAAGAAACAAACCTCAGTCTCAACCTCAACAGCTGAAGCTGAATACATAGCTGCTGGGAGCTGTTGTTCACAAATCCTGTGGATGCAAAATCAGCTACTTGACTACAAATTGGAAATACATAACTCTAAGATCTATTGTGATAGCTCTAGTGCTATATCCATAGCATCCAACCCAGTCCTTCATAGTAGGACCAAACATATAGAGATCAGACATCACTTCCTTAGAGACAATGTTGAGAAGGGTAAAATAACCTTAGAATATATTCCCACAGACAATCAAAGAGCAGACATCTTCACAAAACCTTTAGATGAAACTAAGCATAACTATTTCATAAACACCTTAGGAATGCTTGATGGAAGCTTGTAAACACCATTGTTAGGGAACTCTAATGAAATCAGACAATCTAAGAAAATTTCTTGAAGATACATCGAATACATATCGAGGCTCCGTCGAGACAAACTCGACGCTGACATCGATTTCCATCAGACAATGCTACATCGATCCTTTATCGACGTACCATCGAATTCATATCAACGCAAGACTATGATCACGTCGATAAAGCACCAGGCCGGCCAATCTCCATGCAAACGTCGACATCCATTCGACGCAACGTCGACTTCCAGTTAAAATTAGAATTAAATCCTTACTTCCTCTTTTGACGATTGGATTACCTTGATTTCTGCTTCCTTTCTCGACGTTTCACCTTCTTTAAATAATGCTTCTTATTTCATAACATATACCTTTCTGAACCCGCCAAAACTTTGTCTTCTACCTCTCTCTCTTTCTGCATCCATGGCGCCTACTCCTGTTCAAACTGCCCTTATCAAAGCGATGAACGATGCTCTGGAAAATCTTCTCAACGACTTCCAGACACGTCTAACCAACTTCTCCAATGAATGTGCCAATATGATCACCTCCTGTGAATCCAAATTGGCCACCCTATCTGCCTCTCTTCCTGGGCTTCATCCTCTTCTTCGAGAGGAACCTCTGTCGCCACAAAGGTTTACATCCTTCCTGAAAGATATAAACCAGGGGGAGAGTTGCTCCAGAAACCCCTCTTGCCAGGTCTTTGATCTCACTAAAAGCTCAGGTTTAACTCTCCTCTCTCCAAACTCTAAGTATTCTCTCTAATTATTACTCCAATTCCATTATAGGCCCCACTCCTCTCAAATCACTCTGACTACACCTTCATCAAACATTTTGGTGAATCCTCCTCTTACAACACTGAAGGGGAGCATGCTGTGGATTCAGCATTCAGAGTTGATGACCCATATAACCAGGGGGAGATTCATGTAGTAAAGAACCCAGAAATCCAGGGGGAGGAAGAAGCAGCCACCTCTGATGATTGGAATGGGCAGATGTGGATTGATGCACCCTTACATGAGGAAGAACTTCAACATCACTCCTCTGGCTTCTCTGCCAGTTACATCAAGTTGAAGACACCTCTACTTGAGGACATCCCTGCAAAAGAACCTGGAGGAGACAATCATCCCTCAGCAGAGAACATTCTACCTGAAGTCATTCTGCCTTCTATTGCAGAACAGACTTCTCTTCTTGATATAGTTCCCTCTCCACTCAAAGAGAAAACTCATTCTACTTCACCTCTACCTCCACCTCCACTTCAACCTTCTTCTCTACCTCCTCTGCTACCTCTACCTCCACAAGCAGCAAGACTCCCTAAAGAGATCATACCTAGGCAAAGTCCAGGAGGACAGATAAAAAGAAAAAGGGAAGCCATTCCCTACTGGCAAAACTTCTCTAAAGAAGAAAGGAAGGAGTATGCAAAAGAAAAGAAGTACAGAAAAGCATGTGAGGAAATAAAAAGATTTGAAAAGATGCCTATTATCTGTCCTAACAGCCCTGTGAAGGAGTACCATGATCCTGACATGGAAAAGAGGCATGAAGAGATAAGAGAAAGAGAACTGTATGAATATGAAGCAGCTAGGAAAGAAGTGGAAGATAAAATGAAAGTCTGGATTGAAAAGATCAAGAAAGGGATGACCAAGGAAGAGATTCTTGCTGAGTCAGTCATTAAAACTTCAAAGAAGTTATTTGATGCTGAAGCTTATCAAAAGAAAAATCCTCAGGCAGGGATTATCTTAGAAAAGGGTCAAAAGGACAAGAAGGGTATAGGATGTAAAGAAGATACATATATTCCTTATAAAAAGCCTACAAGACCTGCAAAGTTAGACTCATGGCATGGTTCTTCCTGGAAAGGGAAAGGAAAGATGTCTGAAATTCCTATGAAACAGGAATCGAAAAAGAAAACAAAGTTTAGGCCCAAAGTTGATAACAAGGGACCACCTGAGCTCAAGTCCAATCAAAAGAAAACTCAAGACATCACAATTGAGATGATTGATGAAAAAGCTGTAATAATAATCAGCAAGGGCTATTCCATAGATGATACTCTTCCTGATGGTGGCAGGACACTGAACAAACTGCACACAATCATTGCCAATATCCAGAAGCATCCTGACAAAGCCAGAGGCTATATGTTTGATGCTATTGAAGACTTATCTAGGAAGCTCTATTCTGCATTTGTCAACTTTATGTATAACAAAAAGTTTTTAGTTTAATCCTGTGAAAGACAACTACTTATTTATACATGATTTCTTCTAATTGCTTCTATACAAATGCTGTGCTGGATTGATTTTATTTCTCTCTAAGTAGGGTTAAGACAAATAGGGGGAGATTGTTGGGGAAATGATTTCTCTTAACCCCTAGAAATAAGTTAATTTCTAAGAAAGAAAAACAAGGTTAAGTAAATATGCGTCGAATTGTATTCGACGCAACGTCGAAATGTAGTCGACGTTTCCTTCAGGTTGAGTCGAAGTAACTTTAGGAAGATTTCGACGTATGTGTTGTCGACGCTACTCTGATTTCTAGTCGACGCATATGGAGAAGTCGACGCACCTTAGTCGACGCACCTTCCTTATTCTCCTCTCGACGCCCAGCCAGGATGAATTCGACGCTTACGTCGAATGGTAATCGACGCACGTCAATTTATGTGACAGATTTAAATATGCGCCAGATCTCTTTCCTTCTTTCAGTAGATCTAATTTGTATGGAATAATGTTAATATTTTATAGCCGTTCTGAATCATTCTTTCCTTCTATTTGATTCTTGGCTAATCTGATTAACTCTATTTTGGATATTATTTGAAATCATGATTCATTCTTTCCTTCTACAGAAAATGTCATTATGGAAATATTTCCTTCTTTCTATTTGTCTGATTGCTAATTGATTTTCCTCCTATAGTATTATTTGACTGAAACAGAGCTATAAAAAGAGGAGGTCGGCAGAAAATTGCAGAAGAGTGATCTACCACATACATTTGAAATAGAGGAAAAGCTCCCAAAAGAATAGAGAGATAAGCTGAGAAAAGTGATAGTGTGCTGCAGAGAAAAAGCCTTCATCTTCTCCTTCTTCTTCTGAAGCCATTCTACTGCAAACTCTGAAAGCTCTCTCAAAAGAGAGAAAAGTTTTTTTTACAATCTCCTTCTCACTATAGAAGAGAGATTTCATTCACTACTTCTTGTGCTTCCAATCTTCTTGCTAGGAAGAAGATTCATTCTTGTTCTTATTTCTTTCTTCCTTCTTCTTCTTACTTAAAACATTGTAAAAGAGTTTTTAGAATCTCTCTTCAAAAAATTCAGTGTACTGGTTCTAAGAGTCTCCTTGTCAAAAGACTCAGTTGGTTCTAAGAGTCTCCTTGTCAAACTCAGGGTGGTTCTAAGAGTCTCCTTATCAAAAGACTCAGTACAAGATAGTGAATTCCTACCAAGGGGGTAGAAGAGTGGACTACCCAAAGTTTGGGGAACCACTATATTTTCTTGTGTTGTGCTGTGATTTCTTTTCTTGGATTTACTTTCTTTAGTTGTTTAATTCTTGTTGGTGTGTGGAAGCTCTAATCTGTGATCATACACATATATATATTAACTTTGCACAAAATAATTTTTAATCTCTATTCACCCCCCCTCTAGAGAATTCTAGTGAGGTAAACTGTGCACTTTCAGAAGTCCACTCCAGGAAGTGTATGTGAGGAAGGTGTAATTGTTGGGTTAAGGGTAAGGTTGTCCTGGGGATTTACGAAAGTTCGTCTTTTCCCTGGTGGGTCCTAAAGCACTTCGGTCTAATTCAAGTGAAACGGTAGAAGGGAATTCTTAAGGGTGGATACCAATAACAGTAAGTGTCTTGAGAAAGGGAACTTTGGGGTGTCATCCCATTACACTTCCTAGTATCGTAGCGAGCCCCTTACAGGGTAACCCTCGGGAAGTCCAAGATTAACCATAAGCCGTAGGAGTATACAAGATGCTTAAGATTAACTAATAACACATTCACTCACACTCCGTTGTCACGGGAGTTTAGTTGATTTGGTACCCCGGGCGGTAGGCTCGGTGGTGGTTTGTGCGGATTGTTGACCTGGTGAGTTTGTGACTCAGGTATGTTTTTGGCTTGGCAAGTTAAGCCCAGGTGGTTTATGTTTGGAGTATGTAGATAGGTAGTAGAACATGTTGCATGTGCACAAGGTGGTGGGTCCTTAGTGTCGACGGTCGTTGCACCGACGTTGGTACTCGGGCTCGGCAAGTGTGGAATTTGCACTTAGCCATAAAAGACTGGTGGTCCAGCCAGTAAGAGTACGCAGATGCTCCGCGGTTTTGCATTGAGGCGTACGATAGGTCTAGGTTAGGTAGTGCATATACCAACCTAGAGGTGGGCGAGGCCCAACCCACCGCTTCTATTTGCCACTACGGGAGTATCCTGGGAGTCTAGCTAGCTCCAAAAAAGGGGAACTAAAGGTCTGTGCGCATAGAGTCGAAGTGGGTGAGTTGCACTTATATGGACAAAACATAACTGCATACCTTGCCTGTCATAGCATAAACATTGCATTTCAACGCCTACCCCTATCGTATAAGTCGGTTATGGGACTTCTTATACGATTGAACTTGCTAAATGACCCCTTGGTCTATAGGTTTGTGTGGGCATTCCTATAAATAAATGGTTACTTTTCTATTATATACATGTCTTTATTTACTACACTTTACTTATTCCTTACTTGCTCTTGCTGTGCTTATTAACTGTTTCATTTATGTATATATTCTTGAGTAGCGGTAGAACTCTTCCTGTAGAATATACCCTGTCATCTGCTTTTGCTTTTACCCCTTGATTGCCCTCCGCTTCATCCTTCCGCTCGGTGCCTAGGAGTCACCGGGGGAGGGGTGGGGGATTGGCTTAGTCATTTGACTAACGATCGGTGGACCTTATCATTTTAGGAGACCGCGGCGATGGAGGAGCACTAGAGGCAGGAGCAGATGGAGGTGGGGCAGTCTAGCATGGGAGCACCGATGACAGGATCCGTGAGTGGCTATTAGTTTTAGTTATTTTGCTTCCGCGAGTGAATTTGTAGTGAGGCTTGATGTATCGGGTAGGAGACCTTGTTATCTCCTTTTTATTTCAGTTATATTTATGTGGACATCTCTTCGTGGATGTATTACTTTTTATGTGATGTGGACTTGGCTTTCCTTTTAGCTTATCTTTTTTTGCTTCTTCGTGATCGATTTGGCCGGCAGCACCGGTGTTTTGTAGTGGTGACCTTCCCGAGCGAGGATGTCACTGCAGAATGGCTGTTCTGGGCCTAAGACCCGGTTGTTTGAAAAAAAAGGGGTCTTACAAGTGGTATCAGAGGCGCAACCTCGATCCGAAGAAAAGAAGTCCACAAAACCTGGGCCACCCCGCGCGAGCTTAGTTTGAGGACAAACTAGCAGCGGAAGCAATGGTGTGCCCATACGGGAAATCACATGAAAAGGTCCACTTATAACTGATCGTTCTTTAGCTAAGTTCCTTACGAGTGTAATTTTCTTGTGTAGCCCGCGATAAACCCTACGTCGCAGCATGGAGTCCCACCTACTCCAGACGTCATCCCACCACCACCGGCTCCTACCCCGTTCCAGCAGACGGAGTTGGGACAGACACTAACTTCCATTCTGGAGACTTTCATGGCACATCAGGCACCTACTCCTCAGCAAAACCCTGGGGCCAATTGGCTGAGCATCTTTCGAGGTCTCTCCCCACCATCATACATCGGGACGGAGACCGTTGTGAGGACTGAAGAGTGGGTAGACATCATGGAAAAGATGTTGACAGGGATTCAGTGCCTGGCAGACATGGAGGTGCCACTGGTGGTTTCTTGCTTGGAGTATCATGCTAAGAGGTGGTGGAAGAGGTTCCTGGCTACAGATTATCCGGGATTGGAGGCGGCGGAAGTTTCGTGGGAGGATTTCAAGGCGGCACTGCTGGAGCATTTCATGCTGCAGTCTGCTAGAGACGAGCTGGAGGACAGGTTTTTTGCAGTTGAGGCAGGGGAGCAGGACAGTTCTGGAGTACCACCGGGAGTTTACCCATCTATCCCGGTTTGCGGTTTTGTATCAGCTGAATGACGCAGGATATGCAAAGAGGTTCTACAAGGGCCTTTGTGATGAGCTGAGGCAGGCCCTGCTCTTTATCTCCGACGGCAGCATGACAAAGATTCTAGAGATGGCCAAGAAGTTGGAGATAGACCAGCAAGCTATTCGCGGGAGAAAGAGACCGATGGAGGCGCAGGGACGTGGAGGCAGAAGGGACCAGCCGAGAGGCCGAGACGCTGGGGAGAGAAAGACGGAAGTCCGACCCCGCCAGGAGGAGAGGCAGGAGCAGAGAGAGATGGTAGTGTTGGCTCCTCAGCCTCTACAGATGCGGGAAATGCCAAGGATTGGAGGAGGTGGGCCACCACCGGAGTGCTACCACTGCCGCCAGACTGGCCATATCAAGAGAAACTGCCCTCAGAGGAATGCACCACCAGCACTACGGGTAGCACCATAGGGCCAGCATTTCGGGGGCCGAGGACGTGGACGAGGTCGTGGATTTCAGGGCGACGACCGAAGACAGTACAAGGAGGAGGCGTACGCCCTAGACTTGGCAAGGCCCCGGGACCCAGCAAGGGTCATCGCAGGTACTTTGATGCATTTCTCTTAATTGTTTGTACCTTATAAATTTTAGTTTTACCTTAGCATTGAACCAAACAACCAAAACCCTCAGGTTTAGTACGCATTTACGACAAATCCGCTTTTACCTTGTTCGATACGGGTGCCTCGCACTTGTTCATCTCGGCTCAATTTATCGAGGACCTAGACCAAGTCCAACACTCCAGGAGTGATTACAGGAGGGTGCGATTCCCGGACGGATCGGAGGTTCTAACAAATTCCACGTGCATCATGAGGGTGGAGATTGGAGGAAGACTGTTCGAGGCCCCGACAACTATGCTGAAGATGAAAGACTACGACCTGATCCTGGGCATGAGTAGGTTGTTCGAGAACCATGCAAGGATTGATTGCCCGACAAGGAGGATCGTTCTTATGCATAAAGACGGTGAAGTAGTTTTCGAAGGTACTCAACCCACCTCTCGTCTCTTCTTATCATCTATTCAGGCCGTCAAGGCCCACCTACGGGGAAACGAGGTATATCAGGTGCTCTTCTAGGCGACTGAAGTCAAGGACTCAGTGTCAAGTATCCTGGTCGTACGGGATTTTGCTGATGTTTTTCCGGAGAAGCTTCTCGGACTGCCACCGCATCGCGAGAAGGATTTCCAGATCCAGCTGGTGCCGGGGGCTAAGCCGGTATCTAGGGCCCCTTTTCGGATGGCCCCGAAGGAGTTGGTAGAGTTTCGTAGACAGCTGCAGGAGCTGGTGGAAGCTGGGTTCGTTAGGCCGAGTTCCTCACCCTGGGGAGCTTCGGTGTTGTTCGTGAAGAAGAAGGATGGCACGCTCAGATTGTGCATTGACTACAGAGCTCTGAATAGGCTGACGGTGCGGAACACGTACCCTCTGCCAAGGATCGACGAGTTGTTTGACCAGCTAGAGGGAGGCCACTGCTTCTCGAAGCTGGATCTGAGATCAGGATATTATCAGCTGAGGATCCAGGAGGAGGATATCCCGAAGACGGCTTTCAACTGCCGATATGGATTGTATGAGTTCACTGTGATGCCGTTCGGGCTCACAAATGCACCATCAGCATTTATGAGTCTGATGAACCGGGTGTTCGAGCCTTATCTCGACATCTTTGTCATTGTGTTCATTGACGACATCCTCATCTACTCAAGGACGGAGGAGGAGCATGCACGGTATTTGGCACTAACCTTGGAGAAGCTTCGGGAGCACCATCTGTATGCGAAGTTCAGCAAGTGTCAGTTTTGGTTGAAGGAGGTGGCCTTTCTGGGCCATATCATCAGTGGAGCTGGCCTAGCAGTGGATCCAGCAAAGATTCAGGCAGTACGGGATTGGCCGCCGCTGAAGACGGCCACCGATGTGAGGAGTTTCTTGGGACTTGCCGGCTACTACCGAAAGTTCGTTCAGGGGTTTTCTCAGATAGCCCTCCCGCTTACATCCCTGACGAAGAAGGATGCCGCTTTTACATGGACCCCGCAGTGTGAGGCCGCTTTCTAGGAGCTGAAGGGTCGGCTTACTTCAGCCCCCATCCTTGCCCTTCCTTCAGGGAGGGAAGGATTTCAGGTGTATACGGATGCGTCATATCAGGGGATGGGTGCCGTTCTGATGCAGAATGGGCACGTGATAGCCTACGCCTCCCGCCAGTTGAAGAACCACGAGCGGAACTACCCGGTATATGACTTGGAGATGGGAGCAGTCGTGTTCACTCTCAAGTCCACTCCAGGAAGTGTATGTGAGGAAAGTGTACTTGTTGGGTTAAGGGTAAGGTTGTCCTGGGGATTTACGAAAGTTCGTCTTTTCCCTGGTGGGTCCTAAAGCACTTCGGTCTAATTCAAGTGAAACGGTAGAAGGGAATTCTTAAGGGTGGATACCAATAACAGTAAGTGACTTGAGAAAGGGAACTTTGGGGTGTCATCCCATTACAGTTCCTAGTGCCGTAGCGAGCCCCTTACAGGGTAACCCTCAGGAAGTCCAAGATTAACCATAAGCCGTAGGAGTATAGGAGATGCTCAAGATTAACTAATAACACATTCACTCACACTCCGTTGTCACGGGAGTTTAGTTGATTTGGTACCCCGGGCGGTAGGCTCGGTGGTGGTTTGTGCGGATTGTTGACCCGGTGAGTTTGTGACTCAGGTATGTTTTTGGCTTGGCAAGTTAAGCCCAGGTGGTTTATGTTTGGAGTATGTAGATAGGTAGTAGAACATGTTGCATGTGCACAAGGTGGTAGGTCCTTAGTATCGACGGTCGTTGCACCAATGTTGGTACTCTGGCTCGGCAAGTGTGGAATTTGCACTTAGCCATAAAAGACTGGTGGTCCAGCCAGTAAGAGTACGCAGATGCTCCGCGGTTTTACGTTGAGGCGTACGATAGGTCTAGGTTAGGTAGTGCATATACCAACCTAGAGGTGGGAGAGGCCCAACCCGCCGCTTCCGTTTGCCACTACGGGAGTATCCTGGGAGTCTAGCTAGCTCCAAAAAGAGGGAACTAAAGGTCTGTGCGCATAGAGTCAAAGTGGGTGAGTTGCACTTGTATGGACATAGCATAAATGCATACCTTGCCTGTCATAGCATAAACATTGCATTTCAACCCCTACCCCTATCGTATAAGTCGGTTATGGGACTTCTTATACGATAGGCCTTGCTAAACGACCCCTTGGTCTATAGGTTTGTGTGGGCATTCCTATAAATCAATGGTTACTTTTCTATTATATACATGTTTTTATTTACTGCACTTTACTTATTCCTTACCTGCTCTTGCTGTGCTTATTAACTGTTTCATTTATGTATATATACTTGAGTAGCGGTAGAACTCTTCCTGTAGAATATACCATGTCATCTGCTTTTGCTTTTACCCCTTGATTGTCCTCCGCTTCATCCTTCCGCTCGGTGTCTAGGAGTCACGGGGGAGGGGTGGGGGATTGGCTTAATCTTTTGACTAATGGTCGGTGGACCTTATCATTTTAGGAGACCGCGACGATGGAGCAGCACCAGAGGCCGGAGCAGATGGAGGTGGGGCAGTCTAGCACGGGAGCACCGATGACAGGATCCGTGAGTGGCTATTAGTTCTAGTTATTTTGCTTCCGCGAGTGAATTTGTAGTGAGGCTTGATGTATCGGGCAGGAGCCCTTGTTATCTCCTTTTTATTTCAGTTATATTTATGTGGACATCTCTTCGTGGATGTATTACTTTTTATGTGATGTGGACTTGGCTTTCCTTTTAGCTTATCTTTTTTTGCTTCTTCGTGATCGATTTGGCCGGCAGTATTGACGTTTTGTAGTGGCAACCTTACCGAGCGAGGGTGTCACTGCAGAACGACGGTTCTGGGCCTAAGACCCGGTTGTTTGAAAAAAAGGGTCTTACACGATGCTACCCCAAACAGTTATTTCTGTAAATAACCACCACTATGTTGTGAAGGTCGGGTCGTGATTGCATTATGACCCGGCCTAGGTTCCTCCAAGGGTTCAACTGAACTGGCTAGACACCTTTTCAAAGTCGGGATGTTACAATCCAATAAAACAAAGAAAATTTTCATCCCTGAAAATACGAGTGGGTCATGGAGATTCAAAACGGGGCCTACTATAGACCACTATAGGTGTCGAACGATCCCAAAATTTAAGTGTCTATAGGTTTGGTTTTTCCTAATGAGCTGCAACGATTGCTTTTATCGTGCAATATAATAAGCAGCTTAAGTGGAACAAAGGTAGCTTTACCGTAGCTATGTTCATTTTGCCGTAATTCTGATATATATTGTTCGAGGGAACATTTCGTGCGCCAAATTGTTCGCTAACTGAATTACCAGCTTAGATAATAATATCGAATAAGTAATTCTAGCGTAGTCGAATACCTCCAAGGTTTGCATATCTGAAACGCAAAAATTATGAGTTGTGTCCTAGAGGTACATAGTAAAAACCTATTAACATATAATCGACTCTCATACGAATGTTAAATGTTAGTGGAACAGATAACAAAAAATGTAAGTAAGCAGGGTAAATCCATGAACATATAACCAACTCCCATACGAAGGTTATATGTTGATGGTACATGTAAAAATAGCAAATAAGCAGTGAAAAATCCATGAACATATAACCAACTCCCATACGAAGGTTATATGTTAATGGTATATGCAGATATGTATGTTTTGATGCAAATGATGCATATGCAAGTCATGCATAACGAGTACTCATGACTCAATCACATATCCATACATCGATATAGTCTGACCGCTTTTCTTCCAGCAGGGTAGCGACCCCCGCGGGCCTCACCGATGTGGCCGTCGGTGACAGTGGCCGGTCCTGCCACTTTTGGGTGTGGACGTACCGCACTACCCAGGCCCCAACGTACAACTCCGTGTACTCTCAGACATAGGAGACGTCCGGAAATAACTGAACTTGGCCAACCAGCGGAGGGACCCAACGGGGCATATAAGATACAATCGAGCTCCCGGGGTGCACATCTCCCTATCGCCTAGAGTCGTCAACCCTCCCGCACCCATACGTACGGTCTACGGGCATGACCGACCCGCCACTGTAATCACATACAATTATTTTACCATTTTGCACCTGATGTTGCCATATTTTGACCGCTTTTCTTCCAGCAGGGTAGCGAACCCCACGGGCCTCACCGATGTGGCCGTCGGTGATAGTGGCCGGCCCCGCCACTTCTGGGTGTGGATGTACCGCACTACCCAGGCCCCAACGTACAACCCCGTGTACCCTCGGACGTAGGAGACATCCGGCAATAACTGAATTTGGCCAACCAGCGGAGGGACCCAGCGAGGCATATAAGATACAACCGAGCTCCCGGGGTGCACATCTCCCTTTCGCCTAGAGTCGTCAACCCTCCCGCACCGGTACGTACGGTCTACGGGCATGACCGACCCGCCACTTTTCCACCGCAAGCAATTTACAGTAAAAGCAATGAATAAAATAGGCAACCAGCATATTCGGGTCCGCGGTGACTTACCCTTTTTAACGAGGCTTTCTGGCTGGCCGAGTATGCAATATCGCAAGTCCCATGAATGCTAACAATGTACTTCTGGGATGGGGTGCATACAAGCTTTTCTAAATTTGCCACTATTTTATTTCAATCCAGCACATTGCCTTAGTAATTATTTCCTAAAATATTGACGTTATTGAAAAGACTAACATTTCATCATAGCTCTTCTACGATTGCACAACTTTATTGTAAACAGATCGTCAAATTGATAAATTTTATATCAAGTCAAAGCATATTTCATATTTGCAATCGTCAGAGAAATTCTCCATATACGCACAAAATTTCATTTGATTAGCTTACCTCAAATGAAATTTTGAAAAACGAGAATTTTAATCCCAATAAAACAAAGAGGCTTAAACCCGGGATTGAAAATAGTAATAAAATCCTTACATTGCACACAAAATTCCATTTGATTAGTTTACCTCGAATGGAATTTTGAAAACGGAAATTTAACCCCAATAAAACCGAGAGGCTTAAACCCGGGGTTCAAAATTTGAAGTGGTCGTTTGTAGGGTTTAACGAAAGTGTTTTATGGGGACAAGGTAAATCATCGTCTGAGATCAAATGTGGTAAAGACATTTAAGCGTTGATCCACATATATATGCCAAGTTTGCTGTCAACTTTTACCTTTAAAGTCCACCACGCTTCCGACCGGGGGCTCTGATACATTTGTAAGACCCCCCCTCCCAAATCGGCGGTCCGGCCGGGGGATCTTATCGCACACCACCCTTTTAGCACAACGCCGAAGCGATTCCGAACGGTGGAGGTACTAGCTTCTCCAATCCCCTTCCTGGAACACCCCGTTGTCACGCCTAGGGGTGATGTTAAGCGAAAGACACCACAAACCAACAGAGTAGGGAAGCAGTATTCTAGCGGAAGACATCATCAAAGAGTGCACTTTATAGCACTTAGCGGAAGACGTAGTTTTATCACAGAAACCGCAACTTCAAGACCTGTAAATAATCTACATATCTCTGTCGCATAAAATCCTACCATCAAGGATTTATTGTCATTATATATATATATATATATACCATGGGATAGGGCACAACAAAAGAAGATGCGACTTAACAAACTTATACCTGACGTAGCATGCTATGTGGCTTCATCCACACACAGATGTTGTCACTCATCCGCACCTATCACCTGTGCCAAAGACAAGTTATTAGAACTACGAACAGAATCCAACCCCTACTAACAAACAGACATAACATTTATAAGGGAGGGGATATCTGGACTCTTATTGGGCCGAGGCAGTCTTCCCACGACCACCGCCTACGTACTCCGTATCATCCTGCATACGGTCTCAGACCCACGTAGTTCTATTAGTTTCGCACGGGTTGCCCTCCCAGACCGTCCGTCGTGCGTGTTGACTTAGAGTAAAACTCATCGGCCATCTGACATTCTCGCAAGACACATTTTTCGAAGGCACATTTAATTCCCGTAGGAATTATTTTCCAAAGGCACAATATATTCCCGTAGGAATATTTCTCGAAGTCAACATTTCATTCCCGTAGGAATTATATCTCGAAGGCAACATTTCATTCCCGTAGGAATTATATTTCGAAGGCAACATTTCATTCCCGTAGGAATTATATCTCGAAGGCAACATTTCATTCCCGTAGGAATTATATCTCAAAGGCAACATTTCATTCCCGTAGGAATTATATCTCGAAGGCAACATTTCGTTTTCATAAGAGGAGAGAAGAGTAACTCTTTTTTGTAAACTTAACAATAATTCCATCCCGAGAGTTTATAGAGGGAGAGGAGAAGAACCCTTCATAAGTTAATAATATTTCCATCCGAAATGGTACAATCATATCAATCCGACTTTTGTTGATCTTTTAGATTAAACCCAAGCCATCCACATAAGTTATGTATGTATTTGTGTAGACTTCCGTCAATCACTTGGATGCTTGGCAACCAAGCCCAAGACACCCATAAGCTTGTGTTCATTCATAGGCACAAGAAGTAGCACGGTAGAGTGAAAGAGAGAAGATAGAAATAAGATGGAGAGAGATGAGGTGTATATCATCGTAAACCATGGGTGATCAACTCCCGTGGTTATTACACACCACCATTAGTCAATTACCTTGTTTAGCATGCCACCTTCGTATATAACCAACTCGAGCCTTATAGGAGTCATTCGAGTTCTCCTTATCGAAAGCCTCCAGAAATCGAGGTTTATGGATTTCGACAGTGTAATGTACGAAGACAGTTAAGAGTACATATCATCTTATGTGTTAACAGCCTTGCTACCCGAACCATTAGAAACCAACAAAATGATGGTAACTCAATACTTAAGAAGGCATATGATAATATTGTTTAAGAGTAAGAGGAGAGCTGGAAAGCAATCACTTGAGCTTGCCTCGACAAGATAAGAGAGGGAAGGTAATCAATTAGACTTGCCTGCAGCTTCCCGTTAATGTCTGTAAGGAAGCAGACCTTCATTTGCACCATCAAATTCCTTATTCAACTATAGCCGGCCAGCAAATGGAAATAACCTTCCGGCAGTTGTAGTAATCAGTCGATAGTTATAGAACTGAAGAAAATCCACAATTGACTCTGGCCAAGCAGAGCACCAAGAGCTGCTATGGAGGAGTAGACGGGAAAAGAGGAATCTCAGAATCAAGGCTGCACGGGTCGCATGAGATTAACCTCCATCCATCTTAATGCATAAGGAGTCAACTTAGTCTAAACTCTGATTCTGACCACCAATTGCCCATGCATTATTGGAACCATATGGGACGTCGAAATTATTTCCAGCAACAATCCCAGAGTTACCCATTTTAAGCCATAGTAGAAAGAATGTTATGATATCGAGAGCTCAAATAGAATCGTCAGTTATTCCAAATGAAATAGGAATCGAAACTCAAGTTCGATCAATATAAAAGCAACTCTGAATAATAAAAACTGTTTAAAATCAAACTTTTATCTTAGGAATAAAAACAAGGTAGACTTAACTCTGTGCTGGCATGGCAAGCCCACCCTCTTCTCACTATAATTAAAACCAATTGATATCAAATCAATGAGTATAGCTAAGGAAATTAGGCATAATACTTTGGAAATAACTGGGATAAACAATTTGGTAATAAGAGCTTAAACCATCAGTTAACTTGCATGGGTAAGACAAGTGAGGATAATTAGGGAAGAGTTTAGTTGGCAGCTCTAGAAGAGAAAGGCAAGTAACATACCCTTTGACTAGCTTCAAACCTTGCGCAAAAGTATGAAGGTTGAGACAAAGCTTACCAAAACCGAGAAGCATGAGAAGCTCGATGCACGGGTTTCCCCATCCCGATCATCCGCTGCGCATAGAGCAGCCCCCTGCTTCACCACTTGGCAAGGAACCAATCCAAGACCTCTCGACTTACTCCATGAAGCTAATAAAACACATATTTTCCAGCTAAGCCCCATGTTTAGTTAAACGTGTTTATCTATAACCCAATTATAAAAGAAACTCGACAACGTTAAACAAAGAGGAATAAGAAGAGCAGGTGGTAGTGGGGAAGCATGGGAAGGCAGTTTCCTCATTATATATTTCAAACTCAGTTCTTCTCACCTTAGCCGCAAACCAGAGTTTTCCATTCCAATGCTGAATCAATACATTCAGCAATCTTAATTTCACATAATAACCCATATGGAAAACAAGGGAAAGAGAGGGAGAAAGAGAGAGAGAGAGAGAGAGAGAGAGAGTTGCATTGATTTTAAATTTGAGGCTTAGATGACTTCCAATAGTGGAGGGAGAAAATCTTACTCAGATCTAAAACTCATTCCCAATAAAACCAGGTGTGACTATCCAACTTCAGCACGCAGCCGGCCAAACATTTCCATAAGCAGAACTTCCATGATCTTAACTGGTATAGGTTAAAAAATGGAGAGAGGGAAGGAGGAAGGAGAGAGGGGGAGAAACAACCAATGGAAGGTAAATGTGAGATAGCCTCGATCGGCCCCTGCCGATCCACGAGCATACCTACAATAAGGACGTTCACAAATATTCTAGTACCTGATCCGAGCAACAACAACCCTTCAACTTGCGCTTGAGAACATCAACTCCATTACTTGTAGTGAGCAGTTATCTAAGAAGCTCATCATGCAGCTAAGCTTTACCAAGGAGCAAGTACAATAAACTTTTAATGAAGCAAACTCTAAGCATATAAATTATTACTACTGTTATTATTTTTAGATGAAGCACATCTTTAGATTTCAAAACATAACCTCCATATTACTCTTGGCAAGCCCTCAGTTCTAGTAAAATTAAACAGAAGTAAGATAAGGAGGGGAGATAATTGTAGTCACCATAATTTACTTAACTGATCATTAATACCTCGAATTCCCGAACAGTTAATTCAATTTAGTTGATCGATCGAGGGTAGGAACGATTCATTTTGCCTATCCATAACTCTATACTTGCAAGGACAAATGATTAGCATCAAACCAGCAAAATCAATCATAACAAAATATACTGAGGACAATGAGGTAAGCCTTGTATATCATCTTGTGATCCATCCACAAATCACAGGTACTCATTTAAGGGCGGAAAATGTGAATTAAAGAAACCAATATAGCAGTTCCTCAATCTTGCATAAATAGGGATTGAGGGATATGATTTAGTAAGGAAAGAAGTTACCATAATCACATGGAAGATGCGATGAACAAAGTTTAATATCCTCCCATTTGATTTGGTTATGGTCATAGCACGTTCACCTCCCACTTATATATATTCATGTTAGAATAATATGTCAAGAGGTTGAGGATCATCCGAAAATAGGAGAGAATTATCAAAACCTTCCCCTGGTTGCTGAGATTGGACCCAAAGCTATACATATGCCTAGCATTACCTCATTCATTATTCAGTTTTTTATTTTCTTCTTCTAATATTAATTTGCAGAATATAAAACCCAAAGGGGGGCATGGAGAGAGGGGGGGGGGGGGGGGGGGGAGAGACTCAATCTCCATTCGATTTGTAGTAGTTCGACCCCAATCCACGCCTGATCAAGAAGTAAGAGAGGTCGCAGAAAAAGAGACTGATTTTCTGCCATGAGAGGGAGAGCGGAGGAAGTAGGAGGAGGGAGAGATGGGGAGGGGGAGACCTTGCTGTGAGTTGTGTCCCAAAAGGATGCACGCCCAGCCTTATTTGTAGCCATGGCTGGCCAATACGGAGCTCCCACGATGGTGGAGACGTGGCTCTCCTCCCTTGGAGAGTCTCTTTAACGATGGATTTTCCCCAAGCTTCGTCCAGGAGCAAAATCCGCTGCCCCCCGGTGATCTTCTTCTCCCGCCCAAGGTTTTGCGCCCATGGTTTTCCGTCCAGGTTTTCCGCCCCTGGTTTTCCACCCCTGGTTTTGGGGTTTCATCGCTGATTTCGGTTTAGGAGCAGAGCATCCAACTGTTTTATTCTATATATAAGCTTATATATATATATATATATGTATATATATACACATTACACACACACATTCATATATATACACGTATATTTATCAAAGCATGCAAAGTGCTCGCGAAATTAATGCGCAGAGGGTACCATTGTGTTCGTATCAATCATACGAAGTTAAAGAAATCAACTGAAGTTGGTTCCGGGTTCGTTTGCTCATAATTATTTGCTTGAGTTGGCGCGTAGCTCAAACTAACTCCTTTTCAAATCTCATCGAATTTGAACGAAACGAAATGCGTTGCGTTCGTATTGATCAAGCGAGTCCGATGCGAGTAGCTGGGATTAATTTGGAGCTCGTTTGCTTAATATTTTAAAGTGGCGTTGTTGCGACCCTCGATACTACTCAGAATAGTCGTTTCCTCGAAACGACCTCGGATTGCAACGAAATGAGCTATGTTGCACTCGTATTGACCATACGAGTCTAACGCAACTAACGAAAGTTAATTTGGAGCATGTATGCTCACTATTCTAACAACGCGTCGTCGTGACGCGCTACGGTACTCAAAACGGTCACTTTCACCAAATGATCTCGGATTGGAACGAAACGAATTCCGTTGCACTCGTATCGACCATACGAGTCTAACGCCACTGGCGGAAGTTGATTCGGAGCACATATGCTCATTATTCTAACACCGCGTCGTCGTGACGCGCTACGGTACTCAAAACGGTCACTTTCACCAAATGACCTCGGATTGGAACGAAACGAATTCCGTTGCACTCGTATCGACCATACGAGTCTAACGCCACTGACGGAAGTTGATTCGGAGCATGTATGCTCATTATTCTAACACCGCGTCGTCGTGACGCGCTACAGTACTTAAAACGGTCAATTTCACCAAATGACCTCGGATTGGAACGAAACAAATTCTGTTGCACTCGTATCGACCATACGAGTCTAACACAACTAACAGAAGTCGATGCGGAGCACGTATACTCAATAAACAACTTTGACGTTGTGGTGAAGCACGATGCTACCCAAAACAGTTATTTCCTTAAATAACCACCACTATGTGGTGAAGGTCGGGTCGTGATTGCCTGATGACCCGGCCTAGGTTCCTCCAAGGGTTCAACTGAACCGGCTAGACCCCTTTTCAAAGTTGGGATGTTACACCCCCCCCCCCCGCCACCCACTCCTGTGGCTATTTCTACCTCCTCGTCGGGCAACCTTGGCACCACCTCCAAGCTCACCGGCGCTAATTATCCTGATTGGAGTGTCTCCTTCATCTTTCTCTTACGCTCTCAACGCAAACGCCACCATCTAACCGATGATCCTCCTCCCACAGGATCTGCTACCTTTGATGATTGGGATGCTAGCGATGCTCTGGTCCGCACCTGGATTGCTAACAGTCTCTCTGATGAGTGTCTTCCTATCATTCGTCATGATGAGATAGTCAAGGCAGCATGGAAGCATCTTGCGGCCCTTTACTCCAAAGGCGCCAAAACCTCCCGCATTTACACCTTGTATGCTGATCTCTTTGCCCGCCCAACCATGGATCCCACCACAGCATATCAAGCTATTCAGGCCCTTGGGGCTGAACTCCTTCAGCATCACCCCTTCTCTGCTGATCTTACTGAACAACACAAACACTTCCAGGAGCTCCTGGTTGTGTGCTACCTCCTCCGTCTTCCGGAGTCCTATGATATGATACGACAACAAATCCTTGGGGGAAGCTGACTCTCCAACTCTTGATGCCACCGCTGCTCGGGTCTCTGCTGTTACCTCCCTTCTCCAACGACCCTTGTTGTCCTCACCCCCTCCTCTAGAGAGCTTTGCTCACCGGGCTGAACGTGGTCACCCTGGTGGCCGTGGTGGATCCCTTGGTGGCCGAGGACCTCCTCGGTACCTTTGTTCTCATTGTGGTCGGAAGGGTCACACCATTGATCGTTACTATCTCAAGCATCCTCACCTTCGCCCTCTGGCTGCGGCTCCTCATCCTGGTACTACACAACCGTCTACTTCTGTTGCTACCTCCTCAGGTAGCGTACACGTGGTCACTGCAGGTAAATGACTTATTGATTCTGGAGCAACAAATCATTTGACAGGGAACCCTCACCTTTTCTCACAACTTCTAGAAAACAAGAATTTACCTCCGGTTCTAACAGCAGATGGTTCTTCCTCACATGTGTGTGGGACTGGGATAGTTCAAGTCACTCCGACTATCTCCCTTCAGAACACCCTTTATGTTCCTACATTCCCTTGCAACTTACTATCTGTCAAGACTCTCTCTCAACAGTTACAATGTTTTATTATATTTACTCCGACTAACTGTTATTTTCAGGATCTTCACACGAAGGAGACATTTGCTACTGGGACTGAGAGTGGGGGCCTCTACTTCCTTGACGTTCTCGCTGCTCACTTTGCTTCCACCATCTCTGATTCTCTCTGTCAATGGCACATCCGTCTTGGTCACCCTCCACCTCGGCTGCTGTATCAGCTTCTACCTCACCTCGCCAAAGACACGTCTCCTCTCAACTGTGAAGCTTGTCAACTAGGAAAGCACCATCGGGCTTCCTATCCTGCCAAACATGGTCGTAGCTCGACTCATCCCTTTGATATCATTCACTCGGACGTCTGGGGTCCTTCTCCTACTAAGACTGTGGGTGAGAGCAGTTTGTATTTTGTTACTTTTATTGATCACTTCTCTTGCTGTATGTGGGTGTATCTTTTAAAAGAACGCTCAGACCTTTTTAATGTATTCTCAACTTTTTATAATGAAATTTTCACTCAGTTTGGAGTGTCTATTAAAACTATTCGCACTGATAATGCTAAAGAATATGTTTCTCATCTGAATCATGGTCTTATACATCAGACCAGTTGTCCTTACACTTCTCAACAAAATGGGGTCGCGGAACGTAAAAATCGTCACCTCCTCGACATGGCTTGCACATTACTCTTCCAGATGAATATGCCCAAAACCTATTGGGGTCGTGCCATCCTCATCTCATGCTATCTCATTAACCGCATTCCCTCCACCATTCTTCAAGGTTCCACACCCTTTTCTCTCCTATATCCCACCTCAAACCCTTTCTCGTTAACTCTCAAGGTCTTTGGGTGCACTGCGTTTTTCCACACTCCTTCACCAGGTCGGAACAAACTCTCCCCTAGGGCCGTTAAGTGTATCTTTGTTGGTTACTCTCTAACTCAGAAGGTTATCGGTGCTACGATCCTCTTCTTCGCAAGCAATATGTCTCGGCTGATGTCACATTCTTTGAGGATATACCATACGTTTCTAATTCTTCTGCCTCTCTGCCTTCTACAACACCTCCAACACTACCTCTAATTTCATCCCCCCCACCACCACCCACACATCCTCCAGAGCCTCTTCCTGTACCTCCACCTCCTACAGAATATCCTCCCACCTGTCCTCCTACTCCGGGGCCTCCTCTCCCAACTCTTGGGCCAGCACTGTCTTCTTTCGATGATGACTGTCCTGCAGATACAGTCCCCACGGAAGATCTACCTATTTCCCTTCGAAAGGGAGTTCGCTCATGTACGCAACATTCTATTCACGATGTTGTCACCTATGCTCAACTCACCCCCTCTGCTAGGGCATTTGCTATTGCTATTTCAGATACTGTCACACCTGCTTGTTATCAGGATGCTCTTGCTATACTACATTGGAAGGCTGCTATGGATGAAGAAATCTCCACCTTTCGGGACCGCGGCACTTGAACCCTTGTTCCTCCTGCTCTTGGGACAGATATTGTTGGATGCAGATGAGTCTTCGTGATCTAATACCGGGTTGATGGCTCTGTCGACCGATACAAAGCCCGTTTGGTTGCCAAAGGTTTTACTCAGACATATGGAGTTGACTTCTTTGACACTTTCTCACCTGTCGCTCGCCTTACTACCATCAGAGTCCTCTTCTCTGTGGCCGTCAACAAAGGTTGGCAACTGTCTCAATTAGAAGTCAAGAATGCCTTTCTCTATGGTGATCTTCAAGAGGTTGTTTTTATGGAGCAACCTCCAGGGTATTGTTGCTCCGGGGGAGACTCGTGTATGTAAGCTAAAGAAGGCCATCTATGGTCTCAAGCAAAGTCCTTGTGCCTGGTTTGAAAAGTTTAACGAGGTAATCAAGATCATTGGATTTGTCCGCAGTTCTGCAGATCACTCTCTCTTCATTCGCAAGACCCCTCGTGGATTGGTAGTTCTGGCTGTCCACGTCGATGACATCCTTCTCACTGGTGATGATGCTGAAGGTATCACCCTTACAAAGAAACATCTCCTTCAACACTTTGTGACCAAAGATATGGGGACTCCCAAGTATTTTCGAGGCATTGAGATCTCAAGGAAGCATAGCTCTATTGTCCTCTCACAACGCAAGTATGCTATTGACCTTCTGAAGGAAACAGGTCTTCTTGGTGCTAAACCTGCTAAGTATCCAATGGCAATAGGAGACGACAAACTCTGGAATGACGAATCTCCTCCTCTTCTGGATGGCACTAGATATCGCCGTCTTATAGGCAAGCTCATCTACCTAACTGTAACAAGACCTGACATCTGCTATGCTGTTGGGAAGGTCAGCCAATTTATGCAAGCACCAAAGGAATGCCATCTTCAGGCTGCTTTGAAGATACTAGAATACGTTAAGGGATCTCCAGGAAAGGGACTTCTGTTCCGAAGGAACAACCATCTCAAGATAGAAGCCTATTCAGATGCTAGCTACGTTGATGATAAATGGGACAGGAAATCCACGTCTAGGTTCTGTACATTCGTGGGAGGAAACCTGGTGAGCTGGAAGAGCAAGAAACAAGCAGTAGTATCCAGATCAAGTGCTGAGGCCGAGTACAGGAGCATGACCCAAACTACATGCGAGTTAAAGTGGTTGCGAACTCTCCTTCTAGACTTTGGAGAATTTTACAACTATCCCTTGCCAATGTTCCGTGACAACAAAGCCGTAATCCATATATCTCAAAACCCAGTCTTTCATGAGAGAACCAAACACATTGAAGTGGACTGTCATTTCATCAGGGAAGAAATCTTGAAGAAACAAATCTGCACTCCCTTTGTAACTTCGGATAAAGAGCTAGCTGATATCTTCACCAAACCCATATCTTCATCCTTCTCTGATGTGTGTACCAAGCTAGGCATGATTGATATATATGCTCCAGCTTATGGGGGAGTGTTGAAGCCATGCAGTCTCGAAGAATTGAAGCCAAGCGGTCTCATGCCAGCGGTCTGTGCGGTCTCCAGGAATCAGACCGCGACTTCTCCTCAGTTGTACAAGATCGCACAGTATGAAGATCAGTGGTCTCCACTAACTACGGTCTGTGCGGTCTCCCAACATCAGACCACCACTTCTCTTCAAGTATGTGAGATCGCGTCTTGTGAAGGTCCCCAAGAATTGGAGTCACGCGGTCTCGAGCTAGCGGTCTGCGCGGTCTCTCAGTATCAGACCAAACCGCAGTCTGCGCGGTCCCCTTATATCAGAACGCCGCATCTCAGATATACCAGATCGCTTCATGTGAAGAGAAGAGATCTGGTCCCCCCGGTCTCTCCCTTACGGGGGAGTGTTCGCCAGAGTGGTCTCACCGTTCGTCGGTCTCCTCGGTCACACAATCTTCTTCCTGCCGTGTGACCACCGATTCTCTCTCTAGACCGCGGAGGTCACTGCGGTCTCGTTCTTCCTGACCGCCTGACCTCCCAGCCTGCTTTGTTTATGGTATTTGTATTTAGTCCCGCATTGCGTATTTGTATTTTACTCTTTCCCTCCAAGTCAATATAAAAGTGGCAATACTCTTGTAATACTTAGATTTTTGGAAATAAAAATTTCTGTTATTTTCAAGTTCTCACAGCCCCCTCGAGTGAATTCCATGTCCTACAGTGTGCTAAGCCCCATGATGATTCCAGGAGAGGGTGAAGAAGTGTGCTCGACGAGTAGTACCTCTGATACCCCTCCGACACGAGACCGACACCATTGCTCGCTCCCTGCCTCACAGAAAATCCTAGCACGAGTGCGCGAGCACCTAACGCAATGAGTCTGCCAACCTTCTCACATTCTTTGCGAGTAAGAGAGGCCCAAACGCTAGACCTACGGGAAGAACCTCCATATGTGAATCACAGTTATGGGCGAGTATGCCTTAGGGGCGAACATGACAAAAAAAAGAAAAACAAACTCACATCAATAACAAAGGCAGCGCAATCACAGAATAAACAAAGGCAAAAACACCTGTTCAATAGAATGAAAGGGGCGGGTATGCCAAAAATATTCGTACAGAAAGAAAAGTTTATTATTATAACATTTTGAAGAAACAGAAAAGAAAGGGGCTCAGTCGTTCTGGTCTTCTTCGTCTGATCCACTGGAAGAGTCCTCGCCTTGGGTCCCCACCAGGGGTGGGTTCACCACCTCGCGGTATAGCTCTAGGAGGAGGACCGCGAGATCGATCTGAGCCCCCTCTGCTGTGAGCAGGAATCGACATCGGAGGCGCTCTCACACAAACACTGACGTCACGATCGCCAACTTCCTGCGCATCTCGGCAATCTGGACTGGAGTGAACTAAAGGAGGGTCGGCGCAGCTGATGACCCCCCCCCCCCCCCCCCCCCCCATCTTTGGTGGCGCATCTCCTCTATCTCGGACTCGGCCTTAGCGAGGCGATTACTAAGATAGTCAACTTGATGCTGTGAAGTGGCAAGGTGCTCCACTAGCTCGGATATTCGCGTAACCAGCGTCACCACGGCCTCTTGAGAAAGAAAAACATTAGCCAGCGTCAGGGTAAGCGAGAAGGATGGAGGCGAGTAAGACCCCATACATCGGGAGGAGGAGCCTCTTTAGCCCGGAGCTCTGTCAGCTCTTATCCATTTCAGTTATCTTCTTCTCCTGCTCCACGTAGGCGACACCCAGGTTGCGAAGCCGCCTGTTCGACTAGATCCCCCGCCATACCGTCTGGTGAGCCAGCTCGGCAGTACGGAGAGCGGAGCGGTAGCTAAGATTGGCCAACTCGCGGATGGGAACCTCCGCGAGTACCTCAACGTCATCGCGCTCGTACAACCCAAAGAGCAGGTTGAACGCTTGGTCTCCGACCTCCTCAAAATCCTCCCAGGAAGGGAGGAGCGAGCTCACCGAGATCCTGTTCGCCTCAGGGTCCCATATCAAAAGAAGACTCCCTCTGGAGTCCTTGCTCCTCATCCCCAACCCATAATGTGGGTGAGTAGAGGGGTCTGGAGGTGGACTCGCCGGAGGGTGAAAGGTGGAACCCCTCATCATCTTCTTCTTCTGCCTCGGCTTGCTTGCCAAAATGACTTCGGAGTCGACCCGACCCTTGCCCTTGTCGGCTGGCGGGGGCATCCTGCTGTCCACCACGACCATCGCCCCCGCGAGGGGACCCTCTAGGTGAGGATCGCTCGACCGTGGTCGAGAGGCATCGCGGGGAGGATGAATGGGGACGATGCGCTCCCCTGAAAAGGAAAATGAGAGTTATCGACTACCCCCTACCAAAAGTAGATAACCAAAAATGCGTGGTGAGCACTATCAAAGACTTACCTGCTCCCGGATTCACGAAGGTGAGCTGGTCTATGCCTCACCATAGATAGACGACATCCATGACCTTCCCCTTCATAAAGAGGTAGAGGTTCAACGCGTCCCCCCCTCAGGTGAGGCGGCCTGCATTCGGCCTTTGTCTTCTGAAGTGGAGCAAAAGGAATGTTACCAAAGTCGCCTCGCACCAAGATGAATTTATTGGTCCAGTGATGGACCTTATTGAGCGTCTCAGCAACATTGACACACACACTAGTGAAAAACATTGTGCCGTCGCTGGTCGCCTTTAGGGTCAGGACCTTGCGGAAGACGGAGAGGTCGAACTCGACCTTCTCCCGCGCAGGTAGCACACATAGGCGACTAGGACACTAATCGCGTTGGGATTGACCTGCGCGGGGATCATCCCGAAGTATCGGAGAACCTGGCGCACCTCAGGACACAAGGGCAGCCTTAGACCCACATGGAAATGAGTCAGGGGGAAGGTGAGTTCCCCACTGTAGTGCAAGTTGAGGAACTCGTCGGGTACTGGTCGCCTCGCAGTGTAGCCTGGTGGCAGGTAGCGATTTTCCACGTCTACTAACTCCTCGCCCTGGGTCTGCGAGGACGGAAAATTGCGCGCCTTAAAGTTACGCACGCAGAAAACGCCCACCTCCTTAGAAGGTGTAACGCCCCTGATTTTTTCGGTAATTATTTAATTCGGTGATGGCGTGTTTATGACGTCAGGGCGTTACTTTTAACGTCGAGTTAGCGGCGCGTCACCGTTTGCGCGTTTTCGCGTCCGTTTGGGTCAAGTCGACCAAATTTTGAGACGACCGGAATTGGAAAATTTTACGTTAGGAAATTAAATTATTTAATTTTAGACTTGCCCGTCAAGTTTCGTCGCGATCCGAGCCATTTTGGAGGCTCCACGCATTTTAGAAGTTTTGTATGTATTTAAAGTTCGCCGTAACTTCGGCCATTTATATCTCGAGAACGACACGTCGGATTTTGATTCCGACTTCACCGTTGGATTCGTAGCGCTGCCGTTCACCTTAGGCAAAATTTTCGTTGGGTTCGGCGTTCGTTCAATTTTTAGTAATAATATAATAATATTATTATTTTATTAAAATTATCGTATATATATATATATATACATGCAGAGAGTTTTGCTAAGCTCCGTTCAGCATTCGTCGATCCAGCCTTTCCCCCCCTTTTTATTCGTTCGACATTTTAAATCAGCCCCCTCCTTTACGCCGTTAGACGAATCTGGCTGCTCGACAAATCAGCCGTTCAACGATTTTGTCCGCTCAACAAATCCCCCATTCGTCGACCTCCGCTCGACAAATCCCTCCGTTCGACAAATCTTCTCGTTCGTCTTTAGCCCCTTCTATTATTAATAATAATAATGATATTATTATTATTAATATAATACGTTATGTTGCATAAAAGAAAACGAACCCAACCCTCTTTCTTCTTCTTCATTCTGTCCGAACTAGAGAGAAAAAAAAACGAGCGACGGGGGTGGCTTTTTCTTGAATCTTCCGGTCGCCGCCGACGGAGCTCCGATGGTCGAAATCGCGAACCGATCATAGATCCGGAAAGCTCTCGACGAGAGCTTCGTTCTCGTGGTAATTTCCTTCCGTTTCGTGAAACTTTTTCATTAGGTTTTTTGTGCCCTAACCTCTTTTAGCCCGATCTCGTGTAGATCTTGTCTCCTCCCGCCTTCTCTTACCCCGATCTACAACGTGGAGCGATTCGGAAAGTTTTTCCAGCAAAACCAAAGGCAAGTGGTGATCTTGCTCTTGTTTTTTTTTCTCTTTGCCATATAATAGCTCCAAGCTGACCCCCTTGATCTAGCTGTGCTTCATTTTATTTTTATCCTCTACTTATTTCTGCTTATAACTTGGCATTTTGCCAGTTAATAAAAGGAATTTTGTTAGCATTAAATCTCCTTTGCAGTTTCCATTTCTACTTTTAATATAGTATGCTATGATCTGTTGGGCCTCGCCCTTTCTTCCTTGAAAGAATCATGAAAATGTGAATAATCTGTTGGAGGTCGTAGACGATGTTGGCAGTGCCACCGGTGCGGTGCTCTGAGGGTCGTGACGATGTGAGATGGTATTATCCCCGCACGGCTTCTTTTTTTTCTGATGAGCTGATCAGTCTCTATAATTCTGAACAAGAGTAACATGATTAATAATGAGAATGTTGATTGTTATTTGCTGATGGCGAGTTTTGACCTTGCCTGTTTTCACACCTTTGTTTGGTGGGTGATTTTCTGCTGATTATTAGATTCTTCTGCTGTTTCTTTTTCTGTTGATTATTTGCTGCTAGCTTTGTCATCACTGATCCTTGCAGCTACTGTTTCCCTCCGGTCTCGCGGAGGTTTGCTTACTCTCTTGTTTTCTGCACCACTTGTAACTTATTTCTGAGGTGTTCTTTCCTTGAATGTCTCAGATTCTGGACAGTAGCAGGTCTTAGTGTGGAGCTGAGTTGGTTGCAGTTTTCTGACCCTCTTGAGGTAGGGTTTTTTTGTGAACTTGTCGGCCCATGGGTTCGTGTCAGGTGTCGATGCCCATTGTGCCGTTTGGTTAGACTTTTGCTACACTGCTGCTGTTACTTGTTGTTTACTTTTGGACACTTGTTCTGGAATGGTTTGATATGGTTTGGCTTGATAGCCCCCTTGCTTAGATATGCTAAGGTATTTGGAGCATTGCACATCATGATTTGAAATGTTAATCTCACTACTTTCTGCGCATGATAAATCTACTTTTATACATAGTAAATCTACACGTTCGATCATGCATGGTGCACCTCACTTGGTCTTCATGTACACTTAAGCCACTAAGTAATTAAATCAAGTATTTTTCCGCTGCGTAAAACTATATTTTAAAAGCGTGGACTAGTTGATCCACCTAGCCGAGGGACACGGCTTTGCTAATTTTCTGCATAAATAATATTTGAATTACTTTGAGTTAAAAATAATAATTTCTTTGAACTGCGAGGGACGATGAGTTGCCTTAACGTCAGTAGGTGTCCCCTACGTGATGTGGCATCACAATGCGTAGCTTTCCCTGCTCTGATAGCATTTTAAATGTTGGGAAAATGCGGGTTGTGACAGTTGGTATCAAAGCGAGGTTCTGTGAAAAAGGTAGTTGGGTGGTTTGGCGTGTGAGCCAAACGACCGCTATCCTATGCAGAACCTCATAAGATCATTTCATTGTATACACACACCGATATGTCATCAGTATGTCTTGACCGAAGCATGGTCACTACACTCATAGCATGATAAGATGTATACGGGGCATATTATGTAGTATGGGATGCATAATGTGTTCGTATATGGATCTACCATAGGTGGCAACATGTGACGGTTATGTAGTATGGGATGCATAACCACCATTACATGGATGCCCATTAACACGTTTTCTTTTTCGTTACATGTAATATTATGTAGTATGGGATGCATAACATTACATGTGTACGCCGCTCATAACATGCATTAAGGCCTCTTTCTAGAATGCATAGCACTGCATACATTCATATCATCGCATGAGCACGCGTGCCAAGTTAAAGACATACCAGATGATATATGTACACACATGATTTGAAAAGAAATTTAAATGTTCATGCACTCATGTCATAGCACAAGAGTCAATAGGACGATGATGCATCATCCTAAGTTTAATCATTGCATCATTTCATGAAATTCCAGAGCAATGTAACAGCAATAGCAGGTTGTTTTCTTTCCTGTTCCGAATTGATCCGGGATATTTTCGAGTCTGTTTGGCTTAAGCGTCTTAAGCCCGTTTTTGATTGGATGTCCATCTACCTTGTAGACATGTCTCATAGGAGAGCGATGCGATCGACTCCCCAGCCTGAGGGAGAGTCTTCTGGTGGCCAGAGTGAGTCCGTGATCGAAAGTCTGCGTCAGAGAAATGAGGCTTTGACGAGATAATTGGGTTGCGTCAGGTTACTCGAGTTTGCTAGCTTAGGTGTCTTAAGCTAGGTCTTGATGAGTCGTTGTTTGTATTCGTAGAAGATGACCCCAAAACGTTTTGCAATGGGGGGCGATTTCCCAGTTTGAGGGTTAGTCTTCGGATTCTCGTATCGAAGCGATGCTAGATGAATTGCGTCAGAGCATTGAAATAATGTCAAGGCAGGTGTTGGTAATGCAAACACAGTTGCATGCATTGCTTACTGCCTCCTTGAGGCAGCAGCCTGGTGTGCAGTTTCCTGTGTTGGTTGGGTACCAGAGTGAGATCGGTAAATCGAATAGATTCGCTCATGAGTTGATGGCTGCTGAGGAGTGCAAGGTTAGAAATTTCTTGGGTGATCTTCAAGGTTACATCCAGCAGTTTGCTAACGCCTACCAATCTGAGATTGATGTGAAAGCAGTTGAAGCTGCCATTAAGTTTGAGGCTATTGGAAATGCCAAAGATTGCGGTATGTCCTCATTGCTGGAAAAAAGGAAGGTTGGGGATGGTGGAGGCCTATGGGCATCTGGCCCCACCCCAAAGAAAGGATGGGAGGAAGTGTGTAGTTTCTGTGGCCGGTCAGGCCATTCCCTCGGAAAATGTTTCAAGAAACTAAAAGCTCGGATGCAGCAACGGGTGATCGTAATTCAAGACACACCTAAAAGTGATTTGGTTTGCACTACATGTAATAAAGAGGGGCATGATGCGAGCCGGTGTTGGGTGAAGGAAAAGGTCTGCTACCAGTGTGGGCAGAAAGGGCATGTGAAGGCTATTTGTCCGCAGTTACATCCCTCGGTGCAGTCGGTTCCTCCACACGCTCTGCCACCGCCGCAGTTGCAGTCTTTGCATAAAGGAAAGGATAAACTGATTGTGGTTAGCGAGGGAGAAGCTCAGTATTCAACCCCGGTGATCTTAGGTTAGATTCTGATTCAGTTAATAGTTCCTCGCTATCTCGATTTCTGTTCAGCTGGCTATGCGTGCATTTTTTTGGGAAGTTAAGATAATTAATCGATGAGCACATGTTCTTTTGATTGTGGTGTTATCCACTTGTTCATGGCTAGGATCTTTGTAATTGTCATTTCTTGACACCCGATCAAGTTAGTGATTTGTCTCATGCTATGTTTCCCTCGGGTGACTTGGTGGTTTTAAACCATTCCTTTAATTTGATTTTGATAGTATGTCGATTGAAAGTGCCAGATTTGGAAGAGGCTAGTATGATTTCTTGGGCAGGGATTGGAGATCTAGTTTGGCGTTGTAGACCGGGCGAGGATAAGCGCCTGGACTTCTCGTTGGCTATTGACCAACCCTTGAGTGTGCTCGGATTCTCAGGTTGTTTCTGCGGTCCGTTCCCGTCAATCCTTAGAGTTTGGCAATGAGTCCTTTCTTGTTTCTGTTTCAGTTCTGGAAAAATGCTCTCGTTGTGCCGCGTGTTGTGTTGTGTGAGAGCTTCAAATGTTTCTCCGGCTAGTCTTCTCGGTCTTCCCCATGAGAAAGAGGCAGAGTTTATTTTAGGTCTTAAGCCAGATACCTGTCTTTTTGCGAGAGCTCCTTGCCGCATGGCCCTGCGCGAGCTAGAAGAATGTTTCTAGAAGATTATGAGCAAATTGAGCATAGTTGAATGAGGTGACTATCGAGATAAATGTGCATCACCTCGAATAGATGATTTGCTTAATCAGCTGCGAGATGGATCCGTGTTCTCGGAGATCGGCCTCCATATAGACTTTTATCTGTGAAGGATCCGTGAGTCGGATGTTCCACGGTCTGCCTGTTCGTTCCCGTTATGGGCTTTATTTTGGAGATCTTAGTGGGGACCTTTGATTTAGCTAATGTTTTCTCTGCCTTCATGAAATCGATGAATGGAGTGTTAAGAGAATTTCCGGACCATCTTGTGGCCGTCCTTAGATGTGGTGTTTGATGCGCTCTAAGAGTGCAGAGGATCAAGCTGAGCATTTGTGATTGGGAGCGGTCTACGTTGTGAGAGCGCAAGTTTGTTTGCCAAGATGAGCAAGTACAAGTTCGGATGTCTTTAGTTACCCATCTGGGTCATGTTATTAATGAGGTTGAGTTTTCGACGAACTCAGCATAGATCGTTGAGTGACTGATTTGGAAGAGATTTACAACATCTAAAGGAATAGGGAATTTTTGTAAGATTGGCAGGATGATATAGAAGGCTTATGTAATGATTCTTGTGATTATTCACGTCTCAGGTTAGGTTTATGTAGGAGAATTCAACTTTTTTTTTTGGGGTGACTAGTGCGAAGGAGCCTTTCAGGAAATCGAAGAGAAGATTGAGCACTACTCCAGTTTTGATCTTACCTACCGAAGTAGTGGTGTATTGTCTATGTAGATGAGTTGCACGTTGAGCCTAAGTATGTCTCGAAAAAAAAAGTGATCGCATACAGTTTGAGGAAATCGAAGATTCATGAAGAGAATTATCATGCGCATGATTTGGAATTTGCCCAAGTAATCCAGACATTGAACCTTGGAGATTATTTTGGTATGACGTGTTGTGTATGGTTTACGGGCCATAAGAATTGAAGCATATCTTCGTTCAGAAGGAGTTGATTCTGCGCCAGAGAAAATGAATAAAATATATTGTGAATTCTGGCATTGGCATTCGTTACCACCCGGATCCTACTAGGATGTATAGAGATTTGAATCATGTTGTTTGCTAGTATTAGTTTTGTTATCGGTTTGATGAGGTTTTCCCGGAGACACATTTTTTTTGTGTGATCTATCGTAAATGGATGAATAAATTATGCCTTTAAGTCTCGAGTCAGATCGAAACCCCAGGATTTATTTTTTTTGTCGCGTTTCTGGCAGAGCTTGCAAGGAGCTTTGGGCACCGACCTCCGGTATTCTACCGCTTACCATCCGCAGACAAATGGTCAAATGGAGAGAGTGAATCAGATCGTGGAGGATATGATTAGGTGTTATACTCTGGATCATGGTGGAGCTTGGAATAAGCGTCTTGGATTGATGGAATTTGCCTACAATAACAGTTATCAGGAAAGTGTTGTTACTGACAGTCTCATTATTCATTGCTTGTTGTTTGGGTTGAGCTCCAGGAATCTTCGTTTATTAGCAATTTCATTATTGGTTGTTTGGGTTAAGCTCCAGGAAATTTCATCTATTAGCTCCAGGAAATTTCATTCATTAGAAAATTCATCATTTTGGGGTATGGAGGCTGTTTGGGTTTATGCTCCAGGAATTATATTCGTTAGAAGTATCATCATCTGGGCTATAGTGGTTGTTTGGAATTTACACACAAAAACCTCATCATTTTGGAATGTGTTGGCTGTTGGTGGTGGTTGGTTTACCCTTCCTGAAATTTTATACTTAAAGTTATGCTCGGGGGATGCTATGCTTAATCAGTTGGGAGTTTAATTTAATTTTGGGGCTGCTATGCTTAATCAGTTGGGAGTTTAAATCTCTATATGGGAGGCGTAGCCGGACTCCCTTATTTTGGGCCGAGGTTGGCGAGAGTCCGTTGTTAGGCCCAGAAGCTTTGGAAGAGATGAGCGTTGCTGTGACTCATATCTGCGAGAAGCTCCGCGTTGCTCAGGAGCGGTATGAAAAGTATACCAATCAAAGAAGGGCGGATCTAGAGTTTGAGGTTGGGGATAGTGTTTTTCTGAAGGTCTCTTCGATGTCGGGCGTTAAAAGATTTGGGAAGAACCACAAGTTGGATCCCAGATATGTTGGGCCTTTTTCAGATTGTTGAGCGCATCGGGGTGTCTGCTTATAGATTGGAGTTACCTGCTACCTTCCCTGGCGTCCATGATGTGTTTCATGTGAGTCAGTTAAGGAAGTGTGTCCGCAGCAATCGTCAAGTCCTCGTTTCGGTGCCTCAAATTCAACCCAATTTGTCTTATGTTGAGGAACCTGTCCGTATTTTAGAGACCCAAGAGCGGGTGTTGCGGAGGAAATCTATTCCCATGGTAAAAGTTCTTTGGCGGAATCATGACGTCGAGGGCGCAACATGGGAGCTGGAGTCAGCTATGCGGGAATCTCATCCTCACCTTTTCATTTAATGTGCTCAGGTAGATCTTCTCTCCTGTACCATTTATTTTGTTCAAATGTTGTTCCTGCACCATTTAATTATCCATCTTAAATCTTCTTTCCTGCACCATGTATCTATCCAAATGTTGTTTCCTGCACTTACGTCAAGTTTCAGAACAAAACTTTCTTTTAGGGGGAGTGGCTGTAACACCCCTTATTTTTTCGGCAATTATTTAATTCGGTGATGGCGTGTTTATGACGTCAGGGCGTTACTTTTAATGTCGAGTTAGCGGCGCGTCGCCGTTTGCGCATTTTCGCATCTGTTTAGGTCAAGTCGACCAAATTTTGAGACGACCGGAATTGGAAAATTTTACGGTAGGAAATTAAATTATTTAATTTTATACTTGCCCGTCAAGTTTCGTCGTAATCCGAGCCATTTTGGAGGCTCGGCGCATTTTAGAAGTTTTGTATGTATTTAAAGTTCGCCGTAACTTCGGCCATTTATATCTTGAGAACGGCACGTCGGATTTTGATTCCGACTTCACCGTTGGATTCGTAGCGCCGCCGTTCACCTTTGGCAAAATTTTCGTTGGGTTCGGCGTTCGTTCAATTTTTAGTAATAATATAATAATATTATTATTATATTAAAATTATCGTGTATATATATATATATATATATATATATATATATATATAAGCAGAGAGTTTTGCTAAGCTCCGTTCAGTATTCGTCGATCCAGCCTTTCCCCCCTTTTTTATTCGTTCGGCGTTTTAAATCAGCCCCCTCCTTTACGCCGTTCGACGAATCTGGCTGCTCGACAAATCAGCCGTTCAACGATATTGTCCGCTTGACAAATCCCCCATTCGTCGACCTCCGCTCGACAAATCCCTCCGTTCGACAAATCTTCCCGTTCGTCTTTAGCCCATTCTATTAATAATAATAATAATGATGTTATTATTATTATTATTAATATAATACGTTATGTTGCATAAAAGAAAACGAACCCAACCCTCTTTCTTCTTCTTCATTCTGTCCGAACCAGAGAGAAAAAAAAACGAGCGACGGGGGCGGCATTTTCTTGAATCTTCCGGTCGCCGCCGACGGAGCTCCGGTGGTCGAAATCGCGAACCGAGCATAGATCCGGAAAGCTCTCGACGAGAGCTTCGTTCTCGTGGTAATTTTCTTCCGTTTCGTGGAACTTTTTCGGTATGTCTTTTGTGCCCTAACCTCTTTTAGCCCGATCTCGTGTAGATCTTGTCTCCTCCCGCCTTCTCTTACCCCGATCTACAACGTGGAGCGATTCAGAAAGTTTTTCCAGCAAAACCTAAGGCAAGTAGTGATCTTGCTCTTGTTTTTTTTTCTCTTTGCCATATAATAGCTCCAAGCTGACCCCCTTGATCTAGCTGTGCTTCATTTTCTTTTTATCCTCTAATTATTTCTGCTTATAACTTGGCATTTTGCCAGTTAATAAAAGGAACTTTGTTAGCATTAAATCTCCTTTGTAGTTTCCATTTCTACTTGTAATATAGTATGTTATGATCTGTTGGGCCTCTCCCTTTGTTACTTAAAAGAATCATGAAAATGTGAATAATTTGTTGGAGGTCGTACACGATGTTGGCGGTGCCACCGGTGCGGTGCTCTGAGGGTCGTGACGATGTGAGATGGTATTATCCCCGCACAACTTCTCTTTTTTCTAATGAGCTGATCAGTCTCTATAATTCTGAACAAGAGTAACATGATTAATAATGAGAATGTTGATGGTTATTTGCTGATGGCGAGTTTTGACCTTGCCTATTTTCACACCTTTATTTGGCGGGTGATTTTCTGCTGATTATTAGATTCTTCTGCTGTTTCTTTTTCTGTTGATTATTTGCTGCTAGCTTTGTCATCACTGATCCTTGCAGCTACTGTTTCCCTCCGGTCTCGCGGAGGTTTGCATACTTTCTTGTTTTCTGCACCACTTGTAACTTGTTTCTGAGTTGTTCTTTGCTTGAATGCCTCAGGTTCTGGACAGTAACAAGTGTTAGTGTGGAGCTGCGTTGGTTGTAGTTTTCTGACCCTCTTGAGGTAGGGTTTTTCTGTGAACTTGTCGGCCCATGGGTTCGTGTCAGGTGTCGACGCCCATGGTGCCGTTTGGTTAGACTTTTGCTACACTGCTGCTGTTACTTGTTGTTTACTTTTGGACACTTGTTCTGGAATGGTTAGATATGGTTGGGCTTGATAGCCCCCTTGCTTAGATATGTTAAGGTATTTGGAGCATTGCACATCATGATTTAAAATGTTAATCTCACTACTTACTGCGCATGATAAATTTACTTTTATACATAGTAAATATACACGTTCGATCATGCATGGTGCACCTCACTTGGTCTTCATGTACACTTAGGCCACTAAGTAATTAAATCAAGTATTTTTCCACTGCGTAAAACTATATTTTAAAAGCGTGGACTAGTTGATCCACCTAACCGAGGGACACGACTTTACTAATTTTCTGCATAAATAATATTTTAATTACTTTGAGTTAAAAATAATAATTTCTTTGAACTGCGAGGGACAATGAGTTGCCTTAACATCAGTAGGTGTCCCTTACGTGACGTGGCATCATAATGCGTAGCTTTCACTACTCTGATAGCATTTTAAATGTTGGGAAAATGCGGGTTGTGACAGAAGGTTCCTTCACCATTCTCGACAGTGAGCAGGAGAGGGCCTGCGAAGAGGGTTCGAAGGAGGAGGGGCTATTTGAGAGGCCTAAAAAGCGTACCCCTTCCCCCCGAGGGATCCCATATTTATAGCCCCCACCCCCAACCTAGCCGCGCGCGAGTAGATCAGTCGGCAAAGCGAGTAAGCCCTAAGCGGATAAACATCTCAAGAGCGAGTGATCAAGTAAGGCATATACACATATAAAAGTAAAAATCCAGATGACCAAAAGAAGCGTACAACGCGAACAAAAAAGGTATGTTAAAATTCTCTAAGAGCATAACGCGAATACAAGAGAGAAATACAAAAATGGTGTCTGTAGATTACAAAGACCCAGGGGTCACGAGTTAGACTACCTGACAGGCTCTCAAAAGATCAAAAGATGAGGACTACCCATAAGGCCTCAACCGCAATGCACCGGACCGCGACCTCGGCGATGCATGCGCTGAGGATGGCGAGCCCTCCAGGTGATGCCTTGGGCCACGCGCAGGTCTTCGCGAGCCCTCTCCAGTCTCTCTTCGCTCTGACGAATGTGGTCCTCGCCTCGCCTGATGTGTTACTCCAAAAGGGAGGCCTCCCCCACGATGCCTTCCACCTGCACAAACCGGTGGAGGTCGTCCTCGGCGGCCTTCTATCAAGTCTCCACCTCGTACAACCTCGCCTCCACATTGGTTACCCGATCAAATGGGTCATCCTCTCCATGCAAATGTTGTTGAAACTCCTCCACTTAGGCGAGGCGGTCTCCAAGGTTGACCAGCTGTGCGTTCACCTCGGCGGGCAGCATGGCCATTAAAAAAGAATCGTGGGCTCGGAGGACAGCTATCAGGCGAGCCAACGACTTCTCATTGAAACTAGGAGGGTCCGCGAGAAATTCCCTTATGGGCGACCCCCGTAAAGACTCCGTAGGCGGATGGTGACTCGAGGAGGCAGACCTATGACTACCTGAAAGGAAGAGGTCAGGCGGCGGAGGAAAAGGGCAAAAATAAAGAAGAGATGATTAAGCGAGGCGAGTACCTGCAGGAGCGGGGCGAGTACTTATAAGGGTGCCATCTTCCCCTGGGAGATGCGGTGGATCAACCCGAGGTATCCCGAAGGAGGCGGACAATCGAAGGACCACACCTGTCCCCCCAAGCCTAGGACTTATTGTTATAGACCTCCCCACCCTGAGGTGGTCTGAGAATGCGGGATTGGGGCCACTCCTACGCGCCCCGGAACCGTGGAAGATGCCGTCGCCAGACCTTTGGATGGCGCCTCGCCAGGACGTATAGAAGGAAGAAGACGGCTAGAAGGTGCTGCGGAGCGTGAAGGATCATACAACCGGTCTGAGTGAAGTAGGCAAGAAGACAAGACAAAGTGGTTCAATAACCCTATCTGGCGCCTCAGCGAGATGAGTGGAAGGGGAAGGAAGAATCCCCGTATCGTTAGAAGGTTGTCCCACGTCGCCGACCCTTCTGATCGTGACTTCAATCGTGCCCTTGCCCAGTCGCTGAGCCAAGTCGAGGTTGGTCTCTTCTTGGATGGGCGAGGCGGTTGGCTTCTTCGGCTGAGACCCATCCCGCGGAGTGGATTCGGGATCCGTGGAGGATCTCTCGCCGAGGTCAGGATCAACCCTCCTCCACTTGTGCTTCTTCTTTCTCGCAGAACCTGGAAGACAATGTGTCAAGAACTCTCCAAGGATACCAAGGACCTCGGCCGCCTCAGGCTCGTCACCAGCAGGTATCTGGTTGTCGGCCCAAGAAGAACCCCCTCTAGAAGTCATCTCGGCATGAGAAAACCATAGTGTACCCCCATTCTATTTATAGAGGAGGGCCCAGTCAGTACACAGTCCCGCCAAATAAGGGGTTGGACTCTTCTTTTCGACCTTTAGCAAGCTCGAAAAGAGCGGGGATTGTGTACAACCCGTATTCGATGAGTAGACCAGTAGGTGCTCGACGAGTAGATCAGCATTTCTTGGTGAGTAGACCAATGACGGTCCTACCCGCCTAAGGCAGGCAAAGCGAGTACGCCCCTCCCTGCCGTAGTCTCTTATCGACATCGTCGTGCATAGGCGTGATTCCTCTCGACGACTTAAACATCCCGTCTTGGCGACGAAGCTCCTCCTCGCCTAAGGCGAGGCGAGTAAGACACGTCTCAGTCGCTTCAACCGCACTTGCTCAAAGAGGGAGCGAGGCGAGTACGGTTCAACCCGACCCATCAGTCCCCCTTCGCTATCCGCAGACCAACAAGGGTAGCGGTTAGTATCTTCGAAAAGGCGCGAGGAGCTGTTCGCAGACCATTTGGGTCTTCATTTAGCAATTTGGTTAAAGCGGAGGACGCTATCTGCAGGCCATCTAGACCATTTTGCCCCTGAGAAGTTTTTCCCTATAAATAGGACCCATTATGTCTCAGATCAACATAGATCTACCCCCCTTTGAGAGCCTGTGCTTTCTTCCTTATGCTGCTTGAGACAAGCTCAGCCTCTGGTTTTTGGGAGGGAAAATCGAGTGAGATTTCAGGGTTAGTGGCGGGACCTCCTCGCTGCAGCCAGTGGGTCCATTTTCAGGCAACCATCTACCATCCGTGATGGCTAGTTCTCAGCTCGAAATACTTAGACCTAGGGATTTGACGAAGAGAGAAGTAACTCAAGCTACTCCCCAAGTCTCGAATATAGTTGGACCGGTATCCGGGTTCTAACAAGAAGGTCTATCTCTAAATATCGTCTTGGTAATATACTTTCAAGACGATATCATCTTGACAAGGCTCATTTGCTTTTATACCGTCTTGGAGTATACAATAGAAATCTGGAAGCACTTGTATGAAGGAAAGAATTCGCCTAAGGCATTTATCGTCGAGGTGATATCAAATATCGTCGAGGGACAAACACGACATTTCATAAGTATCAAGACAGATTCGACCATATAGGCTTATCAATTGACTAGAAGAAAGAATGACTCATTTATTGTCCCAAAGACTATAAGGAGATATTAAGTCGATTCGTGCAGAAGATTTGACTAGAAGGCTGAAGCAGTGAAATATTGTTTTGTGAACCACAAAGGGTCAACATGACGATTCGTGCAGAGGATTCGACTAGAAGACTGAAGCAGTTGAATATCGTCTTGTGAACCACAAAGGAGTCATCAAGATGATTCATGTAAATGATTCGACTAGAAGATTGAACTATGAAATATTATCTTGGAGACCACCAAAGTCACCAAGACGATTCGTGCAAAAGTTTTGAACTATAAAGCTATATAGAGATCAAATTCGACCAAAAAAACTACACTCGACCAAACATCTAGTCGAATAGCGAAAAGGTCAGAATTCAAATTAAAGCGTGATTTTGACGTCACGTCATTTATTGTCGTCACAGATTGGGTCAATCAAAGTTGAGCTTTATGGAAAGCCGATATCTGACATAAAGGTCATTTTAGGAAGTGACTGTTATCAAATGTCCATATAATAAGGAAGGACGGATTTCAACAAACCATAATATCAACATTCACAATCATTTCCTTAATTATTTCTGAAGAAAGAGCTTGTCGCAGACAGCATGCATTTCATTCTCAAAGCTCAAGTAAAAAGAAGATATTCATTGAAGCCTATCATTTTATTCTTTTGAAGAAAGATTCAATCATCTTGCCAATCCAAAGATTCAACATCTATTGCAAGAAGATTTCTGAAGAAGTCATTTCCGCAACAGGCTTCATGAAGACTCAAGCTATACAAGTTAAATCTTCTAAAACTTCTTTGTAAAATATTGTTTTACATAATCTTCTGTAGGATTTCTGAGAAATATAAGTGTATAGGGTCTCTAAGACCTGAGTTGTAGGATCCTTTATAAGGATCTAAGGTAGGACTTTGCACAGTTCTTGAGGTAGGATTTTGACTTGAATTTGAGTTGTATGATCCAGGGATTGGATCTGAGGTAGGGAATAGGCTGTTATCCCAGAGATGTAGGAGTCATGGACTCTGAGTTATAAGATCTAATAGATCTGAGTATTTGGAGGAGTTAGCCGAATCTAGCACACTGCTAGATAGGTGGAAGAGGGGGAAAGTGGACGTACTCAATTCAGGGAACCACACTAAAATATGTGCAATTTGTGATGTGTTAGCTTTTCTGTGATTAATCTGCTTGATACTTTTAATATCCGAAAAATACTCAGGCACCTATTCACCCACCCTCTAGGTGATTAGATATCCCTTAACTTACAGCCTATAATAGCTTGGAATAGCTCTTTTGTGAAATAATATCATCCGCAACAAATGGTATTTGCCACTATGAGCAAATCTAGTGTGGTCGTTCACAGCGAGCTCGTTTTCTCTTCGCTTTGTTCGCCCGACCCATAAGAATTAGTAACTGATTACTTGCGGTCCTTGATTCCCCCATCGCCTTCAAGTCTCATCGCTAAGCATGGAGGTTGGAAATATTTTTGGATCCAGCAGTTCGAACACGCGATCTTCAGATCTTGCAATTAGTAAATCATACAATGACTAGAGGACATCCATCGCAATCGCCCCATGGTTCCAACCCCTCGAAGGGAGGGGCGATTACTCGGGAAGAGTTCAACTCTTTGTTAGCAATGGTCACCCGCTTGGTGGATCAGGGTGTAATACCCTCCCTGTTACATAGAATATAACAGTAGGTCCGATCGGGGCCCCACGCCATATTAAACGAACAGGAAAGAGTGTCACGTATTAGTTTTTAAATAATTTAAACAAACTATCTCAGCATACTCAGAGTTATACAACGTAAGCATTTATTAAATTCAAAATTAGCTTACATATCCACTTTATACATTAAGAATGAAAGTACAACAAATATTTACTTGTAATATTTACAACAACATGTGATTTACTAACATCGGCATGCAGACCGACCATACATGAAAACTAGCAAACATCATTTGGGCCTTCGAGGGCCAGCATAGTATAACAACTAGGACTCTAATCCACTATGTCCCGCTTGGCTAGCCAGCACCTGTACAAGCACATTCCACCAAAACGTGTCAAACCAGTAACTAGTCAGCTTTAGCTGACCAAGAATTATAATGTTGGGAAAAACACCATTTGATTTATCTTACAAATTATATATAAGTGATTTCATTATCTAGGATTTATTACTCATGTTGTATAGAGAGAGTAATTTGGTCATTAGATGTCAGGATGTCACACTCTAATTAGGGTGTCAAAGACCAGTCCAAAAATCAGTTGAGTTAAATTTGCGTCAAATAGAAGTCGGCGCAACTTTGACTTCAAGTCGAAGTAACTTCAAATAGAAGTAAGAATAACTCAGACTGAAGTAGATGTATAAGTTGAAGTCGACGCAACGTTGAAATGTACTCTACGTAGAAGACCGAGTCAGTCGAAGTAGCACTTGAAGTCGACTTAACTTTGACTTACATTCGACGTAGAAGGAAGAGCTCTAAGTTCAGGATTTCATCTCGATGGATACGTTGATAAGTATTCGACGCAATGTCGATTGTAGAGTCCATTTCGAAACTGAGATGGATTTCGATGCAGCTTCTATTAGAACTCAGAGTTGCGTCGATAAGAAGGCAAATATATTCGATGCTACGTCGAATACATATAAAATTAGAATATCTTCTTTATTCTTTTCTAAAGATGATTCAGAGGTTATACGTGGAATTGTTTTGATCTCTAATGGGTCGATTATAACCAAGAATGGAATGAAAGTCTCTAGAGACAGAATAAAGATATTTCTGGAAGAAATTCAAAAAGAGATTGACGGGCAGTAGAAGAGGAAAGGAATTCAAACTCTATTCGACAGAAGAATAAGGGAATTCATGAAGATTGACAATACAAGGAATTCTACAACTCTCCAATCTTCTCATTCCTGAAGCTCTCTCTCAGACAGACTAACAAAATCTCTGTACAGAAAAGATTGAAAGGCTTCTTCTTCTACTTCCTCTCTTACAGTAAGAAGCCTACATGAATATAGAGATTTTGTGGATCAAAGCTAGAACAGTCCTTGCATCTCTCTCTCTCTCTCTCTCTCTCTCTCTCTCTCTCTCTCTCTCTCTCTCTCTCTCTCTCTCTCAGCAAAGACTCATTTACTGGAATAAAAATCTGTCAAAAAATACTAAGTGCCTGAATCCTTAGTGATTGCTGAAGGGGATTCAACCAGAAGAACATTCTTCATCTATTTCTTCTCTCTTTTACTCTTTCTTTTCTTTTTATAATATGAGTAAAGAGTCCTAAGAATTCATCTCCAAAGGATTCAGTTGGTTCAAAATCTCCATACCAAAAGATCTATGACTAAAGATATAGATCAAATTGGACACCAGAACCATCAGATTACTCAAAATCAAGGAACAATGACAAGGAATTCTGAGCAAGCCTTTAGGCAAATAACAGGATTTATGACTAAATATATAGATCAAATTCTACAGAGATTAGGGTCACTGGACTTACATTTGCTCAAAGAAGAAGAAGTCTGGCACTCAAAGCATATATTTTGAAGCCTTCTCTTCTACAACAGAACACCTCCTTTATTATTTGGTAGGGTTCTTTGTGAACCTGAGCTTGTAGGATTTTGTGCCAAATCTAAGTTGGTAGGGTTCCTTGTGAGCCTGAGCTTGGTAGGGTTCTGTGTGAGCCTAAGTGTGGTAGGATCTTAGTACAGATCTGAGTGCTTGGTAAGACTTGTGAAGTCTGTGAAACTTGTTGTAAGGTTTGTATAACCTGAGTGTAAGCTTTTCTGTGTGAAGAGCTGAGGTAAGATCCTTTGTGATCTGAGTTGTAAGATCTGCTATATAGAGAAGAGATCTGAGTTTTTGGTAAAGTTTCCTAGTCTAGCACACTGCTAGATAGGTGGGAGGGACAATGGACTACCTCTAGACACATTGTCTTGCATGGAACCACTATAAATCATTGGGTTTTTTCTATGTTGTTTTTGTGCTGTGATAGATTTAATTTAAAATAGCAAAGAAATTTTGAAAACACCTAACCCCCACCCTTTAGGTGTAGATCATTGACAACCCATTTCTTTCACTCCTTACCAAAAGACTCAGTGGTTCTAAGAGTCTCCTTGTCAAAAGACTCACTAGTTGGTTCTAAGAGTCTCCTTACAAAAAGTCTCAGTGGTTCTAAGAGTCTCCTTTTCAAAAGACTCGGGCACTGGATAGTGTATTTCTACCAAGGTGGTAGAAAAGTGGATGCACCCATATTTTGGGGAACCACTATAGCTCTTGTCTTACTTGTGCTGTGATTTTCTGCGCTGTCTATTTACTTTATTTCTACAATCTGTGATTGTATTATTCTGTGTTGGAAAGCTGAATGCATAGTTATTATAAGTATTTTTATTGTGTGTGCATAATTAATAGAAAAAGTTTTTAAACTCTATTCACCCCCTCTCTAAAGAGTACTCAGAGGACTCATTGTGCACTTTTAATTGGTATCAGAGGGAGGTTGCTCAGAAAAAGGTTAACACCTTGATCAAAAGATTCTTTCACTCTAATTTTTATATTTTTATATTTATTTTTAGAAAATGAGTTCTAAGGACCATGCATCTACAAAACCACCAGTTTGTAATCTGAATAAGTTTACACTCTAGAAAGCCAGAATAAACTTTACATAAACTCTATTGATGAAGAGATTTTTGATGTTATTGTTTCAGGTCCCCCAATCCCATTCAGAAAAGATGCAAGTGGGACTGTGACTCAAGAACTAGTCCATAGAGCAGAGTGGACTGATGCTGAGAAGGAGCTGGAGGCATATGATGTCAAGACAATGAATATTCTGGTATCAACTATGTTAGATGATATATTCTAGAAGGTGGCTGACTGCAACTCAGCAAAAGAAATCTGGTAATCCTTGACCAGATTGGTTGAGGGCAGCTCAGATGAAAGGAAGGACAAAAAGACCCTTCTCATATCCCAATATGAGAACTTTCAAAAAACGGTTGAAGAAAATGTTGCTCAAATGTATGAGAGATTCAACATCATTATAAATGAGCTCAGAGGGCTGGACAAGGAGATCTCTCTAACTGAAATAAATGACAAGCTCATCATATGCTTCCTAAGCACATGAGGCTCAAGAATCTGAGTCATCAGAGAGTTCAAATGTCCTAGGGAAATCTCCACACATGCTCTACTAGGGCAGCTCAAGTCTTATGAGCTACTACTACGGAGTAGAGCTGAGGCAGATGCCAAGGAGAGAGTCTCAACTCCTAAAGAAAGGACCATTGCTCTGAAGGCTGCTGAAGGAGAGCCTTCCACTTCTGAAGAAGAGATATTCAATCTCTTAGCTAGAAGATTCAGAAGATGGGTCAAATCTGAAGACTCTAGAAGGAAGGAAGTGAGCTCAAGCAAACCCAAATTTTACAAGACTCTAAAGCAGAAGATAATTTGCTTTGCATGGAGAAAACCAGGGCACATTGCCCCTGAATGTCATGAAGAACAAAAGCACATAATCAACAACAAGAAGGAGCACAAGATAAAGTCCTTCAGAAAGAAGGATAAGAAGAAGGGAAAAGGTTTCATAGCTGAAACCTGGAGTGACTTAGAATCTGAGTCAAGCTCTTCTTCATCTGAAAGTGATAAAGATGGTGCTGCTGAAGAAGCCTGTCTAATGGTTTTAGAAGACTCAAATGAATAAGATCAAGTATCCTTATTTGAGGAATTTGATTTTTCATCAAAAGATTTTAAAACTTGTTTTAAAGAATTCTGTAAAGATTATCTTAATCATCAGAAAGAAACTGAAACAGTTAGAGAAAAACTAGAAGAACTAAAGAAAGAAAATCTATACTCTGTTAATTATGACCTGAGAAATCAAATATATAGGAAAAAACAGAAATAGATAAACTAATTAATGAAAATTCAACCTTAAAAGAAGAGCTTGCAAAGGCAAAAGCCTTTGAGGACTCACTCAATGAGAGGACTCAGAAGCTCAAGGATATTACACAGAATCTCTCCATGTGATTCAAGCACCTTGGTTTAGGAGTAAATCCATCCACCAGTATAGTAATCCCTAGCAAACCTGCCTGGGAAAATCCTGTAGTGTTCATTAGATCTAGTGAGAATCAATCTAATAACAACTTGGAATCAAGTGAAGAATCTAATAACAACCCTAATAAGATCACTGTATTCAATAGAGTAATTAGTATTGATCAAAAATGAATTCTAGGTAAGCACCCCTCAGAAAATTCAATCAAAAATTATCAAATTATTAATAAAAGGAATTATGCGTCGAATAAAACTCGATGCACTTTTAAAGATGCGTCGAATGAAATTCAACGGAGTTCTGAATATGCTTCGACATCAATTCGAAGCAGGTATGAAGGTACGTCGAATTACACTCGACGCAACCACTACTCTACATCGACTTATTATCAACGCAACTATGCAGACACGTCGAATTACACTCGACACAACTCTAGAAATGTGTCGAATTCTTCTCAACACATGTTTCCAGCAAGCAATTACAAAACATCTAGATCTCTCTCTCCTATTTCTCATTATAATTCAAGATACTTTTTGTACAACCCATATTCTTCGAGGAAAGAACCCATCTAGGTCAGGTGGGCAGAAGTCAAAGTCAATGGTCAAATCGAAGACATCAAGCAGCTCACCAGAGGCATGTAATGTCAGGTGCGAGTAAGGTTACTCATCCCAAATTGGCGACTAGGAGTAGGCCTCAAAGTTACTCGCACAAGTGGGCGACTATCATCAACCCTCGGGCCTACTCGCATATGGGCGACTATCAACTACAACTCGCCAGCCATTGTCGATGTCCTTACCTAGTCGTCCATTCTTCAGGTTCATCTAAACAATCTCGCAAGGGTCAGGTATGATCGCTTATGCTCCCCTCCCTCAAGATTTTTTTATAAATAGACCCTCAGGGGTACCAGAAATGACACTTGAAAAATCAGAGTTCAATCCCCCCATATAGGCGAGATTCTTATCAAGTCAGTGCCTTCCTAGTACCAAGCTCAACCATCTGTGGTTGTGGAGGGGAAGTTCTTACCGAGCTTCCTGGTACGTGGCGGGACCTCCCTGCTAAAACTCTCTTGGGTCTATTTACGATCTCTCCTTTCCTTCTTTGCGCGAGCCTTCAGATCCAAGTCGCCGAGGCATAGAATCAGTAACCTTCGGCTACACCTAGGTCTGAATATTTAGAGCTAGGATTTTCTTGGCTTCAACACTTTGGTGCGGTGAGTGTGGACCTTAGTCGGAGGAAGAAAGCTAGGTGTTGCAGGTGAGATGGTGGAAGGAGGCGAGTCGGAAAGGGTAAGTGGAGACTTAGTGAGCGGAAGCGAGTTTGTAAGGAGGGCCGACTTCGAGGAGTTCGTGCGGCGAATCGAAGATACCTTGAGAGCAGTGCTGGTTCCTCGTGTCGAGGTCACGATGACCTCACCTCTTCGCGAGCTAGACCCCATCAGAAGGAGCGTCGTCTAGGAGAGTAGAGAAGGAAGCAATAGCGGAGGAGCCAGAGCGACCATGACAGTCACAGTATTACCCGACGAGTTTCCAGGGATTCAAGTTCCGAGAAGTTGAGAACCTGGCGCGGTTCCCAAATACTCACGCGGGAGGCGAGTATAGTTTTGTTACTCGCCTGGGTGGAAGGAGCCCTTTCAACTGTGAGGTACTGACCACCCCCTTCCCAAAAGGGTTCAGAGAGCCTGTCGTCAACTACTACTCCGGGAGGGATAATCTGATCCGTCATTTTCAGTGGTTTGAGGATGTGGTGTCCATCTGGAACAAGACAGACATGTATCAAGATCTGCAAAGAAAACTGGTTGAGAAAGAGCAAGATGTTCCAACTTCATCTACTCCATGACCTCAAGAAGAAGATTCAGGCTCCATTATTACTCAGATAAAAGCCTTGCTAACAGAAGAAAGGATATACTATCAATCATATGTTGACAAAGTGGTGAAGGACATCAAGGAGACATATCAGTTTAAATGAAAGAGATGAAGGCCGAGATTGACCATGTCAATGTTCAGATCACTGGATGGTTCACCAAAGCAGGAACATTTGTGGACTGTATTATGAATACCCTTCAATCTCTAGGTGTCAGGATGGATTTCACCCTGGAATTTAATCAAAAATCAATGGAAGACTTAGAAAGTATTGTTGACTAGATCACAGAGAATTGCTAATAGTCAAAAATTCATCATGAACAGATGTGTGAACAATCAAGAGTTCACAAATGAAACTTTATCTAAGAAGTTAGAAGACTCTACAAAGTACATCCATAGAAGCATTATTGATGAAGTAAGAAAAGAGGAGAAGATTAGAAGTAATCAAGCCCTTTGGATAGTGAATGAACTCCATCACTCCCTGGGACTCAATCTCAGAGTGTTTGAGCCTTCAAACCCTGCGGACAGTCCTTATCATACTTCTGGAAACACACAATTGGAAGTTGGATCAAGTCAGCAAAAGAGGCAAAGTCTTTCAGAGGAAGAACTGGCTGCCAAAAGAAGAAGAGAAGAAGCTAGAGCAAATGATCCTAGTTTTGAAATGTGGAGTCCAAAGTCAAGATATATAAGACTACAAACATGGAATGACTTTGGAAGCATTAACAAAGATATAGAAAAATACTACTCCACTAATGAATGGACTAAACCTCTGAAGACTAAAGCTCAGAGGAGGATATACATGAAAAAGCAGAGGGAGGGAACATTGCCAAGGAATGCTTCCTCTCTCCCTAACAAATATATTCTCAAACCATTTAGTTTCTTTGATAGACAAAAGCAGAAGGGGAAAGCTGAAGGAAAGATGAAGAGTTCTTAATTTTAGATGAGCTGAAGACAAATGTAGTTTTTATTAATCAGTTTAAGAACATTTGACATACTTTTATATATGATATTTTGAGTGTCATCTCAATTCTCTGAGTTATTATCATAATATTTGTTATGTGTAATTTATCTTTGATTGAGGTTCCGACTTCTTCAAATATGGGGAGATTGTTGGGAACCTTGCCTACAATATTCCTGATTTGATGAAGTCCTCAAGTCAAGGGTAAATACATTTTGTATTTGATGCATATGTTTAGAACGTTGTTTTTAGGTATTAGATAGTGCAAGCCAAGCATAGGGCAAGACATAGTGTCATCAGACATAGTTTTAGCAATGTAATCCCTCATTATGCAAAATACTATGTCGACCTATGATCTAGACTATATTAGACTTGTCACTCACTTATTAACATCAAGAAGAAAGGTATATCAAGTGGGTTAGAGCAAAGGATCTAAATTAAGAATGATCAGAATTTGATTAAGTCATATCGTCTTAGATAGTCCAAATATCATTGTGTAAAGGTATCGATATCGTTTTGAAGATCTTAAGCTTCAAGACAATATCGTCTTGTAGACTCTCAACTATACTCACATCGTCTTGATTAGAAGAAGCAGCTCAAGCTCCAAATATCTTCTTAGTAATACAGAATCCAAGATGATATCGTCTTGACAAAGATCAACTATATTTATATCATCTTGAAGATAATCAACAAGATGTTTGGAAGCCCTTCATTGAAGGAGAAATTTGTCTAAGTCCATTATCGTTGAAGCTAAGTTCTTTTTCGTCGAGGTTATGTCATTTGTCGTCGAGGATAAGTGAAATGTCGTCGAGGAGCCGACACGACATTTCATAAATATATTGAGCAGAGAATAATCTAAGTCGATTATCACCGAGGATAAGTTCTTTATCATCGAGGTTATGTCAATTATCGTCGAGGACATGTGAAATGTCGTCGAGGAGCCTACATGACATTTCAAAAATACAGAAGACGGTGGATATATTGAGCACCAAATTTGACTTGATAACTAAACATTCGACTAGAAGACCGTGATCATATTGAACAAAAAATTTGACTTAATATGCTTAACATTTGGCTAGAAGACATTGATCATATTGAACACAGAATTCGACTTGATAAGCTTAATCATTCGACTAGAAGACAGTGACCATGCTGAACTCAGAATTCGACTTGATAAGCTTGATCATTCGACTAGAAGATAGTGATAGTCAAATATCATCTTGTAGAATACAAGTATCGTCGAGAAGAATCGAAATTTCTTCGAGATAATAATAACATCATCGAGGCAGTTGAAGGTGCGGAAATACTCAGATTGCCACCGCCGATTGCGCCAATCAGATCAGGGCTTTAAGTAAAGAAATAAATGACATAAAATTATTCCTAGATTTCAACTGTTATTTAAATGTCCCTATAAATGGGATGTGATGGGACCAATGTTGTAGATATCGGTCGACATGTCCGACATATCGACCGACATAAAGTTTTAGGAGCTAAAACGATGCATAATCAATTTTTTTTGCTTATATCATTTTGAAAAAAAAAACGGACTGATATATCGGTCCAAAAAACCGGTTATGTACCAGTTTTTTTAGGTTAATTTTTTTTAAAACTTCCACTGTGATTTTATATTAACCTTCCCCTACCCCGCGGTTCATTACGCCGCTCCTGCCCTAGTTTTCCGTCGCGCTCTCCACTGGTTCTCTCACTCGATCGCACTCACCACTGGTGCTCTAGATCGACTCTCTCGCGCTCACTGGTTGTTATCTCTCTCTCGCGCTCTCGACACTCTACCTCTCTGGTTATTTCTCCTCCCTGCTCAATGGCGCTCTCACTCTGATTGTTCTCTCGCGCTCTCGACACTCTACCTCTTTGGTTATTTCTTCTCTGTGCTCGTTGGTGCTCTCACTCTGGTTGTTCTCTCGTGCTCTCAGCACTCTAACTCATTGGTGCTCTCACTCTGGTCGTTCTCTCTTCCTTCTGGTGTTCTCAATCTCAAGGGGTCTCGACTCTATCTAATGGTGCTCTCACTCTTTCGGCTGGTGCATTCTTCTCCCTACTTCCCCCTCTCATTCTCCCGCTCTGCATTTTTTTATCATGCTTTGTGGTTGTTGTGTTGGTTGTTGTTTACCTACTACCCTGCTGCCATGTTGTAATGTTGCCTTGTTGCCTTGCACCCTGCTACCTTATTGGTCGGCTGCCTTGCTTGTTGTGGTTGTTGTAGCATGGTGACTATTAGAATTGGTTGCCCTGCTGCCATCCAATCGGCCCTGCTGTCTTGCTCCATGTTGCCTTATTGATCAGCGACCTTGTTGGTTGTGGGTTCTGCAGCATGGTGGTTGCTTGCTACTTGCTGACCTGCATCCTTGCTGCGGCTGGTGGCTATATCCAGTTGGCCGTGAAATGGTGTTTGCATTGTTTATTTGCAATACACATTATTAATTTTTTATCCAACTTTATTTTGCAATCAATGATGCATGTATATCCGACTTCATTTTTCTAGTTGACTTGCTGCGTTGTGCCTTTTCATAAATAAAATGTTGGATGCTTTGTTCTGACACTAGTACTGATACTTTGACTGATATTTGGGTAATTGTCTACGTGGATGCTTAGTTGGATACTTTGAATGATAATTGGATGCTTTGTTCCTCTTGATACTTGCGTTCTCTACTTTAAATAATAGTTATAACTTTGTATACTAGTAGTACTATCGATGATGCAAAATGTTGTTGGATAAATAAAATGTTGCATGGATAATTTGAAAGATGACTGAAGATCTAACGATCTAATGAAGTTGTGAGGCTTTTCTGTTGTTGATTTTTTTCAACTAATCAATTAATTTTGTATTTTTTTCTCGTGATGTAATTACGTAAAATATTTATTTCATTTAATATAACTAATATTTCTTTTATTTCATATTCCATATAATGGCTTCTTATGCTAGATCTAGTGAGGTGCCCGAAGGGTAATGTTAAGTCATGCCCTCAGGTTCCCACCGACGTTAAGGCGAAGGCGGAGTCGTCCCTAAACATTTGGGAGTAAGAGAGCTAAGAGTGCAAAGTTACACGCAACCTTGAATGAGGTGATAGTTGGAGGAGTACATGAAGATGAAGTAGAGGAGATTATCATGCATAGGAGCACAGGTTCCAATGGACCAATTTGTTCATTCATCTGCGGATTCTAGCAAGGGAAAAGATTCCCAACAGAGCACGATAGAGATCAAGTACAAAAAGAAAGCCAAAGATGATGTTGTCGTGTACATAGGTAGATGTGCATATGAAAATGGGATCCCGTTTAATGCCATATGTAATTCCTCCTTCCAGCAGATGGCTCATTGTAGGATAGAGCGCTTACCCAACTATTCCAAAAGGCCGGACTGATGGAAAGGGTACAACCTTTTCCCCTTAAGGAAGTAGCAAACGCGCCACGAGTCAAGTGAAGGAACGCTAGACCCAACAATCCCCCAACATCCAGCACGACCCATCAGATTCAGAGGTGGGGTTACCACAGGGCTCAGAAGTGGGCTTACCACATGGATCAGAGGTGGCGCACCACATGGCTCAGAGGTGGAGTTACCACATGGTCGTGGCCGCCTGACCCACCAAACTAGCTCAGAGGTGGCGCACCACATAGTCGGACCCACATAGGTAGAGAGGTAATTAAATCGGAATTTATTTGCCCCCTCCCCCCGGTATTGAACCCGTGACCTCCTATGATACCACATGTAGGATAGAGCGCTTACCTCACTGTTCCAAGAGCCCGGACTGATGGAAAGGGCGCTACTTTTTTCCCTTAAGAAAGTAGCAAACGCGCCATGTGTCAAGTGAAGGAACGTTGTACCCAATACTCATGCCATTGGGTTATGCGGACCTGGGATGAAGATCCCTACATTTTATGAGTTGAAAGAGAAAATTTTGCAAACAAAGGTGGAGAGGATGAAGGAGATGTTGGGCACATTCACGCAGACCTGCAAATTGAATGGTTGCACTATCATCACTGAGGCGTGGACAGATCATAAGGGTAGAAGCATGATGAACACCATGATACATTGTAGTTCCGGAGTGACATTCTGGCTTTCGATGAACGTCTCCTCTTCCACACAAGATGGAAAGTTCATCTTTAACTTCTTGGATGAGGCGATTGATTGCCCTGGGTGCCCAGGAGAGGACAATATCTTGCAGATTGAGATGGATAGTGCATCCAATAATATGGCTGCAGCAAAGCTTATGAATTTGAAAAGGCCTAAGCTTTTTTTGGACTAGTTGTGCAACTCACACAATTAATCTACTGTTACAAGATATTGGAAAATCCAAGCCAATAAAGAGTGCTATCTCCTTGGGCCGCTAACTATCTATCTTCATCTATGGTCACACCATATCTCTCGACATGTTTAGAGAGTCGACGAAGGACTTGGACTCTCATGAGTTTATTCGACTAGGTGTGACTAGATTCACTATATCGTTTCTATCTTTAGAGAGTATTTTAGAGAAGAAGAATCAGTTGTGAGGCCTATTCACATATGCAAAGTGGGCTGTAATAAAGTTGGTCAGTAGTGTTAGGGGAAAGCTGGTAAACTATTGCATCTTTATTCATTTCACTTAAAATATATGTTTTGCAACCGAGGCTTTATGGTATTTTCTTATTTTCTTACTAATTTATTTTGCATATGGAAGGTTGTAATGATTGTGATGAGCGCTAGATTTTGGGCGAATGTCGAGCTGGTTGTTAGTATATTCACACTATTTGTGAAGGTTTTGAGAAGAGTTTACGGGGATACACCTTCCATGGGGTGGTTATATGAGGATGTAAAAAAGCTAGGGAAGAGGTTGTTGTTGTTCTCGATCACCAAGAGAACAAATATCTTACTATATGGAAGTTGATTGATAGCAGATGGGAGAAGAATATGATCAACCCTCTACACCTTGCATGTTATTACTTAAACCCATATTTTAATTATTCGCATTGAGTGGAGATTGAGGCTGGCGGAAGGATTATGAGTGGTTTTGTTGAGTGTCTCTCAAGGATATATTGGAAAGATCCTTCTACACAGGACCACATTAGTGCTTAGCTTGATCTTTACCAATACCAACAAGGATTATTTGGTAATTACATGGCAAAGAGACAGCTACAAAATCCCAACTTAAATCCAGGTACATCTTAATATATATTTTTATTACATTAATTTTTAATGATGTATTATGTTTAATTGAATTGTGTTGTCATTTTAATTTTCACAGTACATTGGTGGAGGCTTAAAAGTGTTGATACGCCACACCTTAAAACTATGGCTATGAAGATTTTGAGTCTGACTACTTCATCCTCTGGCTGTGAGAGGAACTAGAGCACCTTCGAGATGGTAAGCATTAATTTATTTACTTAGTTAAACATAATATATTAATATATGATTGTATACATTATTTAACATTTTTTTAAAATTTCCATCATATACATTCTAAGAAGAGGAATAAACTTGACAACAAAAGATTGAATGATCTAGTATTTGTAAAGTTCAATGCTTTGCTGAAGTCGAAATATTCAGACACATCTCTAGATCCATTGACAGCTAAGAATGTAGATTGTGGGAAGGTACAAGAGTGGTTGGTGAATGTTGATCTTGAGGAGGATGAAAATGAAGATGACGATGATGAAGTCTTTCCTGGAGAGGGGTTGACATGGACACTGATTGGCAATATAGTCGACGCTGATCATGATGAAAGGAGGCCTCCAAGATTAACTACAAGCAAAGAAGTGGCAATTAGTTATCAAAGAAGGGAAAAGAGAAAATATCTGAGGTGGACGAGGCATATCTAGAGGGTTCATCAGATGAAGATCATATTCTATCTACTCTGCTGACTTTAGATGAGTCTGTAAGTGATGAAGAATGAGGTATGTTTGAAATATATTTTTTAAAATTTTGATCTCATAAAAATAATATATATTTGCAAGTTGCTTAAAATTACTAGTTTTACAAATTTTCTATCATTAAAGTATTGTATATTAAATGTTATATATAGCTTTTAATATTTAAAAGTTCAATAGGTTATAAAATAGGTAGTACTGTGACATGTATAAAAAAACATTTAATTACATATATAATTAATTAAATATTAAAACCCTTTATATGAAATATCCCCGATATATCCCCCGATATATAAAAATCGACACGAAAACCCAAACCGACGTGTCCCCGACATCCGACATCTGCAACCTTGGATAGGACACAACTAACCCTAATCATTATATTCAAAAGAAAGAGCTCTCCGCCATCATCGTGCATTTTTATATCAAAGAGCTCAAGAATAGAGGAGAAATACTTTGAAGCCATTCAATCAATTATCTAGAAGAAAAGCCAAATCATCTTGTTGATTAAAAGGTTAATCATCTCTTTGCAAGAATATTTTAGAAGAAGCCGCTTCTGCAACAGGCTTCAAGAAGACTCACGCTAGTCAAGATAAACTATTATGAGTCTAAAGAATCTTTGTAATCAATTATCTCTTCTTCTATAGGATTTCTAAGGAAATCTGAGTGTAAGGTCTTTTGAGGCCTGAGTGTAGGATCTTATGTTTGGATCTGAGGTAGGTAACTTGGTGTAGTTCCTGAGGTAGGATTCAAGTTGAATCTGAGTTGTAGGAGTGGTAAAATCTGAGCTGTAGGATCCTGTGTTTGGATCTGAGGTAGGAAATCTGCTGTTATTCCTGAGTTGTGGGAGTCTTGGACTCTGAGGTGTAAGATATATTGGATCTGAGTTATTGGCAGAGTTGGCCTAGTCTAGCATACTGCTAGATGGATGGATGGGAAAGTGGAGTACCCATACTAGGCAACCACTATAAATTACTGTATTCTCTGTGGTGTGATTGTTCTTTCTGTGTAGATTTTTTTGAATATTTTCTAATAGTACAAAAGACTAAAAAGCTTTAAACACCTATTCATCCCCTAGATGACTAGACTACCCTAAACTTACAATCCTAATACATATCTACACTATTTTTTATAAACTTAAGTAAATGCACTAGATTGCAAGCATGACTGCTACAATGTTTTCCGTTTACTTGAAATACAAATTTAGTGCATTGTAGTTGCTTATCTTTACTTAATATATTCAATCATGCGTGTATTTGTTTAAAACAGTATTGAATTTTCAATCACTTGGATTCAAATTTCATACATCTTCGTACGTATCTTTCAACAAGTGGAATTCCTATTTTTCTAAAAAAAGGACATAGTCTAAATGCTTACTCTAATTTTTCCAATGTGTCTCCTACTCTTGCTCGATCATGCATATATTTTCAAAAAACATGTATTTCTCGAACATATGTCTTCTCCATACCATTCTTTCCTTTCATGCTTATTTCACCTCCACCCACTTTTGCTAATAACAAAAGGGGGAGAATAAATTGAGAAATCTTAAGATAGAGGGGGAGAATAAATCCAAAGATTCAGTGGGAGAATGAATCTAAATATTAAGGGGGAGAATACTCTTAGAAATATAGGGGGAGCAATTACATAGGAGGAGTGCATAAAATATGAACGCAAAAATTCCTTGTGTAAAACACAATTAAAATTATCTGATTTCTCATTAGTGGATTTATTTTTATCAAAAGGGGGAGATTATTGGAACATGGTTTTCCACACCTCTTTGGTTTGAGAATAACAAATCTCATATTGTATTTTATCAATCATGTTTTGTGTTTATAGCCTACAGGTACTCACAGGGATGACACTAGGATGCTACAAGCTGAATGGGGCACTGATCTAGGACAAAGATTAAAAGTGATCACTAACGTGTGGCGTTAGCTCTAATGCTGGCGTTAGTGGCTCGATGATATTGTCCCCGTGTTGGATTCAGGTCAAAACGACATGGAGACTTCTAGTTGACATGGAGTCTTCCTGACTAATGCATCATATTAGCGTCTCGACGACATGGAGCCTTCATGACGATATCGATGATGTTCTCGATGACATAGATCCTTCACGATGATATGGATGCTGGTCTCGACCACATGGATCCTCCACGATGTTATGGATGATGGTCAAGACGACATGGAAGATGGACACACATATGGATGTTAAATTTTTTGATTTGAATCGTTTAGGAGTAAGCAGGAGTTGCATCAACTGAGTTATAACCAAACAACCACAATGCCACATAGCAACACAAGAAACTTTATTGAATCACAAACTTCATTTACAGTGCGAGGTATACATGGCGAGATATGATTCATAAGAATCATGGAGGAGAGAAGAACAAAACACACCAAAACAAATCTGGCGGCTAGACAAGCTGAGACCGCACAGACTGCTCGACTCCAGAGATCGCCCGGCTTGACCTGAGACCGCGCAAACAGAAAACAGACAGACCGCCTGCACTGCAAGACTTCCACCTCAGACCGCACGAACTGGAGCTTTATTGAACGAAGAACTGAAGCTGTCGCCAGACCGCAGCTCAGATCGCCTAACCGCTAAAGGTCGCCTGATCGCTGAGCTCGCTGCGAACAGCACAAGAACGAACATAAACCAGTTTGCAGACAGACCGCTGCCGAACTGTTTATTCAAGCCGCTGGGAATCACCAAGGAAGGAGACCGCAACCTGCTGACCGCAAACCTGCGAACACAACAAACAGTGAACTCGCTTCCGAGACCGCCCGACCTGAAAAGTTGAGACCGCATGAATTAACCCAGGCTCAGTTTCTTACCGTTCTCGTTAATAATGACGGGCCATGCACCCCTATTTATAGGAGGGTAGACAGATGTCATCACCGCATAGGAGAGGTACAATCACCACCCGCCAGATCACCAGCGGTCTAACAAGGCAGACCGCGCGATCACACTACTTGGACAACCATCCGTCTAAGACAGCAGATCAGCAGACAGATCGCGCACAAGTCGCGCGAACACGAGACCGCGCACAAGCCGCACGGACACAAGTGTACTCCTTCCTTAGACCACCAGGAGCAAACCAAGAACCATCTGTCCGACTTCAGATAAGTCGCCAGATTGCCAACACAAGCCGCCCGGTTAGGCGGTAACATAAGAACAGACCACCCGGTCTTCCAACAAGGAAGACAAGCCAACTAAGCAGAACAACTCGGGAACAAACCGCAGCAATCAGAACAGACCGACCAATCAGCAGACCGCCAGAATAGACCGGCAGAGCTAGACCGGCAGATCACTAATACAGACCGTGCGGTCTCTGCGGTCACCCAAAATCAGACCGCCCGGTCACCTCCACTTCACTTCAATAATTTCAACAATGGAAGGATACTATTGCTCGGCAGTATCACTAATGTCGGGCGTTAGTATTGCCTAAAATAAAATGTTTCTTAAAGCGCAGAATCTCCTTCCCGGATTAAATATTCTTGCGCTCAAAATATTGTCTTAAGTGTTACCACCAGGCGTTATCAATACCGCTGGCGTTAGATGTCTTAATCTATAAAAAAAGCAATTTTCGATGCTCTCATTGCTGATAGAGGAACCATAACTCTAACATTCGAGCACTATGTGAGGGACCTTATTTCAGATGTTTGAGAGTACTCCCATATACAACTTCAAGATCAAAAGAAGTATATGTGAAAGAGGATTCATCACGCTTATTCATCCCGAAGAATAAATGCATCGACAACGCTGATCTCATGCATTCCTTCGCCATCTCCTTCAGAAATCTATATAGGGAGTTTTTACTTCATCTTGTATTTTCTTTTGTTTACCCGTAGAGAAATTTGCCCGTGTCAGCAACTAGGTCCATGTGTGGCTTAGGGAGAATTTGCCCGTGCTGGTAACTAGGTCCTTATATGTCTTGAGGTGAATTTGCCATGTGTGTTGGCGACTAGGTCTTGGGTTTAGATCTAAGGGCGGCCCGAGGCTTCATCTGGGGAGAGATTGGCTAAAGCCAACCGGTCCGTGGGAGAAGGGTCGGTATTGAAAACGAAAAAGGATTCTTCAATGTCACCTTGATTTCGAGCGTCATAGAGATCAATCATTTTGTAATCAATGTTTTATGAAATAAAATCACATCACTCATTGTTGTTCACTAATTGGATTTTTTTCTTCTTCATAAATGTTTTAAATAATATTTTCTATCGAAGTTTATAGTCAAAATATATTGCAAGGTTCATTAGTGTTCTATAAATCAATGAATTCAATCTCTGTGAGCTAGCGCCTAGTGGTAGCACTTACCGCCGACAGTATCAAAGAAAGTTTGAATTCCGCCTAAAAGTAACCTTCAATATAATCTTTTCTGCAAAATTAAAATAAAGTTTTTTATTAAATATCCCGAAACTACTTTATTTATCAAGAATATTTTAAATTAGTAAAATATTAAAAACCCTTATTCACCCCCCTCTAAGGGTGATAGTAGATCCAACAACATATTGAGGTGACTATTTCGGTTGAGGATCATGGTAGATATCATAATCGTAAACAAAAAATCACAATAAATAATATATGTGTATATAATAGTATCATGGAATTCTTATATGTATTACTGGTCGTACGGATCACGCGGTGCAAATATCGAAGGAAGTGCAACGAAAATGTACCGATTGAATTAATAAAGTGTATTAGTAAGATATCGTACCCATGGGGAACACATAGTGAAGTACCCAAAATTTCAATATTGAACACTAGATAAGTGAATCAAAATTTGGCGTGAGAGATTTCTCCACACTACTTCTAGATTGAACAAGGATTGGGGAGAAACAGGAAAAGTCCAACCAACCATCATTCAAGCAAAGTAAAACACATAAATTTTCATAAAAATGAAGGTATGAACAGGTATGGTTCATACAATGCAAGAAAATTGTAAAGAAGTTTATAACCATAAAGATAAGGTGAATCCTTGAGCATTCAAGGTTTGGGCAAAGTGAGGATGAAGATACAGAGGCAAAAGTGATTATTTTCCTCAGGTATCAGAGTAGAATAGTTTGTTATCAATCCGCTTCTCTTGCAATCCTCGACTGCCGCCCGATGTCTGGGAGGAGGTGTCACCAATCTCATAAATTACCCATTTTCTCTCCAAGTGATCCCACCTCCATGTCTTCTTATTTACTCCTTGCTTACATAGGCTCAAAGAAACCTAAGCATTAAGCTTTGGTTGGTTGGAGGAAGTCACTTTGACTAGGAAGAACGACCAAGAGAATGGAAAAAATACTCTTCAAGAAACCTGAAATTTGTATCTATAGCCTTCAAAAAATGATCGTGCGCATTCAATGAATGTTTTGGAGGGAAAACATGCACCGCTGAAAAGGCAAGGTTCCATTAGGATAATGCACACGGTCGTGTCGCTAAATGCACACCAACCCGAAAATCAGAAATTATTATCAACAGCCTACTCATATGTGGGGGCAAGGTCGTGCGTGAAGAAGCACACAAGTGGAAGATTGAACTCAGTTTTCCAAGCAGAAATATAGATACCCTCCCATGTGCGGGTGCACGATTATGCATGAAGAAGCGAACGGGCAGAAGATCAAACTTAGTTTTTTAGTAGAAATCTGGGTTTGGTCGCGCATGATCATGCGTTGATGGAGCACCATCGTGTGCCTGGACAGTTGATGCATAACTAATCAACGCATGTCTACTAGCTAGGGTCTACGAGCATGCACAAAATAATGCACAATCATGCATGTTTACATAAAAAACACAAATGTACATAATGAAAGGGGAAGTTGGGGGATGCATGATCGTGAACATAAAAGTGCAAAGTCGTTCCCCTTATACCGAGTCTTAGAATTTGTCTCAAATGCTTCCAAATGATCAAGAATTCCTGTCTTCTACTCTGGATAGGCTCCTGAAATAGAAATTGGCAAGTACATGTAATATCCAACGATAATGTCATAAAGTAAAGGGAATCATCTGTAAAATTGACTAAAAGACAATCTAAAATAGTTATACAAAACGTACACATCAATTGCCTGGTTGGGAAGGTTCTTCATCTTATTCATGAGTATTACGAGATGTATTAGAGAGAGAAGTTTGTTTTGAAGTCCTAACTGGTAAATTGTTTGAGTTTATTATTATAAATATAATTGTCATATACTATTTATGTTAATTACTATTTTTCAATGTATAACAAGTGTTACCTTGTTGATGTTGGTTACACAAATGATCCAGTGTTTCTTGCCTCATATCGTTCGACACGTTATCACCTTAAGGAGTGGTCAAACCAAGGTAATAATGATACAAATTATAAAAAAATATTCAATGTAAGGCATGCTAAAGAAAGAAATATGATTGAGAGAATGTTCAAGTTGTTGAAGAAACGATGGACTATATTATGACAACCATCATTCTTCAAGATCGGAGTGCAGATATGAGATATTGTATTTAGTGAGTGTTCATTTTGTAGAAATATAATCTAATAATGCATTTGTAGGCGATAAATACATGTTGCATATTACACAATTTCTTAGTTGATACGAGATTAAAGAGTGATGCATAATTGCTTAACGAGGTTGACTCTGAATTACTTGCAGAAGAGCCAGGAGAAGACTTCTACAATTATGTTGATGTTATTAATCCAATCTAAGTGACACTTAAGTGGACAAATTTCAGAGATGTTTTGGCTATAAATATGTTTAATGAATATCAAAATCATCATTTATGTTAGACTGTTAAATTATTTTACTTTACTTTTGATGTTGCTCTTACTTGTTTACCATACATGTTAAACAATTAAACTATTCTATGATTACTATTGATGTACTTATGCGTATAATTTGAATTCAATGTATTTGAACATGATTACTTTTTGTGTACTTCAAAATTACAACTTACAATCATTTCTACATTTACTAACTTCATAGTATATTTTCTATAAAAAAATACAGTGCATAACATAGATAAGGGCACCACTAAGATTGGAGGCAGGACTGAGCAGTCTTACATGCATTGGACGGATGAAATGGATACCGCACTTTCGAATGCTTTGTTAGAGCAACACAACTTATGACATAAAACACCAAATGATTGGAAAAATTTTGATTTTACAACTGCAATGATTGTCTTGAAAAATATTTATGGTGTTGATACCAGTAATGAGAAGGTGATGGCGCACCACAAGACATGGAACAAGAACTACGTAGAAGTGAGTGCTATGCTGGACACGAGAGATTTTGGATGGAATTGGGAAAGAAATATTGTGAAAGTTGAGAGTAAAAAAGTCCGCGCAAATTATGTGAAAGTATATGTTTGTGGTATTTATTTACTTTAATAGAGCATTATGATAATGATTGTAAAATTTTTAAATAATGCATAATCATCCTGGAGTTACACATTATAAAGAAACAGTTATTGTAAATTGGTCTGATTTGGATGTGCTATGTGGTACTGATAAAGCTACTGGTAGTAATGTAGTGACCGCTACAGAAATGATAAACGAGATCGATGCATTCAATTGCCTAACATAGTACTAATACACATGAGCGACCTAGAGTGGATGGCGAAGGAAGCACCAGAAGGAGGAAGAAGAGAGCTATTATTGGTGTTGATATAGTGTGGCGGCCATAGATAATTTGGCAAATTCCTTGCATATAATAGTAGCTTATTCTTACATTTATTGAGCAATGTTGATGGCATATATGCCACACTTGCTTAGATGTCTAGTTTGGAAGAACATGAATTGTTGATGGTCATGAATATGCTTAGTTATGATAGTATCAAGCATGACATATTCATGACTCTATCAAATAACTTGAAGGGTGATGACTAAGGATGCATTTTAATCATTAATTTTATTTTCTTATTTAAGAAACCAGCATATGTCGGTCTCCAGCCCGGATGAAAAATGGTGAGGGTTGTGTTAGGTAGACGACCATTGAAAAATTTAGTCACCCTTATGAATATGGATCATTTGAGAAATTATGCAAAAGCAAGGTTGTTCCCCCAAAGGAACGCGTCGTATGGTCTGAATGCGGCATCTTGGCAAGGACCGCTACATCTCCAGGACTTGAGTGTAGTGTTAAATATGCAAGAGTCCTCGTCGTATGGTCAAAATGTGGCGTCTTGGGAAGGACCACTTCACCTCCAAAAGGGTTTGAGTGTAGTGTTAAATAGGCAAGAACCCTCACTCATTAGACGACCTAGGAAAGTAGATCGTAGGATCTGTGATCGACTTAGGTTTGGAAGTTGGAATATAGGTACGCAAATGGGAAAATCGATGGAAGTAGTTGTTACAATGATTAGGAGAAGGATAAATATCTTATTCTTGCAAGAGACTAGATAGGTGAGTGAGAAAACTAAATTTTTAGACAATTCAGGTTTTAAATTATGGTACACAGGAAAAAAGAAAACAAGCAATGAAGTAAGTAATATTGTTGATACTACTTGGAGGGATGAGGTTATTGGGGTAAGTAGAAAAGATAATAGAATCTTAGCTCTTAAATTGGTCATAGGAATGAAAATTATTAAAGTGATAAGTGCTTATGCGCCACAAATAGGATTAGGTGAAGCTATTAAAGTGCAATTTTGGGAAAACTTAGATGATTTAGTATGAGAAATCTCACAAAGAGAGAAGATATTCATAGGAGGAGACTTAAATGGACATATAGGGGAGGAAAATACAGATTACACAGCCGTTCATAAAGGATTTGTGTATGGAGATAGAAATGAAGAAGGAAGAACAATTTTAGACTTTGCCATAACACATGAGCTAATTGTGAAAAATATGTTTTTCATGAATAGAGAAGAACATTTAATTACGTTTAAAAGTGTTAAGTCACAAATTGATTAATTTATGACTCGCAAAATGGATAAAATAATTTGTAAGGATTGTAAAGTCATACTATGAGAAAATTTGACAACACAACATATGTTAGTGGTGTTTGAAATACAAATTAAATAAACTAAATTTAAAACAGACAAAAGTGTTGCCAAAAATTCGGTGGTGGAATTTGATCATAGAAAAATAAGTTGTTTTCAAGATAGCAGTTATGGAACAACTAGTTCATGACCCTTATGTCGATCATAGGGTCTCATGAGAAGTTATGTCTTCACAATTAAGAATAAGTGGAAAGAACGCAATTTGAGAATCAAAAGGTCGTGCTCTCCCAAATAAAGAATCTTGGTGGTGGAAAGAGGAAGTGTAAGAGAAAGTGAGGGCAAAGAAAGAGGGACAACTATAAAACACTTTACGGTTGTAGTAATGATGAAAACTTGGCAAGGTATAAAGTCGTCAAGAAAGAAGCTAAACATACAGTAAATAAAGCAAGAAGTAAGCTTATGAAGAATTTTATAAGTGACTAGATACCAAAGATGGAGAGTGTGACATATATAAAATTGCTCGAGCTAGAGAGAGGTAGAAGAGATTTAAGCCAAGTTAAATGCATAAAGGATGAAACATATATAATTTTGATAGATGATGTGACTATTAAAGAGCGATGAAAAACATACTTTTACCAACTCTATAATGAAACAAAAGACAATGAACTGAACTTGGAAGAGTTAAGTAAATCAGAGGAGTATTTATAGGAACATAATGTTTTATCATAAATTTCAAGTATCAGAGGTAAATGATGCTCTAAAGAAGATGAAAAATGAAAAAGCGGTTGGGCCAGACGATATACCCATCAAAGTATGAAAATGTCTAGAGAAAGAAGGAATTTTGTGGCTTACAAGTTTCTTCGATAAGATAATGAAGTCAAAGAGGATGCCAAACCAATGGAGAGAAAGTATCTTGGTACCTTTGTATAAGAACAAGGAGATATACAAAATTGTGTTAATTATATAGGAATTAAATTAATAAGGCATACCATGAAACTATGTGAACGAGCAATAGAAAGAAGAGTAAGACGTGAGACTAGCATCTCAGAGAATCAATTTGGATTCATGTCAGGGTGGTCAACCATGGAAGTTATTGTAAGACCCCCCTCCCGGAACACAAAACACGGCCGAGGGAAGTCTTATGCCCAGAACAGCCACCTTGAGGTAGCGTCAGCACACGGGCTAACCTGTACCACAAGACGCCTATTCTGCCGGCTATTACCAATATCATTTGCCAACCCATCAATATATTTAATATTTTCAAGAGTCCATAATTCACAAAGTATAAATGTCCACAAAATATATAAATGATAGGAAGCGAAAAGAGCTCCCAAATATACGAGAATAAGGTATAGCGGAAGTCTACAACAAGAACTACAATCCCTCACAACCGTATCAGAAGGTGTTGTTGCAAAAGCTGCAACATGTCTCCAAGTCCTATCACTCTGATCTGTCCGGTACTGCTCCAGCTGGGTGTGCTCCTAAAAATAGTTGTGTAACAACCGTTAGTCATAAAGACTAATTGGCTTCACATTCTCTCACCCTGGCGACTCTTAGGCACCGTGAGGAAGGAAAGGAAGAAAAGCTGCAATATAACAGTATGTACAATATGCAGGTGACAAGGAGGTACTACTAACCTAGCAGTTATATATCAACACCTAACAACATGTATATATATACATCAAACACCTTTCTAGCAAATCTATTATAATAATTCAAGGGCTACTATGAAGCCGAGCAGTATATATATAAACGAGCGTCAAAGTGAGTATACACACGCAGTTATAAAAGAGTCTAAGCAGCTGGGAGAGTAAACCAGAGTAGTTATAAAGTAAACTAGATCAAGTAAAGAAACAACTAGAGTAGCTATGGAAGTAACCTCGACTTATGTGTGTATACATACAAACACATAAGCTAAGGGATCTGGCAAGAAGTAAACTCATAGTATAAAAGAGCCCATACTAATTTATACAATGAGGTCTCTGTTTTATGCAAGTATGTCATGCCATGATGTGCAATGCAGTGATGCAACTCACGCACACGACTCTGTACGTACAGACCTTTTGTAGTTCCCTCTGTTTGAGTGTGTCAACTCAGGTACCCAGTTGAGGCAAATAGGGCAGTGGACCGGGCTGTCCACTTCTAGGCATGTGTAACACCACCCAACCTAGACCTTTGTACGCCCCTAAGAACACACAAGGTATCAACATACTATCTGGTAAGCACCACCACTATCCCTCTATTCGAGTCTCCGCTCAGGTACCCAGTTGAGGCAACGGGGCAGTGGACCGGGCTGTGCACTTCTAGGCTTGTGTAACACCACCCAACTTAGACCTTTGTATGCCCCTAAGAACACACAGGGTATTTGCGTACTACTTGATACAACAATGCCTCTAAGTGAAACACCAAACTCTTGGCTCGGAGGACTCGACCAGTCCTCCTTATAAAACATAGAACCTACCTTTTGCAGGACAACCCCAGTCTTCCTTATATCCCGATCCTACCGCTCGCAGGACTAACTCATGCTCTTAAGCAAGCAAGGGCTCCAAACCGAGTCCCTTCCCACTTTAACTTAGGATGTCGACCCATCCTAATCACTATACCAAGCCCTCAATGCTTCCCGTAGGGAGTTAGCATACTCTAAGCAGAGAGATACACAAGTCCTGAAATTTCACTACATACGACCCTAACCTAAGGACTACTTGTGCACAATATCATATCCTCAAACTAAAGATCGATGCCTAAGCTCGACTTTTAGTCAAGGGTTATTTATCATCCAACTCTGTTAGATTCAACATATATATTTAAATGCTAATTCATTCTACGCCATCAATCGTTCATCACATCCGAACGCTTGGGTAAAAAGAGTGGTTTTACAATGTAGTTATTCATCTATCGACACATCACGAACAGTATGATCCCCAGGTGCATATCCCGACATCGTATAAAATATTCCTCTACATTAATGGCAACTCGTATGTCTTATAAGTCAGCATTAGTTGACTGGTGTGAGTGTATAAAAAGCTGATCATAACATTGATATTTACAAGTCCCATATCATGGAAGAATCAACCATGAAGTAGAGGGTTAAGTATTTTAATTCTACGAGTACAGTCAAGTCGTGTATTACCCTCATGAGAACATGTACAACCAACCTCCAATTAGCAAGTTTTAGGTTCATTACATGATTTGCCCCAATATTTAGATCAATCACCTCCAATATCGTATTAGAATCATAATAATAACCTTTACATACAATGTAAATCGGAGCACTGTTCAAATCACTACTTGCCTAAAGTCTCATGCCATACTTATTGTCCTAGAGCATCACCAAACAAGTAATTAATCAAGTGGCTATATCAAACCCAAGACTTCTAAAATTCCTACTATATGTCATGGTTAGCATCTTGAGCATTTACACCATATCTCAGCTCATTTGGAATAGTCATGATAACAACTTACGACACAAAAATTTAATAACATAAAATTGACAAAATCACATCAAACCTATCTCCAAAATTATGAAATTTAAGAGAGGTGTTCATATTGTCATCAAACATTTATCTACCAATTACAAACATCTTCCGATAAACAAAACAAGGTAAATCGCCAAATTAATATGAATCCGTACGCCTTCCTCGCCGCGCGCTAAACATATTATTTATCAGTAACTAATATAAACTACACGGATCTATGTGTTTATCAAACAACGTCTGGTCATTTCTTCCTCCAGCCTGGGGCTGTGAATTGCCCGACCTGGAGTCTAATAAAACTCCCACATCATCCACCTTATTTCCCATTCGACCAACCAACACCACCGCCCCTTTCTCATATATGAGGTGCATCGACGGGCGGCGAATCGGTGACCGGAGGTGATCGGAATAAATAATCAGAACACAGATTTCAGCCATCCCTCCATGGCTTGCTCTTAAATCAACTCAATTGAGTTCGATGTCTCGCCTAATTTGATCTAAGAAACTAGCACCAAGGGAGAGGGGAGGAAGCTCACCGAGTGTCCATGCATGCTACCCAATAGCCGCGTATGCGGAATTTGTCCGTCCCTCCCGGTCATGGCTGGATCTCGCCGATCTGGATCTCGTCGGACGTCGCCGAAGTGGTAACGACCTCTTTGAGTGGGCTGTTTTGGTTTGGAGAGCGAGGGCTCGCTGTTTTTGGTCTTCGGAAGAGGAGATCTCACCAAAGAGGAGCTTGGCCATGGGAGAGGTGGTCGGAGCTTGTAGAGGTGCGGCCATGGAGGAAGCTCGCCGGAGATTTCGGCCATGAAAGGGGCGGCTTTGCCCGAAGAGAATATGGACCTCGCTGGAGAAAGAGATCGCCGCTTGGAAGCTCACCGGAAGCGCCGACCAAAGAGGAGAGTTGTAGAGAGAGAGATCGGAGGAGAGGAGGGAGATCAGATCTGGAGATTGGATCGGCCATGGCGATAGAGAGACAGAGAGAGAGAGAGAGAGAGAGAGAGAGGCGCCGACCGCGAGGAGGGCTGCGCCGGAGTCGTGAGGTGAAGGAGGAGGGGTTGCCGGAGCTCGGAGTTGGCCTTGCCAAAGGTGGCGCGCCGGAGGGAGGAAGAGGGATCGGGGAGACCCTCTGGCTGACGGCGCAAGGGAGGAGGGAAGGGGATCGGGTAATGTAATTCTAACATAACTTATAATATATATATATATAATATATATTATATAATAATAATAATAATAATATTATTATTATTATTATTTGCATTAAACGCTCATATCTCGTCTTAGAGGACTTGAAAATTGTCCCGGACGGGCTGGCTTTGATCGTCTCGTCGACACGCATCCTCCGGGATGATCCGAGATCAATTCCGAGTTCGTTTGCTCATTTTATGCTTGTCGGAGCATTTGCGGCCAAATTTGACTTAAACGTGAAAACTGACCAAATGACGTCGGAATTGCGAACGGATAGATTCGTTGATCTCGTACTATTATTTCGAGTCTAACAAGACTGATTGTGGTCGATTGAGAGGTAGTTTCGCCTATTTCCCCGCTTTGGATAAATATGCTATTCGCAGACCACATTATAATTTCGCCGATTCTCATCAGAATCGAGCGCGGACAGTTTCGTTGAACTCTTATAGGCTTCACGAGTCTAACAAACCTGACTGGGGTGAATTCCGAGACCGTCTGCTGCATACCGCCTTTTGAATAAATACGCTATTCGTAGACCGTGTCATTTGAGCTAACGTACATACTATAATTCCTTCAAGGCGGTACGCCTCCTTCGAGTTTTATCGCTCAAGTTATGCTCTCCGGACGGCTCGGATCCCGATACAGCAAACATCGGGACAAAGAATAGAACTGGTACTCGCCGCATTCGCCGAGTGCACTTCCCCGGCTCAGGTGCAAGCCTGGCCCTCAGTACACTCCGAGCCCGAGTCAACTCGCTTGACTCAAAAACGCGCACAAGGGGTCTAGCTCAAATCGGGATGTTACAAATCCAATAAACGAAGAAATAATTTCGTCCCCGAAATATTAGGTTGAGGCTATGAGGATTTTCTGGATGAGAGTAAAATATACTCATCATATTCATTCATGGGCACTTCAACCATAATAATTTCAAGCTTATATATGCATTCTCACTTGTTGTGATTTATACATAGAAACTAGATTGCTCTCGCACTCTTGCCTGGTGAAGTCATACGAACTAGTAATGACACACACTATTTCAAAAATCACTACATCAGTCTAACTGATTATGTTGTGATTTAATCTCAAGCACACAACATACAAGGGAACATTTAGCAAGGACTTGGTGTGAATGACATCAAGCAGGCTATTTATTTATAAAACCATGATGCAACAGGCTACCACTACCAACATCTATCGCTGTACAGGTTCTACGAACCAACAAGACTGCCGAGCCACCAGCTCGTTTACACGTTGCAGGACTAGATCTCAAAACACTATATCTCTATAGCAAGTGTCATCAACAGTTGTCTTGCATCAATATCATATCTGCCTGCCATGAGTCGCCAACATACATCCTCGGTAATTTTATTTAATTTACAATATCATCACATTATGTACGCAAACCAGTGCATAGACACCACTGATGTGAATTTGTTAACTTAACAACCACGTTGCAAGACCTTGGCGCTAAGAGTGCTACGATTTAAACTAGTTATCCTAAATAAGACACTTTTAAATACACCTCTTTGATCAACAATCATATACAACTCCAACTCGACAAATTTCAAGGCGTCCCCCAAAATTTATCACGCGGTCGTCTAACCGACCATTGATCACTGAGAGGCACTACAACACTATCAAGAGGATTCAAGTTTTCACTTAACCACACCCAAGAGGTTCTAATGATAGAACTCATGCTATCAGAACCCAATGACTACCACCAAGTCCTTAAGTCATCCAAGCACTTGCTAGGATCCGACTAGTGCATAGCAGCACTCGAGGACTGCCAACTCAAGTCATTACCATCACATCAGGATATCATCGCATCCTTCACATAGTATTGACATCCATCTAAAACCATGCTAAGTTTTACTCAACGTTACCCACAAAGGTCCTAATTGGCACACAACATGATGTATTCATGTCCTCCATTACCCAGCTATATGGTTTATCCAGGAGTTCATGTATGAAAACTCGACAAGCTCGGTGTATATCCCAAAAGGTTTTAGATCACCATTTCTCCTTGGTCTACTTCTCCGCATAACCTTCGATCAGAGTGAAGACATAACCATCCTTTAGGTACTCACCTCTGTTATTCTGGTAGGGGACTCAATGTAATCTACAACTTGGTGTTTAACCAACCACCTTGCTTAAAAGTGCTCATTCATCAAGGAGTACCTAATTCTAATATCGTCGACTTGTAACGACTTAGATGAGAAAACACCATTATAACAAGGCTAAGTGAAGCAGTCTACAAATATTTTTAACTCCCAGTGAAACCTCAATTGGTCCATTAGCTAGGCCAATAAACGAAGAAATAGGGTTAGCCCCCATACACCTAAGTTATGTTTCTTCGACCACCAGTATGGTACATTCACCCCCTGTATGCACACCGGCCCTATGGGCATGCCATCCTCGATTAGTTGTTCTACCATATAAGCACTTAAATAACAGTTCCTGGGACCTATTAAAGTGTTATAGGCCCTCAAAGCTACCATTTTCAACAACCTTTCTAGGGGTCGACATGCTCCCGACTACAAAATGGTCACTTTCTAGACTCGCAGTCTTATTGGATGCAAACTACAGAGAGGAGCACCACATTGTGGGTATGAACATCAAACTTAAAAGTCTCTTACTGCCACAACAGTAGACAATAAGCACTACTTCTAACCGTGATACTAGTCACGAGTTGCTCTCACTATAAGGGGGTCTTAACATTTATCATGTGGTTTCACTATATCTACTGTTGATAATTAAAATTTATTTCCCAAAATCATGAATCTTTCTAAAGACGATCATGATATTTTCGATTTATGTGTTTTGACTCGCCATATCATCATATTTATAGTAAAAAGATTCATACATATAGTATACATATTCCAAATTTAGCAAGTGACTGGCTAACTTTTAACTTTTGGGAGGCAAGGATACTTCCAATGTCATGTCATGGCAAAATATTTATGTGTTTAATCATCAAGAATTTCCACCATTCATCTTTTGGTTCATAAAACAATCAAGTTTGCATTCACCTCATTTCACTTGCCATGATGATATCCTATCTCAATCCACAAATCCCCAACATGATGTTATTGCCTCAAGAATTTAAGCTTGGACAAATTTATATTTTCAATGATTCCCAAAAATCAACAATTGTTCGACTTGTGATGTTTTAATAATTTATCTTAGTGATATTTCAAACCATCGTTGCAGGCTTAGAGGAAGGTATATCTATCACTTCCTTCTAAGAGCACAAGGACCCGAGTTAGGTATTACTTTGGTCCAACCTAGATCATAGTTACACTTGCACCGAGTTCAGAATTCGTGCCGAATTTCTTTTGGGATCCAGATAGTTCCATTTAAAGGGCCTCTTACTGTAAACTTAAACCTTGTCTCATTGTCGGGTTATGGTATCGAGCCTCTAGAAATCTACCTTGCCAAGGTAATAATATTATACATAACCCTTATTTGTTCGTATATAGCGTATAAACTCCAAAGTTGCCCACAATCGCCGCTAGAGATTGCTAATGACATGCTTATTCCATGATAAACATTTGAGATTTTAAATCACTTAACAAGTCATACTATCCTTGTCATCTTCATAAATCAAACGTAGTCAAATCAATGAAGCCACATTCATTTTTTGCCTTTTACTAGTCGCTTTGGATCTATTAATTTTCCCTAACATCCCTTTAACATACAAGTCATTGCAAATTTCCTAACCTCCTGGGATGGTTGATCATTAAACCACTCGTACATATACAAACTTCATTATATCATCATGATGGTACATATTTTCATCAAGTACCAAGCTATAATGTCATCAAAAGTTAAGTATAGATCGATACGGATATTTACCAAAAGGGTTAACTTACTACTTTCCTCATTTTCTTATTCTCATAGTCTTAAAATAGTGTAGGGAGCAAATACTCATCCTTGAAGTACTATCATTTGTTATTCTGCTAGTAAAATTCATCGATCCCAACTTGACATTAGTAGTCCACCTTGCCAAAGATGAACTACTTTATCAAGTACCATCAATTTCAATTGTTGAAAATTTGTGAAGATTCTCAAATCCCAGAGAAACCCCAATTGGTAACACTGACCCAATAAACGAAGAGATAAGCCCACCGTAATTCTTGGGCAGAGTCTCTTCGATCACTAACGTGGTACATCCATCCCCTATAAGCACACATCCTTAGGGCATATAATTCTCGACCTGGAGTTTCAGCTCGACGATTACTGATACAATCTTTTCTTTAGGCCTATAGATCTACCATTTACAACAACTTTTTTTTTGGGTCAACATGTGACCAAGTCAAAAGAGATGGGCTTCTTCTAAGATTAAGATTCTTATTCAACCTCTGGTATTTATCATGGTAATAGCTTCACTATGATCAAGATGGAGAGTATTAAGTTATCAATTAGACTTACGAATCTCTTACTACTCTAGTTAGTAGATTATAGGCACAAATTCTCCTCTGGATGGTTTTATTAGTTTGGGTAAGATGATGGTATCACTTAATGAATGTAGTAGGAATATCAAAGTATAAGACTTGAGCACATACTCTTGCAATAAACTCTTCCCTGAACCACTTGGGTATTCACATAACTCAACCAAGTCTATACTTGAGGTTGATTCTTAGACTAGGATGCGCCACAAAACATGTTGGTAGGTCAAAATAAGGTGGTGTCCTAGTTAGGTTGGCACTCGTTCTAAGGATTAGTGGACATACTTAGAGTGAATCCCATATGGGCACACCATAGCTTCCGCTGCATCAGTTTGTCCTTAAACTGAATGACCGAGAACGGGTGGTGTCATGGGTTAATGGACTTCTTTATCTCAGGATCGTTGCGGCTCTAATACCATTTGTAAGACCCCCCTCCCGGAACACAAAACACGGCCAAGGGTAGGCTTATGCCCAGAACAACCGCCTTGCGGTAGCGTCAGCACACAGGCTAACCTGTACCACAAGACGCCTATTCTGCCGGCTATTACCAATATCATTTGCCAACCCATCAATATATTTAATATTTTTAAGAGTCCATAATTCACAAAGTATAAATGTCCACAAAATATATAAATGAAAGGAAGCGAGAAGAGCTCCCAAATATACGAGAATAAGGTATAGCGGAAGTCTACAATAAGAACTACAATCCCTCACAACCGTATCAGAAGGTGTTGTTGCAAAAGCTGCAACATGTCTCCAAGTCCTATCACTCTGATCTGTCCGGTACTGCTCCAGCTGGGTGTGCTCCTAAATAGTGGTGTAACAACCGTTAGTCATAAAGACTAAGTGGCTTCACATTCTCTCACCCCGGCGACTCTTAGGCACCGTGTGGAAGGAAAGGAAGAAAAGCTGCAATATAACAGTATGTACAATATGCAGGTGACAAGGAGGTACTACTAACCTAGCAGTTATATATCAACAACTAACATGTATATATACATCAAGCACCTTTCTAGCAAATCTATTATAATAATTCAAGGGCTACTATGAAGCCGAGCAGTATATATATAAACGAGCGTCAAAGTGAGTATACACACGCAGTTATAAAAGAGTCTAAGCAGCTGGGAGAGTAAACCAGAGTAGTTATAAAGTAAACTAGATCAAGTAAAGAAACAACTAGAGCAACTATGGAAGTAACCTCAACTTATGTGTGTATACACACAAACACATAAGCTAAGGGATCTGGCAAGAAGTAAACTCATCGTATAAAAGAGTCCATACTAATTTATACGATGAGGTCTCTGTTTTATGCAAGTATGCTATGCCATGATGTGCAATGCAATGATGCAACTCACGCACACGACTCTGTACGTATAGACCTTTTGTAGTTCCCTCTGTTTGAGTGTGTCAACTCAGGTACCCAGTTGAGGCAAACAGGGCAGTGGACCGGGATGTCCACTTCTAGGCTTGTGTAACACCACCCAACCTAGACCTTTGTAGGCCCCTAAGAACACACAGGGTATCCACGTACTATCTGGTAAGCACAACCTCTAGCCCTCTATTCGAGTCTCCGCTCAGGTAGCCAGTTGAGGCAACGGGGCAGTGGATCGGGCTGTCCACTTCTATGCTTGTGTAACACCACCCTACCTAGACCTTTGTACGCCCCTAAGAACACACAGGGTATTCGCGTACTACTTGATACAACAATGCCTCTAAGTGAAACACCAAACTCTTGGCTCGGAGGACTCGACCAGTCGTCCTTATATAACATGGAACCTAACTTTTGCAGGACAACCCCAGTCCTTCCTTATATCCCGAGCCTACTGCTCGCAGGACTAACTCATGCTCTTAAGCAAGCAAGGGCTCCAAGCCGAGTCCCTTCCCACATTAACTTAGGATGTCGACCCACCCTAATCACTATACCAAGCCCTCAATGCTACCCATAGAGAGTTAGCATACTCTAAGCAGAGAGATACATAAGTCCCGAAATTTCACTACATACGACCCTAACCTAAGGACTACTTGTGCACAATATCATATCCTAAAACTAAAGATCGATGGCTAAGCTCGACTTTTAGTCAAGGGTTATTTCTCATCCAACTCTGTTAGATTCAACATATATATTTAAATGCTAATTCATTCTATGCCATCAATCGTTCATCACATCCGAACGCTTGGGTAAAAAGAGTGGTTTTACAATGTAGTTATTCATCTATCGACACATCACGAATAGTATGATCCCCAGGTGCATATCCCGACATCGTATAAAATATTCCTCTACATTAGTGGCAACTCGTATGTCTTATAAGTCAGCATTAGTTGACTGGTATGAGTGTATACAAAGCTGATCATAACATTGATATTTACAAGTCCCATATCATGGAAGAATCAACCATGAAGTAGACGGTTACGTTTTCTAATTCTACGAGTACAGTCAAGTCGTGTCTTACCCTCACGAGAACTTGTACAACCAACCTCCAATTAGCAAGTTTTAGGTTCATTACATGATTTGCCCCAATATTTAGATCAATCACCTCCAATATCGTATTAGAATGATAATAATAATCTTTTCATACACTGTAAATCGAAGCACTGTTCAAATCACTACTTGCCTAAAGTCTCATGCCATACTTATTGTCCTAGAGCATCACCAAACAAGTAATTAATCAAGTGGCTATATCAAACCCAAGACTTCGAAAATTCCTACTATATGTCATGGTTAGCATCTTGAGCGTTTACACCATATCTCAGCTCATTTGGAATAGTCTTGATAACAACTTACGACACAAAAATTTAATAACATAAAATTGACAAAATCACATCAAACCTATCTCCAAAATTATGAAATTTAAGAGAGGTGTTCATATTGTCATCAAACATTTATCTACCAATTACAAACATCTTCCGATAAACAAAACAAGGTAAATCGCCAAATTAATATGAATCCGTACAACTTCCTCGCCGTGCGCTAAACATATTATTTATCAGTAACTAATATAAACTACACGGATCTAAGTGTTTATCAAACAACGTCCGGTCATTTCTTCCTCCAGCCTGGGGCTGTGAATTGCCCGACCTGGAGTCTAATAAAACTCCCACATCAGCCACCTTATTTCCCATCCGACCAACCAACACCACCGCCCCTTTCTCATATATGACGTGCATCGACGGGCGGCGAATCGGTGACCGGAGGTGACCAAAATAAATAATCAGAACACAGATTTCAGCCATCCCTCCATGGCTTGCTCTCAAATCAACTCAATTGAGTTCGACGTCTCGCCTAATTTGATCTAAGAAACTAGCACCAAGGGAGAGGGGAGGAAGCTCACCGAGTGTCCATGCATGCTACCCAATAACCGCGTATGAGGCATTTGTCCATCGCTCCCGTTCATGGCCGGATCTCGCCGATCCGGATATCGTCAGACGTCGCCGAAGTGGTAACGACCTCTTTGAGTGGGCTATTTTGGTTTGGAGAGCGAGGGATCGCTGTTTTCGGTCTTCGGAAGAGGAGATCTCGCCAAAGAGGAGCTTGGCCATGGGAGAGGTGGTCGGAGCTTGTAGAGGGGCGGCCATGGAGGAAGCTAGCCGTAGATTTCGGCCATGAAAGGGGCGGCTTTGCCCGAAGAGAATATGGACCTTGCTGGAGAAAGAGATCGCCTCTTGGAAGCTCACCGGAAGTGCCGACCAAAGAGGAGAGTTGTAGAGAGAGAGCGGAGGAGAGAAGGGAGATCAGATCTGGAGCTTGGATCGGCCATGGCTAGAGAGAGAGAGAGAGAGGGGGAGAGAGGGAGAGAGAGAGAGAGAGACGCCGACCGCGAGGAGGGCTGCGCCGGAGTCGTGAGGTGAAGGAGGAGAGGTTGCCGGAGCTCGGAGTTGGCCTTGCCGAAGGTGGCGCGCCGGAGGGAGGAAGAGGGATCGGGGAGACCCTCTGGCTGATGGCGCAAGGGAGGAGGGAAGGGGATCGGGTAATGTAATTCTAACCTAACTTATAACATATAATAATAATAATAATAATAATAATAATAATATTATTATTATTATTATTATTATTATTATTTGCATTAAACGCTCATATCTCGTCTTAGAGGGCTCGAAAATTGTCCCGGACGGGCTCGCTTTGATCGTCTCGTCGACACGCATCCTCCGGGATGATCCGAGATCAATTCCGAGTTCGTTTGCTCATTTTATGCTTGTCGGAGCGTTTGCGGCCAAATTTGACTTACACGTGAAAACTGTCCAAATGACGTCGGAATCGGGAACGGATAGATTCGTTGAACTCGTACTATTATTACGAGTCTAACAAGACTAATTGTGGTCGATTGAGAGGTAGTTTCGCCTATTTCCCCGCTTTGGATAAATATGCTATTCGCAGACCACATTATAATTTCGCCGATTCTCATCAGAATCGAGCGCGGACAGTTTCGTTGAACTAGTATAGGCTTCACGAGTCTAACAAACCTGACTGGGGTGAATTCCGAGACCATCTACTGCATACCGCCTTTTGAATAAATACGTTATTCGCAGACCGTGTCATTTGAGCTAACGTACGTACTATAATTCCTTCAAGGTGGTACGTCTCCTTCGAGTTTTATCGCTCAAGTTATGCTCTCCGGACGGCTCGGATCCCGATACAGCAAACATCGGGACAAAGAATAGAACTGGTACTCGCCGCATTCGCCGAGTGCACTTCCCCGGCTCAGGTGCAAGCCTGGCCAGCATGAGGGGGCAGGCCCTGGCGATGCTGCGTCCTACCGCCGGGGAGAAGGGATGTGACCGTTTGATTCGGGGCAATGAGATCATGGGGGCGTGGCCCCGGAGAGACGGTGAATGGAAAATGATTCGAACCGCTGGCGAGCATGAGGGGGGGCAGACCCTAGCGACGTTGTGACCTACTATGGGGGATAAGGGATGTGACCGTTCGATCCGAGGCAGTGAGGTCACGGGGGCGTGGCCCCGGAGAGACAGTGAATGGCAAACGATTCGAACTGCTGGCGAGCATGACGGGGGCAGGCCTTGACGATGCTGTGACCTACCGCTGGGGAGAAGGGATGTGACCGTTCGATCTAGTGTAGTGAGGTCACGGGGGCGTGGCCCCGGAGAGACGATGAATGACAAACAATTTAAACCGCTGGCGAGCATGCGGGGTGCAGGCCCTGGCAACACTGTGACCTACTGCGAGGGAGAAGGATGTGACCGTTCAATCTAGGGCAGTGAGATCACAGGGGCGTGGCCCCGGAGAGACGGTGAATGGCAAATGATTCGAACCGCTGGCGAGTGTGAGGGGGGCAGGCCCTGGTGACGCTGTGACCTACCGCGGGGGAGAATGGATGTGATCGTTTGATCTGGGGAAGTGAGGTCACGGGGGCGTGGCCCCGGAGAGACGGTGAATGGAAAATGATTCGAACCGCTGGCGAGCACAAGGGGGGCAGGCCCTGGCGATGTTGTGACCTAACGTAGGGGAGAAGGGATGTGACCGTTCAATCTGGGGTAGTGAGATCACGGGGGCGTGGACACGAAGGGACGATGAATGGTAAACAATTCGAACCGCTGGCAAGCGCATGGGAGGCAGGCCCTGGCAATGCTGTGACCCACCACGGGGGAGAAGGGATGTGACCATTCGATCCGGGGCAGTGAGGTCACGGGGACGTTGCCCCGGAGAGACGGTGAATGGCAAACAATTCGAACCGCTGGCGAGCGCGAGGGGGGCAGGCCCTGGCGATGCTGTGACCTACCGCGGGGGAGAATGGATGTTACCGTTTGATCCGGGGCAGTGAGGCCACATGGGCGTGTCCCCGGAGAGACGATGAATGGCAAATGATTCGAACCGCTGGCGAGCACGAGGGGGGCAGGCCCTGGCGACGCTGTGAACTACTGCGGGGGAGAAGGTATGTGACCATTCGATCCGGGACAGTGAGGTCACTTTTCGTGTTGCTGGCTGGAGGTTTTCTTGCGAGATCTTCATGCTGAGGAGAGCAGGCATGAACATAACGTTGACTGAGATGCCGAGAACTTTGAGTCCTCCTCTTGGTTGCCTTCTGGGGCTTGTTGAGGAGGCGGAGGAGGTGCATTGACTGGTGCGGGGGTTCTATCAGATCCCTAGGCGCTTCAAGGTTCCTTAGGATGTTCAACATCTCAGCTGGTTGTTCCTCCATTTGGACCATTCGTCCTGTAAGTGCGACTGCTGGCGCGACCACTGTTTCTTCCAAACGAGGTGCGCTGACGAGGGAATGAGAGGGGCCGGGTCCCCTGAGCTCTTCGCGGGCCGAGCCTTGGGTGATACGAGTGCTTCTTCTTGCCATGTCTCGAGCCATGAGTATCACTTGGTGGAGGATACTGTCTTTTGAATTTTTTTAGAGTTTTAGGGAACGTATTCACACAGACGACGCCAAACTATTGTGGTCTGCTCGAGGCTCCTTGAACCAGTCAGAGAATCGACCGTCTTATCCTAGGAGTGGATGAGCGCACAAACAGTCACAGAAGCGAGACAGCTGGCAAGTGATCTTTTTTATCGTGGAAAACCCCGAAAAGAGGTGAAAAACCACGCGGTCGGTTCGATGCCGACCTAAATGCACTATCAGTTACTTCCTTACAGGGCTTTGCGGAGAAGGCGAGGGCGACATGCCGCGCCTCATTACAGTGAGGAGAGAGAGAGAAAGAGATACTTGGAGGGTGATAGACCACCGCTCACGAAGCTAAGTATCTTCTTCGGCTGCAGTGGGGAGCACCACGTTCTGGAGCTTGGATTGTCTTTTGCGCACCCTAGGAGTCTGGAGCTTAGTGTTCTGAGCGCTTGAGCGTCTTCTCCATTCGCTTGGCGGGTCCCGAGGCCTAACGTCTCCCCGGAGGCATTGACCACTACGCGGTCTTGCATGGAGAAAAATTTGAAAACAGTGTGAGGACTCCAAGCGATCTTCGAAGTTCTTGAAGGATCTCCAAGGGCGGCTTCGAAGATTAGGGAGATCTCCAAAGGAGGCTCTCTCTTTTGCACTTAGGAGGGAAGGAAGGAGAAGGAGAGAATGGCCAAAAGGAGAGGAATGATGGTCTATTTATAGATTCCAAGAGGGGCGAACCGGTAATTTACCCCGATAAATACTGGAAGGACGAATAAGAATTGTACAACCCCGTATTCGCCGAGTTGGTCCCAGGGGCCCCAGGGGCCAGGTGGCAGGGCAAGGAGCGGAATAAGGAGTCCAAGAGGCCTTTGGGCGAGTGAGACCCCGCACTCGCGGACCACTCGCATAGGCCTCATGGCAGGTAGGCGAGAGCTCCCTAGGTCTCGCTCCTCAAGTGAGTCGAGCGCATGGCGAGTGACGACTTCATAAATCATTCGCCCAGCGAAGAGAGATGGACAGGGAGCCCGGCGAGTGGTGCCTTCAAGGACCACTCGCCCAGAGGGCTTTGAGGGAAAAATTACCTAGATACCCCTTGTGGGCTTCCAATAACTCTTCAGAACAGCGGAGTTAGGCTGTTAGCAGACCAATTTGGGGTGCGATTAGTAAAACCAAAAGGCGGATTTACGCTATTTGCAGTCCAAGACTAGAAAATCTATAAATAGACCCTTAAGGGCACATTGGAGGAGATAAAATCTTTTGAGCTCTCTCCTCCAGGCAATTTTCGGAGTTGGCTGCTAGTGCCCTCCAAGGTGCCCGGCTGAGCATTGGTTTGTGAGGGGAAGCTCTCTAAGATCTTTCGGGTGTGTGGCTGGACTTCCTCGCAGCAGCCTTGGGTCTGTTCCAGATTTTTCATTCTCAGTCAGGAGAGTTTAGTGAGGGAGAAGTAGGCGCGGGCTACACCCCCTGTGGGTCCGAACTCAGAGACCGGTTGACGGTTTCAACATTTTTGGTGCGGTGAGCGTGGATCGTAGCCAGTGCATGAAAATCCCAAGTTGAGCTCGATGATAGGAGATGGAGGAAATGGTTCCGATCCAGGCCACTTGCATCCACCGGCAGCAATTGAGTGGCGAAGATGTTCGAGATGTTCAAGCGGAGGTCATGCAGACCATGCAGGTAGCTTTCGCGGGAAGAGGCGAGTGCGAGACACCCGTAGTTCTGGTGTTTCCTCCCCAGCAGATAGGCGAGAACGCACCGGGCCAGCGGCTTGGGAAGGAAGTCACGGTGGAACCAAGCGCGCGAGATCTCCCCAGGCGGCAGCTGTTCAGCTACCCGATGAGTGCGGAGGTGTGTGAGATGACTCCACGTGAGAGGACCACTCGTCGGGCAGGGGAAGGGATTGTTTGAACATGGTCTTCCGCATCTCCTAGGTTTGAGAATAACAAATCCTATGTGTATTTGATCTTGTGTGTTCAAGTATGCAGGTTTACTACGTCCACATGACTCAAGGAGTACAAATGATGACTGCCCCCAAAATTGAGGCCAAAATTCGAAGAGGCTCACTAGCGCCGGCGGTAGCAACTAGCGCCGGGCACTAGCGATGATGAGCGCATTTCCGGGAGCTATAATGGAAGGCGCTAACGCCTGGCGGTAGCAGATAGCGGCGGCGGTATCGGTGAACACAGAAGGAATGAAAGCCTCGTTGCCGCGGATTGAAGATCCTGCCGCGCTAGAAGTTTCTTAATCGGGGATAGCGCCGGCGGTAGCTACTAGCGCCGGCGGTAGCGTGACGCATATAAGGCATAGTGCAGCATGTTGCCACGGATGGGAGATTCTGCCGCGCAAATTGTTTCTTAATCCGGTCTAGCGCCGGCGGTAGCGCTAGCGCCGGCGGTAGCGCTAAGGCTATAAAATGGATGCTTTGGCTCTGAATTCTTCATCCTCCTCCAATCCTAAACTCCAGAGCTTCGTGCCACAGCAAAGAGAGGAAGATTCAGAGCGATACTCCCACAATTCCATAAAGCCTTAAGGAGATCCGTGGAGAAGATTTCAACACGCGTCATCATCGTGACGAAAGGCCGCATCGACTACGATCATACTCTGCGGGCCTTCGTCCACTTCTCCAAGAGATCCACATAGAGGGAGTTTTTATATTATTGTCTTTTCATTTCATATCTTTTCTGTAAACGATAGTGAAATCGCCTCGTGTTGGCGACTAGGTCTGGGGTAGGACTTAGGGCTGAAATTCGCCTCGTGTTGGCGACTAGATCTAGGCTAGGTCTAGGGGGTGCTCGAGGCCTTTCTGGGGATAGATTGGCTAGAGCGGCTTGAGGCCGTATCTGGGGAGAGATCGGCTAATGCGAACCGGTTCGTGGGGATACGAGTCGGTATAGAAAACGAAAAAGAATTTTTATTAGTCGCCTCCGATTTCTAGCGTCAAAGAAATCAAGTTTTGTAAAACATTATTTAATATCAATAAAGCATATCTCTTATTATTGTTTTACTTGATGTCTTTTTTTTCTTTAATATTGCAATATTCAAAAGTTTTTCTAAATAAAATCTAAAGTTTTTGAAAACCCTTATTCACCCGCCCTCTAAGGGCGCCGACCGATCCAACAAGTGGTATCAGAGGGAGGTTTTATTCCAATCGGCTTAACAACCGGGAATAATGGCGTCTCATGATCTCGCTTCTACTAGTGGGGGAGATTTTTGTGAAGAGGAAAAATCACTTGCACCACCTTTATTTTAAGGAACAAATTATAAAGGATGGAAAATTTTAATGGAAAAATTTATTAAAACTTTAGATATCGAAGTATGGAGCTTAGCAATTATAAGACGTGTGGATGAATCAAATAAAAAGGAACTTTATTTAAATGCAAAAGCTAAACATTATCTATTTTGTGGTCTCTCAAATGAAGTTTTCAAATTTGTGTATTGCTTTTCTAGTGCTTATAAAGTATGGAAATTTCTTGAAGAAATGTATGATCTTCCTCTCGCAGGTATGGAACAAACACAAGAGGAAAAGAACGTACAAGCATCCATTATCATTCAAGAAGATTTCTCTCGGAGCGAAGCCATGGAGAATATCGAAATAGAAAAGGAGAACAATACACCAAGAGAAAAAGGAGAAGAAATCTTACTTTTGGAAGAGGAGTGCCAAGAAGAAGACAAAGAAATAATATGTTCAAATCCTCCCTCATCCAAAAGCAATGTAAGGAAATCAAATTCTATCTTTTGTACTTCTATCTCTTCATTGCAATTGTTACAAAATACTAAGCGCAAAATTAAGAAATTAAAGAATGATAATAAACTATTGCGCTTAGAAAATAAAAATTTAAAAGCAAAAGTTAAAGTAGTATCAAAATCTGATTTATCTAGCTTTACTCATGTCACTTCAATTGAAAATACAAAACCTTGTCTTGATTGTAATAATTTAAATGAAAAATGCAAAAAACTTGAAAAGGAACTTATTTGTATAAAAGAACAAAATGAAAGATTTTGTGTAGAAAATTCTTCCTTGAAAAATGATTGTGCTAAGTGCAAAGATTTTAAAATAGAAATTTAAGAGATGGATGAAACATTTGATGAATATAGAAACAATTATCAAAATCATATTGAGTCTATGTATCCACTCTTAAAAATAGCACTATAAATTATAATAAAGCTAAACATAATTTAAAAATCAAGAATGATGAACTAAAATCAAAAATCAACTTGCTTAAGGAAATCATTAAGAAAAACGCTCAAAACATTCATTCACAATCTCAAGGTATATCTAAAAGCAAGTTGAATATAATTTCGCAAAATGTTGATAAATCCAACAAAGGAAATAAAGAATATTAAATGCTTGAAAACAAAATTCCAAATCATTATCATATACAAAATAACCACTCTCCCAACATAAATTTAAAGATAAACAAATTTCCTATAAAGAATGTTTTGCAAAATCGTCATGGAGATTTGATAAATAAGAATAATATTAAACTAATGTTTGAATGGCGGCCAAAAGTTAAAGATGAAACACAAACTCAAATCAAAAGGGCCCATTCAATCACATCTCCCCAAAAGAAAACATGATGTATTTGGGTACCCAAAGGAACCGTCACTCCCGGTCCTCTTTGGATACCTAAATCTCTTATTCATTAGTATCCCATCATTTGCATGAAGTAGAAATCAATTAAAATGAAATACACAAATTTCTACTTCATGATGTGCTTTAATGTCTTTTCTATCTTTCTCTTTTTTGTGTTCTTTTTAAACTATCATGCCATGGTCATTCTATATAGTATTGGAAATATGATTTTATCTCAAAAAGCTTAATGAGTTTATAAATCATTTTTGATCAAAATTCAAAATCATATTTTTATTTTGATGACCTATCTTTTATTATAATAAATATCTTATATTATCCATATGAATCAAACTCTAAATTTGCTATAAGATATTTCAAATTAAATCCGGTTATTAGGCTATTAAGATTCTTAGCCTTCACCAACAAGTGGTTTAGTGAAATAACTTGATCTAAAAGAAACTTCAAGATTTAAATAAAAGCTCAACTTTCAATATGGGAGTCATTGTTCACAACAAAAATTATATTGTGTTCTCTCCTTAATGTCAAACATGATCTAAACCATCACTATTGTTCACCTATCAAAAATCACATATATATTCAAAATTCTTAATTAAAGGAAAATCACTAAAATGTGTTGAAAGAAGTTATCTTCATAATGAATATTGAATTCACAAACACCACCATGATCTAGTGTTATCTTTTGCTAAACATCTCTAAAATCATAATTCATATCAAGAATCATCTATAAACAACTATCACAAATTATATGATAACAATTAACATTATAATTGTTTACCATGGTTGGTGTTATGGTGTATTATGTGTGTATTGTGATTTATTTCTACTTTAGACCTATGAATCATTTTGATATCAAACCAAATAGAATTGTCACTCCATTTTAGGGTTATAAATTGAAACACTATCAAACTTTGGCATAACATTAATCTCAAACTTATCATACTAACATTGGTACCTAAAGAATATTTGTGTCTATGATAGGTTTTATAAGTTTTTGTCAGGACATATTGTCTGGATATTGGTATCTAGGGCATACCTAGTTTATTCTTCGCATATACATTAGTTCATAATTAAAAATCATGATTATTTGGTGAATTCAAACATGATGTCTTGTGGTTACATTCTCTATCTATTACATTATTTTGGTAAACACAAGCCGTTGAAAAATCATAATAAAGATATAAGAAAATATGTCTCATGCGATGATTAGGTGTCCTAGATCTTTCAAATTAACACAAATTCAAAAATGCATTTTTTTTGGTGTTTAACCATCAAAAACATCTCAAATTCTTCAATTTCAGCAAGAAACTCCTAATGGGACACCTAATCAAGATCAAGAATCAAAATTTCCAATATCCTCAAAAATCACTTACTGTCTCCAGCGCTAGCGCTACCGCAGGCGCTAGCGTCCATGTTCGAATTTCTGTGTTTTTAAAATTTCTAAAAATTCCTAAAAATATTTTGATCTATATGTCCTATTTAGTTCTTGCACATCTATTTTTCTTTTCTTCTTGAAAAATCAAAATACAAAAATATAAAATCAAAATTACAAAAAATATGTTTTGCCTCTTATTTTTGTTTTGTGGTTAAATTTTTTTCAAATACAAAACTACAAAAACCATATTACAAAAATTTTTTTTCCATTCTTTTTGGTTAATGTTCATCTTTATGCAAAAATCAAATATAAAAATTACAAAAGCAAAAATTACAAAAATATGCTTTTATTTGCTAAAATCAAATACAAAAATATAAAACTTTAAAACTATCAAAAAAAACTCTATGATTTTTTTTGAAAAATCAAGCATGATTTAATCTATTATTTAGAACTTCTATAATGTTGCAATTTATCTTTTCAAACTACTTTGAACATTGCTTTCATCATGCTTTGATATATCTATTAATATGTGCATAAATTATATTGAAAAAGTTGTGTAGAACTATGCGTAGCATGCCTCTAAGTATGAGTAATGTTTTATGTTTGATAATGATCGCAATTCACTCACTTATTTTGGCATTGTCTACTTATGTGTTTAATCTAAGAATGTTTGTGTATGTTTTGTAATAGTACAATGAATTAAAATTGCACAAGTATCTTACCTACACGACCTTTATTTGCACTTTTAAAAGTTAAGAAAAGTGGTTATCTTTTTCATAAATTATATTGGTTTGCAAAACAAGTGTATTCGGAGAACTTTGTAAAAAACAAAATCATAAAATAAAGTGACAAAGATAACTCCAATAAGCACTACTTGAACCTCCTGATAAGTCTTAATAAGCGTTGTGAGGTTGAGCACCATGGAAAGAATAATAAAGTATCTTGTGCAAACCATAACTTTCTTTCAAAATAAAAACCACTTATTCTTAAGTACACCGGATCACAATAAAAATCAATCTTGAAGAATAAAACTATGTGATCCCCCAAGCACTACTTTGCACCCTGATAAGTCTTGATGAGCATTGTGTGTGCAGAGCACCTTGGTAGTTGTACATTTTTCTTTGTGCATTGAAGTGAGTGGAAGTAAAATTATTTGTGTTTTATTGTGCTCTTTACTTTACATATTACTTGTATTTTTGATTAAAACATTTGTTTGCTCTATTCAAAATACACTTTTATGCACATCATTATCTTCCATAACACTTCTTCTCATGAGTATTGGATCCTAATGCTAATTCTATACTACTCTTTATTTATGAAATGCACTAGATAACCTAGCATGCTTTCTACAATGTTTGGTATGTTTTGAAATTGTGAATTAAAGTAACATTGTTGTAATCTCTTTTTGATAAGATTATTTCATGCTTGGTTACTGTATTGTCAAAAAAAAAATTTTAAATGCAAAATGATTTACAAAAACATCTTCTTTTTGAAATTGAACTCATATATCTTTTTATGAACCATCATTGATTACCATAAGATGTTTTTTGTACTTCTATATGTCTTCCGCATCATAACCATATAATTGTTTTACCTTGCACTTTAATACTTATTTAAAATCTTTCATCTTGTGAGCATCATCACTTGAATCTTCAAATCCCTTTCTTGCAACAAGTGGTAGACTTGCTTGATAAACTTTATATTGGTTATATTAGTTGAATCTTCAAATCCCTTTCTTGCAACACTCCTCCAAACAAGTGAAATATTGCTTATAAAACATCTCTTTTTGAACTTAAACTCTTATTTAGTATTATGATGTTTCTTTTTCGAAATCTTCCGCAATACTCAAACTCTGATTCATTCATGAATTTCAATATAGTTATGTGAGTTTTATTTCAAAAATTCAAACAAAAATATAAACCCATATGCTATGATATTTCCCATTAGATTTAAATGCTGTATGTTTCCAATAATTATTATCCATGACTTCATTTCTCACCATAGTGGGGGTGTAGGGTTGTAGACATTAGATAACCTTATCTCTAGTCATGTCTTGTCCTTAACCGGGGAGGGTTCCAGTGGGGCCTTGCGAGGCACTGGGGGGAAAGAGTGCTAGGTTAAGTTTTTGTCTAGTGTTTACATATGGGATTAACACCCCAACCTACCGCATGTTTGCAGCTCCTCATGCCCATCCGTCACTTAGTACGGGGCTAGGGTGTTGACATATTGTCTGGGTAGATTGGTTACTTGGAAATCATGATTGTTTTAGGCTTAAAACTCTTATTTAAAGGGGAAATCATTATCTTTTGCTTAAACTCTGATATATAAAAGGGGGAGAACTACAAACAAAAGGGATAAAATAAGTCATAACTCTGATCATTTTCAATGAAAGACAAGTCTAAAACTCCTTATCATTTACTTAAAATGCTCGATCACGCCTTATCTTTTATTTACACATTTTTAGTGCTTTGTATCCCTACCCACTTTTGCTAATAACAAAGGGGGAGAACTAACATGATAAAATGCAAAAGGGGGAGAACTAACATGATAAATATATAATCCGCTATCAAAATGCAAACCCAACATGATTGATTAAGTTGATAGCATATATATTAGGGGAGCATTCACTTAGGGGGAGCATGTATTTAGGGGGAGCAAGTCTAACATGCTAAAATAAATTATTATCCTAAGTCATCACTCTCTCACACACACAAGTATAGTTTCATCATGCTTATCTATTAATGCTTTGATTTATCATTAATGGATTTGTTATTATCAAAAGGGGGAGTTTGTTGGAACATGGTCTTCCGCATCTCCTAGGTTTGAGAATAACAAATCCTATGTGTATTTGATCTTGTGTGTTCAAGTATGCAGGTTTACTAGGTCCACATGACTCAAGGAGTACACATGATGACTGCCCCCAAAATTGAGGCCAAAATTCGAAGAGGCTCACTAGCGCCGACGGTAGCAACTAGCGCCGGGCGCTAGCGATGATGAGCGCGTTTCCGGGAGCTGTTATGGAAGGCGCTAACGCCTGGCGGTAGCGGATAGCGTCGACGGTATCGTTGAACACAGAAGGAATGAAAGCCTCGTTGCCGCGGATTGAAGATCCTGCCGCGCTAGAAGTTTCTTAATCGGGGATAGCGCTGGCGGTAGCTACTAGCGCCGGCGGTAGCGTGACGCATATAAGGCATAGTGCAGCATGTTGCCACGGATGGGAGATTCTGCCGCGCAAATTGTTTCTTAATCCGGGCTAGCGCCGGCGGTAGCGCTAAGGCTATAAAATGGATGCTTTGGCTCCGAATTCTTCATCCTCCTCCAATCCCAAACTCCAGAGCTTCGTGCCACAGCAGAGAGAGGAAGATTCAGCGCGATACACCCACAATTCCATAAAGCCTTAAGGAGATCCGTGGAGAAGATTTCAACACGCGTCATCATCGTGACGAAAGGCCGCATCGACTACGATCATACTCTGCGGGTCTTCGTCCACTTCTCCAAGAGATCCACATAGAGGGAGTTTATATATTATTGTCTTTTCATTTCATATCTTTTCTGTAAACGGTAGTGAAATCGCCTCCTGTTGGCGACTAGGTCTAGGGTAGGACTTAGGGATGAAATTCGCCTCGTGTTGGCGACTAGATCTAGGCTAGGTCTAGGGGGTGCTCGAAGCCTTTCTGGGGATAGATTGGCTAGAGCGGCTTGAGGCCGTATCTGGGTAGAGATCAGCTAAAGCCAACCGGTTCGTGGGGATACGAGTTGGTCTAGAAAACTAAAAAGAAATTTTATTAGTCTCCTCCGATTTCTAACGTGAAAGAAATCAAGTTTTGTAAAACATTATTTAATATCAATAAAGCATATCTCTTTATTATTGTTTTACTTGATGTCTTTTTTTAATATTGCAATATTCAAAAGTTTTTCTAAATAAAATCTAAAGTTTTTGAAAACCCTTATTCACCCCCCTCTAAGGGCGCCGACCGATCCAACAGGGATCCCCTTCTGTGATTTGATCCTCTCGACTCTGGTGCCAGAGGGGTTTAAAGGGCCGGAGATGTCTTACTGTACCGGCAAAGATGACCCAGTCTTGCACCTGCAGTGGTTCGAGGACATGGTCTCGATCCTCCCGATGACAGATGCCTTCTAGTGTCGACTCTTTGCCACCACTCTGAAGGAGAAGGTGAGGGACTGGTTCCACCAGCTCCTAGTAGGTTCCATCTACGCCTTCGAAGACTTGCGTCGGAGCTTCAGGTTGCGCTTCTCAATGTTGAAAAAGAAGAAGAAGGATGCGGAGGCACTCTTTAAGATCAAGCAAGGGCCCGGGGAGTCGTTGGCCCAATATGTGGATGGGTTCCAAGAAGAGGTCCTGGAAGTCCAGGAGGCACCGGGGTTCACCCTCCAGCTAGCCTTTATAGTGGGGCTACGAGAGGGGTTCTTCAAGATGGACCTGAAGCGGAAGGCCCCTCTATCCTTTGAGGAGCTGATGGAGCGGGCAATAGAGGAGATCGTGGGAGAGGCCGCCAATCCATAGTTTGCAAAGAGATTGGCTAGGCTGAGCGAGCCAGAGGTAAGGCACCAGGAAGGAAGAAGAAGGGAAGAACCTAGAGTTCATGGGTTTCGGGGGAAGCAGCGGGATTGGGGGTATCGGGAGCCCAATAACCGGCTGGCTTGGAGGCCCCAAGAAGGACCGGTGAGAGGTCAGGAAAGAGATCACCAACGAAGGGGGGAGGGGAGAGTCAATCATCCGGGATGGAGGCAAGGTCCCATACCACCTCACCCCCCTCGAGAGCAAGCCATGACGGTAGGCCGAGGAAGAGGAGGAAGAGGAAGAGGTGAAAGAGTGGGCAGGGTGGCGTTGCCTTACTGTGACTTTCATCAGGAAGAAGGTCACGCGATGGACACCTGCCCGAAATTTCTGGAGGTAAGGGGGAAAGGCCTGCAATAGCAGCGGCCAGTGAGGATCGAAGAGGTGCTACCAGGAGATGAAGATGATAGATGCGAAGATAGGGCATACGTGGGAGCCAGGGGAGGGGTCGGAGTGATCCACTGTGGGGTGGGAATAGAAGCGACTCGCAAGAGAAGCTTCCAGGCGATGTTAAGGAGGAGCGTCACATCGACCTCCCAAACCCCACCCCCTTCGGAGAAGCTCACCTTCTCGGCAGAGGACATGCCAGATTTTGAAGACCCGTTCTGCGACGCCTTGGTGATCCAGGAGGCAATCGAAAACTTCACCGTCTCCCGAATCTTGGTCGACAACGGGAGTTCGGTGAATGTTATCTTCAAGAAGGCCTTTGACGTACTGGAGGTGGAAGCGAAGAGAGTGCAAGCCTTGGATGGACCCTTTTTTGGGTTCTCAGGGGAGAGGAAGGAAGTTGAGGGAGGAGTAGGCCTCCAGGTGACGTTGGGAGGGGTCCCCAGGAACTGCCGGTTCATCATTGTTGACACTCCGAGCAGCTACAATGCCATATTTGGATGCCCTCTCATCAGCACCTTCAAGTGCGTCCCCTCATCCTTCCATCAATGCTTGAAGTTCCGCAGCGGAGGAGTTCAGGTCTGGATCTGAGGGGATGCAAAGGTGGCGAGGCAGTGCTATGTGACTGTCGTCAACACTATCTCTTTGATGGCGGAGGCAAAAAAGGCGGATAGGGATATGAAGGGGCCGGAGGGGCCAGGCGGAGATAGGGGGAAGGAGAAGGAGAGAGCAGCATCCTAGAAGGGGAAGAGGAAGTGGCTCCGGAGGAGCGTGTCAAGCCGATGGAGGAGGAGGCACCGAAGGAAGAGAAGACCCTGCCCGAGGGGATGGAGGAGAAGAGTAAATGGGAAGAGCCGGCCCGTCTTGAGGCGGCTGAAGAGGTGGTCGAGATGGAGGTCACCATCCAAGGGGGAAGAGTGGAGAAGGTGTGGATCAGTGGGGGTCTTGGCCCGGAGGACAGGAAGAGGATGCTGGAATGCATCTAGAGGAACGTGGACATCTTTGCATGGAGCGCGGCGGACATGCCAGGCATCGATGCAGGCGTGGCCTGCCACCGCCTCAACCTTGAGCCAAGAGCCCACCCCATCAGGCAGAAGAGGAGAGCCATCGCTGATAAGCTGGAGGAGCCGATTCGCGAGGAGGTAGAGAAGCTCCTCCAGGCAGGTTTCGTATCAGAGATCCAGTATCCAGGCTGGGTCTCTAATGTCGTTATGGTAAAGAAGGGTGACGGTCGCTGGCGTATGTGTATTGATTTTTCTTTATTAAACAAAGTCTGCCCCAAGGATTGTTATCCTTTGCCTCGAATCGACGCGCTGGTTGATTCAGCCGTCGGTTTTTCTGTAATGTCTTTCTTAGATGCTTTTTCAGGTTATCATCAAATTAGGATGCACCCCCCCCCCCCCCCCCCCCCCTTGTCAAGGACGTCTCCTTCATCACAAGGGAAGGGTGTTATAGCTATAAGATGATGTCGTTCGGGCTAAAGAATGCAGGGGTGACTTACCAAAGAATGATGGACCGGGTCTTCCGGGAGCAAAGAGGGAGAAACCTGGAGGTTTATGTAGATGACCTCATGGTCAAGAGAAAGAGCATGATCTCTCACCTCAATGATCTCGAGGAGACCTTTGCCACTCTGTGCAAGCATAAAATCTGGCTAAACCCCCTGAAGTGCGTATTCGGAGCCAGCAAGGGGAAGTTTCTAGGACATCTCCTTACCCAGGCGAAACTGATGCGGTTTGAACCCAAACCGCAATCGCAATAAAGTGGGACAGTTTTGAACTGCACAAAATCGCACCGCACCAAAACCGTGCTGTGTGGTTTGACATTGGTGTGATTTGAAGTCGGTTTTTGCGGTGTGCTTTCGGTTTTTATACAGTCATATAATGTATTTTAATTTCTCACATATTTTTTTGAAATATTTTGTTTTAAAAATATAGAGGATATACAATAATTATTTAATAGTAATCACGAAGACAAATCTAATTGTAGTTGATAAATTAGTCAAATTGAATTAACTAATATATTCTTCAAACACAATTTTAATTGTAAAATAAGATTTCAAGAGCAACAATTCAAAGTTCTTTACCCTATGTTGAGTCGTGGTCTTCAGCAACATGAACATTATTGCATCAGCATTACACGAACCGGACCGAACCGCATAGAACCGGACCGAACCGTTAGTGGCCGGTTTGGTTTTGGTTCTTGTTGAACCGTAACCGGAACCGTTAAAACCACGGTTCCAAAAATTATGCTGGAACCGGAACCAGAACCGGAACCGTCAAACCAAGTACGGTTTTGGTTCTAATTTGAAGTACCATTACATTAGCGGTTCGGTTCACGGTTTTAGTAGAACCAGAACCGAACCGGAACCGTGACAACTCTAGGTGTTGGAGAGCCCCCAGTGGTTAAAAATTGAGCAAATGCTGGTAATACACTTCCCCATCACCAACAACCAGGCGGAATATGAGGCAGTAATCGCCGGCCTACGTCTGACTCAGGAGTTGGTGGTTCACGACATGGAAGTTCTCACGGACTCGATGGTGATAGCCTCGCAAATCAAGGGTGAGTTCGAGACAAGGGAGCCCACACTCATGAGATATTTGGCCAAAGTAAGGGGTGCCACTGGAGCATTCAAGACCTTCTCCATTAGGCATATACCAAGGGAAGAAAGCGTCCAGGCAGATCGGCTGGCCAAGTCCGACCCTCGGGTCGGAGGGACTTTGACAGATCTTTTTTGTCCTTCGATTGAGGAAGGGGAGCTCATGGACATAGAGCAGCGGCGCCGCTCATGGAAGGATCCTTTCATAACCTTTCTTGCAATGGGAGAGTTTCCAGAAGAGGTACCAGATCAAAGGCGCTTTCGATATAAGTTCACCTACTATATACTTCATGAAGGAGACTTGTATCGGAAGACCCTCTCTGGACTCTTGGCGCGATGCATATCGGAGGAAGAAGCCCCGAGGGTCCTGGAGGAGGTTCATTCCGACGAATGTGCCAGTCACTCGGGGAGCAGGACGTTGGAAGCAAGGATAATAAGGCAAGGATACTTCTGGCCCACCCTGGGCAAGGATGCAGCAGCATTCGCCAAATAATTTCGAAAGTGCCAACTGTTCGCCCCGCTTTAACTTTTGCCAGCTCAGAGGCTAAGGAGCATTACTGCGCCTTGGCCCTTCGCCATATGGGGGATGGATCTGGTAGGACCTTTTCCTCAGGCCATCGGGCAAAGAAGATTCATCTTGGTTATGATCAACTACTTTTTGAAGTGGTTGGAGGTCAAGGCCCTAGCAAAGGTCACATCCCAGGTAGTCCGCAACTTCGTATGGGGAGAGATTATCTGTCGACATGGGCTCCCTCAAGTCATCGTCACAGATAACGGTCCACAGTTCGCCAGCAAAGAGTTCATCAGCTTCTGCAGCCAGCTGGTGATAGACATCAGGTTCGCATCCGTCCATCACCCCAGGAGCAATGGGCAGGTGGAGGCGGCAAACAAGGTCATAGTGAACCTGCTCAAGAAAAAGGTAGAGAACTTGAAGGGGAACTGGGTGGAGCAACTCCCCTCGGTCCTATGGGCTCTGAGCACTACCCCCAACACTGCCACTGGCGAGACCCCCTTTAAGCTCTCTCATGGTTGCGAGGCCATCATCCCCGTAGAATTTGAAGTCAAGACGCCGCGGGTAAGGGCCATCTTAGTGGGGGGATGAAGAATGGAGAACAGGAAATGAGGAGGTGCTGCGGCTCTCCTTGGACTTGATCAAGGAAGTCTGAGATCTCGCCACCATTCGTCAAGAAGAAGTCAAGCGGTGGATGGCCAAGTACTTCGACAAGCACGTCAGGATCAGACAATTCGAGAAGGGTGACCTCGTGTTGAAAAAGGTCGACGCAGCCGGAAGGTCGGCCGTAGTAGGGAAGCTCCATCCAAATTGGGAAGGCCCCTATGTCGTGGAAGAAGCATTGAAATTAGGTGGGTACCGCCTCCAAAATATGGAGGGCGAGTCCCTCAATCACACGTGGAGTGGTGATGACTTAAAGCGTTTCTATCCCTAGGTCCATGTAGAGTGCTTTGCTTTACATCTTGATTTTTTATATATATACATGTTCGGTATGATGGCTTACGTAATGATGATAAAAGTTACAAAGGTTGGCCCCGAGCAAATCCGCTGTCCAGACTCTCACCAGGCTGTCAGGGCCGAAGGCTCACTCGATGGCAGGTTCCAAAAGTTCCAAAAATTGTCCCCGAGCAGACCCGCTGTCCAGGCTCTCACCTAGCTGGCAGGGCCGAAGGCTCACTCGGTTGCAGGTTCCAAAAGTTCCAAAGGTTGGCCCCGAGCAGACCCGCTGTCCAGGCTCTCACCTAGCGCGGGACGTCCTCCACGACCGCTTTGCCCTTATCGGCAGCGGAGGGTTTCGACCACTTGGAGGAAGGGATCGAAGCCGCGTCAGGCTTCCGCTTCGGCTTCGGCTTTAGCCCGCTGGATTTCGCGGGAGGTGGATTCTCACGGCATGCCGCGGCAGCAGACTGCGCGCGAACGAGAGCATCGGTAGGAGGGACCCCCACATTCGCATTCGGCAGATGAAGGGGGAGGCGCCGAAGCCCTGCGTTCAAAAGGTCAATTAAAATAGGTTGAAGCGAATGTAGTAGGAGCGAGAGCTCAGGACGAGGTAATTCAGCTTACCTTCTCCCGGTGGGACCACCGGCAGCGAATCGACGTGCTTTCGCAAGTGCACGACGTCCATATCATGCTTCAGGAGGAAGGCATGGAGCTTGGCCTCGAACCCTCCCAGCGTTGGGGGCCGGAAGGTCGACTCATCCTCTTGCAAGGGTGTGAGTGGCACATTGTCGAACTTCCCCGTGACAAAGATGAACCGCCGAACCCAATCATGGTTCTTCTTGGCGGTGCCGATCACGTTGAGGGGACTCTGCCCGGAGAAGAATCCCACTCCGCGAGTGGCCGTGAAAGTGAAGAGCTTACGGAAGACCAGAAGCGAGTACTCGATCCCCTCCTCGCGTAGGTAGCAGGCGAATGCTACCAGCATTGCGATGGAGTTAGGATTGAGCTGCGCGGGAACTACCCTGAAGTAGCGCAGGGTCAAGCGCACCTTTGGCCACAGTGGGAGGCGGAGCCCTACTTTGAAGTGCTCAAGGGGGATCGCGAGTGTGCCGGGCGAGAATTGGTTGATGCGATCCCGGCTCCCCGGGAGGCGCCCGACGAAATCGGGCGGAACAAAATCCGCGATTGCCTGATTGAAATCTGCCTCCGAGATGTTGCAGGTGTCGAAGTCCCGATTAGAGAAGACCTGGGCGCAGTTAGCCCTACCATCCGCTTCTTTCGGCATCGTGGAAGAGGGCGAATGATCTCGTAAGAGGAGAAGAGTAGATAGAAGGGCGAGTGATATCGCGAGAGTAAAAGAGTAGAGAGAGAGTTGAAAGCGCAGTAATGACGGTGGTTGGCTGAGCTATTTATAGAAAAAAGGTGAAAAATGACCAAAATCATTTGCACGTGGGGTGCGGATAGCCTCTGCGACTTCTCAAAACCTCGGGATTAGAAACACCCACCTGAACCCGACCGCGCGCAGAAGGCCAAAGCAGTATGCGAGATCTTCCCTGTAAAATACGAATCAAAAGGCGCGAAAGCGAAATTAGTCGCGAGACAGCATTCCGAGAAATAAGCAAAAAGTGAGACATATACATATAAATACGCAAGCCATAGTTCGCGAGACATAAAGGGTCTCGCCTTAGTCCGAAGAGAAAACAAAAATAGAAAGGAAGAAATGGCAGGGGTACGGGAGAGCACAGGGAGCGGGAGCCGGTAGGCTTAGTACTGATCCCACTGCCATCGACCCCGGCCTCGCCTCCCTGTCGGTGGAGGCACTCGCGGTAGTGAAACACGCTGACGGCTGTCAGCTCTTGGCTGATCAAGCGCATCTGATCTCGGGCCCGCGCGATATGCCTCCCAGGCGAGGTCTCCTCGCACCCACCCCCTGGCGCTCCATCTCTCTGACCAGGTGCCCATAGTCTCGCTCAAGGGCGCTGATTCGATGCTCGAAGGCCGCCCGGTGCTCCTCCGTCAGGCTGGCTTGATCTCGCTGCATCCAGATCAGCTTGCCGAACAGCTCTGTCATCCGTTCCTTCATAGTGCGGTCATCCTCGTGGTCACCATGGAATTCAGAGATGTCGCTAGGGGAGGGGGAGGCGAGATCAACCCCTCCTCCTCTAAAGGGTCGGTGATCGGGATCTCGCGAAAGCTTGCAAAAGCGGAAATTAGACCTCTCTCAGGTATAAGCCGCGAGTTCTGCGGAAGAAGACAACCAACCCGGTACGTATTCTTCGACGGGAGACCGGCGAGAGGTGCTAGGCTGTCCTGTGAATGATTGGCATGGGAGGTGGAGAGATTTCCCCTTCCCGGGGCGGTGCGTCTGGTCGGCCGTGGAGGGAGTAACGGCCAGGTCTGTAGCAAGAGAGTTGGGCCCGGGACTCTTCCTCGTCGGGTGTTCCTGCCCCGGAGCAGGAGGACTCTTGGTGGCATCTGGGACTATAGAATTGTGGAAGGGAGGGGGAAATCCCGTGGTCCCGAAGGTCCCAAAGGTGGGGGCTCCGAACGTCCCAAAGGTGGGGGTTGCGAAAGCCTGAGTCAGATGAGTGGCGAGAAGAGAAAAAAGTAGGCGAGAGGGCAACAAAATGCTCACCAAGCGAGGATGAGGATCCGCTAGAAGTACCGAGAAGGGCGGGCTCCTAGGTCGAAGGGGCATTCTCGAGAGCAAGAGGAGGGACGACAACATTCGCCTGGCCGAGCCCGGGGCCACCCCCAGTCGTCGTCGGGACCTGCGAATGGCAAGATAGGCAGAGGTCAATCGCATCATCACAATCAACCTCGAAAGTGAGATATGTTCCGTTACATCATTGGTATTTATAGGAGGATAGTCAGAGAGGAGGGGAGTTTCAGACGCAGATTCCCTCTCCCTCGGGTCTCGCCGGACCGTCTTGGCCTTCTTTAGCCTGTAGGGCTTGGAGGGGTCTCTCGCCGATGAGAGCCAGGGAGCGTAACGAGTAGTCTTGGGGGCGGTTCCTCCCTGTGTGGTAGCAAGACGAGCCATCATTCCTTCCCAAAGTGGCCGTGGCGTCGGCTTCATGAACATCATGGCGAGTGCTCCGAGGGAGAAAACGGGGAACAGTGATTAGAAGATGGGCAAGCTAAACACAACAGCTGGGGCCGTATTTATAGCTAAGTGGAGGGCCCCACCAAGAAGATTCCCTCCAGGTCAGCAAAGCACTCGCCAAATACCAGGGGTTGGACCTTTCTTTCCGAGCGCAGGGATCGCTCGCAAAGAGGGGGATTGTGTACAACCCCATATTCGCCGAGTAGGTCCCAGGGGCCCCAGGGGATAGGTGGCAGGGCAAGGAGCGGAATAAGAAGTCCAGGAGGCCTTTGAGCGAGTGAGACCCCGCACTCGCAGACCACTCGCATAGTCCTCATGGAAGGTGGGCGAGAGCTCCCTAGGTCTCGCTCCTCAAGTGAGTCGAGCGCATGGCGAGTGACGCCTTCATAAATCATTCGCCCGGCGAACAGAGATGGACAGGGAGCCCGTCGAGTGGTTCCTTCAAGGACCACTCGCCTAGAGGGCTTTGAGGGGAAAATTACCTAGATACCCCTTGTGGGCTGCCAATAGCTCTTCAGAACAGCGGAGTTAGGCTGTTAGCAGACCAATTTGGGGTGCGATTAGTAAAACCAAAAGGCGGATTTACGCTATTTACAGTCCAAGACTAAAAAATCTATAAATAGACCCTTAAGGGCACCTTGGAGGAGATCAGATCTTTTGAGCTCTCTCCTCCAGGCAATTTTTGGAGTTGGCTGCTAGTGCCCTCCAAGGTGCCCGACTGAGCATTGGTTTGGGAGGGGAAGCTCTCTAAGATCTTCTGGGTGTGTGGCGGGACCTCCTCGCAGCAGCCTTGGGTCTGTTCCAGATTTTTCATCCTCGGTCAGGAGAGTTTAGTGAGGGAGAAGTAGGTGTGGTCTACACCCCCTGTGGGTCCGAACTCAGAGACCGGTTGACGGTTTGAACATGAATGCTCCGTTTAGAGCACACGGATAATGGATTTTACACAAATAATGATATCGCCCCCGGGCGGTTATGGTTTCAACGGAAGGGAAAATGCTCCTCCTGTGAGGGGAGGAGCGGTCGGCGAGGCCGATGGTCGGCGAGGCCGGCGGCCGGGAATAGGGAGACCGCCCCCGGCGAGAGTGGCGGCCGGGATCGGGTGGCCGAGGTGCCGCCTGTCCTCGACGCGAGGGAAGCCGCCCCCGGCGGGGGCAGCGGCCCAGATCGGGCGGCTAACTGGTTTCCCGTTCTCGACATGAGGGAGGCCGCCCCTGGCGGGGGAGGCGGCCGGGATCGGGCGGCCGAGGGGCCACCCGTTCTTGGTGCAAGGGAGGTCGCCCCTGGCGGGGGCGGGGGCCGGGATCGGGTGGCCAACCGGTCGCCCGTCCTCTGCGTGAGGGAGGCCGCCCCCGGCGGGGTAGGCGGTCGGGAATAGGCGACCACCCGGCCGCATGTCCTTGGCATGAGGGAGGTTGCTCCCGGCGGTGGCGGCTATCGGGATCGGGTGGCTGGTTGTGTGGACGAGGGGCCACCTGTCCTTGGTGCGAGGGAGGCCGCCCCCGGCGGGAGCGGCAGTAGGGATCAGGAGGACAACCAGCCGCACGTCCTCGGCGGGATGACAGTCCGCTGGCCAACCACGGTGGGGAGCGAGCGCGAAGGCTGTTGGCACGTCTCGGATGGCGGCTGGATCGACGATTGCGCGCATGGATCGTGCGCGGTTATCGGGTGTGTGACGGTTTTTCTCTAACTCCCCACTAAGGTAGTGGGGGTTATGGAATTCCTGCTATCCACAGCCCAGAATTCCTATTTAATGAGGGAGACCCCATCAAGAATGACATTTATTTGGATGTGATACATATGGTGAAAGACAAGGAGGCTAAAAAACCTTTTGTTGCACCATGTGAAGTTTCGCTGTGTGGATTAAATCTTACAGTACGCATGTGTCTTCTACACGTCATCTCTCTTTGAGTATTTTTCTTTTTAAATACGTGTGAGAATTAGTTTTTGAAATAAGTTGATTTGTATCAATTCACAAGCCCCTTTGGGGGTTGGTCTGTTTCATCTCTTACTCCACAACAAGAAAGATTCTTATATATATTTTTGGTGTTTTGAACTAATTTCATTTTCTCTGTTGTACTAACTTGTGCTTCTCTTTAAGACTTGTGGGTATAGCTATGTGATTAGCTCTATGTTGTTTTTTGTGACAGATAGATTGCATATCTTATGTAATTTGGTTTAATTGTCAATTGAATTTCAAAGACTATTTCAAAAAATAGATGAAATCATAAATGGACTCCTAGATGAACTCATGCATAAAATTCGAGGTAAACTACTATATAAACCCTCAGATAAACCTCTAGATGAAGCCATATATAAAACCCTAGATAAATATTTTAATTAAACCCTAGATAAAACCATAGATAAAGAACTAGGTAAACCCTTAGAGGAAACTGTAGATAAACCTCTAGATAAAGCCATACATAAACCTCTAAATGCACCCTTAGATAAATCTCTAGATGAACCCATAGATAAACCCTAGATAAACCTTTAGATAAACTAGTATTTAAACCCCTTCATGAATCCTTAGATAAACCCATACATGAACCTCTTGATAAACCCTAGATGAACCCCTAGATAAACACCTAAATAAACCCCAAGATAAACCCTACGATAAACCCCAAAGCAAACCTTTAGATAAACCCTAAGAAGAACCCCTAGGTAAACCCCTATATGAACCTGTAGTTAACCCCTAGAAGAACCCGTAGTTAACCCCTAAAAGAACCCCTAGATAAATCTCTAGATGAACCCCTAGATGAATCTATAAATTAACCCTTAGATGAACCTCTTGAGGAACCCCTACATGATCCTCTAGATAAAACCCTAGATAAACCCTTAAATAAACCCTTAATAAACCATTATATAAACCCCTAGATAAAACCAAAATTAAAAACCTAGAATAACCCCTAGAACAACCTCTAGATAAACCCCTAGTTAATCCCCTAGAAGAACCACTAGATAAAGCCCTAGATGAACCCATAGATAAACCCCTAGATGAACCCCTAGATAAATTTCTAGATGAACCCCTAAATAAACCACTAGATGACATATGGATAAACCCTTAGATAAGCCCTAGAGGAAACCCTTGATAAACCCTAGAGAAAACCCCAAATAAACCCATGGAAAAAAACCTAGATAAACCTCTACACAAAATCCTAGATAGACATCTTGACTAAACCCTAGATAAAATCCTAGACTTACCCCTAAATAAATCTTTAGATGAAATCATAGATAAACCCATAGATGAATACCTAGATGAAATTAAAGATGAACCTGTAGACGAGATCATAGACGAACCAATAGATGAAACCCTAGATAAACCCATATATTTAACCAAAGAAAAACACTAGATGAACCCTTAGATAAACCAGTTAATAAACACCCACATAAACCTCTTGATGAACCACTTGATAAACTCCTAAATAAACTTTAAATAAAACCCAAAGTGAACACTTAGATAAACCCATAGATGAAATCCTAGATAAACCCCTTAGCCTAAACCCCTTGATAAACCAATTGACAAACCCTTAAATAAACTCCTAGATGAAGCTTAGATAAACCCCAGATGAAATGCAAGATAAACCCTTAAATGAATATATAAATAAAACCCTAGTTGAACACATAGTTAAATCTTTAGATGAACCTCTAAATAGATAAACTCCTACATGAAACCCTAGTTAAACCCCCTAGATTAAACCCTAGATAAACACCTAGATGAATTCTTAGATATAGCTTTAGAAGAAACCCTAGAAAAAACCATAGTTCAAACCATTAATAATTAACTAAATGTAATCCTAGATAAACCCCTAAATAAAACCCATGATAATCTCTAGATGAAACCCTACATAATCTCCCAGATGAAACCCAAGATAAACCCCTATATGAAACCCTAAATAAAGCCCTTAATGAAACCTTAGTTAAACCATTATATAAAACTATTGATAAACCTCTAGATGAAACCTTAGATAAACCCATAGATGGAGCCATAGATAAAACCCTAGATTAATATGTAGATAAATCCATAGATGAATTCGTAGATAAACCCCAAGATCAAACCATAGATAAACACCTAGACGAAACTAAAAATAAACCTCTAAATGAAACCACCAGACGAAACCTTATAAAAATCCTAGATAAACCATAGATAAATCCGTAGACAAAACCCTAGATAAATCTCTAAACAGAGTTCTTGATAAACCCCTAAACAAAACCATAGATAAACTCATAGATGAATCCATAAATGAACCCTAGATGAAATCATAGATGAACTCCTAAATGAAACCATAGATGAACCCCTAGATGAACCCATAAATTAAACCATATATGAACCTCAAGATGAAATCATAATGGAACCCCTTGATGAAACCATTGATGAACCTATAACTAAAACCATAGATGGACCCCTAGATGAAACTATAAATGAACCCCTATATAAAACTGTAGATAAACCCCTAGATGAACCCCTAGATTTAATTAGATGAAATACTAGATAAAACCATAGATAAACCCCCAGATGAACACTTAGATAAACCCCTAGATAAGTCCCTAAATGTACTCCTAGATTAACCTATAGATGAACCGATTGATGAAATCATTGATTAACTCGTAGATGAAATCATAGATAAACTAATATATTAAGCCATAGATAAACACCTAGATGGAATCGTGGATAAACCCATATATAAAATTATAGATAAACCCCAAGATGAACCCATAATTTAACGCCTAGATGAAATTTTAAATTAAATCCTAGATGCAATCGTAGATGAACTCCTAGATGAAACTTTAGATGAATCCTTAGATAAAGCCATAGACAAACCCCTAGGTGAAATGATAGATGAACCCCCAGATAAAACCCTAGATAAACAACTAAAAAAACTATTAGATGTACCCCTAGATAAACACTTACATAAACACCTAAATGAATTTTTAGATAAACCTATAGATGAACTCCTACATAAATCACTAGATAAAACCATAAATAAACCACTAGATGAACCCTTAGATAAACCATTGGATGAACCAATAGATAAACCTCTAGATAAACTTATAGATGAATCCATTGGAAAACCCCTAGATGAAGCCCAAGATAAATCCCTAAATGAACCCATAAATAAACCCCTAGATGAACCCTTTGATAAATCCCTAAATGATCTCATAGATGAACCTCTAGATAAATTCATAGATAAACCCCCTAGATTAAACCATAGATAAACCACTAGGTAAACTTATAGATAAACCCATAAATGAACCTCCAGATGGCAAGATAAAGTCATAGAAGAACCCCTAGATATACACCTATATGACCCTAAATAAGCCCAAAGATGAACCTAAAAATAAACCCCTAGAAGAACCCCTAGATAAGACCATATACAAACTTATAGTTAAATCCATAGATGAACTCATTGATAAACCCTATATGAAGCCCCAGAAAAACCCTTAGAAGAACTCCGAGATAAACCCCCTAGATAAACCCTTAGACAAAACACTAGATTAATCTGTAGATAAACCCCAAGATGAACCACTAGATAAACCCCTAGATGAAACTCTAGATAAACCCCTAGACGAAACCCTAAATAAGCCTCTAGATGAAACCTTAGATAAACCCCTAAAACAAACCCTATATAAACCACTATAAAACCCCTAAATAAACCACTTAATGAAACCTTAGATAAACCATAAAGAAATCATAGATGAACCCCTGAAATCCTAGATAAACCCTTAAACAAAACCCTCGATAACCCATATAAGAATCTGTTGATGAACCCCTAGTCATATTCCTAGATAAATCCTTAAATCAAATACTAGATAAACTCGTAGAAAAATCTCTAGATAAACTCCTAGATAAATACCTAGATAAAACCCTAGACAAAACTGTAGATAAACCATAAATGAAAACCTCGATAAACATTTATATGAACCCCTAGATGAATCCCTTGATAAACCCCTAGATGAACCTTTAAGTAAACCTCTAGATGATCCCATATTCTAGATGAACCCCTAGATGAAAACCAAGATAGAAACTTAAATGAAACCCTAGATAAATACTATATAAGACACTAGAGAAAACCCTAGATTAATAAATAGATGTATCCCTAGAAAACACCCTTGTTGAATCCTTGGATATATCCCTAGATGAAACTCTTGATAAACCTTAGAGGAAACCATAAATAAACCCTTAAATGAAAAAAATGGTAAATTAACCCTAAACTCTAGATAAACCATAGAAACAAAACCCTCAATGAAATCGTAGATTTAACCCTAGATGAAACCATAGATAAAACTCTAGATGAAACCTTAGATAAACCCTAAGATAAAACAATAAATTAACCCATACATGAAATCATAGATAAACCCCTTGATGAGACCACATATAAACCTTAGATGGAATCGTAGATAAACCCTTAGAGGAAATTATAGATGAACTCCTAAATGAAACATTAGATAAACCTGTAGATGAAATAGTATATGTGCCCCTAGATGAAATCGTAGATGAATCCCTAAATGAAATCATAGATGAACAATTAAATGAAATGTAGACAATCCCTTAGAAGAAATTGTATATGAACCCCTAGATGAAACCATAGATGAACCCTTAGATGAAGATATAAATGAACCCTTTGATGAAACCATTGATGAACCCTACATAAACCCCTAGATGAACCCCTAGATGAAACCCTAGATAAACCTCTAGATGAATCCCTCTTGGGAACATTGCCCACAATGTTCCTGATTTGAATAAGTCCTCAAGTTAAGGATAAATACATTCTGTATTTCATGTATATCTGAGTTGTTGTGTTGTAGGACTAATAATTCATTATATAAATCACTTATAATAAGTCAAAGGATTAATTGAAGTTCAAGGGATATTTCAATAATTCACAAAAATATTCTTAGTCAATTATCATCTTGATGAGCTTCAGATAATATGGAAATATCGTCTTGATTACCTTAAGCATCAAGGAACAACGTCTTGAAGATATACATTCTAAGTCTATAATCATTTTGATAAGGAGCAGTTCAACTATCTATATATCGTCTTGACGATGCTCAATTCACGATGATATCATTTTGACAAGGGTCAGATCAATTTTCCAAACTTCAGTTTGATGAAGCTCAACTAAATGCTTATCATCTTTACAAGACTCAACCATTTCAAAACTTCAAGAAGTTCTTATACGCTAAGTAAAATCGTGTTGAAGATGTCATATCGTTTTGAAGCTCATGGTCGAAGCTGAAATCTGTCTAAATAAATTGCTGTCGGGACCAGTTGAAATATCATCATGAAGCCACTACGACTATTTTAGAATTATATTGAAATGATGAATGCTTAAGTACACAACGTTTAGATATGTTTCACCTGATGATAGTCCAAGCTCAAATCTTAAGTCAAAGCTAATATCAGCTTGAACTATTGAAATCGATTTCTCGGCCTCTTATGGAGCTCGGGGCCCTCACCGAAATGAGGGGCAGCTAACCCTTACTCATCCCTCGGAGAAGGTAGACTGAAGACTAGAAAAATGACTAAGACCTTAGTCACAGCGAAGAGGTCCCTCCACTAACCCAGAAGATCGTTGAGCGCTTCCCCTCCCAAGCCAAAGCTGAGACTCAGGCACCTTGGAGAGCTCTGGAAATGCTAACCAAAGAAAGCCTGAGGAGAGAGAAGCTGAAGTGACCCCCCTCTCCATAGGTGCCCTTGAGGTCCTATTTATAGGTTTTCTGGTCTGGCCTGCAAATAGCAGGATCCTGCCTTTTGATTTTACTATCCGCACCCCAAATGGGCATGCTAACAGCCAAACTCCGCAGTTTGGAGGGGCTAAAGGCAGACCACCGAGGGTAAAAGGGTAATTTGGCCCTATCAACCTATGGGCATGGAGCTGCGAGAACATTACTGCTGAAGCTCTCGTGGGCCTTCTCGCGAGTCCTGCTCGCGATGCCTCTCCTAGGCGATCGCCCTGCGAGGACCTCGCTGGCCTATTTTGGAGGTATCTGCAGAGGTCCGGTCTCGCGAGCCTTCCTGCGAGACCGCCTCCTGGCTTCGTCGAGCTCAACACACCTTTCGTCGAACGCAGGGCACTTCGCGGATCACAGGCGAGCTCGACGAAATACGGAACATCAAGTTATTCGATGACCGCTGAGACGGGCGGTTCGTCGACCGCTGCTTCCCTGCTGTAATTTGTCGAGCGCTGCTATAGAATATATTTTGTTCATCGGGCGCCGTCCGACAAATGCTGAGCTCCTTTCGACATTTGTCGAGCGCAGAATTGAGCTCGCTGGACGCTGAGGCTTTAAGCTCGCGAGCCTTCCTGCGAGATCGCCTACCAACTTTGCCGCGCACTGAACACGTTTCGCCAAACACCTCTTTACTGAACAAAGGGTCTCTTCTGCCAGCGGCCTGCGAGGTATTGGCTTGCCCGCCCTCGCTTGGCCCCGTACCTTGAAGATATATGGCGAGGTCTGGATCTCGCGACTCCTCTTGCGAGAATGTCTCTTTGGCTTTAATGAGCATAGAACACTTCATCGACTTCTGATGATTTCGCCGAACAGGGGTGAGCTCGACGACCACAGGTGGGCTCGATGAACTCGGGAGAGTTCGTCGAACGCAGTACTCCATTCTCGCTCGCCTCTCAGCGAGCCCTCCGAGAGAGATTTCTCCCAGATCCCTTTCGCGAGGTCTTCAGCCCTAAGGCCTCCCTCTCTTATTACTTCCTTCATCCTGTTGCCTTCCCACACCGCACTTCCACGCCTAGCGAATATCGGGGTTGTACACAATCCCCGCTCTTTGCGAGGCTATTTAGGCTCGCGAAGACACATCCAACCCCTGGTATTCGCGAGCCCTTGATGATCTGTCAGGAATCTTTGGTAGGGCCCACCCTGAGGGCTATAAATATCGTCCCGAGTCCTTAGTGGTGTGTGCCGCCTCTTCCTTTTCTTTCTTTTTGCCACGTACTGTAGCTGCCAGGAGATGCTGCTTTCCGAAGAAGCTGAGGCTCGCTTGAGGGCTGTGAGAGCCGGCGGGCTACCTTCTACGACCAAGGTCCCCGCATGGATGAATCGGCCGCCTCCCGCTCAGTCACCGAAGACCAAGAAGGCGAAGGCGGCTTGCCGAACCGGGGACGGCTCCGTGCTGCTGGACTCCTCCCCGGAAAGCCGTCCCCACGAGAAGGTATGAGCTACTGATGAGTCCTGATCATATACACTTTTATGGACTCATCTGGGCCATCTATTTAGTCTTTCCACTGCACTTTAGCCCTGTTTTAGCTCATATTGGTCATTCTATGCTAGGTGCACTTTTAGGCCCTATTTGGTGTAATTTCGTATCTTTCTTTGTTATTAGTTTTCTTGCGATGTTAAGTCCCACTTTCAGTGGCTAGACTGGTGTCGTACGCTGGAACAGGTGTCGTGCAGGTGTTTTCGGTGCAATTCTGCACAGGAACACTGCGCACGATCACGGGTTCTATGGCGCACGACCACTGGTCGTGCGCCACTGATCGTGTGCACTTAACCCTTTTTATGAGTTCTGTTTGGTGCAGTGCGCACGACCATCTACGCTAGTGCGCATGACCATCGGTCGTGCGCCACTGCTCGTGCGCACTTACCATTTAATTTCCGAGTTCTGTTTGCTGTAGTGCGCACGACCATCAACTACAGTGCGCACGACCACCGGTCGTGCGCCACTGGTCGTGCGAACATGTTATTTTATAATTTCTGTCTTTGCAGGTTCCGTCCAGGCAGAGCGCACGATCACAGGATTCTAGTGCGCACGACCACTGGTCGTGCGCCAATGACCGTGCGCACTGTTTAATTCCAGCGCCTATAAAATCCGCTGCTCGCGATTTAGGTTAGGGAGCCCGCCGTATTCCGCCGTTTTCTGCTCCAGTTCGTCCGACTTCGCTCCTCCATCGCCGCCCACCATCTAGAGGTGCTCCGGGCTTGTTCTTCACGCCAATCTTGAGCCGGAGTGTCCTCTCGACCTCCTCCTTCATCCAAGAGCTCCAAAGGAAGATCTAGCCGCCATCTCCATCGAGCAAGAGGAAGTTTGCAACCTCTACCGGATCGTGACACGAAGAAGACGGGTCCATTGGAGAGTCGTGACAGCTCTCTCTACCCTGGACGTAGTTGCGGACCGAGCTTGGACGCGGATTGACAACCCGGCGATTCCAACCGTGAATCTACAACGAGCCTTCGGATTCGGTCGATTTCTTGCCTTATTCTTCTCTTATTGATGTGTATATGTTTTAGATCTCATTATTATGATGAAGTGGCACTTGAATTAGTTATATTTACATATATATTTCATGTCTATGTGTTTGTGTAATTTATCTATTTGAGTTGCTTGAGGTGCGCCGCCGTCCATTTCCATTCCGCCGTCACGTTCGTGTGCCGCACTAGCAATTGCTAGTGGCGTGCTTGTCGAAGAGGTGCTTGCGACCCTCACTCCGCTATCCTACTCGTCCATCCGCCTACCGAAGCGTGGCATCGCGGCCCGTATTCCATCCCGCCTAACGAAGCAGTGCGCTCAGGGCCTGCACAGTTCGATTCCGCTTGCCTACTCGTCCATCCGCCCTTTCGACGCAGCGCGCTCAAGGCCTGCCTAGTCTCCATCCCGCCAAGCGAAGCATTGCATAGCGGCATTGCATAGGAGTAGTTATAGTATTTTCTCTTTATTTTCCACAATCCAAAACCTCGTTTCCGCATCCATCCGACTATAGGACTTCGATCTCAAGTCCTTCCTCGATAGATAGCTCCACCTTACTGTATTCCTTTGAGATCGATACTTGGGAATTCATTCCCATTTTATATTACTTGAACGATCGGTACACTGCCGTTTCGTGCCGCAGTCTTACTACCGCCTATAGCGGTGTGCTAAGATTTGCGCCATCAAGTTTTTGGCGCCGTTGCCGGGGAACACAGTCGTGTGAGTTCTCTTGAGAGGGAGAGCTGAGAGAGAGAAGTTTCTTCCAGTGTTTATAGCCGCCTTTTTATTTTTGTTTGCTTTTTAAATTTATATTGTTTGTTATTATTTCTTCTCTCCTATTTTAAATTTTTAAGCAAGTTTAATCCAAGGAGTTTTATTAGTTTGTGTAGATTTCCTTGCAAAGAATTTCAGCCTCTTTATATCTGCTTTTATTTTTGAAAATGTCGTCATGGGGTATTTCGCCTAGCTTTAATGATAAGATGGTTTATTATATAGACCAAATGAATGAGTTGAATGCTAGGCAGTGTAGGAACATTGTTTGCTTGTTGTGTCGAGGAGAGGGTCATGAATTGAAGGACTGTCCTAGTCTTTTCAAGCCTGACCGCCACTCCTCCACTCAGGACAACATTGTCCCTATCGCTCATTCTTTACCCATGGAGGCAATTGTGCCCTCTACCCCTGAGCTTGTCTCGTGCACGGACTCCTCACTCCCTGTTTATGGCTTCACTCCCAGTGATGATGATCACTCATCTGTTAGCCAACAAGGAGAGGAATGGGAGCTCCTAGATGCACCTGAGTATGATGAGGAAAGTATTCTTTCCATCGGGGAGGCTTTAGCAGATCTTTTTGCAGAGGAACCGAATATTTTTGTCCCTCCAGTTTCTTTGCAAGATTTTTCTACACATATTCTTTATGATCCTATCGAAGTAAAGGAGCTGGGTGATGCTTCTGACTCGGAGGGTGCTCCAAAGTGGGATGAGGATGTCATTTTCCCTGAGGCGGAGAATGAATACTTTGAACACGATGATGCACCTCGGTGGGATGAGGAGGATACTCTCTCTGATGAGGAGGTTTGCACTTCTTCATGGGACGAGGAGGTCCAAATCACCACTGAGGCTCCTGAGTTCTCAAGCCCCCCTTGCTATGATATTTACGATGATGATAGTGATCTACCCTTGGATCCTGCTGGGAGTGAGACCAGGATCACTCCCCCGATTGATGTTTATTTATGTTCTTCGTCTTCTTTATTTCTTGATCCCCTTTCTTCATCCGAGCCTATGCAGGTTGAGTTTTCACAGGTATCCCAGGAGGACTTGGAGCTTTTTGCTCAAGTCAATGATGAGAGTATCCTCTCATGTGAGGAGGTTTATTCCCCCTCCGTTGAGGAAGCTCCACTCATTGCCTTTTCCTCCTGCTGCCTCCCTGTTGACGATACCTTGCTAGGCAAGGATGTGTTTTGTGAGATGAGTGAGGACCAGGCCTCCTCCTTTTCTTACATTCTCTACCCTCTACCTGTGAGGAGCAGGTATCTATATTTAGGTAGAGGGGTGACTGTTCTATCACCGTATCGGTACCCGCTACCGACACGGATATTAGGCCAGTTACCTGTCCACTTCTCCTTCCATAGGCCCATTAGCTAGAACTCTTAAAGTTTAAATAAGTCTTGCTGGGATGACAATAACCCCAGTAGTTATCTTCTTTTCTGCATTTTTATTTCATCTAATCATGTTTAGTTAGTAGTATTTTCTTTTCAGTTTTCTTTTGTCTTTTGTTTTTGCGGAGCTGACCCCTGCAGGTATCTTCTCTGGATGGCGGATGCTGCAGCTTAGTCTTGGTTTAAACGCCAATCTTCTGGTATGCTCACTTGCTGAGCATTGGGTACTCTCTTTCCCTAGCCCTATGTTGATTTTCACGTCATATATTATGCGGATTGTTTAGTTTAAGTCTGGGGGAGAGTAGTTTTGTTTACCCGCTCACGTGCACTATTGCACTGCATGCTAGAAGATTTCATTTAAAATGTTTTGTTTATTTTCATTGCACACCACATCACCCACTTGAGCGCGTACACATCTGTTTGCTTGCTCTGTTGTGAATTTAATTCTTCTGCTTATTTGGGAAAATCTAGGTGATGGCTTAGGACTATGTAGCAGAGTAAAATGTTGACTCCCGTAGTGCTCCTAGTCGAGTGCTCGGTTGCATAGAAATTTGTGTAGATTAGACTTCTCTTTATACTTATGGTTTTATATTTTTTCTTATTAGTGTAAATGTTGTTTACTCTACTCAAATGGTGAATTCGGTGGAATCAAACGGTAGCATAGGGATGTGTGTAAACGATCGCTAGATTCATATTGCTTGAGTCGGGAGAAAGGAGAATCTTTCTCGGTGGCTAGAACTTGCCCCAAGCGATTCTTGAAGCATGGGTATACGGTCAGTCAATCGTGTGAATGTGATATAGGCCATCATTTTGGCCCGGTTGAGCCTTTGTGCCTATCCCTACCGCTATATCCTCGCTAGCCCAGTTGTGCCTACCCGTTCTTTGATTCAGCCCCACTTTTATTTCACCAAAGCCCAAAAGCCAATCCTAGTCGCACACCCAAATCTGAGCTTTAGCTGTTTATTATTTTCATGAGTTGGGTTGTTGATGTGGTATTATATTTGTGAAGATGTGGATGTGTCCTTTTGTTTATTTGCTGAAAATGATAAGAAAAGAAAAAAAATGAGAAAAAAAAAGAAGTTAAAAAGAAAGGAAAGAGAAGGAATGTTTACTTGAAAATCTTTATGTATAGATTTATGTTTGGGAGTAGGCGGTGCACGCACCCATGCTGTTAAGTCCAAGTCTGGGGGTGTTGTGTACCCGCATGTTTGTGTGGTGAATGAGGATAGTTTCCTGCATTAGCTCATTTGGGTTTAGTGCTTTAGCCGTCGTTTTTATCTTTGTTTTTCCTCACCTAAACCCAAGCCTCATTTAAAACCTAAAGTCCTATTGATTCACGCATTTGAGTCAAACCAGTGCCGTGGAGAGAATGTAACCGGGCAAGCCTATGGTCACCGACACCGATGGATTTCGGTGGAGTTTGTCCGGCATCCCAATCTTGAGCAATGCTCATCTCAGCGTTTAGTTTACTTTCTCCTTATGCATGACCGAACGATTCACCGCTTTTCACCATTTTGAGTAGTGTAATATGCTTTTACTCTTTTAGAAATTTATAAACTGTTTTTATAATCAGAAATCTTTTCTACTATTTTTCTTATGCACGTGAGCATGCGACTTCGCATGGTACTCTGTAGTATAATCATTAAGCCATCTACTGTTCTTTCCTAGTTCGCTTAGAATTTGTTTGCTCGGGACGCGCAAACAGTTAAGTCTGGGGGTGTGATGAGTCCTGATCATATACACTTTTATGGACTCATCTGGGCCATCTATTTAGTCTTTTCACTGCACTTTAGCCCTGTTTTAGCTCATATTGGTCATTCTATGCTAGGTGCACTTTTAGGCCCTATTTGGTGTAATTTCGTATCTTTCTTTGTTATTAGTTTTCTTGCGATGTTAAGTCCCACTTTCAGTGGCTAGACTGGTGTCGTACGCTGGAACAGGTGTCGTGCAGGTGTTTTCGGTGCAATTCTGCACAGGAACACTGCGCACGATCACCGGTTCTATGGCGCACGACCACTGGTCGTGCGCCACTGATCGTGTGCACTTAACCCTTTTTATGAGTTCTGTTTGGTGCAGTGCGCACGACCATCTACGCTAGTGCGCACGACCATCGGTCGTGCGCCACTGCTCGTGCGCACTTACCATTTAATTTCCGAGTTCTGTTTGCTGTAGTGCGCACGACCATCAACTACAGTGCGCACGACCACCGGTCGTGCGCCACTGGTCGTGCGAACATGTTATTTTATAATTTCTGTCTTTGCAGGTTCCGTCCAGGCAGAGCGCACGATCACAGGATTCTAGTGCGGACGACCACTGGTCGTGCGCCAATGACCGTGCGCACTGTTTAATTCCAGCGCCTATAAATTCCGCTGCTCGCGATTTAGGTTAGGGAGCCCGCCGTATTCCGCCGTTTTCTGCTCCAGTTCGTCCGACTTCGCCCCTCCATCGCCGCCCACCATCTAGAGGTGCTCCGGGCTTGTTCTTCACGCCAATCTTGAGCCGGAGTGTCCTCTCGACCTCCTCCTTCATCCAAGAGTTCCAAAGGAAGATCTAGCCGCAATCTCCATCGAGCAAGAGGAAGTTTGCAACCTATACCGGATCGTGACACGAAGAAGATGGGTCCATTGGAGAGTCGTGACAACTCTCTCTACCCCGGACGTAGTTGCGGACCGAGCTTGGACGCGGATTGACAACCCGGCGATTCCAATCTTGAGCAATGCTCATCTCAGCGTTTAGTTTACTTTCTCCTTATGCATGACCGAACGATTCACCGCTTTTCACCATTTTGAGTAGTGTAATATGCTTTTACTCTTTTAGAAATTTATAAACTGTTTTTATAATCAGAAATCTTTTCTACTATTTTTCTTATGCACGTGAGCATGCGACTTCGCATGGTACTCTGTAGTATAATCATTAAGCCATCTACTGTTCTTTCCTAGTTCGCTTAGAATTTGTTTGCTCGGGACGCGCAAACAGTTAAGTCTGGGGGTGTGATGAGTCCTGATCATATACACTTTTATGGACTCATCTGGGCCATCTATTTAGTCTTTTCACTGCACTTTAGCCCTGTTTTAGCTCATATTGGTCATTCTATGCTAGATGCACTTTTAGGCCCTATTTGGTGTAATTTCGTATCTTTCTTTGTTATTAGTTTTCTTGCGATGTTAAGTCCCACTTTCAGTGGCTAGACTGGTGTCGTACGCTGGAACAGGTGTCGTGCAGGTGTTTTCGGTGCAATTCTGCACAGGAACACTGCGCACGATCACCGGTTCTATGGCGCACGACCACTGGTCGTGCGCCACTGATCGTGTGCACTTAACCCTTTTTATGAGTTCTGTTTGGTGCAGTGCGCACGACCATCTACGCTAGTGCGCACGACCATCGGTCATGCGCCACTGCTCGTGCGCACTTACCATTTAATTTCCGAGTTCTGTTTGCTGTAGTGCGCACGACCATCAACTACAGTGCGCACGACCACCGGTCGTGCGCCACTGGTCGTGCGAACATGTTATTTTATAATTTCTGTCTTTGCAGGTTCCGTCCAGGCAGAGCGCACGATCACAGGATTCTAGTGCGCACGACCACTGGTCGTGCGCCAATGACCGTGCGCACTGTTTAATTCCAGCGCCTATAAATTCCGCTGCTCGCGATTTAGGTTAGGGAGCCCGCCGTATTCCGCCATTTTCTGCTCCAGTTCGTCCGACTTCGCCCCTCCATCGCCGCCCACCATCTAGAGGTGCTCCGGGCTTGTTCTTCACGTCAATCTTGAGCCGGAGTGTCCTCTCGACCTCCTTCTTCATCCAAGAGCTCCAAAGGAAGATCTAGCCGCCATCTCCATCGAGCAAGAGGAAGTTTGCAACCTCTACCGGATCGTGACACGAAGAAGACGGGTCCATTGGAGAGTCGTGACAGCTCTCTCTACCCCGGACGTAGTTGCGGACCGAGCTTGGACGCGGATTGACAACCCGGCGATTCCAACCGTGAATCTACAACGAGCCTTCGGATTCGGTCGATTTCTTGCCTTATTCTTCTCTTATTGATGTGTATATGTTTTAGATCTCATTATTATGATGAAGTGGCACATGAATTAGTTATATTTACATATATATTTCATGTCTATGTGTTTGTGTAATTTATCTATTTGAGTTGCTTGAGGTGCGTCGCCGTCCATTTCCATTCCGCCGTCACGTTCGTGTGCCGCACTAGCAATTGCTAGTGGCGTGCTTGTCGAAGAGGTGCTTGCGACCCTCACTCCGCTATCCTACTCGTCCATCCGCCTACCGAAGCGTGGCATCGCGGCCCGTATTCCATCCCGCCTAACGAAGCAGTGCGCTCAGGGCCTGCACAGTTTGATTCCGCTTGCCTACTCGTCCATCCGCCCTTTCGACGCAGCGCGCTCAAGGCCTGCCTAGTCTCCATCCCGCCAAGCGAAGCATTGCATAGCGGCATTGCATAGGAGTAGTTATAGTATTTTCTCTTTATTTTCCACAATCCAAAACCTCGTTTCCGCATCCATCCGACTATAGGACTTCGATCTCAAGTCCTTCCTCGATAGATAGCTCCACCTTACTGTATTCCTTTGAGATCGATACTTGGGGATTCATTCCCATTTTATATTACTTGAACGATCGGTACACTGCCGTTTCGTGCTGCAGTCTTACTACCGCCTATAGCGGTGTGCTAAGATTTGCGCCATCAAGTTGCGGACCGAGCTTGGACGTAGTTGCGGACCGAGCTTGGACGCGGATTGACAACCCGGCGATTCCAACCGTGAATCTACAACGAGCCTTCGGATTCGGTCGATTTCTTGCCTTATTCTTCTCTTATTGATGTGTATATGTTTTAGATCTCATTATTATGATGAAGTGGCACTTGAATTAGTTATATTTACATATATATTTCATGTCTATGTGTTTGTGTAATTTATCTATTTGAGTTGCTTGAGGTGCGCCGCCGTCCATTTCCATTCCGCCGTCACGTTCGTGTGCCGCACTAGCAATTGCTAGTGGCGTGCTTGTCGAAGAGGTGCTTGCGACCCTCACTCCGCTATCCTACTCGTCCATCCGCCTACCGAAGCGTGGCATCGCGGCCCGTATTCCATCCCGCCTAACGAAGCAGTGCGCTCAGGGCCTGCACAGTTCGATTCCGCTTGCCTACTCGTCCATCCGCCCTTTCGACGCAGCGCGCTCAAGGCCTGCCTAGTCTCCATCCCGCCAAGCGAAGCATTGCATAGCGGCATTGCATAGGAGTAGTTATAGTATTTTCTCTTTATTTTCCACAATCCAAAACCTCGTTTCCGCATCCATCCGACTATAGGACTTCGATCTCAAGTCCTTCCTCGATAGATAGCTCCACCTTACTGTATTCCTTTGAGATCGATACTTGGGGATTCATTCCCATTTTATATTACTTGAACGATCGGTACACTGCCGTTTCGTGCCGCAGTCTTACTACCGCCTATAGCGGTGTGCTAAGATTTGCGCCATCAGCTACCCTCTAGCTTAAGTCAATAAGTTTGCCTATGATTCATACCTGCTCGCAGGATGCTTCATCGCACGAGGACGTGGGCGTACCTGCTGGTGGGTCTCGCAAAATTCCGCCGGCGGATACAAATCTTGCTGGGAAAAATGCCGCGGGTACGCCCTTAATCTCGCATGCCAGCCCTCCCTTTGTCAACTGACCTTCATCCCTTGCTTCTTACAGTCTCGCCCCTGAAGTCCCCGGCTCGCCCGGCATTGCGGCCTCCATCTCTGCCTCCTCCTGACAAAACTGTGGATAGGCCAGGGTTCCATCTTCTGACGAGCGAGGAGACCGGCGGTCCTGTGCTGCCAAAGATCCCTCCTATCAACAGCGCTACCTACCCTCCTGGTCTGGGTAAATCTCTCTACCCCCACTACGGTAACCTCTTCCAGGGCCGCCCTGAGACTTCTCGCCCCCCTCTGGGTAAGCGTTCCGATGGCCCCTGCCCTGCGCGAACTCAAGCACGCTATCTAACCTTTTCGTAATATTTCGCAGAGAATTCTGAAAATCCGCCTACCGATTCCGAGTTGGGTGACGACAAGATGTCCCCTCTTCCTGACCAAGTGGAAGACTTTTTAGGCGATCCATGAGATCCTGAGATGATGAAACAACGAGCCGCAGAGTTGCTGAGAAAACATGGTTGGATGCTGATGGACCTCAACATGCAGGCGAGATGGGACAGGGAAGCCGCCGAGGATAGGCATGCTGTATTGATGGAAGAGTGTGCGAGGCTCCGGGCCACGAGACAATGCGATCACGATGAGAATGTCACGACGCCAGAGATGCATATAGCGAGGATGAGGGATTACGCCTTCCTCATTGACCGGGAGGGACGCGCGGCCGAGGATTACTATAATTCTAGGGTACCGCCGCGTACCGGGTCACGAGGTGGGGGTAGGTGGAAATGGTTGCCCCATGATTCTCGCTAACTTTGACGTTGTCGCGAACTTTTATTACTTGTTATCGAGTGCCGCTATTCTAGACGATCTCTCAGTGGCTTGCAACTCGTATATTTGCCACTCATATATTGGCTTTATATCGTTTATAATAATTATTACTAGCTTTTCATTAGTTCTCGCTCGCTGCTAATAAGTCCGTTTCATTCTCATGTTATGTTGTGCTCGCGAGGACCCTCTGTTCTCGCTAAATGTATCTCGCGAAAATGTTGCTTGTACTAACCTCGCAGGCCTTTCTCGCCCGCGGTCGTGATGTGATGTTTTGGCTAACCGCGCTCACTGGCGCTTGGGCTTCTTTCCGCCCTTTTACTTTTGCTATAAATAGGCTGTTATAGCTGAGTCAACCACCGCATTTACTGTCAACCTTCTTCCTCCTCCGCATCAGAGCTCTCGCTCCTTCCCGTTCTCATTCTACTTCCTTTCTCGCAGGTTATTAAAATAGGTGGTGACGCTAACGAGTCGGAGGGTCGGCGAAAGATTGCTAAGGCTTTCGCCAAGCATAGCTTCTTTCACTGCAACCTGACAGACGAGGAGTACTTCACCGTGGTCGCCGACTATGTCACCCCTCCATTCGAGGCGCGTCGTCCTAGCGAGAACGACGTGATCAACGCGCCGCTTGTCGACGAGCTGGCCATCCCCACCGCTCATTTCGCGGTCGGCTTGCGTCTCCCCTTGTGTCTGAAAGTTCGCCAGGTAATAATCACTCTCGCTCGATTCTTATTTTCTGCAGGTCAAGTCTCGCTCATTATGTGAACTAATCCTGGTCTTCTTGCTGCTCGCCAGGTGCTCAAGCATTACGGCGTTGTTCCGGGTCAGCTTACCCCTAACGCCATTGCGGTGATCACAGCCTTCGCCTGCTACCTACGCGAGGAAGGCATCGAGTTCAGTCTTCTGGCCTTTCGGAAGCTGTTCTCCTTCCGCGCCTATAAGGACGGGACCGCCTACTTCGTGGGCTCATGTCCTAAGGTCAACGAGACCGTCAACAAGGCCCACTTCTGGGCCCAGAAGTTCCTCTTCGTCAATGGGAACTTCGGCAATATCCCGATCTCGCTAGTCCAGCATGGCGAGACCACCTACCGGCCCACTGCCCTCAGAGGACATGACGCCCTCCTTTATCAGTTCTTCTGTAAGAAGAACTTTGAGGTTGTTCATCTTCGCCGCAACCTCGACTCACTGCCTCCAGTGCTCGCTGGGGAAGGTAAAGATCTCCCTTAATAACTACAACTTTATTCCCAGTAACACCGTATTTATTGAAATTTCAACGCTTTCTTAGGCGAGCGGGATCTTCCCGTCCATCCCCCCTACGCGAGCAATTGGAAGACCGACGCTACCCTTGTGAAAGGAGGGGTTCTAGTTCTTATTTATCTTTTTGAAAGATCTTGATTAAGTTTTGGTTTCAAAATGAATGATATATAAATATATAGGTGTTTGCTGAGTAATAAATACAAACAGCTAGAGTGCACAAATAACACAGCATAAACAAGAAGCATTCCAGGTGACACAAAGAAATATAGTAGTTCCCCAAATCTGGGTAGTCTACTCTTCTACCACCCTTGGTAGGAATCCACTAGGATTTTTGATCAGGTGCCCTTACACCAATGGAGGTTTGATCAGGTGCCCAATTCACCACAGTCAGGTTTTTGCTAAGGTGACCTGTCACCAAGAGTTCACTTTTGAAGGGAGTAATAACCCTGTACAAGATGGGGGTAAGGAAATAAAACAGAAATTAAAATGTTCTTCTCTGTATAAGAAGACTCTTGAAGATCCAGATGTGGTGCTGAATGGATCTGATATTGAAGAGCTCCCCCTGTCTGATATAGATTGTTGACAGTTCTGGAGGTCTCTTCTTTCAAACACTTCTTTCCTCTGATGCAATGATAATCCTGAGCAAGTAGTTGTGATTTGTGTCTCAGGATGTTCTTAATCTGCAGGAAGATGTTAGCAACCAAGAGTGTGCTATATTTTTGTGTTGTCTCTGTATCTCTGTGTGTATCTGTGTTTCTCTCCTTCTCTTTTGTATTTATAATCCGAGAAGTACTTTTGAATTCTTGCCCGGGAAAATGGAAAGAGATCAAGTCTCTTTAATTTCATTCCTTGGGAAGATAAGTTTGTCGATTTGACACATCAGAAACGGCTATGAACTTTAATGCTGCAACGGCTAGATTAGCAAAAGATATTGTATAATATATAAGAGAGCTGTCACTATAAATCATATTTTAGTCGAACTGACAGAGGCATATATAATTTCGTCGAACTCAGCTTTGCTTTCGTCGAGCTGAGCTTATCTTCTGATGTGCTAAGCAATTCTCTTTATATATAAAATATACTTGATTTTATCTGAAAGGATTTCGTCGATCTGCTGAGCCTTGATAATTTCGTCGAGCGCTGAGATTTAGAGAAAGCGTCGAACGCTGAGCGCTGATCGTCGAACGCCGGTAGCAGGTTCGACGAAAGATGTGGCATTCGTCGAGCGCAGAAGACTTATGATAATTTTATCTTTTCTTCTCCAATTCGATCGCATTATATTTAATTTATGTTTTCTTTAGGATAATGTGATTTAAGTTAATAGATAGATGAACTTTAGAAGTTGATCCTAACTCAAATCAACCCTAAGGTTCCAACAATCTCCCCCTATTTGAGTTGGGATCCTAAATCAAATTAAAACTAGTGGCCAGGAGGTCTCCCCCTATTTGGTTTAGGATGCCGACAGTTTTAATTTTTATATTCTTCTTTTCTCTCTCACTTGGTTTTAGTTTTCAATTTTCTTCTGTAGACTCTTAAATCATTTTCCCTACAGATTTACTTAAGCAATTTATTTGTTTTGGATCCATGTTTATCTTGCTAGATTCATGGTTGTATTCTTCCCTTTAAATGATTCTTTTTAGAAGAACATTGCCTGATACCTTCCTTCTATAGAATCTCTTAAACCAGAGGAGACTTCACACTCAGCCATATGATCATTTCTAATCAATATGACTACAGTAGAATGCTCATCATGACTTTAGGGAAATCTGTTAGAGTATGAAGTTATCTGACATTGTTTTTCTAATTTTGGCTTTTAAAAGAGTTTGTTCAACTGGGTTGGAGTTTAATGGTGAAAAACTTTTTAATTGTATTTGAAAATACATGTTTTAAAAATTTTAAAACATTTATTGAAAGTTTTCTTTTATAGTCATTAAAATATATGTTTGATATTATTTTAAAGTTTTCTTGACAATTATTAAGCAATTTATCCTTAATTGATTTATTTTGTGCTTTTAATTTTTCTTCAGTTTTGTTACTTTCAGAAGTTAAATGATTTATCTTTATTAACTTCCTTTTAATTTCTTTGTCTATTGTTATTGAATCTGTGAGAGTTATTTCAAAAACATTTTTAGAGGTAGAGTTATGATTTGATTTTACCTCTTTTACCTTTCCTAGATCTGCTTTTGCATCTGGATTTTGGTATGACCCATTTATGGCCATCATGCAGAAAGATCTAGCTCTAAGTTCTTCTTCTTCTTCTTCTTCACTTAGGTTTGTTGATGATTCTGCATCAAAAGTACAATTAGTTGAAGAGATGGAAGAAGGAGGTTTATTTACCATCCTAGAGAGGGAGTTCCAAATTCCTCTTGCAGAAGTACAGTCTTCAAGTTGTTGAAGAATATCTTTTGATACAGACTGAGCCAAGATCTGCATGGCTTTGGCATCTGCATCATGTTTTATTTTGGTAGTTTTCTTTGAAGAAGATATATCAGTGCCAACATGAACGGGTCCTGTCAAAATAGATTTGTAAATCTCTTCATCTATAGCATTCATATATAATCTAATTCTAACTTGCCATAAAGAGATATTATCCAACTTAAATATAGGTGGATCTGAAAACAGAAGGATTTCTTGTGCCATTTTGAAAATTTTAAGAACTAAAAGTGATCTTTGTGATTTCAGGTGTTAACCTGTGTGACAAATCAATTTCTCTAATACTAATTGAAATAGGAGTTTTAATTTTGAAAGTATTAGATGCTAGAAATTGAAATGGTAAAATCACCAACCTCTGATACCAATTGAAAGGAGGGGTTCTAGTTCTTATTTATCTTTTTGAAAGATCTTGATTAAGTTTTGGTTTCAAAATGAATGATATATAAATATATAGGTGTTTGCTGAGTAATAAATACAAACAGCTAGAGTGCACAAATAACATAGCATAAACAAGAAGCATTCCAGGTGACACAAAGAAATATAGTAGTTCCCCAAATCTGGGTAGTCTACTCTTCTACCACCCTTGGTAGGAATCCACTAGGATTTTTGATCAGGTGCCCTTACACCAATGGAGGTTTGATCAGGTGCCCAATTCACCACAGTCAGGTTTTTGCTAAGGTGACCTGTCACCAAGAGTTCACTTTTGAAGGGAGTAATAACCCTGTACAAGATGGGGGTAAGGAAATAAAACAGAAATTGAAATGTTCTTCTCTTTATAAGAAGACTCTTGAAGATCCAGATGTGGTGCTGAATGGATCTGATATTGAAGAGCTCCCCCTATCTGATATAGATTGTTGACAGTTCTGGAGGTCTCTTCTTTCAAACACTTCTTTCCTCTGATGCAATGATAATCCTGAGCAAGTAGTTGTGATTTGTGTCTCAGGATGTTCTTAATCTGCAGGAAGATGTTAGCAACCAAGAGTGTGCTATATTTTTGTGTTGTCTCTGTATCTCTGTGTGTATCTGTGTTTCTCTCCTTCTATTTTGTATTATAATCCGAGAAGTACTTTTGAATTCTTGCCCGGGAAAATGGAAAGAGATAAAGTCTCTTTAATTTCATTCCTTGGGAAGATAAGTTTGTCGATTTGACACATCAGAAACGGCTATGAACTTTAATGCTGCAACGGCTAGATTAGCAAAAGATATTATATAATATATAAGAGAGCTGTCACTATAAATCATATTTTAGTCGAACTGACAGAGGCATATATAATTTCGTCGAACTCAGCTTTGCTTTCGTCGAGCTGAGCTTATCTTCTGATGTGCTAAGCAATTCTCTTTATATATAAAATATACTTGATTTTATCTGAAAGGATTTCGTCGATCTGCTGAGCCTTGATGATTTCGTCGAGCGCTGAGATTTAGAGAAAGCGTCGAACGCTGAGCGCTGATCGTCGAACGCCGGTAGCAGGTTCGACGAAAGATGTGGCATTCGTCGAGCGCAGAAGACTTATGATAATTTTATCTTTTCTTCTCCAATTCGATCGCATTATATTTAATTTATGTATTCTTTAGGATAATGTGATTTAAGTTAATAGATAGATGAACTTTAGAAGTTGATCCTAACTCAAATCAACCCTAAGGTTCCAACAATCTCCCCCTATTTGAGTTGGGATCCTAAATCAAATTAAAACTAGTGGCCAGGAGGTCTCCCCCTATTTGGTTTAGGATGCCGACAGTTTTAATTTTTATATTCTCCTTTTCTCTCTCACTTGGTTTTAGTTTTCAATTTTCTTCTGTAGACTCTTAAATCATTTTCCCTACAGATTTACTTAAGCAATTTATTTGGTTTGGATCCATGTTTATCTTGCTAGATTCATGGTTGTATTCTTCCCTTTAAATGATTCTTTTTAGAAGAACATTGCCTGATACCTTCCTTCTATAGAATCTCTTAAACCAGAGGAGACTTCACACTCAGCCATATGATCATTTCTAATCAATATGACTACAGTAGAATGCTCATCATGACTTTAGGGAAATCTGTTAGAGTATGAAGTTATCTGACATTGTTTTTCTAATTTTGGCTTTTTAAAGAGTTTGTTCAACTGGGTTGGAGTTTAATGGTGAAAAACTTTTTAATTGTATTTGAAAATACATGTTTTAAAAATTTTAAAACATTTATTGAAAGTTTTCTTTTATAGTCATTAAAATATATGTTTGATATTATTTTAAAGTTTTCTTGACAATTATTAAGCAATTTATCCTTAATTGATTTATTTTGTGCTTTTAATTTTTCTTCAGTTTTGTTACTTTCAGAAGTTAAATGATTTATCTTTGTTAACTTCCTTTTAATTTCTTTGTCTATTGTTATTGAATCTGTGAGAGTTATTTCAAAAACATTTTTAGAGGTAGAGTTATGATTTGATTTTACCTCTTTTACCTTTCCTAGATCTGCTTTTGCATCTGGATTTTGGTATGACCCATTTATGGCCATCATGCAGAAAGATCTAGCTCTAAGTTCTTCTTCTTCTTCTTCTTCACTTAGGTTTGTTGATGATTCTGCATCAAAAGTACAATTAGTTGAAGAGATGGAAGAAGGAGGTTTATTTACCATCCTAGAGAGGGAGTTTCAAATTCCTCTTGCAGAAGTACAGTCTTCAAGTTGTTGAAGAATATCTTTTGATACAGACTGAGCCAAGATCTGCATGGCTTTGGCATCTGCATCATGTTTTATTTTGGTAGTTTTCTTTGAAGAAGATATATCAGTGCCAACATGAACGGGTCCTGTCAAAATAGATTTGTAAATCTCTTCATCTATAGCATTCATATATAATCTAATTCTAACTTGCCATAAAGAGATATTATCCAACTTAAATATAGGTGGATCTGAAAACAGAAGGATTTCTTGTGCCATTTTGAAAATTTTAAGAACTAAAAGTGATCTTTGTGATTTCAGGTGTTAACCTGTGTGACAAATCAATTTCTCTAATACTAATTGAAATAGGAGTTTTAATTTTGAAAGTATTAGATGCTAGAAATTGAAATGGTAAAATCACCAACCTCTGATACCAATTGAAAGGAGGGGTTCTAGTTCTTATTTATCTTTTTGAAAGATCTTGATTAAGTTTTGGTTTCAAAATGAATGATATATAAATATATAGGTGTTTGCTGAGTAATAAATACAAACAGCTAGAGTGCACAAATAACACAGCATAAACAAGAAGCATTCCAGGTGACACAAAGAAATATAGTAGTTCCCCAAATCTGGGTAGTCTACTCTTCTACCACCCTTGGTAGGAATCCACTAGGATTTTTGATCAGGTGCCCTTACACCAATGGAGGTTTGATCAGGTGCCCAATTCACCACAGTCAGGTTTTTGCTAAGGTGACCTGTCACCAAGAGTTCACTTTTGAAGGGAGTAATAACCCTGTACAAGATGGGGGTAAGGAAATAAAACAGAAATTGAAATGTTCTTCTCTGTATAAGAAGACTCTTGAAGATCCAGATGTGGTGCTGAATGGATCTGATATTGAAGAGCTCCCCCTGTCTGATATAGATTGTTAACAGTTCTGGAGGTCTCTTCTTTCAAACACTTCTTTCCTCTGATGCAATGATAATCCTGAGCAAGTAGTTGTGATTTGTGTCTCAGGATGTTCTTAATCTACAGGAAGATGTTAGCAACCAAGAGTGTGATATATTTTTGTGTTGTCTCTGTATCTCTGTTTGTATCTGTGTTTCTCTCCTTCTCTTTTGTATTTATAATCCGAGAAGTACTTTTGAATTCTTGCCCGGGAAAATGGAAAGAGATAAAGTCTCTTTAATTTCATTCCTTGGGAAGATAAGTTTGTCGATTTGACACATCAGAAACGGCTATGAACTTTAATGCTGCAACGGCTAGATTAGCAAAAGATATTGTATAATATATAAGAGAGCTGTCACTATAAATCATATTTTAGTCGAACTGACAGAGGCATATATAATTTCGTCGAACTCAGCTTTGCTTTCGTCGAGCTGAGCTTATCTTCTGATGTGCTAAGCAATTCTCTTTATATATAAAATATACTTGATTTGATCTGAAAGGATTTCGTCGATCTGCTGAGGCTTGATGATTTCGTCGAGCGCTGAGATTTAGAGAAAGCGTCGAACGCTGAGCGCTGATCGTCGAACGCCGGTAGCAGGTTCGACGAAAGATGTGGCATTCGTCGAGCGCAGAAGACTTATGATAATTTTATCTTTTCTTCTCTGATTCGATCGCATTATATTTAATTTATGTTTTCTTTAGGATAATGTGATTTAAGTTAATAGATAGATGAACTTTAGAAGTTGATCCTAACTCAAATCAACCCTAAGGTTCCAACACCTTGCTCTCGCTACCATGGGGGTGGAGGCTTGCCGAGGCGCCATCACACCAGGTGAGCCCTCCTCTCGCAAGAGACCGGGGGCTTCTAGTAGCCATGCCCTTCCTCCAAAATCCCCGTCGAAGAAAAAGAGTAAGAAGAGCAAGGTCTTGCTCGTCCCCTCGAAGGGGAAGGAGCCTCGCGAGGCCGCTTTCGATGAGTTCGACCTCATCGGCCTCTCCGCGGGAGGTGAGGACGATGCGCCCAGCCAAGAGGCTGCCAGAACCTCTGCTCCGCCCATCCCCGTCAACCATTATAACTTCGGTCTCGGCCAGAGGCGCCGAGATGAGACCGGCTAGCTCTTGGTGAACTGGAAGCCGGAGATGAACCGGGCGGACATCTCCACCATCCTACCTACCTGGGTGGAGAAGGAGACCGTCAGCGGCCACGCCTTCGATTTCTCGCTCGTCCTCTATGGACGCGAGGATGCGGGGGCTTATAAAGATGAGACGACAAGGACTCTCGCTTTTGAGAGCGCGAGGTCCCAGTTGCGCTCTGCCGAGCTCGCCCACATGACAGGGAGGCGCTGATTGCAACTGGAGCTTCAGAACATGGAGCTCGTGAGGGCCTATCAGGGGCTTCTTACCGAGAACGCGCAGCTGAAGGAAAAGCTGCTCGCCGTGGAGGTCAGTGAGGTGAGTTACCTAGACCTCGTCACCCTCCTTTCCTTCGACCATTTCGTTCCCTAAATTTATCTTTCTCGCAGGATGTCGAGGCCGCCGGAAGAGTCGACGCTCGCATCCAGGAATTGGAGGGCGAGTTGGCCGGGCTAAAAGCCCGAAATTGTGAGCTCGCCCATGCCGTCGTTCCCCCTTCTCCTCGCCGTCTGAAGGAAGAGCGGCGATCGCGAGACGAGGAAATTTTCTTGGAGTCCACCGAGTCAGCTCGCTACATCTTCCAGACGATGAAGGCGGCCGACCTCCTAGCCGACGACGTGGATGACATGACCCTGGAACACATCGTCCCGGAGCTCTTTATCCCGCTTCCGCCAGTGAAGAGCAGCGATGACGAGGATGGGTTCGCGAGTGATTCCTGAAGCTCGCCGCCCTTGCCGTTTTTGTAACTTTTGATCGTCGAGATCGCCGCGTATTGTAACCGAACTGTGGAATGTAAATGCAGATCTTGCTTTGTTCATTGTGCTTGCCTTTTCTGTTTTGTTATTTTCGTGTGTTGATATCCCGTTCTCACTTACCTCGATATTCGTCTTCGCGAAAGTTATTCTCGTGATGTTCGTTCTTGCATATTATGTTATTGAATAGATAGGCATAGGACGTTTCCGGATGCTCCGACCTTTCGCCGTTTGCCTTAGAATCATTACCCTTTAGGTATGCATCTTCCTTTAGGTTTCGCTAGATACTTTCTTTTTCGGCGAGAGCTCGCGTCCTACCCCATGCCGGCGACCTCTCTGCCGAGCACCGGATACCCCGGAGTGCTTAGGGTTGATTCTCATCACTCGCATACTATCGTGCGAAATCTTTCTTCTCGCCGAGCGAGCAGGCTCGCCGAGCGAGAAGGCCCGGATCAGCGCCGAAGGCTCGCCAACCTGAGGCATATCATCCTGACCTTATGAAGAACTCATCTCCTTGCCAACTTCCGCAGTGATCAACTTGCATCTCCCATCTAGTGAGAGCCCGAGAGCGGAATGGACCTGATGCATTCCATTATCGATATTTATTACCTTGCCAGCCTCTCCAGAGATCAAACTGAAACCCCCCATCTAGTGAGAGCCCGGGAGCGGAATCGATCTTGGGCATTCCGGCACCAATACTTGTCACCTTGCCAGCCTCTCCAGAGATCAACCTGAAACCCCCCGTCTAGTGAGAGCCAGGGAGCGGAATCGATCTGGGGCATTCCAACACCAATACTTGTCACCTTGCCAGCCTCTCCAGAGATCAACCTGAAACCCCCCGTCTAGTGAGAGCCCGGGAGCAGAATTGATTTGGGGCATTCCAACACCAATACTTGTCACCTTGCCAGCCTCTCCAGAGATCAACCTGAAACCCCCCGTCTAGTGAGAGCCCGGGAGCGGAATCGATCTGGGGCATTCCGGCACCAATACTTATCACCTTGCCAGCCTCTCCAGAGATCAACCTGAAACCCCCCGTCTAGTGAAAGCCCGGGAGCGGAATCGATCTGTGGCATTCCAGCACCAACACTTGTCACCTTGCCAGCCTCTCTAGAGATCAACCTGAAACCCCCCGTCTAGTGAGAGCCCGGGAGCGGAATTGATCTGGGGCATTCCAACACCAATACTTATCACCTTGCCAGCCTCTCCAGAGATCAACCTGAAACCCCCCGTCTAGTGAGAGCCCGGGAGCGGAATCGATCTGAGGCATTCCAGCACCAATACTTGTTACCTTGCCTGCCCTCGCATAACAGCTATAACTATCAAGTGAAGAAGTAAAGTATTCAACTAATATCATAATAAAACTTTCAAGGCTAGAATCGCTTCAAATCGTCTCCACTTCTGGCTCGACCGAGAGGTACCCCTTCCACATCTCGGAGGTAATACCCCCCCCCCCCCCCCCGACTTGAGCACTTCGCTTACAATGTATGGACCCTCCCAATTGGGGTTGCGCTTACCTACCGCGGCCCCTCTTCTGGCCGCGTCGACCTTCTTCAAGACTAGATCTCCTTTTTGAAAGTGCTTTACTCGGATGTGCTTGTCAAAATATCGGGCCATTCGTCGCTTGATTTCCTCCTGCCTGATGGTGGCCTGTTCCCGGAGTTCCTCCACCAGGTCCAAGGATAGCCTTTGTTCTTCACCATTGGCCACTAGCCACTCTTCATTCCCTTCACCTGCGACGATCACCCTGGGGGTCTTTACTTAAAACTCTATGGGAAGGACTGCTTCGGACCCATGAGAAAGTTTGAACGGGGTCTCTCCGGTGGTGGTGTTCGGAGTAGTCCTTAGGGTCCAGAGGACGGATGGTAGCTGCTCCACCCAGTTCCCCCGGAGGTTCTCTACTTTCTTCTTTAATAGGTTGACGATTATCTTGTTTACTGCCTCCACCTGGCCGTTGCTTCTCGGATGGTGAACCGATGCGAACCTGAGGTCGATGCCGAGTTGGGTGCAGAAGCTAACAAATTCCTCGCTAGCAAACTATGGCCCATTGTCCGTCACTATGGCCAGAGGGAGCCCGTGCCTTTAAATTATCTCTCCCCACACAAAATTCCTTACAACTTGAGATGTTACCTTGGCGAGCGCCTTCACTTCTACCCACTTGGAAAAATAATTGATCATGACCAGCAAGAACCTTCTCTGGCCACTAGCTTGAGGGAAAGGGCCAACTACGTCCAACCCCCATATGGCAAAAGGCCAGGGAGCCGTGATGGTCCGGAGCCTCTGGGCTGGGAGGAGTTGGAGTGGGGCATAGAGCTGGCACTTTGAACATCTTCTTGCGAACTCCGCCGCATCTTTGCTGAGGGTGGGACAGAAGTAGCCTTGTCTCAACACCCTCCCCTCCAGGGTTCAGCTCCCGGAATGACTGTCACACTCCCCGGAGTGAATTTCCTCCAGGACATTCGGGACCTCCTCCTCGGAAACACAACGGGCCAGGAGTCCCGAGAGAGTTTTGCTATATAGCCCTCCTGCATGCAAGGAATAATAAGCTGACTTATACTTGAAGCATCGCCTGTCTATGTCTCCTTCAGGGAAATTCCCTAATGATAGGAAGGTGATGAAAGGATCCATCCACGAGGTCCGCTGATCTATCTCCATCAGTTCTCCTTCATCGATGGTGGGTCGGAAGAGTTCCGACACCGCTCCGCCTGCTCGGGGACCGAACTTGGCTAGGAGGTCCGCGGGGGTGCTCTCCTCCCTCGTCACGTGTCTGATGGAGAAAGTGCAAAATCGCCCGATGACTCCCTTGACCTTCTCCAGGCACCGCTGGAGAGTCGGATCCTTCACTTCAAACTCTCCCCGGACTTGGCATGCCACCACCATGGAGTCCGTCGAGACCTCCACATCTTGCACTCCCAGTTCCTGGGCCAGCCGGAGGCCCACTATCACTGCCTCGTACTCAGCTTGGTTATTGGTAATCGGGAAGTGGATGTTCAGAGCTTGTTCGATCTTTGTACCTTGAGGGCTTACCAGGATGATTCCCCCTCCATAGGAGTGCCTTCCTGACGCACATTCCACCAACATCTTCCACGCCACTGGGGGAGGCAGTTCAGGTTCCCCCACTTCGGATGTGTAGTCAGCCATGAAGTCTGCCATTGCTTGGGCCTTGATTGATGCCCTAGGGACGAACGTAATATTGAACTCACTCAGCTCCACTGCCCACTTTGCCAATCTTCCCGAGTGTTCCACCCCTTCCATGACTTTGCGAAGCTGGTGATCTGTTACTACTTTGATTGAATGTGCCTGAAAGTAGGGCCGGAGCCTCCGAGCCGCCACCACCAATGCGAAAGCCAACTTCTCCAAAATTGGGTACCGGAGCTCTGCCTTCTTCAGTACTCGGCTGACATAGTAGATAGGGAATTGCTTTCTTCCCTCCTCCCGGATCAGTACTGAACTTACCGCCTCAGATCCTACTCCTAGGTACAGAGATAGGTCTTCTCCCGGTCTCGGCCCTTGAAGCAGGGGGGTTTGGGTGAGTTGCCCTTTCAAAGCTTGAAAAGCTTCCTCACACTCCGGGGTCCATTCAAATTTTTTGTTTCCCCTCAGTACCTTGAAGAAGGGCGCACACTTCTCCCCCGCCTTGGAGAGGAACCTGCTAAGTCCGGCTAGCTTCCCCGTGAGGCTCTGAACCTCCTTCGGGTTTCTTGGCGACCCCAACTCTATTATCGCCTTGACCTTGTCTGGGTTAGGCTCCACCCCCGCCGGGGTGAGCAAGTGACCCAGGAATTTCCCTCGGCTAGCCCCGAAGACACACTGCAAGGGGTTGAGTTTCATCTTATACTTTCGCAGGGTCCCAAACGTCTCCTTAAGATCTCGGAGGTGAGACCCAAGGTCCCGTCTTTTTACCATTAGATCATCAACATAAACTTTAAATTTCTTCCCCTCTATTCGCGAAAGACCCGATCCATCATCCTTTGATATGTGGCACCTGCATTCTTGAGCCCGAAGGGCATCATATTATAATAGTAGCATCCGTCCCACGTGATGAAGGAGACATCTTTGATGTCCGGGGGGTGCATGCGGATTTGATGATAACCTAAAAAAGCATCTAAGAAAGACATTACAGGAAAACCGACGGCTGAGTCAACCAGCGCATCGATTCTAGGCAGGGGGTTGCAATCTTTCGGGCATGATTTATTAAGTAGTGAAAAGTCGATACACATGCGCCACTTACCTCCTCCCTTCTTTACCATGACTACATTGGAGACCCAGGCTGGATACTGGATCTCCGACACAAAACCTGCTTGTAGGAGCTTTTTCAGCTCCTCGCGGATCGGTCCCTCCAGCTTGTCCGCTGTGGCCCTCTTCTTTTGGCGGATGGGGCGGATGCCAGGGTCGAGGTTGAGGCGGCAGCAAGCCACATCCGCATCGATCCCAAGCATCTCCGCGGCGCTCCAAGCGAGGACATCCACATTCTTTTGCACGCAGGCTAGGATCTCAGCCTGCTCCTCCGAACTAAGCTCTCCGCTGATCTGGACCTTCTCCACCACCCCAAGCCGAGTGGTGACCTCAAGCTCCACGACCTCCAGCCTAGATTGCTCTCCCCAAGCATTTTCCTTCTCTCCGCCGCAAGCGAGCGCTTGGGTTCTCTCCTCCGTCTCTTCCTCCCCTACCATCATCAACTCCTCCACCCCTCCTTCCTGGGCACCCCCTTCTTTCTCCTCTTCTCCTCCTCCCTCCACCCTGGGTCCTTCAGCGACCCCTTCCTGGGCATGAATTTCCTCTTCCTCCATCCTCTCCTCTTCTTCCTCCTCGCCTCTGGCCTCTGCCGCTTCCTCCATCACTTTGTCCCACTCCTCCACTTCTCCCATCCAGGCTATGGTGTTGACAGCCGTCACACAGCACTGTCTAGCAACTTTGGGGTCTCCCCGGACCCAGACCTGGATTCCACCCATGTTGAACTTGAGGCACTGGTGGATGGTGGAAGGGACGCATTGAAACGCGCTGATGAGAGGCCGTCCGAAGATGGTGCTGTAGCTGCTCGGGGCATCCACTATCACGAAGCGGCAGTTCCAGGACTGTCCTCCAAGAGTCACATGGAGCCCCACTCCACCCTCTACCTCTTTCCTTTCTCCCGAAAAACCAAATAAGGGACCATCAGAGGACAACACCCTCCGGGCCTCCACCTTCATCTCGTCAAATGCCTTCTTGAAGACGACGTTGACCGAACTCCCGTTGTCGACTAAAATCTGCGAGACAGTGAAGTTCTCGATGGCGGTCTGGATGACCAGCGCATTGATGGCACAAATCTTAGCACACCGCTATAGGCGGTAGCAAGAATGCGGCACGAAACGGCAGTGTACCGATCGTTCAAGTAATATAAAACGAGGAGTAATCCCCGAGTATCGAATCTCTCAAGGAACACAGTAAGGTGGAGTTAACGCTCGAGGAAGGACTTGGGATTGAAGTCTTAACGGTCGGATGGAATGCGGAAACGGGGTGATTTGGCTTTTGGAAAATAAAAGAAAACAACTACAACTACTCCTATGCAATGCCGCTATGCAGTGCTTCGCTTGGCGGGATGGAGACTAGGCAGGCCTTGAGCGCGCTGCGTCACAAGGGCGGATGGACGAGTAGGCAAGAGGAGTCGAACTATGCAGGCCTTGAGCGCACTGCTTCGTTGGGCGAATGGATTACACGGGCCACTATGCCACGCTTCGCTAGGCAGATGGAAGAGTAGGCAAGCGGATGGAATGGTTCGCACCGGCAGAGTCGGAATGGATTACACGGGCCGCTATGCCACGCTTCACTAGGCGGATGGAAGAGTAGGCATACAGATGAGGGTCGCAACCACCTCGTCGACAAGCACGCCACTAGCAATTGCTAGTGCGGCACACGAACGTGATGGCGGGATGGAGGATGGATGGTGGCGCACCTCGTACACATATGAACAAAATATAACTTCACATAGACATGAAATTAAGATTACAAGCACGATTCATAGCGTTCATCATCAATACATGAGAGATCTAGCTACAAACGCATCAATAAGAGAAGAACAAGGCAAGAAATCGACCGAATCCGAAGGCTCGTTGGAGATTCACGGTTGGAATCGCCGGGTTGTCAATCCGCGTCCAAGTTCGGTCCGCAACTACGCCTGGGGTAGAGAGAGCTGTTACTACTCTCCAATGAGCCCGTCTTCTTCGTGTCACGATCTGGTAGAGGTTGCAAACTTCCTCTTGCTTGATGGCTATGGCGGCTAGATCTTCATTTGAAGCGCTAGGATGAAGGAGGAGGCCGAGAGGAAGCTCCGGCTCAAGATTGGCGTGAACAACAAGCCCGGAGCAACTCCAGATGGTGGGCGGCGATGGAGGGGCGAAATCGGGGCTCTGGCGCGAGAAAACGGCGGACTGGAATCAAGTTTTCGACCTAATTCGCGAGCAGGTCTTTAAATAGGAGCTGGAATAAACAATGCGCACAATCGGTGGCGCACGACCAATGGTCGTGCGCACTAGAATCTTGTGATCGTGCGCCTGCCTGGGCGGAGCCTGCAATGTAAGAAATTTATAAAATAAATGTTCGCACGACCAGTGGCGCACGACCAGTGGTCATGCGCATTATCGTAAGTGGTCGTGCGCATTGGTCGAGACAGAACTCATAAAATGGGGGTTAAGTGCGCACGATCAGCGGCGCACGACCAGTGGTCGTGCGCAATAGAACCAGTGATCGTGCGCAGTGTTCCTGTACAGAATTGTATCGGGAACACCTGCACGACTCCTGTTCCAGCATACAACACCAATCTAACCACTGAAGGTGGCACGTAACAATGCATGAAAACTAATAACGAAGATAAACAAGAAATAATACAAAAACGGGCCTAGAAGTGCACATAGCATGGAATAACAAATATAAGCGAAAACATGCCTAAAATGTAGTGCATAGACTTGAAAATCGGCCCAGATGAGTCCGTATATGTGTATATAATTGGGACTCTTCACACCCCCAGACTTACCTGTTTGCGCGTCCCGAGCAAACAAATCCCTCAAGCGGCTGAGAAAAATACACAGCTGGCATAGAAATTGTAAAGCGGAGTATCATGCGAAGTCGCATGCTCATGCGCGTAGAAATTCAGTAGACAAAATTTCTAATTGTACATATTAGTTTATACTTTTCTAGGAGCGTATTTATATATTACATTTACTCAAAAAGTGAATCACGGTGAATCATAAGGTCGTACATATGAAGAAAGTAAACTGAACGCTGAGGCAAGCATTGCCAAAGATCGAGGCTCGAGACAACCTCCATTGAAATCCATCAATGTCGGTGACCATAAGCTTGCCCGTTCGCACTCTCTCCACGGCACTGGTTTGACTCAAATGCGTGAATCAATAGGACTTAAGGTTTTAGATGAGGCTTGGGTTTAGGTGAGGTAAACAAATATAAACATGAAGGCTTAGAACACAAAAACCCAAATGAGCAAATGCATAACACTATCCAAGTAGCCACAAAACACGCGGATGCACCACACCCCCAGACTTAGGCTTAGACGCATGGGTGTGTGCACCGCCTACTCCCAAATATAAATCTCAAACAGATTTTTTTTCAATTAAACTTTTCATTCTTCTTTTTCTTTTCAAATCTTTTTCTTCTTTTCTTTTTCTTTCTTTAGCAATTTCAGCAAATTTTCAAAGATGCACATCCACATTTTCACATTGTACTTCCACAATCAACACCACCAATTTAAAATTTAAACAAAATGCTTGCATTTTGGGTGTGCGACTAGGATTGGAGTTTAGGCTTTGGTGAACAATAGTGGAGCTGAACCAAAAGAATGGGGTAGGCACAACTGGGCTAGCGAGGAAATGATGATAGGAATGGCACAAAGGCTCAACCGGGCCAAAATGATGGCCTATATCACATTCACGCAATTGACTAACCGTATACCCATGCTTCAAGAATCGCTTGGGGCAAGTTCTTAGCCACCGAGAAAGATAATCCTTTCTCCCGACTCGGGCAATACGAGGCTAACGAACGTCTACACACATCCCTATGCTACCGTTTGATTCACACCAGATTCACTAATTTTTGAGTGTAGTAAACAATATTTACGCTAATAGAAAAATATAAACTAAAAGCATAAAAAGAAATTGAATCTACACGAATTTCTATGTGAGACATGAGCACTCGACTAGGAGCACTATCGAAGTCAACATTTTACTCCTACTCACAATCCTAAGCCAGCACAATGATTTTCCAAATCACACAAAAAGAAATGAGTTCAGCTCAAGACGTGCCAACAGCTAAGTGCACGCTCGAGTGAGTGTAGTGGTGTGCGGTGCAAATGAACATCATAACACAATTAATGCTTCTAGTATGCAAATAAAAGGTGCACGTGAGCGGGTAACAACATGTGGCTCTCCCCCCTAGACTTAATCTACACAATACATCATAATGATAGAGCATTGAAAATTAAAATAGAAAGCTGGGGGAGAAGTTACCCAATGCTCAGCAAGTGAGCATACCAGAAGATGCATGAAAATCTGAAGCAAACCCGCCATTCAAAATTTGCAATGAGTACCTGCAGGGGTGAGCTCCACAAAAACAAAAGGAAGCAGAAATGCTAAAACTGAACATAAATTAACGAACTACTCTAACTAGGAAAATAAAAATGCAATAAAAGTAAGATAACTACTGGGGTTATTGTCATCCCAGCACGACTTATTCGGATTTTATACAGTTCTAGCTTATAGGCCTATGAAAAGAAAAGTGGACAGGTAACTGTTCTAATGTGCGTGTAGGTAGCGGGTACCTATACGGAGAAAGAACAGTCATGCCTCTACCCGAATATAAATACCTGCTCCTCACAGGTAGAGGGAAAAGAAAGTAAGAAGAGGAGAAGGCAATGAGTGGGGCTTCCTCTATGGAGGAGGGATCAACCTCCTCACGTGAGAGGATACACTCAACATTGACTTGAGCAGAATGCTCCAAGTCCTCCTGAAGTACCTGTGAAGACTCAACCTGCACAGGCTTAAATAGAGAGGGGATTAAGAGATAAAAAAGAAGAAGAACATGAATAAAAATCAATCGGGGGAGTGATCCCGGTCTCACTCACGGCAAGATCCAAGGATAGATCGCTATCATCATCGTAAGTATCATAGCGAGGGGAACCCAAGAACTCAAGGGCCTCAGTGGTGGTTTGGACCTCCTCGTCCCAGAAGAAGTGCAAACCTCCTCATCAGAGAGAGTATCCTCCTCATCCCACCGAGGTGCACCATCGTGTTCAAAGTATTCATTCTCCCCTTCGGGGAAAACAAACTCCTCATCCCACTTTGTAGCATCCTCCGAGTCAGAAGCATCACCCCACTCCTTCACTTCGATAGGATCATAAAGAATGTGTGTAGAAAAATCATGCAAAGAAACTGGAGGAACATCAGAATCAGAAAGTAGAATATCAGGTTCCTCCGCAAAAAGATCTGTTAATGCCTCCCCGATGGAAAGAATACTTTCCAAATCCCACTCAGGAGCATCTAGGAGCTCCCATTCCTCTCCTTGTTGGCCAACAGATGAGTGATCATCATCACTAGGAGTGAAGCCATACATAGGGAGTGAGGAGTCCATGCATGAAATAAGATCGGGGGCAGATGGCACGATTGCCTCCATGGGTAAAGAATGAGTGATAGGGACAATGTTGTCATGAGTGGAGGAGCGGCGGTCAGGATTGAAAAGACTAGGGCAGTCCTTCAATTCATGACCCTCTCCTCGACACAACAAGCAAACAACGTTCCTACACTGCCGAACATTTAACTCATTCATTTGGTCTATATAATAGACCATTTTGTCGTAAGTGCTAGGAGAAATGTCCCATGATGACATATTTGACAATTAAAGCAGATATAATGAGACTGAAATTCTTTGCAAGAAAATTTACACAAACTAATAAAAATTCTTGGATTAGACTTGCCTAAAACTTTAAAATAAGAGGGAAAGAAATAATAACAAGCTGTAAATAAGTAAAAAGCAAACAAAAATAATAAGGCGGCTATACACACTGGAAGAAACTTCTCTCTCTCAGCTCTCCCTCTCAAGAAAACTCACACGTCTGTGTTCCCCGGCAATGGCGCCAAAAACTTGATGGCGCAAATCTTAGCACACCGCTATAGGCGGTAGCAAGACTGCGGCACAAAACGGCAGTGTACCGATCGTTCAAGTAATATAAAACGAGGAGTAATCTCCGAGTATCGAATCTCTCAAGGAACACAGTAAGGTGGAGTTAACGTTCGAGGAAGGACTTGGGATTGAAGTCCTAAAGGTCGGATGGAATGCGGAAACGAGGTGATTTGGCTCTTGGAAAATAAAAGAAAACAACTACAACTACTCCTATGCAATGCCGCTATGCAGTGCTTCACTTGGCGGGATGGAGACTAGGCAGGCCTTGAGCGCGCTGCGTCGCAAGGGCGGATGGACCAGTAGGCAAGCGGAGTCGAACTGTGCAGGCCTTGAGCGCACTGCTTCGTTGGGCGAATGGATTACACGGGCCGCTATGCCACGCTTCGCTAGGCGGATGGAAGAGTAGGCAAGCGGATGGAATGGTTCGCACCGGCGGAGTCGGAATGGATTACACGGGCCGCTATGCCATGCTTCGCTAGGCGGATGGAAGAGTAGGCATACAGATGAGGGTCGCAAGCACCTCGTCGACAAGCACGCCACTAGCAATTGCTAGTGCGGCACACGAATGTGACGGCGGGATGGAGGATGGATAGTGGCGCACCTCGTACACATATGAACAAAATATAACTTCACATAGACATGAAATTAAGATTACAAGCACGATTCATAGTGTTCATCATCAATACATGAGAGATCTAGCTACAAACGCATCAATAAGAGAAGAACAAGGCAAGAAATTGACCGAATCCGAAGGCTCGTTGGAGATTCACGGTTGGAATCGCCGGGTTGTCAATCCGCGTCCAAGCTCGGTCCGCAACTACGTCCGGGGTAGAGAGAGCTGTCACTACTCTCCAATGAGCCCGTCTTCTTCATGTCACGATCCGGTAGAGGTTGCAAACTTCCTCTTGCTTGATGGCGATGGCAGCTAGATCTTCATTTGAAGCGCTAGGATGAAGGAGGAGGCCGAGAGGAAGCTCCGGCTCAAGATTGGCGTGAAGAACAAGCCCGAAGCAACTCCAGATGGTGGGCGGCGATAGAGGGGCGAAATCGGGGCTCTGGCGCGAGAAAACGGCGGATTGGAATCAACTTTTCGACCTAATTCGCGAGAAGGTCTTTAAATAGGCGCTGGAATAAACAGTGCGCACAATCGGTGGCGCACGACCAGTGGTCGTGCGCACTAGAATCCTGTGATCGTGCGCCTGCCTGGGCGGAGCCTGCAATGTAAGAAATTTATAAAATATAATGTTCGCACGACCAGTGGCGCACGACCAGTGGTCATGCGCATTATCGTAAGTGGTCGTGCGCATTATCGTAAGTGGTCGTGCGCATTGGTCGAGACAGAACTCATAAAATGGGGGTTAAGTGCGAACGATCAGCGGCGCACGACCAGAGGTCGTGCGCAATAGAACCAGTGATCGTGCGCAGTGTTCCTGTACAGAATTGTACCGGGAACACCTGCACGACTCCTGTTCCAGCATACAACACCAATCTAGCCACTGAAGGTGGCACTTAACAATGCATGAAAACTAATAACGAAGATAAACAAGAAATAAAACCAAAACGGGCCTAGAAGTGCACATAGCATGGAATAACAAATATGAGCGAAAACATGCCTAAAATGTAGTGCATAGACTAGAAAATCGGCCAAGATGAGTCGGTATATGTGTATATAATTGGGACTCATCACGCATCGCAGAACGGATCTTCATGTCCTGGCATGTCCTTCTGGGAGAAGGTAATTTTCTCCGCTGGGGGTGGAGCAGTGGATGTTGAAGCCACGCTCCGCCGATAGATGGTATGGAGGCTAGCCTTGCGGGTTTTCTCCACCCCTACCCCCCCCCCCCCCCCATGGATCACCCTGATCCCTCCTCTACTCCCCACATCAACTCTGTCTTCACACCCTTCTTCCTCCTCCTCTCGAGGCTCGACCTCCTCGATTCTCACATGTTGCTGTTGCCTCGGCGCGGGCACTCGGCCACTTTTTGTTTCCAGGAACTCTGGGCAGGTGGCCGTCGCGTGACCTTCCTCATCGTGGAAATCACAATACGACAACGTCACCTCCCCTGTTTCGCCTTCCGCCATCCTATTCCTCCTCCTTCTCCATGCCCCTGTGTTGGGAAAATGATTTCTCTTAACCCCTTGAATTAAGTTGAATATGAATTCTAAGAAAGAAAAACAAGGTTAAGTAAATATGCGTCGAATAGTATTCGACGCAACGTCGAGCTGTAGTCGACGTTCCCTTCAGATTAAGTCGAATTAACTTTAGGAAGATTTCGACGTATGTGTTGTCGACGCTACTCTGATTTCTAGTCAATGCATATAGAGAAGTCGACGCACCTTAGTCGACGCACCTTCCTTATTCTTCTCTCGACGTCCAGCCAGGATGAATTCGACGCTTACGTCGAATGGTAATCGACGCACGTCGATTTATATGACAGATTTAAATATGCGCCAGATCTCTTTCCTTCTTTAAGTAGATCCAATTTATATGGAATAATGTTAATATTTTATAGCCGTTCTGAATCATTCTTTCCTTCTATTTGATTCTTGGCTAATCTGATAAAACTCATTATGGATATTATTCGAATATGGAATGAATTCTTTCCTTCTATTGGTATGCTAATTATGGAAATATTTCTATTCTTCCAACTGCTAATTAATTATCCTCCTATAGCATTATTTTTACACAGAGCTATAAATAAAGAGGAGGTCGGCAGAAAATAACAAGAGAGTGATCCACCACATACATTTGAAATAGAGGAAAAGCTCCCAAGAGAATAGAGAGAAAAGCTGAGAAAAGAGATAGTGTGCTGCAGAGAAAAAGCCTTCATCTTCTCCTTCTTCTTCAGAAGCCATTCTACTGCAAACTATGAAAGTTCTCTCAAAAGAGAGAAAAGTTTTTACAATCTCCTTCTCACTATAGAAGAGAGATTTTCATTCACTACTTCTTGTGCTTCCAATCTTCTTGCTAGGAAGAAGATTCATTCTTGTTCTTATTTCTTTCTTTCTTTCTTTCTTACATCTAATATTGTAAAAGAGTTTTTAGAATCTCTTTTCAAAAAATTCAGTGTACTAGTTCTAAGAGTCTCCTTGTCAAAAGACTCAGTTGGTTCTAAGAGTCTCCTTGTCAAAAGACTCAGGGTGGTTCTAAGAGTCTCCTTATCAAAAGACTCAGTACAAGATAGTGAATTCCTACCAAGGGGGTAGAAGAGTGGACTACCCAAAGTTTGGGGAACCACTATATTTTCTTGTGTTGTGCTGTGATTTCTTTTCTTGCATTTACTTTGTTTACTTGTTTAATTCTTGTTGATGTGTGGGAAGCTATAATCTGTGATCATACACATATATATATTAACTTTGCACAAAATAATTTTTAATCTCTATTCACCCCCCCCCCCCCCCCCCCTAGAGAATTCTAGTGAAGTAAACTGTGCACTTTCAATTGGTATAAGAGGGAGGTTGATCTAAAAAGGATAACTCCTTGATCAAAAAGATCTTACCTCTCATATATATATATATTTTTCAAAACTATTTTATCATATGGCACAAATCAAAGATTATGCTTCCACCAGACCTCCAATGTGCAATCTTGAAAAGTTTGCAATTTGGAAAACAAGAATTAGAATTTATATGAATTCCATTGATGCTGACTTGTTTGATATTACTATGACAGGTCCCCCAAAGCCTTATAGAAAGGATGCAAATGGCAATGTCACACAAACACTTGTTCCAAGATCTGAGTGGACAGAAGATGAAAAGAAGGCAAGAACATATGATCTAAAGGCCATGAACATACTTGTCTCAACTCTCTCAGATGACATTTTTCAAAAGGTTGTTGACTGTGAATCATCCAAAGAAATTTGGGATGCTCTCACAAAGATGGTGGAAGGAAGTGCTGATGAAAAGAAAGATAAAAAGGCTCTATTGATCTCTCAATATGAGAACTTCCAAAAGAAGGCTGAAGAAAGCATCTCTGAAATGTATGACAGATTCAGTCTGATCATCAATCAACTAAGAGACTTGGATAGAGAAATCTCTCTCACTGAGATTAATGACAAATTGCTAATGAGTCTCCCTAGTTCATGGGACTCAAGAATTTGGGCAATAAGAGACACAAGAGGACAAAAAGAGATCTCAACAGATGCTCTCTTAGGAAAACTCAGATCCTATGAGCAGTTGCTGAAAACTAGAGAGGAGAAGGAAAGAAGAGAAAACACTCCAACTTCCTAAAAAAGCAGGAACATTGCTCTAAAGGCAACAGAAGAAGGAACCCCTGTCACTGAAGAAGAATTATTCAGTTTCTTGGCCAGAAGATTTAAGAAATGGGTCAAGACAGATGGATCAAAAAGGAGGGAGTCAAAACCAAGGTATGACAAAAACCCCCACTAAAGAAATTATTTGCTATTCTTGCAGGAAACCTGGACACATTGCCCCAGAATGTCCAGAGAATGCTGAAACAGAAAAGGATCTGAAAAAGAAAGATCTGAAGAAAAAGGGGAAGAAGAAAGAAAGAGGCTTCATTGCAGAAGTCTGGAGTGAAATAAACTCTGAGGATAGTTCATCCTCTAAGAGTGACAATGAAGAATCTAGGCAAGAAGACCTATGCTTGATGGCCTTTGAAGACTCAAAGAATGATGATAAATCATGGAGTGAAACAGGATCAGAAGAAAGCATATCTTCTGATGATGAAAAAGAAAAGAACCTCATTCTCATTGAGGAATCTGAGGATGAGGATGAGGTAAGCATGTTTGATGAAATAGATTTTCAAAGTGATAATTTTAGAAATGATTTTATGGGAATGTACCTAGATCAACTAAAAACAAAACAAGAAATTAAAGATCTAAAAGAACAAATCAATGTAGCTAAAAACCAGAGAAACACAGAAATTAAATCCTCTAAAGATTATGAATCAATAGCTAGCAGAATAGAAAAGGAAATAGAAAGGGCTAGAATAGAAAATCAGTTCCTTAAGGATAAAGTAACCCAGGAAAAGCCTTTGAAGAATCAATAAAAATGAGAAGCCAAACTCTTAAGGAAATCACTGAAAAAAAAACAATAAGACACAACCATCTTGGGTTAGGGGTTGATCCCTCAATCAGCCTAATTCCATCCAACAAACCTGCTTGGATGAGCCTTGTAAAATTCACTAAACCTGTCAAAATGACAAACCAAGAAAAAGACCCAAAAGATAAGGAAGAAAACTCCTTCAAAGAAATAAAGGAATTTGATGAAACATCTTATTATTCAGCTGATGACTCACAAACTTCATCTGAAGAAACAATCAAACCAAGAAAAACAAGACATAAAGGAGTAAAAATAGAGAAAGGCAAAATGAAAATTTATGAAGATACAGTTGCGTCGACTTCTTATCGACGCATGCACGATAGTGCGTCGACTTCTACTCAACGCAATCTCTCAGATGCTTCGACCTCTTCTAGATGGATGAACAAAAGCACGTCGACTTCCAATCGACGCAACTTTTTCTATGCGTCGAAATCAGATCGACACCATCTGGAGAAAGCGCCGAATACAAATCAACGTGACTATCAACATGCGTCGAATGGATATCGACGCCCAAAAATTCAGAACAATTTAAACATCTTTCCTCCAAAAGTCTTTCATCCTAACCCTTATTCAGGACCCATTCATCCTGATCATAATTTCTATCCTAATCAACATTCTAACCAAAATTTTTACCCAAAACTTGGTAACCAAACTTCCCATCCTAATGAAACCTTCTATCCTAATCAACACTGGTATCCAAGTCAACACTTCTATTCACCTTTAAACTCAAACTCTCACAAAAGTAAGATACTCAAGTGTTACATATGCAACAAAAATGGCCACCTTGCCAAAAAGTGTTGGTATAATCAATCAAATTGGTCTTAAAACCCAGTCCTAGGCTACCTTAGAAACCTTTAGGATTAAGAAGAGATAAAAAGAAATAAACACCCAGAACTTTTCAGGAAAATTGATGAGTCCAGATCATATACACATTTATGGACTCATCTGGGCCGTTTTTTCAGTCATTTCACCGCACTTCAGCCCTGTTATTGTTTATATTTGATATTCCATGCTAGGTGCACCTCTAGGCCCATTTTGGTGTGATTTCATGCTTATCTTCATTAGTAGTTTTCATGTACTGTTAGGTGCCACTTTCAGTGGCTAGATTCGTGGTTGTGCTGGATTAGGAGTCGTGTAGGTGTTCCCGGTGCAATTCTGCACAGGAACACTGCGCACGATCACCGGTTCTATTGCGCACGACCACTGGTCGTGCGCCACTGATCGTGTGCACTTAACCCTTATTTCATGAGTTCTGTTTCAATCAGTGCGCACGACCACCTACGATAGTGCGCACGACCACCGGTCGTGCACCACTGGTCGTGCGAACATGTTATTTTATAATTTCTGTCTTTGCAGGCTCCGTCCAGGCAGAGCGCACGATCACAGGATTCTAGTGCGCACGACCACTGGTCGTGCGCCAATGACCGTGCGCACTGTTTACTCCAGTGCCTATAAAATGAACTGCTCGCGAATTAGTTCGGGATCCCCCGCATTTCTTCCACCCGACTCCGCCGTTCCGCCTATTTCCTCTGGTTCTCCGCCCCCCTAGGCCTCCTCCATCATCCACGAGCTTCAAGGAGGAGATTCCACGCATCTTCATCGCCAAGCAAGGAGTTCCTCGCATTAGACGTGGCCGGATGGTAAAGCGTTGGAGAAGACGGGTCCATTGGGAGGTGTGACAGCCCTCCTCTACCCCGGACGCAGTTGAGACCGAGCTAGGACGTGGATTGACAACCCAACGATTCCTACCGTGAATCTACAACGAGACTCCGGATTCGGTCGTATCTCTTGCCTCTTTCTTCTACTTGTGATGATGTAATGTTTGTAATCGTCTATCTTTTGATGATGTGCACTATGAATCTTGCTTATTAATGTTTATTTCATGTTTATGGAATCATTTTATTCATATGTGTTTATGAGGTGCGCCCCCATCTAAGTTCCATTCCACCACCGTGTCCGGTGCCGCACTAGCAATTGCTAGTGGCGTACTTGTCGACGAGGTGCTTGCGACCCTCATCCGTATGCCTACTCTTCCATCCGCCTAGCGAAGCGTGGCATAGCGGCCCGTGTATTCCATCCCGCCTATCGAAGCAGCGCGCTCAAGGCCTGCATAGTTCGATTCGTTTGCCTACTCGTCCATCCGCCCTTGCGACGCAGCGCGCTCAAGGCCTGCCTAGTCTCCATCCCGCCAAGCGAAGCATTGCATAGCGGCATTGCATAGGAGTAGTTGTAATCTTTTATTTTATTATTCGCAAACCAAACCAACCATCCATTGTAACCCCGACCTAGAACTTCGATCTCAAGTCCTTCCTCGAAACCTAACTCCACCTTACTGTGTTCCTCAAGAGACCGACACTCAGGGATTTTCCCCATTATTATTACTTGCGCGACCGGTGCACTTGCCGAATCATCGCATCAAAAATTAAAAGTCACGTCGACTTCTAATCGACGCAACGTCGATAACTCAAATCAATAAGCACAATCGACGCATGCGTCGACTGCTATCGACGCATACGTCGATAAGAAACCCTTGCATCCCAAAGCAGACTAAATCGACGCTCACGTCGAATTCCACTCGACGTAACGTCGAGCTCATAAAAACGAGCGGCAATGCTAAATTATTTTCGGTCACATCCACTAAAGTACCGAATAAACCTCGAATTGAGTCCAGTTTCGACGCTTCACCTGACTTAAAAAGACTCTTCAGTTAGAAACCTTCACGACACTGCCTCTTTCATTCTTCGTGCTCCTCAGACCAGCTAATCTCTTCCTCTCTCCTTCACTAACCTATAATGGCTCCCAAGACCAACTCAGGCTTCGACATTGACCTTGAGTCCTTCCAAGCTGCCGCAGAAAACTACAAGAGCATCATTGCTCTCTTTACTGAAGCAGGACTGGACAAACTCATCTCCACTAGGTGCAAGCTCCTGGAATCAGAGCTCACAGAGCTAATAACTCATGTTCAGATATCTGAACAAGGAGAAATCCAGGGAACACTATATGAGACACCAGTCTCAATCTCAGCAGAACATATTAGGGCCACCTTTGATCTTCCATCAGGTATATCCTACTATCATCTTAGTTTAAAAGAAATAAGGAAAGACAATGAGCTTCTAAAAGAATGACTAAACAAGTCTTGATTATTCCTCTAATAGGTGATGAATCCATTGAACTCACACCTGATGAAATCAAGCATTTGCTCACCACCATGAAATTCTCAAAAGATAGACCAATCCATCTGAAAAAGGTAGACTTTTCTGATGAATATAGGCTGCTGGCTGATATAGTAGGGAAAATTCTACTGTGCAAGATCTCAGCACATGATGCAGTACCAAAACAACAACTGAACATCATGGGGGCCCTTGTGTTGAAGAAGAAGGTAGACTGGGCCACATGGCTACTCAAGATGATAGGCTCTAAATACTCTCACAAAGAGAATGCTTACATGAGAATCATGAGTCAAGTCCTCTTCCATTCCTTTCCTGACCTATGTAGGTCAAAAGGAATCCCCATTCCTCCAGGGAAGAGGAGGTCAATTGCTCTCTTTTCTAAATGGACCAGGCAAATCCCTAAGCCTGGTTCCATCCCTGAAAGATCTCCCTCTCCCTCTAACTCTCCTGCTCATCCTCCTCCTCCTCCTCCTTCAACAAATCTCTCATCTGTACCTTCATCATCCACACAATCACAAATACCACCTCAATCACATGCCCAAGTCTCATTTATTCCTCCACCTCCTCCATCAAATATACCTCCTCAAGATGATAGAATCACCTCTCCACATCCATTATCTCCTCCTCCTCCTCTATCACCTCTTCCTCCACCATCACCTCCTCATCAACTCTCACACCATGAACCATCTGAATCCACTGAGGCTCTCATCACCCAGTGCATACAATCCACAGCTCAAAGATTCCAAGCAATGCTAGATGAGCATTGCACCCAGATTCATTCCTCCATCCTTCACATGCACACCCAAATAGATGGGGTCAGTGCCTCTGTGCAAGATCTGAAGTCTTCTCTCTCTTCCTCTAGAGTGACTAGGTCTTTCTTAACCTCCTTGGCCAAGAAGGTCAAGAAGGGGGAGAATCTAGATGAAGAGCAACCCTCCAATCCTAAATCTCTCTCTCACAAGTCCCCTCCTCCAAAATCTGACAAAATCCTTGGGAATGAGACAGTACCTGAGCTACATAATGATGAACAAACAATAGAGGTACTCAACATAGCAAGGGATGCTGCAAATCAAATGGCACTACTACAAGGGGAGGGAAGCAGAGCAGAAAATGAGGCTGCAAAGGAAGATGGTGAGAAAGATAAAGAAACTGAACTTCAGGGGGAGCTGGAAGCTGTGTTTATAAATGAAGCTGAGACTCAGGGGGAGCAAATGGCTGAGACCCAGGGGGAGTTAGGAGAACTTCCTACAAATGAGAAAGAGAAACTCTCCTCTCCTAAAACAGTCGTATTCAAGAGAAAGAGAAAGACACCTCCTACCCCTCCTGAGTAATATTTGAAAACAATGCTGATATATTTTTGAGTACTAATTGGAATAAACATGACATATATTTATATGATTCTGGAACATTTGATCTCTTCTTCTAAATTTCATTTTTTGATTATTTGATATATTTCTTTTCTATACAAATGCTGTGCTGGATTGATTTTATGCTAGTACAATTTCCCTCTAAATAGGGTTAAGACAAATAGGGGGAGATTGTTGGGAAAATGATTTCTCTTAACCCCTTGAATTAAGTTGAATATGAATTCTAAGAAAGAAAAACAAGGTTAAGTAAATATGCGTCGAATAGTATTCGACGCAACGTCGAGCTGTAGTCGACGTTCCCTTCAGATTAAGTCGAAGTAACTTTAGGAAGATTTCGACGTATGTGTTGTCGACGCTACTCTGATTTCTAGTCGATGCATATAGAGAAGTCGACGCACCTTAGTCGACGCACCTTCCTTATTCTTCTCTCGACGTCCAGCCAGGATGAATTCGACGCTTATGTCGAATGGTAATCGACGCACGCCGATTTATATGACAGATTTAAATATGCGCCAGATCTCTTTCCTTCTTTCAGTAGATCCAATTTATATGGAATAATGTTAATATTTTATAGCCGTTCTGAATCATTCTTTCCTTCTATTTGATTCTTGGCTAATCTGATAAAACTCATTATGGATATTATTCGAATTTGAAATGAATTCTTTCCTTCTATTGGTATGCTAATTATGGAAATATTTCTATTCTTCCAACTGCTAATTAATTATCCTCCTATAGCATTATTTTTACACAGAGCTATAAATAAAGAGGAGGTCGGCAGAAAATAACAAGAGAGTGATCCACCACATACATTTGAAATAGAGGAAAAGCTCCCAAGAGAATAGAGAGAAAAGCTGAGAAAAGAGATAGTGTGCTGCAGAGAAAAAGCCTTCATCTTCTCCTTCTTCTTTAGAAGCCATTCTACTGCAAACTCTGAAAGTTCTCTCAAAAGAGAGAAAAGTTTTTACAATCTCCTTCTCACTATAGAAGAGAGATTTTCATTCACTACTTCTTGTGCTTCCAATCTTCTTGCTAGGAAGAAGATTCATTCTTGTTCTTATTTCTTTCTTTCTTTCTTTCTTACATCTAATATTGTAAAAGAGTTTTTAGAATCTCTCTTCAAAAAATTCAGTGTACTGGTTCTAAGAGTCTCCTTGTCAAAAGACTCAGTTGGTTCTAAGAGTCTCCTTGTCAAAAGACTCAGGGTGGTTCTAAGAGTCTCCTTATCAAAAGACTCAGTACAAGATAGTGAATTCCTACCAAGGGGGTAGAAGAGTGGACTACCCAAAGTTTGGGGAACCACTATATTTTCTTGTGTTGTGCTGTGATTTCTTTTCTTGCATTTACTTTCTTTACTTGTTTAATTCTTGTTGATGTGTGGGAAGCTATAATCTGTGATCATACACATATATATATTAACTTTGCACAAAATAATTTTTAATCTCTATTCACCCCCCCCTCTAGAGAATTCTAGTGAAGTAAACTGTGCACTTTCACCCTGCTTCTTCTCTAGCCTCTTCTCTTCTTACTCTTCCTCCTCTTCCCCGCCTGATCGCCATGGCTTGTTGAGGTGGGGGAGGCAATTGCCTCGGGCCCTGCCTCCATCCCAACTGGTGGGGTCTTCCTTGTCCTCCATTGAAGTTACCCCTTCCCGGGCCGTAACCCCTTCCCTGACCTTGCATTACTTCGGCACGCTGCCTCCACTCCCCCTTTGGGGCCCTGGGCTCTTCCCTTCTCCTTACTTCCTGCTGCCTGACCTCTGGCTCACTGAGCTTTGCTAGCCTCTTGGTAAGCTCCGGGTTGGCCTCCTCACTCTCAATCTCTTCCGCCACCCTCTCCATCAACTCGTCGTAAAAGACAGGGGCTTTCCTCTTCAAAGCCATTTTGAAAAAGCTCTCCCTTAGCTCGACGGTGAAAGCGAGTTGGAGTGCGAACCCAGGCATCTCCTGAGTGACCAGCACCTCCTCCTAAAACCGGTTCGCGTAGCGAGCCAATGACTCCTTGGGCTCTTGCTTCACTTTGAAGAGAGAGTCGGCATCCTTCTTCCTTTTCTTTGAAGTTGAGAATCGCAAAAGGAAGCTCTGGTGCAAGTCTTCAAAGGCGTAGATTGACCCAACAGGGAGTTGGTGGAACCAATCCCTGGCCTTTTCTTTGAGGGTGACGGCGAAGAGCCGACACTTGAAGGCATCTGACATCGGCCTGATAGAGACCGAGTCCTCGAAAGACTAGAGGTGCTGGACAGGGTCATCCCTGCCGTTGTAGTACACCCTGTCCCACTCCTCGAACCCTGCCGGGACAGGTGCGTAAAGTACCAGCTCACAGAAGGGACTTCCCTCTCCTGCTATCCCTTCTCACTCCACACGTCCCTGAGCTCCCTCGCCTGACCCCAGCTCGCGGGGACTATGCTCGCAAGAGCGATGCTCTCCTGAATCACCCCCACTGTCGCTGCATCCTCCGGACGCCCACTTGCCTGTGTCGCGCTCGCCGACACAGAGCTCGCCGGCATAGAGCTTGCCGGCACAGGGCTCGCCGGGATGGCGAACATCACTCACCCCTCCAGGTCTTGCACCGACCCTCCGGCGACTTCCATTCCGGCCCTTTCCCCCGGGGCATTCTCTCCAATCGCTGCGGGAGGAGGGGTCGCATGAGGCGCTGAGGTCGCTAACTCACTTCGCAGCGCCGCGACAGTGAGTCTGAAGGTGTCGAGCACCTCCCTCCTGAAATCCGCGAACATCCTCGGCGTCACCACCTACGGTGACTCGCTGAACTCCTCGCCATGATCCTCGCATCCTGTCAAATCTGCTCCTTGGAACTTTCTTGGACCAGCCACGCTCCACGCTCACTGCATCAAAATGTTGAAACTGATTTCTCGGCCTCTTGTGGAGCTCGGGGCCCTCACCGAAATGAGGGGCAGCTAACCCTTACTGATCCCTCGGAGAAGGTAGACTGAAGACTAGAAAAATGACTAAGACCTTAGTCACAGCGAGGAGGTCCCTCCACTAACCCGGAAGATTGTTGAGTGCTTCCCCTCCCAAGCCAAAGTTGAGACTCGGGCACCTTGGAGAGCTCTGGAAATGTTAACCAAAGAAAGCCTGAGGAGAGAGAAGCTGAAGTGACCCCCCTCTCCAGAGGTGCCCTTGAGGTCCTATTTATAGGTTTTATGGTATGGCCTGCAAATAACAGGATCCCGCCTTTTGATTTTACTATCCGCACCCCAAATGGGTCTGCTAACAGCCAAACTCCGCTGTTTGGAGAGGCTAAAGGCAGACCACCTAGGGTAAAAGGGTAATTTGGCCCTATCAACCTATGGGCATGGAAATGCGAGAACATTACTGCTGAAGCTGTCGCAGGCCTTCTCGCGAGTCCTGCTCGCGATGCCTGTCCTAGGCGATCGCCCTGCGAGGACCTCGCTGGCCTATTCTGGCGGTATCTGCCGAGGTCCGGTCTCGCGAGCCTTCCTGCGAGACCGCCTCCTGGCTTCGTTGAGCTCAACACACCTTTCGTCGAACGCAGGGCACTTCGCCGATCACAGACGAGCTCGATGAAATACAGAACGTCAAGTTATTCGCTGACCGCTAAGACGGGCGGTTCGTCGACCACTACTTCCCTGCTGTAATTTGTCGAGCGCTGCTATAGAATATATTCTGTTCATCGGGCTCCATCCGACGAATGCTGAACTCCGTTCGACATTTGTCGAGCGCAGAATTGAGCTCGCTGGACGCTGAGGCTCTAAACTCGCGATCCTTCCTGCGAGATCGCCTACCAACTTTGCCGCGCACTGAACACATTTCACCGAACACCTCTTTACTGAACAAAGGGTCTCTTCTGCCAGCGGCCTGCGAGGTATTGGCTTGCCCGCCCTCGCTTGTCCCTGTCCCTTGAAGATATATGCCGAGGTCTGGATCTCGCGACTCCTCTTGCGAGAACATCTCTTTGGCTTTAATGAGCATAGAGCACTTCGTCGACTTCTGATGATTTCGCCAAATAGCGGTGAGCTCGACGACCACAGGTGGGCTCGACGAACTCGGGAGAGTTCATCGAACGCAGTACTCCCTTCTCGCTCGCCTCTCAGCGAGCCCTCCGAGAGAGATTTCTCCCAGATCTCTTTCGTGAGGTCTTCGGCCCTAAGGCCTCCCTCTCTTATTACTTCCTTCATCCTGTTGCCTTCCCACACCGCGCTTCCTCGCCTGGCAAATATCGGGGTTGTACATGAATGAAGAATGTTGTTTTTATAAGTTAAAATATGGTCTTGAAGACACTTACAGTACTGATTCATGATATCATCGTGATAACCTCAAGTATAGTCAAGATGAGGTATTATCAGCTAGATTGATTTACACTTAGTTTGAGTTCAACTCTAAGTCTGAAAGAATTCATATTGAAAGACAAGGGTTGTTGTGTAATCACCTAGAGGGGGTGGGGGTGAATAGGTATTTTAAGAATTTTATGCTTTCCTTTTAAGTATCTATTTGTATGCACAACAAATCAATACAGAAGCACAATCCACATCACAGTACACCAAGATGTATAGTGGTTCCCCAATTATGGGTACATCCACTTCCTCCCTTCACCTATCTAGTAAAGTGCAATCTTAGGCCAACTCGTCCAATTTTCTCAGATCAAATGATCTTACACTCAGAGTCATTGACCCCTACAACTCAGGAACAATAGTCCCCTAACTCATACCCTTGACACAAGGTCCTACAACTCATATCTCTAAATACAAGATCCTACACTCAGGACAAAAATAGCCCTACCTCAATCTCTCCAACAAGAGATCAACACTCAGATCTTATCAAGACCCTACCTCAGATCACAATGATCCTACAACTCAGATTCCCAATGGAATCCTACAACAAACTCAGATCCAAAACTGATCCAAGAATTATAAAGAGTTTATATAAAAACTTCAGTCTTCAATAGAAACTCTGTGAAAGCTTCTTCTTCCTCAAACAACCTTTGAATGTATTTGCTTGAAATGAATTTGACTGGTTCAAGATTACTTACATCATAGAGGAATGTTCTTCAGTATAATAATAGATCTTGTTGAGCCTTAGAAGAACTCTTCTCTGATTTGCAGTGGCTATAGACTTGATAGAATTCTACGGCTTGTTCTCTATAAAATACTTGCATGGAAAATCTTGTTCAGTATTTGCACGTGTGTCTTCTTTTTAAAATGTATGTATATATGTGTATTTTTGTTTGAACATTTTTCATTTCCCTTTATATAGAGGACTAGATCGGCAGGGCCTTGCTACAGAATAGGAAATCTCTAACGGCTAGAAATTTGCTCTAAGAAAAGTCCTTTAAAAGATGGCAATCTGAAATCAATGAGCATAATCTATTTCTTCTTAAAGCACCTTGAATATTGCAGCAAAAAGAGGAATTCAATTCAATTTGAATGTGATAAGTAGTTTTTATATGAATTTTTAGTATTGATTCAATATGAATTTTTCTTATTTATGTCAATTTTAGTTTATAAATAGTTCTTTTCTTCAGATTGAATCTAATTTAGCATATTTCTATTTTTTTCAGATTTTTGGGACAAATTGGGTCAAAAATATATGTCACACCCTCGGTCACGCCCGTGACCCAGGGCGTGTAATTTTAATTTAGGTCCAGTGCTGCTGCCGCGCAATTTGAGCTCAACTCCAAATGTCACGCCCGTGACTCATCCCGTGTGACCTATAACTTCCGCTGTGCCGTCAGTCACCCCCACACTACATTTAATGAAGCCTCCCAAGTACATGGTCGCGACATATTTGTCACGGGAGTGTAATCGTTGAACTCTACGTGCCGTCATGCAAGCCCCATGCCGTCGTCCTAACTGAGTAGAAAAGTATTTACACGCCCTTGGTCACAAGCGTGACCGAGGGCGTGTAACTTGGAAATTTTTCCTATAAATTCTAGAGGTCTCCTTGAGTACAGTTTCAGAATTTTGGAGTGGGGGAGGTGCTCCTAGTTGCAGTAGTTGCTATTTTCAAGTGTTTTTCATGTCTTTACTTTTCATGTTCTCTCTCTTTCTTCTTTTTAAGTAATGCTCTAGTTTTCTTTCATGCAATAGTATAGTGTAAGCTTGTAATCTCTCTTTTTCTAGTGTTGTAATTTTCACTTAATCTTGTAAACACTTTTGTTTTCAATAATATGTAACTTTGTTTTTCTTCATTTCTCTTTCCACTTTAGTAATTTTTCATGCAATATTACTTCATGTTTTTATTTTTCCCCTCCACCATGATTAACTAAACTCTCATTAGTGCCCGATCGATATGATCCGGGGATGAGATAATCAAGTTATGAATTTTTATCTCTCTTTTTCCATTTATGTAAACACTTTTGATTTACCCTTGATTTTTAAATTTGTGAGACCATATTTTCGATATATGGTTTTCACTTTGGTTTTCATACATAGTTAGCCGAGAGGCTCAAATATGAATTGATCACTCAAGGGTAAAGAGAGTTGTATGCAACCCTTAAGAGAGGATGATGTAAATCTCCTGGATTAGAGTCAGATCTAATAGTGGGGTTCACAATGTAAAGCAAGTTTTAGGTATTCGATTTTAGAATGAGAGTTCGTTCGATTTTTCGTAAACTTAGTTGGGTATTTTCTCGAGAGAGGCATGTTCAAGCTTCATGAAGCTTTACAGTCAAGTTATTTGCTTAAAGGGAATTAGATTTATTTATTTCAACTTTTTGATTATTCTCATGCCAAGGTGATTCACGATTGAGTACTAATACTTTTTTTTCTAAACCTTATTTCAATTTGCAATTTGTCTCTCTTTTTAGTTAAGTAAAACTGCCAAAAAAAATTAATTGATAATATAATAGTTTCCTCCTCGAAGTAGAAGTAATCAACGTGCCCCGAGGAATACGACCTTGGTATTTTTTAAATATCCTATACTATAGATGATAAGGCACACTTGCCTTCATCGGATATAGGTTTGGAGAATATCATAACATAAACACCTTTGCTTTGCTTATCCAAATCAAAATTCACGAGCACGAATTATTCATATAAGGTTTTTGGCGCCATTGTCGGGGACTTGAGTTTATATTTTAAGAAGAGGAAAGCTATTAATTTTATTGTTTCCTTTTTCTTTTCTTTTTTTAGAAAAAAAAATCTTAGAGGTATAATTTAAATTTGGGAAAGGGACGTTTGGGTTATCATCCCAGCACACCTCCTAGTACCGGTGAGAACCCTTCATGGGGTGTACCTCGGGAAATCCAAGACTAACTTAATCCGCATATATATATATACATATATATAATAATAATAATAATAATAATTAAAATTTTCTCTTTCTTTCGTTTATTTTATTACACTCTCTCTCTTCTCTTTTCTCTTTCTTTTTTCTTCTCTCCCCTTCTCTCTTTCCAGTGTATGACCGGAAGTTGCACTTCGAATATTCCCTTTGATCCAGAGATCGAGTGCACCATTTTGTGGTGCTGCCGTTCTCGTGATAAGAATACACATTTAGCATTCGAGGAGTCGATTGCAGATAATACCATAGAAAATATGGAGCCTAATGCGCCCAATTCTAATGAGGCCTTGTAAAGGACCATGTCCTATTATGCGCGACCGAATCTGAAAGGCACATAGTCAAGTATTGTCTGTCCCGCGGTGGCGAAGAATAACTTTGAGATCAAGTCTAGCATCATACAAATGGTGCAACAATCGATGACCTTTGATGGTCTGCCGGACGAAGATCCAAACTCTCATATCTCTAATTTTCTCAAAATTTACGATACTTTCAAAATTAATGGCGTCACTGATGACGCCATTCGATTATGTCTTTTTCCTTTTTTCTTTGCGGTCAAATGCCAAACAGTGGTTGGGCTCTCTTCCTAAAGAGTCCATCACTATATAGGCCAATATGATGGAAAAATTTCTTACTAAGTATTTCCAGCATGCTAAGACTGCCAAAATGCATATAGATTTTGCCTCATTTATGCAAATCGACTTGGAGACTCTCTATGATATATAGGAGCGCTTCAAGGAAGCTTTTGCGTAGATGTCCTCATCACGCACTTCCAAATTGGCAACAAGTGCAAATCTTTTATAATGACTTGAATTTCCAAACAAGGCAGATGATTGATGCAGCCGCCGAGGGTACATTAAATAAAAAGACCCCGGAGGCCGCTTAAGAGTTTATGAGGAAATGACCATGAATGCGTATCAATGGAATATGCCTCGAGCGCGGCCTAGCAAGCCGACCTATTTTTTTAGAAATTGATACTACTTAAAATTTAGCTTTACAAGTTGAGCGCTTAACTAAGCAAGTGCCGGAGATGTCTGCTTCCTCCGCCACTCCTCCTTGGGCTAATAATATTTTAATCGAAGAGCAGGTTGACTATATGGAAAATCCGCCTCGGCCTTCCTATAACCCGAACTCCACTCCGTACTATAACACCTACAATCCGGGTTATATGAATCATCCAAATTTCTCATGGAGCAGCCAAGGAAATGCTCAGCGCCCTTTAAATCTTAATCAACCTCTTAATCTGCCTCTTAATCTAACTCCCCGCAATAGCAAAAGCCCTCTCCACTTGAAGAGGTCTTCACAAAATATGTTGATACAAATGAATTGAACATCAAGAACCTCATCAGATCGATCAAAAATTTCGAGAATCAAGTGAGACAGCTAGCAAAAATATTCTCTGAGCGTCAGCAAGGAGTACTACCAGGATATACTGAACCGAATACAAGGGAAAGTGCGAACGTGATTACCCTCCGCAGCGGAAAGGAGGTAGCTTCAAAAAAGGACAAACCCAAAGTACTTATCTCTCCTCCCCCCTCCTATTTTATCTTCGAATTTACTCGCTACTTTAGCTCCGCACGCTTTTAGTTCAAATATTTCATATCCATCTAAGCTTAGGAGCTAGTGCGCTGAGAAAACTTATAAAAAGTTTTTAGAAAATTTAAAACAAATTCATATTAATGTTCTGTTCTACAAAGCTATCTCTCAAATACCGAAATATGCAAAATATCTCAAGGAGTTGCTCTCCAATAAAAAGAAACTTGAAGATATCTCTCATATTTCCCTTAACGCAGAATGTTCCGCGGTTATACTTAACAAATTGCCCCAAAAAGTAAACGACCTGGGACGGTTTTCCATCTGATGTCTATTTGGCAATTCATTGATAAAACACGCCTTAGCTGATTTTGGAGAAAATATAAACCTTATGCCCTTTTTGTTATTTAAAAAAATAGGTTTAGTAAATCCTAGCCTCACCCGGATGAGTATCCAACTTGCAGATCGATCATTAAAATATCCAGTAAGGATAGCGGAGGGCGTGCTCGTTAAGGTTGACAAGTTCATCTTTCCAGTGGACTTTGTCATTCTTGATATCGAAGAGGATGCCAAAGTACCCCTCATACTCGGCCGCCCCTTCCTCGCCACCTCCTGTGCGCTTATTGGCGTTAGTAACGGAAAGCTCATCCTACGAGTTGGAGATGATGAAGTTACATTTAGCATAAATCCCTCGATACGAAATATCTTAGAAAATGATGAATCATGTTTTTTACTTAGAAGAATGTGTTAAATATTTGAAGTGGAAGTGAAGTGTCCAGGCGGTCTGATTATGAAGACCACAGAGACCGCACGAGCTCGGTGTGGTGATCTGGCAATTGAGATCGCGCATCTCTAGTGTTGCTGGCCGGTGTTTGGTTTGCCATTTGTGCCCAAGTATTCCTGTTCGGGTAGAGGCCGAGCGGTCTAGTACTGGTGGTTGCTTTGACAGTCTTGTACTTCGGCCAGCTTAGATCTCTCTTGCAGTCTGCTATGGTTCTAATCTTCTGGGAGATCGGACGGGTTGTATGAGCCTGGTTCTGATGGTCTGTTCTCAATCTGGTCAGATGCTCATATAGTTCTTCTCCCGTAAGAGATCGGGCTGTATGCCGATTTGAAATAAGCATGCTGTCTTAATTAGACAGTTTCTTTAGTGTAATACAAGGTCTTATAGTGACCGCATGGTCTGGTTCTGGAGACTGCATGCTTCAATATGGAAGGTGACCATATCCCTCAATGAAGGTGATGACATCCGTTCGTTTGCCTATAAATAGAGGGGCAGGGGTAGCCATTTGCATGCAAGAACTGTTAGAACTAGTGTGTATTGATTGTGCCAGTCTCAACTTTATGGTCATGTAGTTTGAAGTTTACTGATCTGTTTGTTGTGTTCACAGGATAGCGGCCAGCGGTCTCCGTCAGTATTCATCCTTCTTTCCATCTTTGAATAAACCAGCTCGCCAGCAGTCTGTCTGCGCGGTCTATGTTTGGAGGTTCTTAATCTGTTGTAGCGGACTCAGTTGATCCGGCAGCCTTAAGTGGTCAGGCAGTCTTGAGTGCGGTCTTGCAGCAGTGAGCATTTCTTCTTCAAGTGTTTATGGGATACTTCTGTGATCTTGAGACCATGCGGTCTGGGCAATGAAGAAGTGCGAACTATTTTGTGTTTCAGCAGTTGCAATAAAGAGCAGTTTGTGAGGTCTGAGCTTTCAGCGGTCTGGAAGCTCACAGGTCGGTGACTTGGCCTGTTCGTGCGGTCTCAGGGAAGCCAACAATCTTGCTAAGTTCGGGCAGTCTCAGTTTGTTGATCTCTAGATATTTGTGTTGTTTGTTCTCATCTATGTTTGCTTTTATAAATCATTTCTCGCCATGCATGCAATGCATTGTAATAAGATAGTAGTCAATAGAGATTCTCTTGTCTTCATTGTCACTGGTTAACTATTGTGAATTGAATTGAAGTCTTCCGCTATTGTCTTCGATCCATCTCCAAAATTTTAACATGGTATCAGAGGTAGGTTTGAAGCAGTGATCAGCCACAGCATCTTGCTTCAATCTCTGAAAGGTTGTTAATCATTGTGATAGCAATGGAAGGAGGTTATACAAGAGGTCTTGGAATTGAGCTCCTTATGTAGACTAACTTCAAGAAGTGGAAGTCGTGCATGAAGAGATATCTTCTTGGCAAAAATTTATGGGAGGTAGTCGGAGGAGATGCGAGACAAGCAGTTGTAGCTGTTGAAGGGAATGCTGAGCAGGTGAAAGCTTGGAAGAGAACGAATGCTAAGGCAGAGTTCACTCTCAAGCGTGTTATCATTCCAGAGATGTTTGACCACATAATTGGTTGTAGGTTAGCTGCTGAGATTTGGACAGCCTTGGATGGTTTGTTCAACAAGAAGAACGTAGCTCACTACAGTTTCTTAAAAATGAGTTGGCAAAAGCAACTCAGGGGGATTTGTCCATTTCAACTTTCTTCTTGAAGATGAAGAACCTATGCGCAGATATATCATCTTTGGACCCGAATGAAACTTTTTCAGAAGCAAGGTTGAAGAGGCACATAATTCGCGGCTTGCGGAGGGAGTATGCGGCCTTTGTCACTTCTGTTCAAGGTTGGGCCAATCAGCCGTCATTGCTAGAGCTGGATAACTTGCTTGCTTTGCTAGAGAGTTTGGCCAAGCAGATGGAAGGGACGTCTATCTTCGGAGGAGAAAGCGAGGTTTTGTATTCAAGCAAGAAGAAGAGATGCGACAAGAAGAAGAAGTCATCTGTTGAAGATGGTCCATCTACTTCATATCAGCAGGAGAGGATTTATGCTCCTAAGTCTGATGGGAAGAAGAAGGAAGGGCCGAGATGTTACAGGTGCAAAAAGCTTGGTCATTTCAAGAGAGACTGTAAGGTCAATCTTCAGTTAGGGCATGCTGCAAGAAAGGAGGAGGCTTGTTCCAATACTAATGTTAGTTGGGGTGATGGAGCTTTTATGACGGGAACTTGTGTTCGGGCAATGGCTTCTATCAACTATCAGGATGATTGGATAGTGAATTCTGGGTGTGGTCATCACCTCACCGGGAATGAATCCAAGTTCTCTTCTTTGCTGACATACATAGATAATGATGCTATCATTACTGTTGATGATACTATGCATGCAGTTGAGAAGGAGGGTGTAGTTTCTTTGAACGGAGATAGAGGTCCACTCACATTGAAGAGTGTCTATCATGTTTCAGGGATGAAGAAAAACCTCTTCTCGGTGACCAACACTGTTAATGCTGGATATCACATTCTGTTTGGTGGAACAGAAGTGAAGTTTCTTCAAAATGTGTCAGCGGTGGCAGAAGTCACTCATGTTGGAAAGCGGGTAAAGGACTTGTTTGTGTTATCAACAAGTTCCTTTGTTGATAAGATGAGGGAAAATGACAGTGCAACTATATGACATGAAAGATTTGGACATGTTGGGATGGATAAGTTGAAAGCTATGCCGGGAAGAGGCCTTGTGAGAGGTCTGCCTAGTTTGCCATCTTTCGGTGAAGGTCACGTTTGTGTAGGTTGTCAATATGGTAAGGCTCAACGTCTTCCATTCAACAAATCACAAAGCAGATGCAAAGCACCATTGGAGTGTATTCATGGTGATCTGTTTGGACCTACCGCAACTGTCAGTCTTGGAGGTAGAAGATATATGCTAGTCTTGATTGATGACTTCACTAGATATACTTGGGTATATTTTCTGAAGGAGAAGTCAGAAGCCTTTGAAAAATTTGTGGAGTTCAAGGAGCTGGTGGATGGTCGGCTTAACCTGCGGATCAAGAAGTTCAGAACCGACAATGGAGGGGAGTTTACCTCAAATGTGCTCTTTAACTTCTGCAGGAAGCATGACATCCGGAGAGAGCTCACTTGTGCTCACACTCCACAACAGAATGGTGTTGCAAAGCGGAAGATCCATCATTTGACGGAGGCCTGCAAATGTTGGCTTCATGCCAAGAGTATCGCAAAGTCTTTCTGGGCAAAGGGAATGTCTTGTGCAACTTATGTCATCAATCAGATGCCTCAAAGTCTTATCAACATGAAGACTCCATATGAGTTGATGTTCAATAAAAAGCCTTCGGTGGAACACCTTTGAGTGTTTGGATCTACCTGCTACATACATGTCCCAGATGCTCTTAGAACGAAGCTAGATGTGAAAGCAAGGAAGCTAGTCTTCGTCGGTTATGATGACCGGAAGAAGGGCTGGAGATGCATGGATCCAGAGACACAGAGAGCTGTGGTATCAAGGGATGTGGTATTTGATGAGTTGACATCATACCATGGTAGCTCTTCTGTTGAGTTACAAGATAGCAGGTTGGATGGTGGACTTGAAGAAGTTACTAAGGAGGTTCAGGTGGAGTTGCCTGTTTCTCCATGTGCTCCAGTTGCTTCTAGCTCTGGGTCAGGTGCTTTAGGTTCTGGAAGCAGGGGGAGCAATGCTCCTAGTATTCCTGGAAGGAGAACTAGTTCAGAACAAGTAGCTGAAGAGGTGGTTCAGAGTAAAGCTCTGAGGAGGTCCAAGAGGACTATCATTCCACCAGATCGGTATACATGAGGAAATTTGATGAACTTCATCTCATATTTCTTTGCAGGTCCCCTGGATGAGAGAGAGTCATCTTGCTTTGAAAATGCCATTGGAGTCAAGGAGTGAAAAGAGGCCATGGATGAAAAGATAATTGCCCTAAGGAAGAATGAGACTTGGGACTTGGTGCCTATGGTTAAGGGAGTTACTCCAGTGACTTGCAAGTGGGTTTTCAAGTTGAAGAAGAAGGTTGATGGTAACATTGAGAGGTACAAGGCTCTCCTTGTAGCTCGAGGTTTCTTTCAGAAGTATGGGGAAGATTATGAAGAAACTTTCAGCCCTGTTGCCAAGATGACTTCGGTTCGGGTGGTGATCGCATTGGCAGCTTGCCAAGGATGAAAGATTTAGCAACTTGATATTAAGAATGCCTTCTTATACGATGAGATTGACAAGGATATCCTCATAGATCAACCACCTAGTTATGTTTTCGAAGAGCACCCAAGATATGTGTGTAAGCTCAAGAAGGCTCTTTACAGCTTGAAGCAGGCGCCTCGGGTGTAGTATGGCAAGATCACAGAATACCTCCAGTTATGTGGATACTTTGCTTCTAATTCTGATTCAAGCTTGTTTGTAAAGAAGACGGGAGAGCTTCTGGTCTTGGTGTTGCTATGTGTTGACGACATGATCATCAATGGAAATTCTGAAGTGGAGGTAGCTAGAATTCATGCTAAGTTAGCTATCAGATTTGAGATGAAGGACTTGGGTGAGATCCACCATTTCCTTGGACTTGAAGTGGAGATGAAAAAGGGTGGTATGCTTGTTTCCTAGAAGGGAAATGCATATCGAATTATGAAGTGATTCAGCATGGAAGGCGGGAAGAGCAGCTCTACTCCACTAGAGGTTGGTATGAAACTTCAATGTGATGAGGGGAAGGTTCTTTCTGATCCTTTGGTGTTCTGGGCTTTTGCTTGTATTGATACTTGGATGTTGATTATGGAGGAGATTCAGATGATCGGAGATCGACTTATGGATATGTCTTTATGACAGGCTCTACAGCTATATCATGGTGGAGCAAGAAGCAGGATTCTGTGTCTGTCTCTACCACGGAAGTGGAGTACAAAGCTTCAGGCTTAGGAGGCTTGCGGAGGACATTCATAGGGAGGTGCGAGGTCCTACTCTGCTACGAGGTGACAATGAGAGTGCTCTCAAGTTGGTGAACAATCCAGTTTATCACGCTCGAATCAAACACATAAAGATTCAACATCATTTCATTTGGGAGAAGGTGTTGGAGGGATCTCTTAGGGTGGAGCCTGTGTAGAGAAGGGATAATGTCGCGGGCATCTTTACGAAGCCATTGTCGAAGGGAACGTTTGATCAGTTGAAGAGTCTACTTAGGCTGACTTCTACTTCCCACTTCAAGGGGGAGTGTTAAATATTTGAAGTGGAAGTGAAGTGTCTGGGCGGTCTGATTATGGAGACCGCAGAGACCGCATGAGCTCGGTATGGCGATCTGGCTGTTGAGATCATGCGTCTCTGGTGTTGGCGGCGTGTGTTTGGATTGTCATTTGTGCCCAAGTATTCATGTTCGGGTAGAGGCCGGGCGGTCTAGTACTGGTGGTCTCTTCAGCGGTCTTGTACTTCGGTCAGCTTAGATCCCTCTTGCGGTCTGCTGTGGTTCTGATCTTATGGGAGATCGGACAGGTTGTATGAGCCTGATTCTGGCGGTCTGTTCTCGATCTGGTCAGATGCTCATATGGTTCTTCTCCCATAAGAGACAGTGCGGTTGGCCGATTTGAAATAAGCGTGTTGTCTTAATTGGACAGTTGCTAAAGTGTAATAAAAGGTCTTATAGTGACCACGCGGTCTAGTTCTGTAGACCGCATTCTTCAATAAGGAAGGTGACCATATCCCTATGTGGCGGTGACGACATCCATTCATTTGACTATAAATAGAGGGGCAGGGGTAGCCATTTGCATGCAAGAACTGTAAGAACCTAGTGTGGATTGATTGTGTCGGTCTCAACTGTGAGGTCGCGCGGTTTGAAGTTTATTGAGCGGTTTGTTGTGTTTGCAGGATAGCGGCCAGCAGTCTCCGTCACTTTCCAGCTTTGAGTAAACCAGCTCGCCAGCAGTCTGTCTGGTCGGTCTGTGTTTGGAGGTTCTTGATCTATTGCAGGGGACTCAGTTGATCAGGCGGCCTTAAGTGGTCAGGCAGTCTTGAGTGCGGTCTTACAACAGTGAGCAGTTCTTCTTCAAGTGTTCGTGTGATACTTCTGTGATCTTGAGACCGTGCGGTCTGGGCGATCAAGAAGTGCGAACTATTTTGTGTTTCAGCAGTTGCAATAAAGAGCAGTTCATGCGGTCTGAGATTTCAGCGGTCTGGCAGTTCACAGGTCGGTGACCTGGCCTGTTTGCACGATCTCAGGGAAGCCGGCGATCTTGCTAAGTTTGGGCGGTCTCAGTTTACTGATCGCCAGATATTTGTGTTGCTTGTTCTCATCAATGTTTGCTCTTATAAATCATGTCTCGCCATGTATGTAATGCATTGTAATAAGATAGTAATCAATTGAGATTCTCTTGCCTTCATTATCACTGGTTAACTATTGTGAATTGAATTGAAGTCTTCCGATGTTGTCTTCGATCCATCTCCGAAATTTTAACCGAATGCTTTGTGTTGAAACCGATTTCTCGGTCTCTGTGGAGTTCGGGGCCCTCAGCAAGCTGAGGGGCGACCAACTCTTACTCCCCCAAGGGAGAGCTCTAGGATGAAGGTGTTGGAACTATGAACAGGACCAAGGGCTCGGCGAGTGATGCGCAAAACTATGCTTGCAAACGATAACGACAAGTGTACTGTATCGAATGTAGTATAGGTTATTAAAACAAGGTCGTATTAGACTCGGGGCGGTTGAATACTCTTACTTCGGAAAATCTCTATTATTTTATCGAATAGAAATTGTGGTTGGTTGGTTGCGAAAAAAAGAGAAATAGCTTATTTGAATTAATGAAAAAGTTAGTACTCAACCTTGAATCACCTTGGAAAAAATAAATAAATAAAGAAATAAAACTTCTAATCCTCTTTAAAAGAAATGCTTGACCGTGGAGGTTCCTGATTTATGAACGTACCTCTCTCGAGGATACGCGTAACTGAGTTTAGGTTGATCAATCGAACTCTCGTTCTAGAATTGAAACCCCTAAAGCTCGCTTTATCGAAGTGAACCCCTCTATTGGATATAACTCCAATCCGGGAGATTTACGTCGTCCTCTCTCGAGGAGTGCATTCAAATCTCTTTATCCTTAAAGTGATCGATTCGAACTCAAAACCTCTCGATTATTTGACTACGAAAACAAGAATGAGATTATATATCGATAATATAATCTCAATCAATATAAATTCAAGGATAAATCTTAAGCGATCTAAATAAGAGAAAAAGAAGTTCTAAACTGAATTATGAATTATATTTTCCTTGGATCATCTCGGCCGAGTACTAATGAAATTTAGCTACTCATGGAGATGGAGGAATTGATGAAATACAAGAAGTGCATAATGAAGATTGAGAGTAGAATAAGAGTAAAAGTGCTATTTTATTAATCGAAAGGGAAATTACAACTAGGAAACAAGAAATTACCAACCTGAAATGAAAGTGCAAGCTAAGAAAGAAGATTACAAGCTTAAGAATAACAAAAGCAGTACAAGAAAATAAACTTAGAACTCCCAAAATTCGTCCCCAAACATCTGGAAAAGCTCCCTTTAAATAGCTGAATTTTTGGTGTTACACGCCCTTGGTCACGCCCGTGACCAAGGGCGTGTAAGGGGCGTGATCGAAGCGGCAGCGGAGAGGGCGCCTTCTGGAGTAATTGCGAGCGTTTCGGCCGTGTCACGCCCTAGGTCACGCCCGTGACCTGGGGCGTGTAATCCTGAAATCTGGCTGCTGGCGGGAAGCTTCGGCGAGAAATTGGCGTGGGAAAAGTCACGCCCGTGTGCTGGATGTCACGCCCTTGGTCACGCCCGTGACCGAGGGCGTGTAATTTTAATTGTCGTGGCGACGTGCTCCGGATGCTTGTGGCGGGTCGTGGCCGTGACATTGGGTCACGCCCTTGGTCACGCCCGTGACCTGGGGCGTGTACTTGGCGAAAACTTCACGGAGCGTCCCTGGAGTGGCAGAAGCAGGTCTGGATTATTTCGTAGGTTACACGCCCATGGTCACGCCCGTGACCTGGGGCGTGTAATTTTAACTTTTTGCTCGAAACAGCCCAGAAAACCTAAAAACACAAAATAAACTTAAGTTAGCTTATAAAATAACAATGGAAGGATTTATATGATAAAATTCCTAAAAATAACATAATTTTATATGAAAAACATAATAAACCTAAACTAAAAGATGAGTAAATAAATTACTCATCAAATGCCCCCATACTTGCTCATTGCTCGTCCCAAGCAATCCATTTTTTACAAGGGTAAGAAAAATTAATGCAAGATAGAATTATGAAGACTAGAGAGTAAAATGCGAAGTATTATGCTGGCATGTGTAGATATTTTAGTAAAAAGATGTTCTTGGCATAAATGCTAATTTATGAACTACTTCAAAAATGCGTTATAATTATTTATCATTACTTTAAAAATGAGTCGACGACAATCAAAAAGTTATGTGAAGGGAGAAAATAGCGTGATTGCTGAGATTTAAATTACTAGATGTAGACGTTCGGGGTGGCCTCCAAAGAAATCCATCAATGTCGACGGCCATAGGCTTGCCCGTTTGCACTTTCTCCACTACACTTCGAACTAAATCGACTCTATGGATCTTTAGGACTTAAATAGGGTACATTTTAAGGCTTGGGTTTAAGGGTGAGGTAACAATGATAAACATGAAGGCAAATTCCACTTAAACAAAATTTTTGAGCTAAAAGAAAATGATTGCCACCACAAAGTAATGAAGCTTTACCCCCATACTTGCATTTTTTCAAAGGGGAAACACTCTCATACTCTTTTATTTAAATCATGAATCTTCATAATTGGGATCATTCCAAGTATGCATGTACATACCTAGGCCGCATATCATTATGAGATTATTGCTTTTTGAGATTTAAACATTTTTAACTTTTTTTTTTGAATTGATACCCATAATATTTTCATAGAATCGTACCCAAATATTTTTTTTCAATTTTGCTCAAAATTTCAAAGTGTTCATTTGGGTTTTGGGCTTTTTAGCTTTGGTTCCGAAATGATGAGGGTGGATCAAATAAAGGTGTAAGGCTCAAATTTGTGTGAACAATGGTGGTAAATCTAGGTTGGGTGCAAGGGCTCAAATTATCCAAAGAAAGGCCTAAATTGTTTCCGTAAAGTTAATTTGTCTAAAGCGCACATGTTTCGAAAATAGCTTGGGGCAAGTTCTAGACATCGAGAAAGGATACCCTTTTGTTCAATTCGAGTAATAGCTTTCTAACAATCTTCTACACACTCACCTAAACTACTTTTGGATTAGACCAGATTCGAATTTAAAAGTAAAATAAATTATTACTACGCAAATTAATAAAACATAATTTTAGATTTATGCCAAGAATTTAATTTTACACCAAAACTACTCAAAGACAAGCATATGACTAGGAGCACTACATGAGTCAACAATTTTACTCTAAAGTTTCAAAAACTATTCTAGCACAAAATTATTTTTAGTCCATATGAAAAACAGTCTACTTAGAACTTACAATTTAGCAAGTGGAAGTTTTGATGAATACAAAGAACATTTTTTAATAGATTTTTTTGTTCTTGGACTTCCCAAGATCTGCCCGGTGAAGGGTTTGCAAGGTACTAGAGGCTATGATGGGAATTCAAGCCCAATGCGTCCTTTCCAAGAAATTTAATTTTTATAAAAAAAAAAATTTTTTTTGGTTTTTATTTTTTAAGTAAAACTATAAATAAAGCTATGCTACACCCCCATACTTAAATTTAAACATTGTCCCCAATGTTTAAAACTAAGTATGAAAGATAGAACTAAAGAAAAACATGACATTAAAGAAAAAATCAAGATAAATTACTAAGGTGTAAAGAGGGCTTCCCTGAATGGTAGTCGGGGTTGCTGGTTTAACACCTGCAGAGTTAAATTAGAAAAACAAACAAGAAAAGAAAGATAAAAATAAAGAGGTTAACATTGGGTTGCCTCCCAAGAGCGCTTTGTTTACCGTCGCGTAGCTTGACTAAGTGGTAATTTTAAAGATTTTGGAAGTGAATGGTTTCGATGTTTCTGGGCGTTGGGTCGCCCGGGTGATATAATTTTAGGCGTTGTCCGTTGACTTTGAAAGAGCCTTTTTCCGGGTGCTCTATTAGCACCGTTCCGTATGGCCAAACTTCTTTAACTATGAAGGGACCGGACCATCGTGATTTTAATTTACCCGGAAAAAGCCTGAGTCTTGAATTAAATAATAGGACTAAGTCTCCCGGTGAAAAAGTTTTTGGATTTTTGATTTTTTTATCATGAAAAGATTTTGTGCGCTCCTTATAAATCTTATTATTTTCGTAAGCGTTTGCGCGCCACTCGTCTAATTCATTTAATTGTAATTTTCTGTGCTCGGAGGCTAAGTTTAAATCCAAATTTAAAAATTTTAGCGCCCAAAAGGCGCGATGTTCTAATTCCACCGGTAGATGACAAGATTTTCCATAGACTAATCGGTACGGTGTACATCCGATGGCGGTTTTGTACGCTGTCCGATATGCCCATAGAGCGTCGTCTAATTTTAGCGACCAATCCTTCCTATTAACGGACACAGTTTTTTCTAAAATTCTTTTAAGTTCACGGTTCACCACCTCCACTTGGCCATTTGCTTGTGGGTGGTAGGCGGTAGATAGCTTGTGGGTAACTCCATACTTTGCTAAAATTTTAGCAAGTTGGTTGTTACAAAAATGTGTGCCCCGATCACTAATTAGTGCTCGGGGTGTGCCAAATCGTGAAAATAATTTTTTTTAAAAATTTACGACGACTCTCGCGTCGTTGGTGGGAAAAGCTTGTGCTTCCGCCCACCTTGACACGTAATCGACCGCAACAAGGATATATTTATTATTAAAAGAGGAGGGTAAAGGACCTACGAAATCTATTCCCCAAAGATCAAAAATTTCGCATTCTAAGAAAATATTTTGGGGCATTTCGTCCCGGTTAGAAATGTTACCTGACCGTTGGCACCGATCACAATTACTCACGAAATTGTGAGCATCTTTGAATAAGGTGGGCCAATAGAAGCCCGACTCTAGCGCCTTTCTTGCGGTCCGGTTCGCTTGATAATGGCCACCGGTTGGCCCTTCGTGGCAGTGCCGCAGAATTTGGGCGCCTTCCTCGCCCGAAATACACCTTCTTACCACTTGGTCCGCGCAGACACGAAATAAAAAGGGGTCCTCCCAAAAATAATTTTTCAAATCTGAAAAGAATTTCTTCTTTTGATGACTTGAAAAATCTTTTGGTAGGACCCGGGCCACTAAATAGTTGGCCAAATCCGCGTACCAAGGGGTGGAAGAAGTCGTTACCTTTTCGATGGCAAGGAGGCGCTCTTCAGGGAATTTGTCGTTAATTTCGGCTTCCACTAGTGTTCCCGTAGCCGGATTCTCCAACCGTGAGAGGTGGTCGGCCGCAACATTCTCCGCTCCCCTTTTGTCTTGGATCTCCAAATCGAATTCTTGTAGTAGGAGGATCCACCTTAGCAGTCGAGGCTTTGCATCTCCTTTTTGTAGTAAATATCGGAGAGCGGAGTGATCTGTAAAAACAATAGCTTTTGAAAGCGTTAAATATGGTCGAAATTTATCAAACGCAAAAATTATGGCCAAAAATTCTTTCTCCGTTGTTGTATAATTTGCTTGTGCGGATGTTAGCGTTTTGCTTGCGTAATAGATTGGGTGAAAATGTTTATTCACCCGTTGGCCTAAAACTGCACCCACAGCAAAATCGCTAGCGTCGCACATGATTTCAAACGGAAGAGACCATATTGGCGCGATTAAAATCGGGGATTTGATTAGTTCATTTTTGATTTTATTAAATGCTTTTAAACATTCCTCATCAAAATTAAACGCGGATTCTTTTTCTAGGAGATGAGTTAGCGGTTTCGTAATTTTTGAGAAATCCTTTATAAACCGCCTATAAAAACCCGCATGTCCTAAAAAACTTATAATAGATTTTATATTGGTAGGAGGGGGAAGTTTTTCTATGACCTCGATCTTGGCCCTATCGACCTCGATCCCCTTACTAGAAACTTTATGTCCGAGGACTAACCCCTCTCGGACCATAAAGTGGCACTTCTCCCAGTTGAGTGCCAAATTCGTGTCTTCGCAGCGTTGAAGAACACGATCAAGATTATTTAGACAATTAGTGAAAGAATCGCCAAAAACAGTAAAATCATCCATGAATACTTCCATGATGTCTTCGATAAGTTCATTAAAAATTGCCAACATACATCTTTGGAATGTAGCCGGCGCGTTGCAAAGTCCAAACGGCATTCTTCGATATGCGAAGGTGCCGAACGGACAAGTGAATGTGGTTTTCTCTTGGTCTTCGGGCGCAATTGGGATTTGAAAATATCCCGAAAGACCATCGAGAAAACAGTAGTGTGAGTGACCGGATAAGCGTTCTAAAATTTGGTCAATAAAGGGTAACGGAAAGTGATCCTTGCGCGTAGCATCATTTAATTTTCTGTAATCGATGCATACACGCCAACCCGTAACAGTACGGGTCGGAATCAACTCATTATTTTCGTTGGTGATTACCATTATTCCTCCCTTTTTAGGCACGACTTGCACTGGGCTAACCCAAGTGCTATCAGAGATTGGGTAAATAATTCCCGCATCTAATAATTTTATTATTTCGGCCTTAACGACGTCCTTCATATTTGGATTAAGCCGTCGTTGAGGCTGAATAGTACTGCGAGAATTATTTTCTAAATTAATTTTGTGCGTGCAAAAAGAGGGGTTAATCCCCTTGATGTCAGAAATTTGCCATGCAATTGCATGGCGGTGATTATTTAATATTTTTATTAATTCGGAAATTTCCGAATCGTTAAGCGCGGGAGATATTATTACGGGCAGTTTTGAATTTTTTTCTAAAAATATATATTTTAAATGTTCCGGCAATTGTTTTAGTTCTAAACTCGGTGGCTCCTCGTAAGATGTTTTTATTTTAGAAATATTTAGGTTTACTTCTTCAAATTTGGTTGGCCGAGTTTTTTCTTCTAAACAAAATAATTTTGCAATTTCCGGATTTTCAAATAAAGGCGAAATTATTTCAGAAAACGACGTTATTTCCTCTTCAAAATTTGTTTCTAGGGTAAAACAAGAGTCGTCGTTTGGAAATGCATTTCTCATCGATTGATTTATATTAAAAATAACTTCTTCCTCCCCAACTCGTAGGAGAAGGTTTCCGTTACTTACATCAATTATAGCCCGAGCGGTGGCTAGGAAGGGCCGGCCGAGTATGAGTGGTACTTCGGCATCCTCTTCGATATCGAGGATGACAAAATCTACCGGAAAGATAAACTTGTCAACCTTCACTAGCACATCCTCAATGATCCCGATTGGATACTTTACGGACCGATCCGCTAGTTGGATGCTTATATTGGTTGGGCTTGGTGTGCCCAAACCAAGCTTCTTAAATAAGGAGAACGGCATAAGATTTATGCTCGCCCCTAGATCGGCCAAGGCGTTTTTAATTAATAAATTTCCGAACAAACACGGGATGGAAAACCGTCCCGGATCATTTAATTTTTCCGGTAATTTATTAAGAACTATCGCCGAACATTCTGCATTAAGAGAAATACGCGAAATATCTTCAAGTTTCTTTTTATTTGATAATAAATCCTTGAGATATTTCGCGTATTTAGGCATTTGAGAGAGTGCCTCACAAAATGGTACATTAATTTGTATTTGTTTTAAAATATTTATAAATTTTTTATACTACTCCTCGTTCCGCTCATTTTGTAATTTAGAAGGATACGGAATAGAAGGCGTTTGAATAATGCGCGGAGCTAAATCAGAAGAATTTAAATGCGGAGTTGGAGTTGAAACGTTTACCTTAGGCTTGGCCAAATTTGAACTTTTTACCTCCTTTCCGCTGCGGAGGGTTATAGCGTTGGCGCTCTCCCGTGGATTGGGCTCAGTATTGCCCGGTAGAGCTCCCTGCTGGCGTTCGGAGAACATCTTGGCGAGTTGTCCAATCTGATTTTCTAGGCTTTTAATAGATCCGGAAAGGTTCCGGATATTGGCATCAGTAGAAGCGACGTATTTGGTGAAGACCTCTTCAAGTGAAGGGGCCTTTGGTGGTTGTGGTGGAGTGAATCCAGGAGGATTCACTTGTGGGGGGCGTTGAGCATTATTGGGGTTGCTCCATGAAAAATTCGGGTGGTTCCTTAAACCCGGATTATAATTATTAGGAAGATTATTATTATTTGGGTTATAAAGAGGACGATAGGAGTTCCCCATATAATCAACTTGTTCTTGATTATAATTATTATTATTATTATAATAACTATTATTATTATGATTATTAGCCCCGTTAATGGCGGAGGAAGCAGACATCTCCGCCATTTGCTTAGTAAGTCATTCTACTTGATGTGCTAAATTCGGGGTGGCCTCGACTTCAAAGAGTCCGGTCGGTTTGTTAGGACGCGACCATGGCGTATTCCACTGATAAGCATTCATGGCCATCTCCTCAAAAAGCTCTTGATCAGCTTCGGGGGTTTTGTTATTAAGCGTCCCCCCCCCCCCCCCCCCCCCCCGCGGCTGCATCAATCATCTGCCTTGTTTGGAGATTCAAACCATTGTAGAATGTCTGAACTTGTTGCCATACGGGCAAGGCATGGTGAGGACATCTCCGCAAAAGTTCCTTGAAGCGCTCCCATGTGTCGTAGAGAGACTCCGATTCTATTTGCATAAATGAGAGAATGTCCGTACGTAATTTAGCGGACTTTGCCGGAGGAAAATATTTCGTTAAGAATTTCTCCGTCATCTCGGCTCATGTAGTGATGGAACCTCTAGGAAGAGATCCCAACCATTGCTTGGCCTTAGTCCGCAAGGAAAATGGAAATAAACGCAAACGAATGGCGTCATCGGTGACGCCATTAATTTTAAACGTGTCGCAAATTTCCAAAAAATTCAATAAATGTAAATTTGGATCTTCATCTGGTAACCCGTCAAAGATGACGGTTTGCTGTACCATTTGAATGATGCTAGTTTTGATTTCAAAATTATTATTTGCCACCGTCGGGCGAATAATACTTGATTGTGTTCCCTCCCAATTTGGCCTCGCATAATAGGACATAGTCCGTAGCGGAGCCTCATTATGGTCGGGGTCACCCATTATATCTTCGTTAGTTTCTCCGACTGACTCTTCGCGAATTACTGGTAGATCACTAAATCGAAGACGTCGCCGCAAGGTGCGCTCGATTTCCGGATCAAAACCAAATTCAAAATCAATTGAAGAGTTTCCTCGGGTCATAAACCAAAACAAAAGAAAATAAGCGGGAAAAGAAAAAGGGAAAATAAGATTTTAGATAAATAAATAAATTTTTATTTAATTATATTATATATATATATATATATTTTTAGATTTTATTATTATTATTATTATTATTATTATTAGGTGAATTAAAATTAGTCCTGGACTTCCCAAGATCTACCCGGTGAAGGGTTTGCAAGGTACTAGAGGCTATGATGGGAATTCAAACCCAAAGCGTCCTTTCCAGGAATTTAGTTGCACCTTAAAATTAAGAAAAAGAAAAATAAAATAAAATTAATAGATATTTCGGTTATCGAAATATCAACCGAGTCCCCGGCAACGGCGCCAAAAACTTGATGCGCAAAACTATGCTTGCAAACGATAACGGCAAGTGTACCGTATCGAATGTAGTATAGGTTATTAAAACAAGGTCGTATTAGACTCGGGGCGGTTGAATACTCTTACTTCGGAAAATCTCTATTATTTTATCGAATAGAAATTGTGGTTGGTTGGTTGCGAAAAAAAAGAGAAATAGCTTATTTGAATTAATGAAAAAGTTAGTACTCAACCTTGAATCACCTTGGAAAAAATAAATAAAGAAAGAAATAAAACTTCTAATCCTCTTTAAAAGAAATGCTTGACCGTGGAGGTTCCTGATTTATGAACGTACCTCTCTCGAGGATACGCGTAACTGAGTTTAGGTTGATCAATCGAACTCTCGTTCTAGAATTGAAACCCCTAAAGCTCGCTTTATCGAAGTGAACCCCTCTATTGGATATAACTCCAATCCGGGAGATTTACGCCGTCCTCTCTCGAGGAGTGCATTCAAATCTCTTTATCCTTAAAGTGATCGATTCGAACTCAAAACCTCTCGATTATTTGACTACGAAAACAAGAATGAGATTATATATCGATAATATAATCTCAATCAATATAAATTCAAGGATAAATCTTAAGCGATCTAAATAAGAGAAAAAGAAGTTCTAAACTGAATTATGAATTATATTTTCCTTGGATCATCTCGGCCGAGTACTAATGAAATTTAGCTACTCATGGAGATGGAGGAATTGATGAAATACAAGAAGTGCATAATGAAGATTGAGAGTAGAATAAGAGTAAAAGTGCTATTTTATTAATCGAAAGGGAAATTACAACTAGGAAACAAGAAATTACCAACCTGAAATGAAAGTGCAAGCTAAGAAAGAAGATTACAAGCTTAAGAATAACAAAAGCAGTACAAGAAAATAAACTTAGAACTCCCAAAATTCGTCCCCAAACATCTGGAAAAGCTCCCTTTAAATAGCTGAATTTTTGGTGTTACACGCCCTTGGTCACGCCCGTGACCAAGGGCGTGTAAGGGGCGTGATCGAAGCGGCAGCGGAGAGGGCGCCTTCTGGAGTAATTGCGAGCGTTTTGGCCGTGTCACGCCCTAGGTCACGCCCGTGACCTGGGGCGTGTAATCCTGAAATCTGGCTGCTGGCGGGAAGCTTCGGCGGGAAATTGGCGTGGGAAAAGTCACGCCCGTGTGCTGGATGTCACGCCCTTGGTCACGCCCGTGACCGAGGGCGTGTAATTTTAATTGTCGTGGTGGCGTGCTCCGGATGCTTGTGGCGGGTCGTGGCCGTGACATTGGGTCACGCCCTTGGTCACGCCCGTGACCTGGGGCGTGTACTTGGCGAAAACTTCACGGAGCGTCCCTGGAGTGGCAGAAGCAGGTCTGGAGTATTTCGTAGGTTACACGCCCATGGTCACGCCCGTGACCTGGGGCGTGTAATTTTAACTTTTTGCTCGAAACAGCCCAGAAAACCTAAAAACACAAAATAAACTTAAGTTAGCTTATAAAATAACAATGGAAGGATTTATATGATAAAATTCCTAAAAATAACATAATTTTATATGAAAAACATAATAAACCTAAACTAAAAGATGAGTAAATAAATTACTCATCAGCGAGGAGGTCCCACCACATACCCGGATGATCTTTAGAGCGCTTTCCCTCCCAAGCCAATGCCGGGCTTGGGCACCACTGGAGGCTCTCCTCACCCCACTAGAGAGAGACCTGGGAAGGGAGAGGATGAGAGAGCTAGCCTCGGATAAGCTTTCCTCCAAATGGTGCCCACTTGGTCCTATTTATAGGATTTCTGGATTTGGGCTGCAAATAGCCAAAAACTGGCCCGCGGAATTACCAAAATACCCTCGGATTGGGCTGCAGATAGCCAAATGCCGCTATTCTGGAACGCTAAACGCAGACCGACCCCTCCCCCCGGAACTGGGTGAGAGGGGGTACCTCGCGTGTCTCGGCGAGCACCCTGTTGGTCTCGGCGAGCCCCCTAACTGGGGTACCTCGCGGGTCTCGGCGAGCACCCTGCTGGTCTCGGTGAGCCCCCTAACTGGGGTACCTCGCGGGTCTCGGCGAGCACCCAGCTGGTCTCGGCGAGCCCCCTAACTGGGGTACCTTGCGGGTCTCGGTGAGCACCCCACTGGTCTCGGCGAGCCCCCTAACTGGGGTACCTCGCGGGTCTCGGCGAGCACCCCGCTGGTCTCGGCGAGCCCCCTAACTGGGGTACCTCGCGGGTCTCGGCGAGCACCCCACTGGTCTCGGCGAGCCCCCTAACTGGGGTACCTCGCGGGTCTCGGCGAGCACCCCACTGGTCTCGGCGAGCCCCCTAACTGGGGTACCTCGCGGGTCTCGGCGAGCACCCCGCTGGTCTCGGCGAGCCCCCTAACTGGGGTACCTCGCGGGTCTCGGCGAGCACCCCGCTGGTCTCGGCGAGCCCCCTAACTGGGGTACCTCGCGGGTCTCGGCGAGCACCCCACTGGTCTCGGCGAGCCCCCTAACTGGGGTACCTCGCGGGTCTCGGCGAGCACCCCGCTGGTCTCGGCGAGCCCCCTAACTGGGGTACCTCGCGGGTCTCGGCGAGCACCCCGCTGGTCTCGGCGAGCCCCCTAACTGGGGTACCTCGCGGGTCTCGGCGAGCACCCCGCTGGTCTCGGCGAGCCCCCTAACTGGGGTACCTCGCGGGTATAGGCGAGCACCCCGCTGGTCTCGGCGAGCCCCCTAACTGGGGTACCTCGCGGGTCTCGGCGAGCACCCCGCTGGTCTCGGCGAGCACCCTAACTGGGGTACCTCGCGGGTCTCGGCGAGCACCCTGCTGGTCTCGGCGAGCCCCCTAACTGGGGTACCTCGCGGGTCTCGGCGAGCACCCTGCTGGTCTCGGCGAGCCCCCTAACTGGGGTACCTCGCGGGTCTCGGGGAGCACCCTGCTGGTCTCGGCGAGCCCCCTAACTGGGGTACCTCGCGGGTCTCGGCGAGCACCCTGCTAATCTCGGCGAGCCCCCTAACTGGGGTACCTCGCGGGTCTCGGCGAGCACCCTGCTGGTCTCGGCGAGCCCCCTAACTGGGGTACCTCGCGGGTCTCGGCGAGCACCCTGCTGGTCTCGGCGAGCCCCCTAACTGGGGTACCTCGCGGAGAAATGATACTCTGAAATACCTCTTGGCTCAAGAACCTACTCGGCGAATACAGGGTTGTACACTTTGAGAATAAGTTTTATTCACTTCCCGAGTTAGTCTCCTCATCTAGTAATGATTCCGAGCTTACCGAGCTCTTTTGTTTAGAAGAAGTTTCTCGCTCCACACCACTCGAGCCACTGCAAATTGAAATTTGAAAGTCAAAACTTCGTATGAAGAACCACCCATCTTAGAGTTGAAGCAACTCCCCTCTCACCTTAAATATTTTTTTTCAAAAAAAATTCTAAGCTGCCAGTTATCGCATCATCTGAGCTGAGCGATTCAGAAATTTTCTGAATTGACTTTAGTTTTAAGCAATCACCGCCATGCAATAGCGTGACAAATTTCAGATATGAAGGGGATTAGCCCTTCCTTTTGCATTCACAGAATTTTTCTCGAAGATAATTCCCGCAATACAGTCCAGCCTCAACGATGACTCAATCCGAATATGAAATAAGTCGTTAAGGCTGAGGTTATCAAACTCTTAGAAGCAGGAATCATCTACTCGATCTCGGATAGTACTTGGGTTAGCCCAATACAAGTCATTCCAAAGATAGGCGGCGTAACGGTGGTTGTAAAAAAATAATGAATTAATCCCAACCCCGTATTGTTACGGGTTGGTGGATGTGCATAAACTATCAAAAATTAAACGATGCCACCCGAAAAGATCACTTCCCATTACCCTTTATCGATCAAATCTTAGAACGCCTTTCGGGTCACTGCTACTATTGTTTACTCAATGATTTGTCGGGATACATCCAAATCCCTATTTTACCCGACGACCAGGAGAAAACAACATTCACTTGTCCCTTCGGTACCTTCGCTTATGGAAAGATGATGTTTGGCCTTTGTAATGCGCCAACTACATTCTTAAGAGGTATGTTGGCGATCTTTGACGAGTTAGTAGAGGAGGTGATGGAAGTTTTCAAAGATGTCTTCTTTGCTTTGGAAATTCTTTCCAAAGTTGTTTAAGAAATCTCGAGCAAGCTTCTCATTGAGAGGAAGTTGGTGGCTAAGTTTTTTAAGCCACAGACTGTGCTGCCTATTATTGAAAGATTTTCTGCACCATATATAGGTGGTGTAGTATATACTAAAGAGGAAGACAATGGCAAGACCTCTAAAGATCAGACTATTTTGAAGAATGTCATATTGCCTACTAACTCTTATGATCGTGATCTCCCTTATGGTTATCTATCCAATGAGTGCTCCACTAGTGGAACAAAAGAGCCACAAAATTTCAAAAATAGAGTGGACATTGGATTGAGTTCATTAAAAGCACCAAATGAAGGAATCAAAATGAGAAATCATGGACCATTTTAATTGGTTCAAATGCACCATCAGTCAAAGGCAAAGTGAAGGTTGTTCTTCAAAAGCCTATTCCTAAGAAGAATTATGTGACTGTGATGCCCCATTTCCATCATGCATACAGCTGTTGGACATGTGTGTCACATCCCTTTGTTTGAGAATAATAAATCCCAAATTGTATTTGATCTTGCTTGTCATTTGTTTATAGTGTGCAGGAACTATAGATGCAATACTCCACAAGTAGAAAGCAGCTTGGAACCAACAAACTGAACAAAAGAACTATCGCCAGCGCTAGGAATTACCGCAGGCGCTAGCGCTACCGCCAGCGCTAGTGCTACTGCCTGGCGCTAGCTCAAGTTCGTGCACAATGCCACGTCGCGATGGTTTCATAACCGCTTCTACACGAACACTACCGCAGGCGCTAGGCGCTAACACAGGCGCTATCTCCCAGTTCTATAAATTGATGGCTTCTCTCCCGTTTTGGCTATCCATCCCTGAGAGAATAGAAGTGCCAAAATTCCATTCCAGTTATGCTGCCGAAGATGGATCTCCAACAAAAAGCTTAAGGAGAATTCTGGAGGAGGACTACGTCACGCTACATCCGAATGATGATCGCTTCGACCTCGCTCATACTACAATGATCCTTCATCTCCAACTTCAAAAGATCTCATATAGGGATTTTTTCTGTTGTTATCATTATTTTCATTTCATTCTATTTTGTAACCATATAGAGAATTCGCCTTGTGTTGGCGACTAGGTCCTTGCGAGGCTTAAGGGGTAATTCGCCGCGTGAGTTGGCAACTAGGTCTAGGAGAATAGATCTAGGGGGTGCTCGAGGCCATATCCATGGAAGGATTGGTTAGAGCAGCTTGAGGCCATATCCAGGGAAGGATAGGCTAAAGCCAACCAATTTGTGGGGATACAAGTCAGTATAGAAAAGGAAAAGATATTTACATTTGTATGCCTCCGATTTCTAGCGTTATTGAAATCAAGTATTTGTAAAAACTTTTAAATATATAAAACATGTCTCTATTTGTGTTTACTTGATTTCTCTCTTTTGGCATAATCTCTACTATATTGGTTACTAAGCTTTCAATTCGAATCACTTTATCTAAATTTTTTTAATCTCCTTCATCATAAAACAATTTAGCACTTGTTTCTAAATTCTAAAATAGCAAATTACAATATTCTCTTCCTTTAGCTAAATTGTTATTTTGCTCTCTCTTACTAAAAACAATTTAGTAAATTGCTTAATATTACAAAAAGAATTTTATTCCCTTATTCACCCCCTCTAAGGGCGCCTATCGATCCAACAACAGCCATAAGATATATCTTAGAAATGCAAATAATGCTGAAGCCTGCTCTTCTGGTCATCAGCACCCTCCCCCACTCATGAGGTGGCTCAGAAAATAATGTACAATAGATTTGAATGGTTGTGTTGTGGCAAGATTGTCCACTTTGCCATAAACTGTTGGTTCAATCCAACAATGCCTAGGGTAAAGAATATGAAACTTGCTAATAATGTTGTAAAGAAACATTCAGTTATCATAACTAGCAAGAACCATGTACCCAAGTCCATTTGGGTTCCTAAGGTAAGATAGTTTCCTTTTGCAGGAATGCCCAAAGAACAACATAAAGCCTATCTGGTACATGGACAATGAATGTTCTAGGCATATGACTGGAACAAGAAGCCTTCTAAAGAACTTCACCTCTATGGAAGATGGTCAAAATTGATCTTTGGTGGATCTAACAGAGGAGTTACTAAAGGCTATGTTATGATTACCATTGGAATAACCTCAATAGCAAAAGTAGCTTATGTGGAGGGGTTGCCACACAATTTCATAAGCATTAGTCAACTATGTGGCTTAGGCTATGTCATTGAATTCCACAATTATAAGTGTCTGATCAAGAAATCCATTGATCTTGAAATTGTTTTAACAGGCACTAGGAGTGGAAATATTAATTGCTTGAATTTTCTTTGCTTAGATTCTTCCACACTAGTGTGTCTTGTAGTAAATGATAAAGACTCTTTGTGTACAATGACACAAAAGACTAGCTCACTTAAACTATAAGACAATTAACAAACTTCTTTCAGAAAACCTAGTAGGGATGAACCTAATCTCAAATGCATTAAAGATGGCTCATTTTATGCATGCCAATTGGGCTGACAAACAAGGGCTACCTTTAAGAGCATTGCTTAAAATGATTCTACTAGATGCTTGTACTTATTGCACATGGATCTACTTGGACCTATGTCAATTCATAGTTTAGGAGGGAAGTCATACACTTTTGTGATAGTTAATGATCATTTTAGATATACATGGGTGTTATTCATTAAAAGAAAGTCTGATACATTAGACACCTTTGTGTCTTTTGTCATGAAAATCCAGAAAGAGATGGACTGTACTGTGGTCAAAATTAGAAGTGACCATGACACAGAATTTCAATCTAGAGCTATGACAGAATTCTGCAAAGCTCAAGGTATCTTACAAGAATTATCGTCTCAAAGAACTCCACAACAACATGGAGTGGCTGAGAGAAAAAATAGAACACTCATATAGGCATGTTGGACAATGCTAAATGACTATACATTGCCTGAATATTGTTGGGCTGAAGCAGTTAACACATCTTGCCATATGCTGGAAAGAGCCTTTATCACAAAGAATCACAAGAAGACTCCCTATGAACTAATGAAAGGAAGAAAATCAACTATATCTCTTTTTTTGAATCTTTGGGATCAAATACATTATCATGAACAATGGGAAGTCCTATTTAATTAAGTTTGCTGAAAAATGCTATGAAGGTATTTTTGTTGGATATAACAGCCGTAGTAAGGCATATAGAATATTCAACAAAAAGACACTACTTATAGAAGAGTCAATCAATGTGGTATTTCATAAGATAACCATGATTCAAGAAGGCTTGTCTAGTGTCACAACTCGCATTTTCTCCGAATTTAGGAATATCAAAGTAAGACAAAATACGCGTCATGATGCCACGTCATGCAGGAGACAACTGTAGACGCTCAGGCGGGAACCTATTACTTATTTAATCAAAACATGTTTACATGATAGGTCATCATTTGAAATCATTTATTAGAGTTTGGGGTAGGAACTATGTCTCTCAGTTCGTGGATCAACTAGTCCACCGAGAAAATATATGTAATTACAGCGGAAAGTACTTGATTTAGTTCACTTAAGGTCCTAAATGCACATGATGGCTGGACATAAAGTAAATGATATGCACATATCTAGACGTAGTATAAGTATATACAATATCTTTAGGCGACCTTAAAGATAAGGATTTCAGTTAAAAGGAATGCAATGAGGATGAAAGAAAAGCCATTTTATAACTATAATGCACCTAGACATAAATCATTCCCAGAGAGCAAGATACACAAGATCTAAAAGCAGTGGCATTTAACAGGCAAGTAAGCTATAAAGTATCAAAAGGGCACGACGGGCGTCAATAACCTGACACTAACCCGTTGGCTCCAAACTAGCATGTCTGAGCACAAGAAGAAAACTAACAACAACTACCTCGCAGCAGCGGGGTAAAACAACAACTAAAACTCCCGAAGACTCCGGGCTACACCACTAGCAGCTAAGGCTCTGAACCTGAGGCATTCAATAAAACAAAGAACGCCTTAGCAAGGAATTTACAAGTGGCAGAAAAACAAGTAGTAAAGTAAATAAGGCATAAGGGGTACCAACCCAAGCCCATCACTTACAGGAAAGAAAGCTCCAAGCACAGAACTAAACAATGCACCAAGTACACCAAATACCAAAAGAGATACAAGTAAAGTCCATTTATCTTGTTAAATTTATTTAAAGAGTCTGATCAGCTCAAATTAAGCGGGGGCAGTCATTTATCCTCTGCCACCCAAAGCCAAAAACGGGTGGGGGTTTCACTATCCCCAACCACCCAAACACGGCCCACGGGACCACAGGCCAAGCCTGTGGTTCACCACTAAAATGGTCACCGTGCAAGGCTACAACAATTCCCCACTGCCCCCCCCCCCCCCCCCACCAAAACACGACCCACCGTGTAAGGACAAAGGCAATGGTTCTTATTAATTAATTTCTTTAATTATGGAACGGGACGAAGCCCGAGAAAACAATCACCAGGGTACCCTAAGGATAATGTCACAAATGAAGTAAACACCGCATATGATGATTTATAAGAGAAGACATAAGTTATTTAACCACTACGGGTACGAGATTTCGAAGAGGAGAAGTAATCGGAGGCATAACTCAAGTACTAAGAAGCAAAGGGGCATTTCTCGAGGAATCAAAAGCTAAGACCCTATAGTTCTTGAGAAATTAATGACTAAGAATAAAAGGTTCTTGAGAAATCAAGAGCTAAGATCAAACATTTCTCGAGAAGTCGAGGGCTAAGGTCAAAGGGTTCTCGAGAGATCAAAGGCAGAGAATAGGTTTCTCGAGAAATCCCAAAGGCAGGAAACAATGACTTTTCGAGAAATCCCAGACAGGAGAAGCAATCTCTCGAGAAATCCCCAAGGCAGGATAAATGACTTCTCGAGAAATCCAAGACAGGAGAAGCAATCTCTCCAGAAATCCCCAAGGCAGGATAAATGACTTCTCGAGAAATCCAAGACAGGAGAAGCAATATCTCGAGAAATCAATGTCTTCTTCATGAAAAACAGGGAGAAGGTCTAGGCAGCATACAGATTTTTCCTAGGGAGAATTCAAGACACCTTAGGGTGAGATCAAGGAGATAAAAAAGTTAAATTAACCAAGAGACACCACAAGGTCAAGAGTTAAGCAATGCAATACGAACTCAAGCAAGAAACAACACTTCAACAACGAAAGAGAAGGAGAAATTTGCCACTTGCCTTAAACCTTGCAAAATCGAAGATCTCCGCTCCAAAAGCTATGGATTGGCCAAGAACTCACCCGAGCACGAAATCCTGAAACTTTTCGAATCGAAAAGAGGAATTAGGTCACTACCATAACTCCAAAAATTCCACGAAACGAGAAAAGCTGATGTGGCAAAACTATGCTTGCAAACGATAACGACAAGTGTACCGTATCGAATGTAGTATATGTTATTAAAATAAGGTCGTATTAGACTCGGGGCGGTTGAATACTCTTACTTCGGAAAATCTCTATTATTTTATCGAATAAAACTTGTGGTTGGTTGGTTGCGAGAAAGAGAAATAGCTTAATTAAATTAATGAGTTAAAGGTTAGTACTCGACCTTGAATCACCTCGGGAAAATAAAATATAAAAAAGAACAACTTCTAAATCTCTCATGAAAATACTTGACCGTGGAGGTTCCCGATTTATGAACGCACCTCTCTCGAGGATACGCTCAACTGAGTTTAGTTGATCGACGAACTTTCATTCTAGAATCAAGATCTAAAACTCGCCTTATCGTAGTTTGACTCCAATCCGGGAGAATTATGTCATCCTCGCTTGAGGGGTGCATTCAACTCTCTTATTCTTGAAATGATTGATTCGAATCGAAACCTCTCGGTTATAAGATTGCGAAAACAAAGATGAGAATTATATATCGATAATATAATCTCAATCCAAAAATAGTTCAAGAATAAATCAAGATTATTCTACGGAAGAAAGAGAAGCTAAAATTTAGATCAAGAATTATATTTCCCTTGGATCATCTTGGCCGAGTACTAATAGAGTTTAGCTACTCATAGAGATGGAGGAAATGCTGAGATTGAAGAAGTGCATAATGAAAATAAGAAGACAAGTAAGAGGGAAAGAACTATTTTATTACTTAGCAAAAGAAATTACAACTAGAAAATTTAGAGTTACAAGCTTTTGAAATGAAAGTGCAAGAAGGAAAGGACATACAAGATTAAAATTAGTGCAAGAAAATAGGCTGGAACTCCAAAACTTTTCGTCCCCAAACATCTGAAAAAGCTCCCTTTAAATAGCTGAATTTTTGGTGTTACACGCCCTTGGTCACGCCCGTGACCAAGGGCGTGTAAGGGGCATGATTTGCTGTGAGCGGAGAAGGCACCATCTGGCTTCAATGCAGGCGTTACGGACGTGTCACGCCCTAGGTCACGCCCGTGACCTAGGGCATGTAATCTCAATTAAGTGCTGCTAGCGGGAAGCTTTGGGGGGAAATTAGCGCGGGAAAAGTCACGCCCGTGTGCTGGATGTCACGCCCTTGGTCACGCCCGTGACTGAGGGCGTGTAATTTTAATTGACGTGGCGGCGTGCTCCGGATGCATGTGGCGGGTCGTGGCCGTGACATTGGGTCACGCCCTTGGTCACGCCCGTGACCTGGGGCGTGTACTTGGCAAAAACTTCACGGAGCATCCCCGGAGTGGCAGAAGCAGGTCTAGAGTATTTTGTAGGTTACACGCCCATGGTCACGCCCGTGACCTGGGCGTGTAATTTTAACTTTTTGCTCGAAACAGCCCAGAAAACCTGATAACACAAACAAACTTAAGTTAGCTTATGAAATAACAATGGAAGGATTTATATGATAAAATTCCTAAAAATAACATAATTTTATATAAAAACATAATAAACCTAGACTAAAAGATGAGTAAATAAATTACTCATCAAATACCCCCATACTTGCTCATTGCTCGTCCCGAGCAATCCATTTTTCACAAGGGTAAGAAAAATTAATGCAAGATAGAATTATGAAGATTAGAGAGTAAAATACGAAGTATTATACTGCCATGTGTAGATATTTTAGTAAAAAGATGTTCTTGGCATAAATGCTAATTTATGAAATACTTCAAAAATGCGTTATAATTATTTATCATTACTTTAAAAATGAGTCGACGGTCAATCAAAAAGTTATGTGAAGGGAGAAAATAGCGTGATTGCTGAGATTTAAATTACTAGATGTAGACGTTCGGGGTGGCCTTCAAAGAAATCCATCAATGTCGACGGCCATAGGCTTGCCCGTTTGCACTTTCTCCACTACACTTCGAACTAAATCGACTCTATGGATCTTTAGGACTTAAATAGGGTACATTTTAAGGCTTGGGTTTAAGGGTGAGGTAACAATAATAAACATGAAGGTGCATTCTACTTAAACAAAATTTTTGAGCTAAAAGAAAATGATTGCCACCACAAAATAATGAAGCTTTACCCCCATACTCGCATTTTTTCAAAGGGGAAACACTCTCATACTCTTTTATTTAAATCATGAATCTTCATAATTGGGATCATTCCAAGTATGCATGTACATACCTAGGCCGCATATCATTATGAGATTATTGCTTTTTGAGATTTAAACACTTTTTTTTTTGAATTGATACCCATAATTTTTTTCATAGAATCGTACCCAAATATTTTTTTTTTTCAATTTAGCTCAAAATTTCAAAGTGTTCATTTGGGTTTTGGGCTTTTTTAGCTTTGGTGCCGAAATGATGAGGGTGGATCAAATAAAGGTGTAAGGATCAAATTTGTGTGAACAATGGTGGTAAATCTAGGTTGGGTACAAAGGCTCAAACTATCCAAAGAAAGGCCTAAATCATTTCCGTAAAGTTAATTTGTCTAAAGCGCACATGTTTCGAAAATAGCTTGGGACAAGTTCTAGACATCGAGAAAGGACACCCTTTTGTTCAATTCGAGTAATAGCTTTCTAACAATCTTCTACACACTCACCTAAACTACTTTTGGATAAGACCGGATTCGAATTTAAAAGTAAAATAAATTATTACTACGCAAATTAATAAAACACAATTTTAGATCTATGCCAAGAATTTAATTTTACACCAAAACTACTCAAAGACAAGCATATGACTAGGAGCACTACATGAGTCAACAATTTTACTCAAAAGTTTCAAAAACTATTCTAGCACAAAATTATTTTTTAGTCCATATGAAAAACAGTCTACTTAGAACTTACAATTTAGCAAGTGGGAGTTTTGATGAATAAAAAGAATATTTTCTAATAGATTTTTTTTTTGTTCTTTGACTTCCCAAGATCTGCCCGGTGAAGGGTTTGCAAGGTACTAGAGGCTATGATGGGAATTCAAGCCCAAAGCGTCCTTTCCAAGAAATTTAATTTCAGTTTTTTTTTATAATTTTTTTGGGTTTTTTTTCAAGTAAAACTACAAAGAAAGCTATGCTACACCCCCATACTTAAAATTAAACATTGTCCCCAATGTTTAAAACTAAGTATGAAAGATAAAACTAAAAAAAACATGACATTAAAGAAAAATCAAGATAAATTACTAAAGTGTAAAGAGGGCTTCCGTGAATGGTAGTCGGGGTTGCCGGTCAAACACCTGCAGAGTTAAATTAGAAAAACAAACAAGAAAAGAAGGACAAAAATAAAGAGGTTAACATTGGGTTGCCTCCCAAGAGCGCTTTGTTTACCGTCGCGTAGCTTGACTAAGTGGCGTTTTCTTAAATATTTGTTAAATGCATTGTTTCGATATTTCCGGTCGTTGGGTCGCCGGGGTGGTATAATTTCAAACGTTGTCCGTTAACCTTAAAAGATTCTTTTTCTGGGTGCTCTATAAGCATGGTCCCGTACGGCCAAACTTCTTTTACTCTGAAGGGACTGGACCATCGGGTTCTTAATTTCCCCAGAAAAAGCCTAAGTCTAGAGTTAAACAGTAGAACAAAATCTCCCGGTGAAAAAGTTTTTGGATGTTTAATTTTTTTATCATGATAGAATTTAGTTCGCTCCTTATAAAATTTATTATTTTTATAGGCGTTCGCGCGCCATTCTTCTAGTTCATTTAGTTGTAGTTTTCTTTGTTCGGAGGCTAAATCTAAATTCAAATTTAAAAATTTTAGCGCCCAAAAAGCGCGATGTTCTAATTCTACTGGCAAATGACAAGCTTTACCATAGACTAACCGGAACGGCGTACATCCAATGGCAGTTCTGTAGGCTGTCCGATAGGCCCAGAGTGCGTCGTCTAATTTTAAAGCCCAATCCTTTCTATTAACGGAAACGGTTTTTTTAAAATTCTCTTAATTTCGCGATTCACCACCTCCACTTGGCCATTTGCTTGTGTGTAACTCCATATTTTGCTAAAATTTTAGCAAGTTGGTTGTTACAGAAATGTGTGCCCCGATCACTAATTAGTGCTCGGGGTGTGCCAAATCGTGAAAATAATTTTTTTAAAAATTGTACGACGACTCTCGCGTCGTTGGTGGGAAAAGCTTGCGCTTCCGCCCACCTAGACACGTACTTGTTGGGTTTTTCTATGACCATACATCACATGTAGGCGCAGCGGAAATAAAGAGAAACAACCCAAAAGACTTTGATCGGGCCATGAATATTGAATCAAGAAGTTAATAAAATACTAGGCAAAAATTACCTTAGTGGAGTTGGATCAAATCCAACCAAGATGCTCCAAGAAGAAGAGTCCTTGCGCCGGCTATGCGAGAGTTCTCACGTAGAATAATGTCTACGCCTCTACAGTGATCCACACGAGCCGGGAGAAGAACGACTGCACCTTTGCACTTCCACGAACTGCTAGGTTCTCTCCAGGAAGAACAATCACGGCGACGATCGCCGGAGGGGAGATCTGCGGAGGCGATCGAGACAGCGGAACACTTCCGTCGGCTAGGGTTCGTGAGGCGGAACTTCTTCCGTCTCGTCTCTTCTTCTTCACGTAATGATCGTGGATGCTTAAGAAGAACCGTCGAACCGTCTATTTATACCCGAAGTATAAAAGACCTAAAAAATCGCTATCCGCAGTCCATACAGAAACAGTTTTCTGTAATAATTCGTCGGGATTCCACGGAACAACATTCGTCGAGATTTCACGGGACAATCCGACGAATTTCGACGAATCACATCAGACGGCAACATTTGCCGAGTGAAGGGTCTCTGTGACAATTCGTCGGGATTCCACGGAATGATCCGACGAATTCCGACGAATCCAATCAGACAGCAACATTTGCCGAGTGAAGGATCTCTGTGACAATTCGTCGGGATTCCACAGAATGATCCGACGAATTCCGACGAATCCAATCAGACGGCAACATTTGCTGAGTGATGGGTTTCTGTGACAATTCGTCGGGATTCCACGGAACCATCCGATGACTTCCGACGAATCCGACGAATCATATCCGACGAATTCCGACAGCAACATTTGCTGGACTTCCCCCATTCTATATGGTGATTGGTAACCTTTACCAACACAGTCAATCTTCTAACTTCTCCACATGCTCTTATGTGCGACCCTGCAGGCTCATATCGCGTTGGCAGTGACATTACATGTTTGACCACTTCTAGATCACAATGGTAACTCCAACAGTCTCCCACTTGATCTTGAAAGTATCAAACAAAAACCTCACAAACAATGAGCGGCATCTAGCAATGCATCATTGCTCCCCAAGCAATAAGAGTTCATAACTCATAAGCCTTTATGACCAATGTTCCAGCGTTGTCTTTGTCCCTTTGTCCCTTACATCCGGAAAGAACTAGAGGTATGGACCGTGTCACCCTCATAATAGCTCAATCCAAGTTTCTTGATCTAGAACGGACTTCCAGAGAATGGTGAGCTCAATATCACATATTGACTCAACCAAGCCTGGCCATGCATTTCTCAGTCCAATTCCATCAAGGGGCCCATGGATGCAACTCCTGTTATATAGGAGGACAAATCCCATATCTGCTCACACCCAAACACCCAAATGATTCGTAACGTACCCAACGACCACCCTTATCATCAACCTTCTTCAAGGAAGACTTTAGATGACATCAAAGCACGCTCTTCCTCACTCGATGAATGATGTGACTTCAGGTCAAAGGACCACAATACCATTGTCAAATGAGACCTACTTGTGACACTTTTAAGTAACAATCCACAAAGTAGTCTCAGGTTGGGTCTGTCCAGTACAACTTGTTCACTAACAAGTACCCACGTGATGACTTGATATCACAATATCATGACCTGTGAGAACTGGTCATCAGTCAACACACATGCTAGTCTTAACGTATCATCATCACCCTTAGCTTCTACGATGATACCTCGACCAGGGACCTTTTAAGAATGAAGCTTCAAAATCATAGGCTCTCACATTCAAGTCACGCACTTGATGTCCTATGGAAGCGAACATTCTAAGGGTATTTATCACGAATTTTATTCTATCATATAGAAACAGTATATCGTAATAAAAGAACTTGCCATTAATTGTAAAAGGAAATAATTGGTACATAATTCATCATATGAATAAATATTAAACAGCCAACAGAATATATATTTTACATGCAACCCACAAGACTCCCACTAGAGTTGATCACTCAGGTATCGTATACCCATTGATCTAGTATGACCATCATGCTTTCTCTGCGCGAGAGGCTTTGTCAGTGGATCTGCAATATTCTCCTCAGTCGGCACTCTGCAAATGTTCACATCTCCTCATTCGACAATCTCACGAATAAGATGGAACTGCCGAAGTATGTGCTTGGAGCGCTGATGGGATCTAGGTTCCATAGATTGTGCAATTGCACCATTGTTATCACAGTAGAGAACTACGGGACCAACAATGCTAGGAACTACATCTAGCTCGCCGATGAATTTCCTAATCCATACAGCCTCCTTCGCTGCATTTGCCGCAGCGATATACTTGGCCTCAGTTGTAGAATCAGCAACTGTCACTTGCTTGGAACTCTTCCAGCTCACAGCTCCTCCATTTAGGCAAAATACAAACCCTGACTGAGACTTCGAATCATCTCTATCAGTTTGGAAGCTGGCATCCGTGTAACCACTTACAACGAGCTCTTCCTCTCCACCATACACCAAGAATACATCCTTAGTCCTTCTTAAGTACTTCAGGATATTCTTCACGGCTATCCAGTGACATTCACTGGGATCAGACTGATACCTGCTATTCATGCTCAAAGCAAAAGAGACATCGGGTCGAGTACATAACATTGCATACATGATTGGCCCAATTGCCGAAGCATATGGAATCAACTTCATGTGGTCCTTATCTTCACAAGATTTTGGACACTGGTCCTTAGAGAGATTTACACCATGAGACATGGGCAAAAATCCTTTCTTGGACTCAAGCATGTTGAACCGCTTCAACACCTTCTCAATGTACGTACTCTGGGTCAAACCCAGCAACTTCTTCGATCTATCTCTATAGATCTTAATACCAAGTATGTAAGTCGCTTCACCCAAGTCCTTCATAGAAAAGCAGTTCCCTAGGTTGTTCTTAACAACTTTCAGGGTAGGTATGTCATTCCCGATCAGCAGTATGTCATCTACATACAATATCAGGAAGACAACAATGCTCCCACTGATTCGCTTGTAAACACACGGTTCATCCTCATTCTTGACAAAACCAAACTCTTTGATCTTCTCATCAAAACGAAGATTCCAACTTCTAGAGGCCTGTTTCAATCCATAGATGGACCTGTTTAGCTTGCATATTTTAGTGGCTTCATTTGGGGATACAAAACCCTCGGGTTGTGTCATGTGCACTTCCTCAAGGAGGTTTCCATTTAGGAAAGCCGTTTTGACATCCATCTGCCAGATCTCGTAGTCATAATATGCAGCAATAGCAAGCAATATCCTAATGGACTTTACCATGGCAATAGGGGAAAAGGTCTCATCATAGTCAACACCATGAATTTGCTTGAAACCCTTAGCCACCAGTCGCCCTTTGAATGTCTGTACATTCCCATCCATGTCGGTCTTCTTCTTGAAGACCCACTTGCACCCTATGGGTCGTACCCCTTCAGGTGGTTCCACCAAGTTCCAAACTTGGTTTGTATACATGGAGTCCATTTCGGATTTCATAGCCTCAAGCCATTTGTCGGAGTCCGGTCCATTCATAGCCTCTTGGTAGGTTGCTGGTTCATCATCATGATCCATAAGCAACACATTACCTATTTGAGACACGAGAAATCCATATCTCTCAGGCTCAAATCTTGGTCTACCAGATCTACGTAGGACTTGTGTCTCTTGAGCAGGTTCTCTAGCTACAACATCTTGTAGTCCTGGCTCAGAATCCAACTCTGGTTCATTCACTACTTGTGGTTCTTGAACTTCTTCAAGTTCTACCTTTTGCGTCTTTCTTGACAAGAACTCTTTCTCCAAGAAGACACCCGTCCTTGCGACAAACACTTTGCCCTCAGACGGTAGGTAAAAGTAATATCCTTTCGTTTCCTTAGGATATCCCACCAGATAACACTTATCTGATTTGGGTTCCAGCTTGTCAGGCATTTGACATCGTACGTATGCCTCACAGCCCCAAATTTTAATGAATGACATACTAGGACGCTTCCCAGTCCATATCTCATATGGTGTCTTTAGAACCGTTTTCGTTGGAGCGCGATTCAGTGTTATTGCAGCAGTCTCTAAAGCAAAACCCCAAAAGGAAACAGGCAAGTCTGCATGACTCATCATCGACCGTACCATGTCTAACAGAGTACGATTTCTCCTCTCAGACACACAATTATGCTGCGGTGTCCTAGGTGGAGTGAGCTGTGATACAATACCACACTCTTTCAGATGATCACGGAACTCATGACTCAGGTATTCGCCACCTCGATCAGATCGGAGTGCTTTAACCTTTTTACCCAATTGGTTTTCCACTTCATTCTTAAACTCTTTGAACTTTTCAAAAGTTTCGGATTTGCACTTCATAAGATACACGTATCCGTATCTACTAAAATCATCAGTAAATGTAACGAAGTAAAAATACCCACCTCTAGCCATAGAACTCATGGGTCCGCATACATCACTATGTACAACACCCAAGAGATCCTCAGCCCTCTCAGTATAACCAGTGAAAGGGGCTTTAGTCATCTTGCCTAACAAACAAGACTCGCATCGCTCAAATGATTCATAATCAAATGAGTCCAATAGTCCATCTTTATGGAGCTTGGATATACGCTTCTCGTTTATATGGCCCAAACGACAATGTCAGAGATATGTAGGATTTGAGTCATTTGTTCTTAGTCTTTTATAATTATCTACATTATAGATCGGATGGTCTAGGTTCAAAACATAAAGACCATTAAAAAATTAAGCTACAGCATAACAAACATCATTCTTAAATATAGAACAACAATTGTTCTTAATTATAAAAGAAAATCCAATCATGTCTAAGCATGAAATGGATATAATGTTTCTAGTTATGGCCGGAACATAATAACAATTATTAAGTTCTATTACAAGCCCACTGGGCAAAGAAAGACGGTAAACCCCTACGGCTACAGCAGCAACTCTTGCTCCATTGCCGACGCGCAGGTCCACCTCTCCTTTACTCAGCAATCTCCTCCTTCCCAGTTCCTGCACATTTGTACAAATGTGAGAACCACATCCGGTATCCAATACCCAAGATGAAGGAGCAGAAAGGTTTATCTCTATAACGTAAATATTCGAAGCGGAAGTCATACCTCCCTTCATTTTCCGCAGACCGTCAATGTACGAAGGACAATTCCTCCTCCAATGACCAGCCTTGCCACAGTGGTGGCATTTCCCTTCCTTCACGGTGCTCTTCTTTTTCAGCGCAGAAGATTTGGGCTCAAGATGTGACTTAGGTCCCACCTTCGTCTTCTTGAAGCCCTTGGCCTTACCCTTGCCTTTATGTACCATCAATATGGGACTAGCAGGCTTGGCCTTCTTCATGTTTATCTCGGCAGTTCGCAACATGCCTAGAGCTCGGGCAGTGTCTTGTCTATTTCATTCATGTTGTAGTTCAAGACAAACTGCTCATAACTATCCGGCAACGATTGAAGGATAAGATCTGTGGCCAACTCTTGACCCAGAGGAAAACCCAGTCTCTCCAGGTTCTCTATATACCCAATCATCTTGAGTACGTGAGTACCAACCGAGTCTCGAGCTCCCATTTTGCACTGAAATAATGCCTTCGTGACATCGAACCTCTCTTGACGAGCTTGCCCTTGAAACATTTTCTTTAGGTGCTCGTCAATCTCCTTGCACCCCATTTTCTCGTGTTGCTTCTGAAGCTCAGAGTTCATAGTGGCAAGCATAAGGCACTTGACGTCTAAGGCGTCATCGGTATACTTCTTATAAGCATCCTTATCAACACGGGACGAGTTCCCGGTCGGCACCTCGGGGGCTTCTTCTTCCAAGACGTAGAGCTTTCGCTCTTGCCTGAGAATAATTCTCAGGTTCCTATACCAGTCCATATAGTTCATCCCACTAAGCTTGTCCTTCTCAAGGATAGCTCTCAGGGACAAGGTGGAATGTGAACCACTTGCCATGGAATTCTACAAGAATTCATGCAGAATTTAATCAGTACCTTAATTTCAAAATACAATTTATTTTAATTTGGACTTCAATTAAACACTCCCACTATTTTATTCAAATTGATAGCCCTCACTATCAATTCGGAGAGTCCATGCGAGCTACTCTCTTAGTGGACAAGATCCGTATTTCACCAACACCACGAGTCCGCTTTGGCGTTCCTCTCATAATGCAGTTATTTAGGTAGGCAACGCTTGCCAATTGCATCCTCATGCAACTCTTGTATGGCTGGTGAATAACTCCTTATTCGCATCCATCATATGGTGCATGCCAACCCTATGCCTCTAGGCACTCAACCTTTGAGGTCACCTAGTTAAGCTAGACCCGATGTCGACAGTGGGATATCACAATTATCCGCTCGCACCCTTACCAAGATAGATTGATGCACCTTGCTTTGGCAAGCCCACACTTCATCGATCGAGGCAGGAAGAGTGTCATCCATCGGAAGGCATCCGAACACTTAATATTTTATGAAGGGATTTTAATTTTTAATAATAAGTTAACACTTAACCATGATCAACATTTGATCAAGTGCACATCAACAGAAAAACAAGCTTTCTAAAATCCACATGCATCCCTTATGTGCACAACATAAGACTATCAACCTTTGATAGACGAAAGGGCTAAATCTGGACATTTAGAACTCTTCCAAATCTTCATATTTACATGCATTGGACAAAGGCAAAGACAACTCGACTTAAAGCAGTAGACAAGCTCGTCTCTCATTGTTGGATTCAAAATCCAAAACAATACAGGGTTCATTAACCACTTGAGGGACGGTTACTGCTAAGGAGACAACAATTTATAACAATTAGAAATAACCACGAAATCCCAGACGTTCCTGGCGGGGTTCCAAGGGGCCGCGCCCCTGGCGGTGGTCTCGCTGACCGATCAGCGAGCGGGGTCAAGGGGCAGAGCCCTTGCAGGGTGCGGGGCAGAGCCTCGACCAAATTTTTGAAATCCCACCACCAGAAACCACACAAAATCACATCAAATGTGATATTCCAAGAAGAAATCTTGACATTTAGAACGCTTCCAAATACCTAGATTTGCACATACTGGAATAACCTAACTTCTGAAACAACATTCATGACCGCAACCTAGCTCTGATACCACTGTTGGGTTTTTCTATGACCATACATCACATGTAGGCGCAGCGGAAATAAAGAGAAACTACCTAAAAGACTTTGATCGGGCCATGAATATTGAATCAAGAAGTTAATAAAATACTAGGCAAAAATTACCTTAGTGGAGTTGGATCAAATCCAACCAAGATGCTCTAAGAAGAAGAGTCCTCGCGCCGGCTATGCGAGAGTTCTCACGTAGAATAATGTCTACGTCTCTACAGTGATCAACACGAGCCGGGAGAAGAACGACTGCACCTTTGCACTTCCACGAACTGCTAGGTTCGCTCCAGGAAGAACAATCACGGCGACGATCGCCGGAGGGGAGATCTGCGGAGGCGATCGAGACGGCAGAACACTTCCGTCGGCTAGGGTTCGTGAGGCGGAACTTCTTCTGTCTCGTCTCTTCTTCTACGCGTAATGATCGTGGATGCTTAAGAAGAACCGTCGAACCGTCTATTTATACCCGAAGTATAAAAGACCTAAAAAATCGCTATCCGCAGTCCATACAGAAACATTTTTCTGTAATAATTCGTCGGGATTCCACGGAACAACATTCGTCGAGATTTCACGGGACAATCCGACGAATTCTGACGAATCACATCAGACGACAACATTTGCCGAGTGAAGGGTCTCTGTGACAATTCGTCGGGATTCCACGGAATGATCCGACGAATTCCGACGAATCCAATCAGACAGCAACATTTGCCGAGTGAAGGATCTCTGTGACAATTCGTCGGGATTCCACGGAATGATCCGACGAATTTCGACGAATCCAATCAGACGGCAACATTTGCTGAGTGAAGGGTTTCTGTGATAATTCGTCGGGATTCCACGGAACCATCCGACGACTTCCGACGAATCGGACGAATCATATCCGATGAATTCCGACAGCAACATTTGCTGGACTTCCCCCATTCTATATGGTGATTGGTAACCTTTACCAACACAGTCAATCTTCCAACTTCTCCACATGCTCATATGTGCGACCCTGCAGGCTCATATCGCGTTGGCATTGACATTACATGTTTGACCACTTCTAGATCACAATAGTAACTCCAACAGTAATCGACCACAACAAGAATATATTTATTATTACAGGAAGAGGGTAAAGGACCTACGAAATCAATTCCCCACAAATAAAAAATTTCGCATTCTAGAAAAATATTTTGGGGCATTTCGTCCCGGTTACTAATGTTACCTGACCGTTGGCACCGATCGCAATTTCTCACAAAATTGTGAGCGTATTTGAATAAGGAGGGTCAATAGAAGCCCGCCTCTAGTACCTTCCTTGCGGTCCGGTTCGCTTGATAGTGACCACCGGTTGGTCCCTCGTGGCAGTGCCGTAAAATAGGGGAATTTATTAGTTCATTTTTGATTTCAAACGGAAGAGACCAATTTGGCGTGATTAAAATAGGGGAATTTATTTGTTCATTTTTGATTTTGTTAAACGCTTTCAAACACTCGTCATCGAAATTAAACGCGGATTCTTTTTCCAAAAGATGAGTTAGCGGTTTCGAAATTTTTGAGAAATCTTTTATAAACCGTCTATAAAAACCCGCAAGTCCTAGAAAACTTCTAATAGATTTTATATTGGTAGGAGGGGGAACTTTTTCTATGACCTCGATCTTGGCCCTATCGACCTCGATCCCCTTATTGGAAATTTTATTCCCAAGGACTAATCCCTCTTGGACCATAAAGTGACACTTCTCCCAGTTGAGTGCCAAATTCGTGTCTTCGCGGCGTTGAAGAACACGATCAAGATTATTTAAACAATTTTTAAATGAATCGCCAAAAACAGAAAAATCGTCCATGAAAATTTCCATGACGTCTTCTACAAGTTCATTAAAAATTGCTAGCATACATCGTTGAAATGTAGCCGGCGCGTTGCAAAGACCAAACGGCATTCTTCGATATGCGAAGGTGCCGAACGGATAGGTGAATGTGGTTTTCTCTTGGTCTTCGGGCGCAATTGGGATTTGAAAATATCCCGAAAGACCATCGAGAAAACAGTAGTGTGAGTGACCGGATAAGCGTTCTAAAATTTGGTCAATAAAGGGTAACGGAAAGTGATCTTTGCGGGTAGCATCATTTAATTTTCTATAATCGATGCATACTCGCCAACCCGTAATAGTACGGGTCGGGATCAACTCATTATTTTCATTTGTGACTACCGTTATTCCACCCTTTTTAGGCACGACTTGCACTGGGCTAACCCAAGTGCTATCAGAGATTGGGTAAATAATTCCCGTATCTAATAATTTTATTATTTCGGCCTTAACGACATCCTTCATATTTGGATTAAGCCGTCGTTGAGGCTGAATAGTACTGCGAGAATTATTTTCTAAATTAATTTTGTGCGTGCAAAAGGAGGGGTTAATCCCCTTGATGTCAGAAATTTGCCATGCAATTGCATGGCGGTGATTATTTAATATTTTTATTAATTCGGAAATCTCCGAATCGTTAAGCGCGGAAGATATAATCACAGGCAATTTTGAATTTTTTTCTAAAAAAACATATCTTAAATGTTCCGGCAGTTGTTTCAATTCCAAACTCGGTGGCTCCTCGTAAGATGTTTTTATTTTAGAAATATTTAATTTTACTTCTTCAAATTTGAGCGGCCGAGTTATTTCTTTTAGACAAAATAAGTTTTCAATTTCCGGATTTTCAAATAAGGGTGAAATTAATTCAGAAAATGACGTTATTTCTTCTTCAAAATTTGATTCTAAAGTGAAGCAAGAGTCGTCATTAGAAAACGAATTTCTCATAGAGTTGTTAATGCTAAAAGTTACTTCTTCATCCCCAACTCGTAGGAGAAGTTTGCCATTACAAACATGAATGATTGCCCGAGAGGTGGCGAGGAAAGGACGTCCGAGTATAATTGGGACTTCGGCGTCTTCCTCAATGTCTAGGATGACAAAATCTACCGGGAAGATAAATTTGTCAACCTTGACAAGTACGTCCTCAATCACCCCTATCGGGTATTTAATAGATCTGTCCGCTAGTTGGATGCTAATATTGGTTGGGCTTGGAGTGCCCAAACCAAGATTTTTAAATAATGAAAATGGCATCAAATTTATACTAGCGCCCAAATCTGCCAAGGCGTGTTTTATTAAGAAATTACCGAACAAGCACGGGATGGAAAACCGTCCCGGATCGTTTAATTTTTGCGGTAATTTATTTAATAAAATTGCCGAGCATTCAGCATTTAAAGATATACGCGAAAAATTTTCAAGTTTATTTTTATTGGAAAGTAGATCTTTTAGATATTTTGCGTATTTGGGCATTTGGGCGATTGCTTCGAAAAATGGCACGTTAATTTGAATTTGTTTAAAAATTTCAGTAAATTTTCTATATTGCTCCTCATTGCATTCATCTTTAAATTGTGAAGGATAAGGAATAGACAGATTTTTAAGAATACGCGGAGCTAAAGCAGAAGGAGGTGGAGTAGGAGAAGAAATAACTTACGGAGATGAAGTTGGAACGTTTACCTTAGGCTCGGCCAAATTTGAACTTTTTACCTCCTTTCCGCTGCGGAGGGTTATAGCGTTGGCGCTCTCCCGTGGATTGGGCTTAGTTTTGCCCGGTAGAGCTCCTTGCTGGCGTTCGGAGAACATCTTGGCGAGCTGTCCAATTTGATTTTCTAGACTTTTAATAGATCCGGAAAGGTTCCGGATATTGGAGTCAGTAGTGGCAACGTATTTGGTGAAGACCTCTTCAAGAGAAGGGGACTTTGGTGGTTGTGGTGGAGCTAATCCGGGGGGATTCAATTGTGGGGGGCGTTGAGCATTATTGGGGTTGCTCCATGAAAAATTTGGGTGGTTCCTTAAACCCGAATTATAGCTATTAGGAATATTATTATTTGAGTTATAAGGAGGACGATAGGAGTTCCCCATATAATCTACTTGTTCTTGATTATAATTATTATTATAATTATTATTATTATTAGCCCCGTTAATGGCGGAGGAAGCAGACATCTCCGCCATTTTCTTAGTAAGCCATTCTACTTGATGTGCTAAATTCGGTGTGGCCTCGACTTCAAAGAGTCCGGTCGGTTTGTTAGGACGCGACCGTGGCGCATTCCACTGATAAGCATTCATGGCCATCTCCTCAAAAAGCTCTTGAGCGGCATCTGGGGTTTTGTTATTTAGAGTTCCCCCAGCTGCTGCATCAATCATTTGCCTCGTTTGGAGATTCAAATCATTGTAGAATGTTTGAACTTGTTGCCATAAAGGCAGGGCGTGGTGAGGACATCTCCGCAATAATTCCTTGAAGCGCTCCCATGTGTCATAGAGAGACTCCGAGTCTATTTGCGTAAACGAGAGAATGTCCGTACGTAATTTAGCGGATTTCGCCGGAGGAAAATATTTAGTTAAAAATTTCTCCGTCATTTCGGCCCATGTAGTGATGGAACCTCTAGGAAGAGATCCCAACCATTGCTTGGCCTTAGTCCGCAAAGAAAATGGAAATAAACGCAAACGAATGGCGTCATCGGTGACGCCATTAATTTTAAACGTGTCACAAATTTCCAAAAAAAATCAATAAATGTAAATTTGGATCTTCATCTGGTAACCCGTCAAAGATGACGGTTTGCTGTACCATTTGAATGATACTCGTTTTGATTTCAAAATTATTATTTGCCACTGCCGGGCGAATAATATTTGATTGTCTTCCCTCCCAATTTGGCCTCGCATAATAGGACATAGTCCGTAGCGGAGCCTCATTATGGTCGGGGTCACCCATTATATCTTCGTTAGTCTCTCCGACTGACTCTTCGCGAATTATTGGTAGATCACTAAATCGAAGACGTCGCCGCAAGGTGCGCTCGATTTCCGAATCAAAACCAAATTCAAAATCAATTGAAGAGTTTCCTCGGGTCATAAACCAAAAGAAAAGAAAAGAAACGGAAAAAGAAAAAGGGAAAAATAAGATTTTTAGATAAATAAATTTATTTTTATTTTATTATAATTTTTAGATTTTTATTTTTTTTATTATTATTAGGTGAATTAAAATTAGTCCTGGACTTCCCAAGATCTACCCGGTGAAGGGTTTGCAAGGTACTAGAGGCTATGATGGGAATTCAAACCCAAAGCGACCTTTCCAGGAATTTAGTTGCACCTTAAAATTAAGAAAAAGGAAAAAAAGATAAAATTAATAGATATTCCGTTTTTCGAAATATCAACCGTTTTCCCCGGCAACGGCGCCAAAAACTTGATGTGGCAAAACTATGCTTGCAAACGATAACGGCAAGTGTACCGTATCGAATGTAGTATAGGTTATTAAAACAAGGTCGTATTAGACTTGGGGCGGTTGAATACTCTTACTTCGGAAAATCTCTATTATTTTATCGAATAAAACTTGTGGTTGGTTGGTTGCGAGAAAGAGAAATAGCTTAATTAAATTAATGAGTTAAAGGTTAGTACTCGACTTTGAATCACCTCGGGAAAATAAAATATAAAAAAGAACAACTTCTAAATCTCTCATGAAAATACTTGACCGTGGAGGTTCCCGATTTATGAACGCACCTCTCTCGAGGATACGCTCAACTGAGTTTAGTTGATCAACGAACTTTCGTTCTAGAATCAAGATCTAAAACTCGCCTTATCGTAGTTTGACTCCAATCCGGGAGAATTATGTCATCCTCGCTTGAGGGGTGCATTCAACTCTCTTATTCTTGAAATGATTGATTCGAATCGAAACCTCTCGGTTATAAGATTGCGAAAACAAAGATGAGAATTATATATCGATAATATAATCTCAATCCAAAAATAGTTCAAGAATAAATCAAGATTATTCTACGGAAGAAAGAGAAGCTAAAATTTAGATCAAGAATTATATTTCCCTTGGATCATCTCGGTCGAGTACTAATAGAGTTTAGCTACTCATAGAGATGGAGGAAAATGATGAGATTGAAGAAGTGCATAATGAAAATAAGAAGACAAGTAAGAGGGAAAGAACTATTTTATTACTTAGCAAAAGAAATTACAACTAGAAAATTTAGAGTTACAAGCTTTTAAAATGAAAGTGCAAGAAGGAAAGGACATACAAGATTAAAATTAGTGCAAGAAAATAAGCTGGAACTCCAAAACTTTTCGTCCCCAAACATCTGGAAAAGCTCCCTTTAAATAGCTGAATTTTTGGTGTTACACGCCCTTGGTCACGCCCGTGACCAAGGGCGTTTAAGGGGCGTGATTTGCTGTGAGCGGAGAAGGCGCCGTCTGGCTTCAATGCAGGCGTTACGGACGTGTCACGCCCTAGGTCACGCCCGTGACCTAGGGCGTGTAATCTCAATTAAGTGCTGCTGGCGGGAAGCTTCGGCGGGAAATTGGCGCGGGAAAAGTCACGCCCGTGTGCTGGATGTCACGCCCTTGGTCACGCCCGTGACCGAGGGCGTGTAATTTTAATTGACGTGGCGGCGTGCTCCGGATGCATGTGGCGGGTCGTGGCCATGACATTGGGTCACGCCCTTGGTCACGCCCGTGACCTGGGGCGTGTACTGGCGAAAACTTCACGGAGCGTCCCCGGAGTGGCTGAAGCAGGTCTGGAGTATTTCGTAGGTTACACGCCCATGGTCACGCCCGTGACCTGGGGCGTGTAATTTTAACTTTTTGCTCGAAACAGCCCAGAAAACCTGAAAACACAAAACAAACTTAAGTTAGCTTATGAAATAACAATGAAATGATTTATATGATAAAATTCCTAAAAATAACATAATTTTATATAAAAAACATAATAAACCTAGACTAAAAGATGAGTAAATAAATTACTCATCAAAAGCTTACCACTAGAACGAAGATCCCGCCGAGAGCTTTCCAAATCTACTCTCCAAACGTGATTCCGACTACAACAACCCTAGAAATTGCCGGTCGGAAGCTCCACGACATGCCGCTCTCGCTCTCTCGCCCGATAGAACTCTTGGTCGGCCGAAAGGGGAAAGAGATGAAAAAAAATAAAACCTAAGCTTTATATATATATATATAGCTTAAATTGCTCGCCGAGAACAAGGAAGCTCTTCGAACTCAAGGAATTCATCGAACGCAGCCTCTAGGAATTCGTCGAACGCAGCCTCCAGGAGTTCTTCGAACGCAGCCTCCAGGAGTTCGGCAGCCTCTAGGAATTCGTCGAACGCAGCCTCCAGGAGTTCTTCGAACGCAGCCTCCAGGAGTTCGTCGAACGCAGCCTCCAGGAGTTCGTCGAACGCAACCTCCAGGAGTTCGTCGAACGTAGCTCACCTCGAGTTCGTCGAACACAGTTCACCTCGAGTTCGTCGAACGCAGCTCACCTCGAGTTTGTCGAACGCAGAGTTTTTCGAACTCACTCGAAGATTTTCATGCAAAAATAAAAATGTAAAAATTACATAATAATTGTCCCATTCTATTTAAACTACGACTGCGACTAAATCACCTCAGACTTCTACGAAATTCGCCCCTAAACTGAAATTCGGCGCTACGAATCCAACGGCAAAGTCAGAATTCAATTCTGATGAGCCAAACTCAGGATAAAGCCTCCCAAAGCTAAGATCTTAATAACTACTCAAAATCTTCTTTATAGCTCGAAACGACGTGAAATCTCGCACGCTCGATCTAAATTACATACTTTAACTAAGCTAAGGCCCAAAACTACACCTGGCGAGCTGACGTAATGCCCTAATGCCAAAATTACGTCACAGCGGTTGTAACATCCGCCAAACTGCTAGGCCCCTAGAGAATTTTTGTCATGACAAGTCATTACAAAAATAGGATAAGTGACACCGGGCACTAGGATGACCAGTTGAAAGGAGTGAAGAACCCATGGTGTGCACTCAGCCACCATGGGCCACCCTAGTGTAAAGTGAACTAAAAGAGGATAAAGCACCTTGAGCATCGCACATAGCCATGGAGGTCCCTCTAGGATGGATCAAGTACACAAAGTGGGCCAAAGAGGCCCCATGAACTCATTAAGATAGGAAGGAATGCACTTTGGGGTGCATTTAGCAAATCTTGATGGCCTAGCCTAGGGCTGACCAACAGACTCCAATGAGCGAACCTAACCTCATCATGACACCCATGACCATCCAAGGAGGTGAGTAGACCACTAGGGACCCTTGAGGCCAACCAAATTGGTCAAATTGACCAAAAGTCAACTTTAGGCCACCTAGATCAAACCCCCATAAATGAGGGCAATTGAACTCCAAATGATCAAATTGGACCCACCATCATGTGTCAACCCCCCACCCCCCAGGGGACCTAATGGGACCAAAAGCCCCATCTTATGACCACCAATTTGGGGAAATTGGGCCAATTACTAAAAAGCCCCAAATGATCTATTTGTGCTAAAACCCTAAATTGACATTCAATTTACCAAATTGAATTAGCACAACCCTCCATAAACACCAAGGGAAGTAAATGAGACCTAGATGAGCCAAGGTGCACATTCAATTTTGGAGGATTAAGGCAAAATCACCAAAATACCCAAATTGCCCCTATATGCAAATAAGTGAAATCAATCCCCACATGACCCCACCATGACTCAATTCCTCTTGGAATGGGTCCATAGGGTCCGAGATAATAATGTGGGCCAATCACATTAAGTGGTGTGAGGTTGGATCAAGCCCCAAACCCAAAACCCCCAATTTAGCCTATTTGGGTCAAGCGAGCCCAAAACTCAAATCAAGTGGCCTTAGCCCAATCTCATGGCTCAAGTGGTCAGCCCACATGGTGACCAGACCATAGGCATGCTGAAATTCGAATTTGGGGGAATTGAATGCTTTGTCCAAGTGTCAAAAATGGAGGAAGAAGACAAGGAAACAAGGAGGAGGAATTGAAGGGATGGGTGCCAAATGGCACCCCCTTTGCATTCCCTAAGCTCTCCTCTAAGCTGGGGGAGTAATTGCCCTCGGTTTGGGGCAGTGGGGAAGGAGTTCCATTGGCTGGAAGGGGCGGCCAAGGAGCTGGCCGAAAATGCCTTAATGGCAACCCACCATATACCCCTTTCCTCCCTCATTTCACTCCACTACCACCTTCAGGACCTCCCAAGGAGTAAAACCCCTCAGTCGAGTGGAAGTTTCTAGCTCAGAGGAGGAGGATTGGCATGGGAGAGCTTGGAGCATGGTCGGCCATGGCGGTTCTGAGAAAAGTCCACCGTCAAGCTCGATTGAGGCAAGTTCCTTCCCCCCTCCATCTGTACTAGATTCTAGACCCATCTAGGAGAGATATCGGGCTCAAATGAGCACGATCCCATGTGAGATAGTGGGAGTTTTCTCAAGTTTTTCTTCTTGCTCGGGATCGCCGGAGAAGCTATCTTCGGCGGCCGTGTCGCCGCCTGGCGTTAGCCACCACCTCAACGGAGGTGGTGGAGGCAGTGGCCGGCGGTGGTGAGTTGTAGGTAGCCGGGAAATGGCAAAGGAAGGTGGCCCAGCGGGATCGAATATGAGCCCTTGGCTCATCGGGGAAGACGACCTCTGAGCCTTTGGATCTGGCGGGCTAAGCTCATCGCAGACCATTATGTATGTATTATATATTTTTATGAAATCTGTCACACTAATCATCCGATTTTGGAAGCTTGTTTCGAGACCCTTAGAGGCCATATAATGAAAAAGGACCAGAGACAAGTCCTGTAGATCTGGATGTCTAATTTCATTTGAAAGTAAAATCAAATCATTTGGTGAAGTGTAGCTCCTTCTATGCCATTTTTGGTGTGACATTTATATATTTGTATTTTGTTAAGATAAACAATTTGTAGAGAACTTGCATGTTGACTTCACCTAGGTTGGGCTCATTTCTGGAGATAGTGATCAACATGAATATTGTAGACCTTGAGGTTACCTTTAAAATGCCACTTATTTCATGTCATTTGGTCAAGTGTAGCTCCTTCTATGCCATTTCTGGTGTGATATGTATATATTTGTATTTTGTTAAGATAAACAATTTGTGCAGAACTTGCATGTTGACTTCACCTAGGTTAGGCTCATTTCTGGAGGTAGTGATCAACATAAATATTATAGACCTTTGAGTTTACCTTTAAAATGCCACTGATTGCATGTCATATGGTCAAGTGTAGCTCCTTCTATGCCATTTTTTGTGTGACATGTATATTTTTGTATTTTGTTAAGTTAAACATTTTGTACAGGACTTGCATGTTGACTTCACCTAGGTTAGGCTTATTTCTGGAGGTAGTGATCAACATGAATATTGTAGACCTTGAGGTTACCTTTAAAATGCCACTAATTTCATGTCATTTGGTCAAGTGTAGCTCCTTCTATGCCATTTTTGGTGTGACATGTATATATTTGTATTTTGTTTAGATAAACAATTTGTACAGAAATTGCATGTTGACTTCACCTAGGTTGGGCTCATTTCTGGAGATAGTGATCAACATGAATATTGTAGACCTTGAGGTTACCTTTAAAATGCCACTTATTTCATTTCATTTGGTCAAGTGTAGCTCCTTCTATGTCATTTTTGGTGTGATATGTATATATTTGTATTTTGTTAAGATAAACAATTTGTACAGAACTTGCATGTTGACTTCACCTAGGTTGGGCTCATTTCTGGAGATAGTGATCAACATGAATATTGTAGACCTTGAGGTTACCTTTAAAATTCCACTGATTTCATGTCATTTTTTCAAGTGTAGCTCCTTTTATGCCATTTTTGGTGTGACATGTATATATTTGTATTTTGATAACTTAAACATTTTGTACAGGACTTGCATGTTGACTTCACCTAGGTTAGGCTCATTTCTGGAGGTAGTGATCAACATAAATATTGTAGACCTTTGAGGTTACCTTTAAAATGCCACTGATTGCATGTCATTTGGTCAAGTGTAGCTCCTTCTATGCCATTTTTGGTGTGACATGTATATTTTTGTATTTTGTTAAGTTAAACATTTTGTACAGGACTTGCATGTTGACTTCACCTAGGTTAGGCTCATTTCTGGAGGTAGTGATCAACATGAATATTGTAGACCTTGAGGTTACCTTTAAAATGCCACTAATTTCATGTCATTTGGTCAAGTGTAGCTCCTTCTATGCCATTTTTGGTGTGACATATATATATTTGTATTTTGTTAAGATAAACAATTTGTACAGAACTTGCATGTTGACTTCACCTAGGTTGGGCTCATTTCTGGAGATAGTGATCAACATGAATATTGTATACCTTGAGGTTACCTTTAAAATTCAACTGATTTCATATCATTTGGTCAAGTGTAGCTCCTTCTATGCCATTTTTGGTGTGACATGTATATATTTGTATTTTGTTAAGATAAATAATTTGTACAGAACTTGCATGTTGACTTCACCTAGGTTGGGCTCATTTCTGGAGGTAGTGATCAACATGAATATTGTAGACCTTGAGATTACGTTTAAAATGGCACTAATTTCATGTCATTTGGTCAAGTGTAGCTCCTTCTATGACATTTTTGGTGTGGCATGTATATATTTGTATTTTGTTAAGTTAAACATTTTGTACAGGACTTGCAAGTTGACTTCACCTAGGTCAGACTCATTTCTGGAGGTAGTGATCAACATGAATATTGTATACCTTGAGTTTACATTTAAAATGCCACTGATTTCATGTCATTTGGTCAAGTGTAGCTCCTTCTATGCCATTTTTGGTGTGACATTTATATATTTGTATTTTGTTAAGTTAAACATTTTGTACAGGACTTGCATGTTGACTTCACCTAGGTTAGGCTCATTTCTGGAGGTAGTGATCAACATGAATATTGTAGACCTTGAGGTTACCTTTAACATGCCACTAACTTCATGTCATTTGGTCAAGTGTAGCTACTTCTATGCCATTTTTTGTGTGACATGTATATATTTGTATTTTGTTAAGATAAACAATTTGTACAGAACTTGCATGTTGACTTCACCTAGGTTGGGCTCATTTCTGGAGATAGTGATCAACATGAATGTTGTATACCTTGAGGTTACATTTAAAATGCCACTGATTTCATGTCATTTTGTCCAGTGTAGCTCCTTCTACGCCATTTTTGGTGTGACATGTATATATTTGTATTTTGTTAAGATAAACAATTTGTACAGAACTTGCATGTTGACTTCACCTAGGTTGGGCTCATTTCTGGAGGTAGTGATCAACATGAATATTGTATACCTTGAGGTTACCTTTAAAATGCCACTTATTTCATGCCATTTGGTCAAGTTTAGCTCGATCCTTCAATGCCATTTTTGGTGTGACATCTATATATTTTTATTTTGTTAAGTTAAACATTTTGTACAGGACTTGCATGTTGACTTCGCCTAGGTTTGGCTCATTTATGGAGGTAGTGATCAACATGAATATTGTAGACCTTGAGGTTACCATTAAAATGCCTCTAATTTCATGTCATTTGGTCAAGTGTAGCTTCTTCTATGCCATCTTTGGTGTGACATGTATATATTTGTATTTTGTTAAGATAAACAATTTGTACAGGACTTGCATGTTGACTTCACCTAGGTTGGGCTCATTTCCGGAGATAGTGATCAACATGAATATTGTAGAACTTGAGGTTACCTTCAAAATGCCACTGACTTCATGTCATTTGGTTAAGTGTAGCTCCTTTTAGGCCACCTTTGGTGAGACATGTATAAAAGTGTATCTGGTGTGTTTTGTGATTTTGGCTCATGCAAATGCTTTTAAAATTTGTCCATGCCTTAGACATGATATCAACCACCTCTAGTTAAGAATTCAACTCATGTGCATGAGTGGATATCTCTGAACTTCAAGTTGAAGTTTTGGACTTAAGGGAGTAGGAAAAATTGGGGTGCATTTAGCAAGAATGTAATAAATGATAATTAAGGATAAATACACCTTGGATTAATATGAGACTTAGGATATGGTGTTTTAGACCAATATTGAGTTATAGTAATTTTCCCAGGATTTATTGAAGCCTTAACATGATACTTGTAGTGTACATCTTTGTTCACACCCCACTCATGTAAAGTAGAAATTGTTGTTAAACAATCTTTGGAAGAATATGGAATGTAGAATTTGAGGTTGTTAGATCATTACTCACTGTGAACCTACAGTAAGAACTTGGAACTCATTATGACTTGATAGGACCATGGTTGTGTCTTAAGAGTCAAACCTAGTTCAATCCCACCTTAGTCTGCGAATATTAGAAACTGAAAACATAAATTCGGACCCCTTCCTTATGGTCACCACCCCTAGAGTTACTAACTCTAAGAGAATTGCAGATGTCCAATTGGGATTGAAGGATTAATCACCACGGGCAGTCATCGGAAATAAAGATGGGGTGCGTTTAGTGAAGCTATCAATTCAGAAACTTGACAAGGACCTATTAAGGGAGGCGAAGGATAACTTAGCCAGAAGTGAAAATTGTGATTGAGAGATAACACAGGGAAATCGTCGGTCACTAGGAATGACATGGTTCGGTGTTCAATAGAACACCGACACATGTCTGCCCGAGTCAAATGGTAATCCATCCTAGGATTTTAGAGCAATTGGAGAGCAAATGGGCATACAAGATTGGGTAGCAACTAAATAAAATAAATATCCTGGAAAGGGAGATTTGGGCTTCAGTCACCATCACAATCCCTAGTATCATTGCGAGCCCTTCACCGGGTAATCCACCGGAAGTCTAGGATTCACCCCAAGCTTCTAAGATCAACTAACAATAGACAAGAGTAGTAAAGTAGGAGAACTTGAAACATAACCTTCCTCCCAAATATGGGAGGGAAAGGAATAAGGACTGGGATAGTCCTGTGAGCGGTAGGCTCAGGTTATAAGGAAGGACTGGGATAGTCCTGCGAGCAGTAGGATCGGGTTGTAAGGAAGGATTGGGATAGTCCTGCGATCGGTAGGCTCAGGTTATAAGGAAGGACTGGGATAGTCCTGCGAGCGGTAGGCTCGGATTATAAGGAAGGACTGGGATAGTCCTACGAGCGGTAGGCTCGGGTTATAAGGAAGGACTGGGATAGTCCTGCGAGCGGTAGGATCGGGTTATTAGGAAGGACTGGGATAGTCCTGCGAGCGGTAGGCTCGGATTATAAATAAAGGACTGGTGTAGTCTAGTGAGCGGTAGGCTCGTAGTTTAAATATAAGACTGGTGTAGTCTAGCGAGCGATAGGCTCGTAGTTTAAATAAAGGACTGGTGTAGTCTAGCGAACGGTAGGCTCATAGTTTAAATATAAAGGACTGGTGTAGTCTAGCGAGCGGTAGGCTCGTAGTTTAAATATAAAGGACTAGTGTAGTCTAGCGAGCAGTAGGCTCGTAGTTAAATATAAGACTGGTGTAGTGTAGCGAGCGGTAGGCTCGAAGTTTAAATATAAGACTGATGTAGTCTCGCGAGCGGTAGGCTCTACTTTATAAATGTTGATTTAGAATTGCGAGCTGGAGGCTCAGTAGTAAGGGTTAATACATGTTGCTTGTGTATAAGATGTGGTGGGTCTTCGGTTCTGTCTTAGTCGTCACACCGACAGCAGTTCGTTGACTCGGCAGTGCTAGTGGTTTTATTGGGGCCAGGTTGTCTTACTGCGCGTCCGACGGGATGGATTCCCTAAACCCCACCTGGACAATTCAGTTTAGTACGCAGGAGCTTGTGAGTACCGGGTGAGTATCATAACGTACGTTAGGGCCTAGGTCTAGTAGTGTGACTTACCCACCTAGCTGAGGAGACGCCCGCTCCTCTGCCACCGTTTGACCACAAGGGGAGGTGCCCGAGAGGTTAGCTACCTCCGAAAAGTGGGAACTAAAGGTCTGTATGTACAGAGTCGTGTGCGTGAGTTGCACCATTGTGTTGCATTGCATTGCGTTGCATTGCATATCATAGCATAGCATTCATGCATAAAACAGAGACCTCATCGTATAAACTAGTATGGGTTCCTTTATACGATGAGTTTACGTTAGTATCAGATCCCTTAGCTTATATGTTTTTGTGTGTGCATATAAGTTAAGGTTACATTTGTATCTGCTGTTATTTATTATACCTGCTCTTTTACTTATACTGCTCTTTACTTATTGCTTATATACATACTCCTGCTAGGGTAGAAATATTTTCATTACTTGTTTAGTATCTATATACTTGCTAGCCTTGCCACTGTCACCTGCTTTTGATTTACCCTTTGATGTCCTCCGCTTCCTCCTCCCGCACGGTGCCTAGGAGTCGTGGGTGGAGGCGGTGAGGAATATGCTGAGTCTTATAGACTGACGGTCGGTGGACCTTATCATTTTAGGGATGATGCGTCGGAACAGCAGGACCCTGTTCTGGAGACAGGACAGGAAGACGGGATGAAGCAGAGGAGCCACTACACAACGTCGCCGCAGCAGCTACAGTTGCATGAAGACAGAGTTTGATAGCTTCCGCATTGATGTAGAGTGAGAGTGTTGTTGCACTATATTTGAACATGTACTGGGCGTAGGCCCTTATTGTTTTAGTTCTTTCTCATCGTGGACATTGTAATCATGTATTATGATAAATATATAATGTGATTTTGTAGACTTGTTTCATTTACCTTCAATTACTGTGATTATGGTTGGCCTGAATGATGATGAATAGCCGGCAGGATCGGCATTTTGTGGCGGCGCCCATTGGGTGTAATGGTGTCGCTGCAAGACGACGGTTCTGGGCGGTAAGACCCGGTTTAAAAGCAAAAAAAAGAGGGTCTTACAAACTGGTATCAGCTTAGCCGACTTTCGATCCAAGTAAAAGAAGTCCACAAACCCTGGGCCATCCCGCTCGAGCTTAGTTTGGGGACAAACTAGCAGCGGAAGCAGTGGTGTGTCCATACGAGAAATCACATAACCTTGTCCACTTAACGATGAGATTAGGCCAACCTGACTAGTACACCATATTTGTTTGACTTAGCAAGACATCTCATAAGGTATCCTAGTCCGGCATCAATCTCAAAAATATCTTGACCAAAGTAGTAGGATACCCCCAAAGTGACTAAAAGGAGTTGGAAGCGTGTGTAAGTGTTCAGGGCTTACTCTCCGATATACCCACGTCACTTCCTAAGTGATATTAACACCCCTCAAAAAAACAAATAGGACAATCTTAAGTGGTTTTGGTGTTTGTGATTGTACTATCGGATTAGTATGAGACTCGTAAGGTTTAACACATGTGCCTAGAAGTCGATACTCCCCACTTTCGTCCTCATAAAATCCATCACAAGGAGAGGATGTCGAATATGGAATGATAATTCTAGCCTAGAAGAAGACCAGGTAATAGGATAACAAGCACACGACCCTTGGAGAAGTTGCGATAAATGGTAATTTTTTTGGGTAGAGAACCTTACCATATACACAAATCTCAAGGACTTTATACCTATAAGGATTAAGTACACACTTGAAATGTCTAAATTGTCGGATATAAGAAACTCAGCACAAGATTTACGGAAGGCTAATCTTGTTTCTTCGTTTATTGGGCCGCTAGAATATTAACTTGGGTTATTTTAGAAACATAAAAGCCCCTACTATACAACTCTCTGGGCACCTGCTTTGGTGCATGGTATATAAAGTGAACCCTAGACTCAAATCTGTGTGCCCTATCCTCTGACTTACCTGAGTGATCTAAATTTTACACCGTACATGTAAATTTAGTACGACACACATGCTGTCCAAAAGTCATAATTTTGGAGATAAAGTTCTATACATTTGAAAATAATTTCATTACATACGATTGTGGTAGACCTATGGCTTAATGGATGCCAACCCACTCAAATCTTTTACGGATGGTAGGTCTCGGAAAGAAAGATCCCTGGACAAATTTGAGGCCATTTGGACCCCTACTTATTGGTGGGTCCCGCGTGCAAGACCAAGGTAGCTTAGGATAATACCCATGTTGTTACACACATAGAGTATATTGAATAATAATTAATTCTTGGGTCAATTCGCTTGAAATTTGAAACATGCACTTATGATCAAAAGATCTTTCATCTCTGGAAGAATCAAGGCTTTGAGGATTGAGTTCTGTAGGAAATCGGGGTTTGTGAACCCTTGTTACATTAAGCCTTTTTGAGAATTCCAAGGTCGAGATCCCCCAGATCATTATGAAAACCTGGAATATTATAGAAATAAGTAGATAGACTCGTGGTCTCCATTAAACTTCTACAAATTTATTGTAGTTAACTATTGATTAGTTATCATACTTCATTCCCTAAATGGGTTTGCACCCTTAGCCACAAATAATTAATCTTCTGGCATTATTATAAGGAGGAAAGACTATGGACTTCTATTGAACACTATTTCGGATCTTAACTGGTCTCTGAAAATTATGTTAAACCTATTGGCCCATGATAACTGATACTTGGTGTACGAATTGGGGACCCCACAGTTATGAAAGAAATAAGAATGAGGCCAAAAACAAATATGACATTATGAAGAGTTAAAATTTGTAAATCATCACTTGCAAAACTCTGGGAATGATTTAGAGACCAATTTACGACATATTCCCGATAGTTGATTCATAAGTGATAGGTCTTGTGCAAATTTGAGCTTGGTTTGTGTTTAACAAATGAGGACTATAGGTTTGACCATTAACAGCACATAATTCGAGATAAAAACTAGGAATGAGGTTTCAGGATGCTAATGTGATTGGGTGCACTTCAAAAATTAATCTTGGAGGATTTACAATATACAAATTTTATGAGCCTTGGAATTGATGACTCACGTGAATTTAAGTACCAGAACAAGGTTTGATTATTACTGGAGTATCCTTTAGTTTAGTAAACGGCCATGGGCATAATTGCATTTACTAAATATCATTTTGGATCTTAGAAGCGTGATTAAGCGTTGACTTAAAATATTAAAGAATGACGATATCATGAAAATTAGGAGAACCAATGTTGCCCAAGCTATAAGCATAGCATGATCTTGGAAGACAAGTCTAAATTCTAATTGCAAACACCTAACAAATAAGGGTACGAACATCACCTGTACAATGGTTGTGAACCACAGGAGAGTTTAGATCTGAAGTGTTAGTAAGGATGGTACTAAAAAATATGAACGGTGGACTTGGAGATATATTTTCGGATCAAGAACTGTATACTTACGAAAACATCATGCAATATATTATAAGACTCGATAGATTCCTACACTCGCCTTGTGAAAATGCAACCTTACATCAACTTATGTCCTCCCTCCACTCTGTATATCTTCACCAAACTGATGAATATTTGAGGACCATCAGGAGAAGATCTTGATTACGGACGAAGTAAGATTTAACGAAAAGTGCACTTGGGAGAAAATTGAGGATGAGGTGATGTGAACTAGACCTAACCGTTTCCAATGTTTATTGGGAGTCATATTGCACAAAAACTACAAATACATCGGCATATCCTGAACTCTAACCCCCGCAGCCCTAACCTAAATTTCGGGGATGAAATTGTTTCTTCGTTTATTGGGATTTGTAACATACCCCAAACTGCTAGGCCCCTAGAGAATTTTTGCCATGACAAGTGATGACAAAAATAGGATAAGTGACACCGGGCACTAGGATGACCAGTTGAAAGGAGTGAAGAACCCATGGTGTGCACTCAGCCACCATGGGCCACCCTAGTGTAAAGTGAACTAAAAGAGGCTAAAGCACCTTGAGCATCACACATAGCCATGGAGGTCCCTCTAGGATGGATCAAGTACACAAAGTGGGCCAAAGAGGCCCCATGAACTCATTAAGATAGGAAGGAATGCACTTTGGGGTGCTATTAGCAAATCTTGATGGCCTAGCCTAGGGGTGACCAACAGACTCCAAATAGCCAACCTAACATCACCATGACCCCCATGACCATCCAAGGAGGTGAGTAGACCACTAGGGACCCTTGAGGCCAACCAAATTGGTCAAATTGACCAAAAGTCAACTTTAGGCCACCTAGATCAAACCCCCATAAATGAGGGCAATTGAACTCCAAATGATCAAATTGGACCCACCATCATGTGTCAACCCACCCCCTAGGGGACCTAATGGGACCAAAAGCCCCATCTTAGGACCACCAATTTGGGGAAATTGGGCCAATTACTAAAAAGCCCCAAATTGATCTATTTGTGCTAAAACCCTAAATTGACCTTCAATTTACCAAATTGACCTAGCACAACCCTCCATAAACACCAAGGGAAGTAAATGAGACCTAGATGAGCCACGGTGCACATTCAATTTTGGAGTATTAGGGCAAAATCACCAAAATACCCAAATTGCCCATATAGGCAAATAAGTGCAATCAAGCCCCATATGACCCCACCATGACTTAATTCCTCTTGGAATGGGTCCATAGGGTCCGAGATAATAATGTGGGCCAGTCACATTAAGTGGTGTGAGGTTGGATCAAGCCCCAAACCCAAAACCCCCAATTTAGCCTATTTGGGTCAAGTGAGCTCAAAACTCAAATCAAGTGGCCTTAGCCCAATCTCATGGCTCAAGTGGTCAGCCCACATGGTGACCAGACCATAGACATGCTGAAATTCGAATTTGGGGGAATTGAATGCTTTGTCCAAGTGTCAACAATGGAGGAAGAAGACAAGGAAACAAGGAGGAGGAATTGAAGGGATGGGTGCCAAATGGCACCTCCTTTGCATTCCCTAAGCTCTCCTCTGAGCTGGGGGAGTAATTGCCCTTAGTTTGGGGCAGTGGGGAAGGAGTTCCATTGGCTGGAAGGGGCGGCCAAGGAGCTGGCCGAAAATGCCTTAATGGCAACCCACCATATACCCCTCTCCTCCATCATTTCACTCCACTACCACCTTCAGGACCTCCCAAGGAGTAAAACCCCTCAGTCGAGTGGAAGTTTCGAGCTCAGAGGAGGAGGATCGGCATGGGAGATCTTAGAGCATGGTCGGCCATGGCGGTTCCGGGAAAAGTCCACCATCAAGCTCGATTGCGGCAAGTTCCTTCCCCCCTCCATCTATGCTAGATTCTAGACCCATCTAGGAGAGATATCGGGCTCAAATGAGCACGATCCCATGTGAGATAGTGGGAGTTTTCTCGAGTTTTTCTTCTTGCTTGGGATCGCCGGAGAAGCTATCTCCGGCGGCCGTGTCACCGCCTGGCGTTAGCCACCACCTCAACGGAGGTGGTGGAGGCGGTGGCCGACGGTGGTGAGCTGTAGGTAGCCGGGAAATGGCAGAGGAAGGTGGCCCAGAGGGATCGAATCTGAGCCCTTGGCTCATCGGGGAAGATGACCTATGAGCCGTTGGATCTGGCGGGCTAAGCTAATCGCAGACCATTATGTATGTATTATATATTTTTATGAAATCTGTCACACTAATCACCCGATTTTGGAAGCTTGTTTCGAGACCCTTAGAGGCCATATAATGAAAAATGACCAGAGACAAGTCCTGTAGATCTGGATGTCTACTTTCATTTTTAAGTGAAATCAAATCATTGGGTCAAGTGTAGCTCCTTCAATGCCATTTTTGGTGTGACATGTATATATTTGTATTTTGTTAAGTTAAATATTTTGTACAGGACTTGCATGTTGACTTCACCTAGGTTAGGCTCATTTCTGGAGGTAGTGATCAACATGAATATTGTAGACCTTGAGGTTACCTTTAAAATGCCACTAATTCCATGTCATTTGGTCAAGTGTAGCTCCTTCTATGCCATTTTGGGTGTGACATGTATATATTTGTATTTTGTTAAGATAAACAATTTCTACAGGACTGGCATGTTGACTTCACCTAGGTTGGGCTCATTTTTGGAGATAGTGATCAACATGAATATTGTAGACCTTGAGGTTACATTTCAAATGCCACTGACTTCATGTCATTTGGTCAAGTGTAGCTCCTTTTAGGCCACTTTTGGTGAGACATGTATAAAAGTGTATCTGGTGTGTTTAGTGATTTTGGCTCATGCAAATGCTTTGAAAATTTGTCCATGCCTTAGACATGATATCAACCACCTCTAGTTATGAATTCAACTCATGTGCATGAGTGGATTTCTCTGAACTTCAAGTTGAAGTTTTGGACTTAAGGGAGTAGGAAAAATTGAGGTGCATTTAGCAAGAATCTAATAAACGATAATTAAGGATAAATACACCTTGGATTAATATGAGACTTAGGATCTGGTGTTTTAGACCAATATTGAGCTATAGTAATTTTCCCAGGATTTATTGAAGCCTTAACATGATACTTGTAGTGTAAATCTTTGTTCACACCCCACTCATGTAAAGTGGAAATTGTGGTTAAACAATCTTTGGAAGAATATGGAATGTAGAATTTGAGGTTGTTAGATCATTACTCACTGTGAACCTACGGTAAGAACTTGGAACTCATTAAGACTTGATAGGACCAAGGTTGTGTCTTAAGAGTCAAACCTAGTTCAATCCCACCTTGGTCTGCGAACAGTAGAAACTGAAAACATAAATTCGGACCCATTCCTTATGGTCACCACCCCTAGAGTTACTAACTCTAAGAGAATTGCAGATGTCCAATTGGGATTGAAGGATTAATCACCACGGGCAGTCATCGGAAATAAAGACGGGGTGCGTTTAGTGAAGCTATCAATTCAGAAACTTGACAAAGACCTATTAAGGGAGGCGAATGATGACTTAGCAAGAAGTGAAAATTGTGATTGAGAGATAACACAGGGAAATGGTCGGTCACTAGGAATGACATGGTTCAGTGTTCAATAGAACACCGACACATCTTTGCCCGAGTCAAATGGTAATCCACCCTAGGATTTTAGAGCAATTGGAGAGCAAATGGGCATACAAGAATGGGTAGCAACTAAATAAAATAAATATCCTGGAAAGGGGGATTTGGGCTTCAGTCACCATCACATTCCCTAGTATCGTTGTGAGCCCTTCACCGGGTAATCCACGGGAAGTCCAGGATTCACCCCAAGCTTCTAAGATCAACTAACAATAGACAAGAGTAGTAAAGTAGGAGAACTTGAAACATAACCTTCCTCCAAAATATGGGAGGGAAAGGAATAAGGACTGGGATAGTCCTACAAGCGGTAGGCTCGGGTTACAAGGAAGGACTGGGATAGTCCTGCGAGGGGTAGGCTCGGGTAATAAGGAAGGACTGGGATAGTCCTGCGAGCGGTAGGCTCAGGTTATAAGGAAGGACTGGGATAGTCCTGCGAGCGGTTGGCTCGGATTATAAGGAAGGACTGGGATAGTCCTGCGAGCGGTAGGCTCGGGTTATAAGGAAGGACTGGGATAGTCCTGCGAGCGGTAGGCTCGGGTTATAAGGAAGGACTGGATAGTCCTGCGAGCGGTAGAGTCGGATTATAAATAAAGGACTGGTGTAGTCTATTGAGCGGTAGGCTCGTAGTGTGAATATAAGACTGGTATAGTCTAGCGAGCGGTAGGCTCGTAGTTTAAATAAAGGACTGGTGTAGTCTAGCGAGCGGTAGGCTCGTAGTTTAAATATAAAGGATTGGTGTAGTCTAGCGAGCGGTAGGCTCGTAGTTTAAATATAAAGGACTGGTGTAGTCTAGCGAGCAGTAGGCTCGTAGTTAAATATAAGACTGGTGTAGTCTAGCGAGCGGTAGGCTCGTAGTTTAAATATAAGACTGATGTAGTCTGGCGAGCGGTAGGCTCTACTTTATAAATGTTGATTTAGAATTGCGAGCTGGAGGCTCAGTAGTAAGGGTTAATACATGTTGCTTGTGTATAAGATGTGTGGGTCTTCGGTTCTGTCTTAGTCGTTACACCGACAGCAGTTCATTGACTCGGCAGTGCTAGTGGTTTTATTGGGGCCAGGTTGTCTTACTACGCGTCCGACGGTACGGATTCCCTAAACCCCGCCTGGCCAATTTAGTTTAGTACGCAGGAGCTCGTGAGTACCGGGTACCGGTATCACAGCGTACGTTAGGGCCTAGGTCTGGTAGTGTGACTTACCCACCTAGGTGAGGAGACGCCCGCTCCTCTGCCACTGTTTGACCACGACGGGAGGTGCCCGAGAGGTTAGCTACCTCCGAAAAGTGGGAACTAAAGGTCTGTACGTACAGAGTCATGTGCGTGAGTTGCACCATTGTGTTGCATTGCATTGCATTGCATTGCATATCATAGCATAGCATTCTTGCATAAAACAGAGACCTCATCGTATAAACTAGTATGGGCTCCTTTATACGATGAGTTTACCTTAGTATCAGATCCCTTAGCTTATGTGCTTTTGTGTGTGCATATAAGTTAAGGTTACATTTGTAGCTGCTCTTATTTATTATACCTGCTTTTTTACTTATACTGCTCTTTACTTATTGCTTATATACATACTCCTGCTAGGGTAGAGATGTTTTCATTACTTGTTTAGTATCTATATACTTGCTAGTCTCGCCACTGTCACCTGCTTTTGATTTACCCTTTGATGTCCTCCGCTTCCTTCTCCCGCACGGTGCCTAGGAGTCGCGGGTGGAGGCGGTGAGGAATATGCTGAGTCTTATAGACTAATGGTCGGTGGACCTCATCATTTTAGGGATGATGCGTCGAAACAGCAGGACCATGTTCAGGAGACAGGACAGGAAGACGGGATGAAGCAGAGGAGCCACTACACGACGTCTCCGCAGCAGCTACAGGTGCATGAAGACAGAGTTTGATAGCTTCCGCATAGATGTAGAGTGAGAGTGTTGTTGCACTATATTTGAACGTGTACTGGGCGTAGGCCCTTATTCTTTTAGTTCTTTCTCATCGTGGACATTGTAATCATGTATTATGATAAATATATAATGTGATTTTGTGGACTTGTTTCATTTACCTTCAATTACTGTGATTATGGTTGGCCTGGATGATGATGAATAGCCGGCAGGATCGGCATCTTGTGGCGGCGACCATTGGGTGTAATGGTGTCGCCACAAGACGGCGGTTCTGGGCGGTAAGACCCGATTTAAAAGCAAAAAAAAATGAGGGTCTTACAGCGGCTACGCAAAATAATTAACGAAAAATCAGGGGCGTTACAGTCACCCCCCCCCCCCCCCCCCCCCCCCCCCCCCCCCTCTCCCTAAAAAGAAGTTTTGTCCCGAAACTTGAAATCCAAAGATCAAGAAAGATACATAATCAAATCCAAAGGATACCTGACAGGAGATTTACCTGAAATTTAAGAGAAGAGGCTAGGATGAGTCTCTCTCATGGAAGACTCCAGCTCCCAAGTTGCGCTTTCGACACCCTAATTCTTCCAAAGAAGCTTAACCATCGGGATCGTCTTCCTCCACAACACACGCTCTCGAGTCTCCAAGATTCGGACAGGCTCTTCAACATACGAATGATTGGGCTGCAATACGGGCACTGAATCAAGAACAAGCCGACCACTACGCTAACACTTCCTCAGCTGGCTCATATGAAACACATCGTGAACATTAAGGAAGGAAGCAGGCAAATCCAATCTATAAGCTGAAACTCCGATGCGTTCAACAATTTGGAAAGGTCCCACATATCGGGGATCCAACTTGTGGTTCCTTCCAAATATCTTAATGCCCGGCATCAGAGAAACTTTCAAGAACACTAAGTCTCCGACGACAAACTCAAGATCCACCCTTCTCCGATTGGCACACTTCTAATACCGTTCCTGGGCAATACGAAGCTTCTCGCAGATATGAGTCACGACAACGCTCATCTCTTCCAAAGCCTCTGGGCCTAATAATGGCCTCTCACCAACCTCGGCCCAAAACAAGGGAGTTCGGCAACGCCTCCCATACAGAGCCTTAAAGGGTGGCCATTTGCAAGCTTTCCTGATAACTATTATTGTAGGCAAATTCCATCAATCCAAGACACTTATCCCAAGCTCCCCCATGATCTAGAATATAGCACCTTATCATATCCTCCAAAATTTGATTCACTCTCTCTGTCTGACCATTGGTCTGAGGATGGTAAGCGGTAGAGTATCTAAGGTCAGTGCCCAAAGCTCCCTGCAAACTCTGCCAGAAATGAGACATATACCTTAAATCTCGGTCTGACACAATGCTCACGGGCACACCATACAATCCGATGGCTTCATTCAAATAAAGTTATGCTATTTTCTTCGTAGAGTAACCGATCTTAAAAGGCACAAATTGAGCACACTTTGTTAATCTGTCAACTATGACCCATACCGAATCGTGTCCTCCGGGAGATCTCGATAAACCAGTAATGAATTCCATCGAAATACTCTCCCACTTCCAGCTTGGAACATCCAACGGGTTCAACTTAGCTCCAGGCCTCTTATGATCCGCCTTCACGTGCTGACAAGTTAAACATTCAGAAACATATCTGGCTATATCATTCTTCATACCTGACCACCAAACGATCTACTTCAGGTTTTTGTACATTTTCGTGGAACCAGGATGATAGGAAACACTAGAGTCATGCGCTTCACTATAGATCTTTGCCTGAATATCATCCAACGCAGGGATACAATACCTACCTCGGTACTTCAATGTATCTTTATCATCGATCAAAAAATCTGGTAATTCTCCATTCTTGGTTCTATTCCGGAGATGCTGCAAGTCAGGATCTTCCTTCTGGTGCAATCTCGTAAGGGTAATCCAAGAAGGCTTTTCAGCTTCAAGACTCGAAGGTGCGGTACTACTACCGACTGCGACATCCATCAGCATAAACTCCTCTACTAAGGACTGCACGGAAAGATTGAAGACATGCGCGGTCTTTCTGCTCAGGGCATCGGCCACAACATTAGCCTTACCCAGATGATACAGGATATCAACCTCATAATCCGCAACATACTCCAACCATCTACGCTGGCGCAAATTCAGCTCTTTCTGGGTAAAGACATACTTCAGACTCTTGTGATCTGTGAAGATCTTACATGACACTCCATATAATAGATGTCTACAAAGCTTGAAAGCATAAATCACTGCAGCAAATTCTAAGTCACGCGTAGGGTAATTCTTTTCATGAACTTTCAATTGTCTAGACCCATAGGCAATCACTTTTCCTTCTTGCATCAAAACACACCCCAGACCAATGTGAGATGCATCCACATAAACTGCATACTCTAATCCTTCGATCGGCAAGGCCAAAAAAGGAGCACTGCACAAACGCCTATTTAATTCCTGAAAGGCTTCTTCGCACTTATCGCTCCAAACAAAATCGGTATTCTTCTGGGTAAGCTTAGTTAAAGGTGCCGACAGCACTGAGAATTCCTTAACAAATCTCCTGTAGTACCCAGCCAACCCTATGAAACTCCTTATCTCCTTAGGCGTTGAAGGTGTCATCCAATCCAACACAGTAGAAATTTTAGCGGGGTCTACAGTAATTCCATCCTTGTTCACCACATGACCAAGAATGGATACCTGAGAAAGCCAGAACTCACACTTACTCAGCTTCGCATACAGCTTGTGCTCTCTAAGAGTAGAGAATACTAAGCAAATGCGTAGCATGCTCCTTCACACTTCTGGAATATACCAACACATCATCGATGAATACCACAACAAAATGATCCAGAAAATCCTTGAACACGTGGTTCATCATGTCCATAAACGCAGAGGGTGCATTCGTCAAACCAAATGACATAACCAGAAACTCGAAATGACCATAATGTGAATGAAAGGCAGTCTGGGGAACGTCCGACTCATGGATCCTCAACTGATGGTAGCCTGATCGAAGGTCAATCTTTGAAAACACCGTACTACCACACAACTGATCAAACAGATCATCTATCCTCGGCAACGGATACCTGTTCTTGATGGTCACTTTGTTTAACTCTCTATAATCTATGCACAACCTCATGGAACCGCCTTCTTTTTCACAAACAACACTGGAGCACCCCAAGGCGAAGAACTTGGCCTAATAAATCCACAATGCAACAACTCATCTAACTGAGTTCGCAACTCTTCAAACTCGCGCGGGGCCATATGGTACGGTGCCTTAGCGATAGGACGAGTACCAGGCTCAAGATCAATAACGAACTCCACATCTCTATCAGGCAGAAGGCCATGAAGACTGATGGGAAAAACATCAGGAAACTCTCGCACCACCAGAACACCCTCAACACACGACGAACCACGAACAGTTTCTACTACAGAAACAAGGTAAGCCAAACAACCAAAAATTAACATTTTCCGAGCACATACCACAAAAATTATCGGGGAACACTGGTACGGAGAACCAAAAATGCTCATGGGATGACCGTTGTCCATCACAAAGTCCAGACGCTTTTCTTTGCATCGGATGACAACATCATAACTATTGAAAATGTTGAAGTGGAAGTTTGTGAAGTTGGCGGTCTGGGGGAGACCGCGCGGTCTGGTCTGACTACACGGTCTTGCGGTCTCCTCTAGCGGTCTGACCTCTCTGGTCTAGCCGTGGGCTATTCGGCGTGACCGCCGTTCTACTGTCCAAGGGTGCCGAGGTGAGGCCGCGCGGTCTGGTCATGTGACCGCGTGGCGAGCTGTCTTCTGTTCGGTGTAACCGAGCGATATGGTTCTTGTGATCACGTGGTGGGTGGGGCAGCCCGGTTTGGTGGCTGTCCGGTCTGTTGGTGGTGCGCGCGGACTAAGGTATTCTTAGTCGCGCGGTCTCCGATGTGTGATCACATAGCTGGTCCTTCGGCGATCAGCTGGTATATACGGTCACTGGTGTTTGGTCGACTTGGCGTGCTATTGCTCTAGTCGGCCTGGTGTGTTCGCGGTCTCTGGAGGAGGTCGGGTGGCGAACACAGGTGGTGAGCATCATGACCGAGCAAGTTGTCATGATCGCATGGCTTCTATTGAAGTCGGAGAGCTCACTAAGCAGGAGGATCTTTTGATGATCGTGCGGGGTTGACCGGTCTGGTCGCGCGATCAAGGGTGGTGACTCTATCTCATAGGGAGGTGACTGGATCAGGTCGCCCGCCTATAAATAGGAGTCACTGTAGCAGCAAAATCATCGCACCAAGTGGAAGCAGAACTCGCGGCTAGTTCTTGCGGTCTCATTTCTTGTGACTGGTCGGTCTTGCTGATTGAACTTCTTTTGTGCAGCTTCTGCGGATTAGGCGGGCAGCAGTGGCCATCTCCTTTTCTGAAGGTGTTCGGGTGGTCTCGCGGCTTGCAGTGCGGGTTGCTGGAGTTCGGGAGAATCAATGGCAGATCGCGGGGTTCTCAGTTGGTGTTGTTCAAGGAAGGCAGTTCGGGCGGTCTCGTTTCCTAGTCGCGCGAACTCGCAGGTCGGGCGGTCAGGCGATCTCAGGATTTCACACCGCTGGATACCTTTCGGCTATTTTTTTCTCTCCTGTTTTTGTGTGTTGGCGAAATCATGTCTCGCCATGTATACATCGCCATGTAATGAAGTTTTCTGCTAGCATCAATAAAGATCATAGTTGTTTTTCATGTGCTTCTGGTTGTTGGCTTGAATTTTGAGTTATACAATTCCTGCTCATTCCTAGATCTACGGAAAATTTCACATGGTATCAGAGCGAGGTTGGAGTGGATAGAGCAGTGTTTAACTCAAAGTTGCCATCGCCTTTGTGAAGAAGGAACCAGTGGTAGAGCCATGGAAGCAAGGGGTCTTGGAATTGAGATGCTCAACTCGACCAACTTTAAGAAGTGGAGGTCTTGTATGCAGAGTTATCTTCTGGGTGAGGACCTCTGGGAGGTTGTTGGAGGCGAGAGCACGAAGGAAGTTATCCTGATTGGGGATAACGGTCATGAGGTGAGGAACTGGAGGCGGATTAATGCCAAAGCAGAGTTTTTCCTGAAAAGGGCAATATCACCTGATTTGTTTGATCACATCTTGGGGTGTGGATCAGCTGCTGAAATCTGGAGAGCCCTGGATCAGCTATTTAATAAGAAGAATGTGGCAAGACTTCAATTCCTGGAGAATGAGCTGGCCAGATGGGCTCAAGGTGATCTTTCTATCTCTACGTTCTTCTTGAAGATGAAGAACCTGTGCGCTAAGATTTCAACACTGGATCCTAATGAGCCAATTTTTGAGGCGAAGCTGAAGAGGCGCATCATCCGTGGCTTGTGGAAGGAGTATGTAGCCTTTGTGACGTCGGTGCAGGGTTAGGCAAACCAGCCGTCTCTGCTGGAGCTGGAAAATCTGCTTGCGTCGCAGGAGAGTCTGGCAAGGCAGATGGCGGCGGTGTCAGTGTCTGGGGGAGAAGGCGAGGTTCTCTTCACCGGGAAGAAGAAGAAGTGGGATAAGAAGAAGAAGACCGCTGGAGGAGGCAATGGGCCTTCAACTTCTGGACAGCAGGAGAGGGGCTATGCTCCTAAGGCTGAAGGGAAGAAGAAGGGAGAAGGTCCCAAGTGTTTTAGGTGCGGGAAGCTTGGTCACATCAGGAAGGATTTTCGGGTGAATCTTCAGCCAGGGCATGCTGCTGCAGGGAAGGAGGAAGCTGAGGCCGGGCAGATTGATGGAGGATAGGGAGGAGCCTTCTCGGCTTTTGTTGGTGCTGCAGCTCCTATCAACAATCAGGAGGACTGGATCGTGGACTCGGGGTATGGTCATCACCTCACCGGGGATGAGTCGAAGCTTACTTCAGCGCAGCCTTACTCAGGTAACGATGCCATCATAACTGCTAATAACACTGTGCATAGTTTCGAGAAGGTGGGGGTTGTTTCCTTGGGCAGTGATAAAGGGCCACTAACCTTGAAGAGTGTCTATCATGTCCCGGAATGAGAAAAAACCTCTTCTCCGTGACCAACATTGTAGACGCTGGGTATCACGTTCTATTTGGCCCAACGAAAGTGAGGTTTCCTTGAAACATTGAAGCGGTGAAAGCCGAGGTCATTCATGTGGGGAGAAGGGCAAAAGACTTGTTCGTTTTATCGGCAAGTTCTTATGTCGACAAGATGAGGACGAATGATAGTGCCGTCATATGGCACGAGAGGTTGGGGCATGTAGGAATGGATAATCTGAAGGCTATGGCGGTGAAAGATCTTGTCAAGGGCCTGCCTAGTCTATCCTCCTACGGAGATGGTCACGTTTGCGTGGGATGTCAATTCGGTAAGTCTCATCGACTGCCGTTTGATAAGTCGCAGAAAAGGAGTAGTGTGCCGTTGGAGTGCATCCACGGTGACTTGATGGGACCAACTGCTACCCCAAGCCTCAGAGGCAGCAGGTATATTGATAATGCTAAATCTAGTTAGTTTAATTAGGTTATTTTTAGGATATTTACTCTTACTTTTTGCTTATTGTTACTTACCTAAATGCAATTTTGGTTCATTTTCCTATTTTTAGTGCTAACTTAAGTTTTCTGAATTTTCAGGTCAAAAATGCAAAATTTCCTAAGTCACGCCCTCAGTCACGGGCGTGACCTAGGGCGTGTAAGTTGCTGTTTCCAGTTAAGCTGCTGCCAACATAATTCAGAAGATCTGGTCAGACACGCCCAAAGTACACGGCCGTGACACACAAGTCACGCCCGTGACACGCAAGCCACGCCCGTGACCAGCCCGTGAACAGCTCAGATTCGACCAGCTGACCACCGAATTGGTCACGCCACTGTTACACGGGCGTGCTTCCAGTCACGCCCGTGACTGCCACGTCAGCCAGCCGCCAGCGCCCATGATCGCCGCCAGCGCCCATGACCCGAGCTAACCACCGAAATGGTCACGCCCTCAGTCACGGGCGTGACCTAGGGCGTGACCCATCAAATCGCGTCAGAATCGTGCGCCGAACCTGATACAAGCCGCAGAATTGATTAAACAATATCACGCCCTTAGTCACGGGCGTGACTGAGGGCGTGACCGAGGCAGAAAAAATTCTATAAATTGAAATGACCTCCAAGCTTTCCTCATTCAGTTTTTGGAGAGAGAACTAGTGCTACTACTCTATTTTCAGTGTTTTCCATGTCATTTTATTCTCTTTCTCTCTCTCTCTCTTATTTCAATGCATTTCCTTTTCTAGTTTTCATATGAATGTTGTAATGCCTTTGTAATTTCCTTTTATAGTAGCCTTTCCATGCAATTGTAATCTCAGTTGAACTTTTATTTAATAAAAATGGTATGCTTTTGTTCTCTTAAAATCTTCATCATTTCTCTCTCCTACCCCTCCACCATGAGTAACTAAATCCTCATAGTACTCGATCTTGATGATCTGAGGATGAGTTGATCAAGTTATGATCCTTTAGTCTTCTTTCACTTTCTAAAGTGTTGGGCCTTAGATTTACTCTTAATTAAAATTGAGTGGAGCTATATTATCGATATATAATCCCCACCTTTGCTTTCATTCTTGGCTAGCCGAGAGGCCGATAGTCTGAAGTGAGCACTTAAGAGTAAAGAGAGTTACACACATTTCTCGAGAGAGAATGACGTAAATCTCCTGGATTGGAGTAAAACCCAATAGCGGGGTTCACCACTTAAAGCGAGTTCTAGGTATTCGAATACGGGACGAGAGTTCGGTCGGATTTTCCTAAACTCAGTTGGGCATATCTTCGAGAGAAGCATGTTCAAACTATAGGAACCCCCACGGTCAAGCTGCCCTTACTTTATTAAGTTTTAAGTTTGCTTTTGAATTTTGATCAACTTAGGCCGAAGTAAGTCAAGATCAAGTGCTATTTCTTAATCATCGTTTAGCCGTACTTATATCCAACTTTTATTTTAACCTAGCGGACAAAACCATCCAAAAAATTATTAAGATAAAATAATAGTAATTCGTTTGAGTATAAGTAATCAACGGTTCTCGGATTTTAATACGACACTTGCGTTCCTATACTACAGTTCGATAGGTATACTTGCCTTCTCGGATTGCTAGTTCGGATTTTATTTCGTGCAAGCGGAATTTTAATCAACAAGTTTTTGGCGCCGTTGCCGGGGACTCGCATTTTGTTGATATTTTGAAAGAACGAATCTATTACTTTTATCACTTTTTTTTTTCTCCTCTTTCTTGAAAAAACAAAATTAATTCAAAAAAAAAGAGAGAGACCTTTTTCGAATTTCTCAATCTTATTTTCCCTTCTCTCTTTCTAGCTTATGACCCGAGCGAATCCGTCAGAACTTGTAGACTTGGACCAAGAACTTGAGCGTACTCTTCGGAGAAAATCGCAAGTTCAAGATCCTACATTCCAAGAACTGGCTGAGGATTCGGAGTCGGTTGTTAATATGGGCGAACCTAACCAAAATGAAGTCCCCAACATGGTTGCGGCCCCTGAATGGACTATGTCCCATTATGCAAGGCCTAACCTGGAAGGGACGGAAACTAGTATAGTCCGCCCTGCCATAAATAATAATAATTTCGAACTAAAGCCAAGCATAATTCACATGGTGCAGCAATACGTGCAGTTCGACGGATTACAAGATGAAGATCCGAATGCACATATTGCTAGCTTCCTTGAAATCAGTGACACCTTCAAAATAAATGGTGTTACGGATGATGCAATTAGGCTAAGACTCTTCCCATTTTCTTTAAGAACAAAGGCTAAGCAGTGGTTGTCAACTCTACCTAGAGGTTCTATCACCACTTGGGCCCAGTTAACTGAAAAATTTCTAACTAAGTATTTTCCACCTGCGAAAACTGCTAAGCTTAGAAATGATATTTCTTCTTTTTGCCAAATAGATTCTGAAACGCTTTATGATACCTGGGAAAGGTATAAAGAATTCTTAAGACGCTGCCCTCATCACGCTCTGCCTGTATGGTTACAAGTGCAGACATTTTATAACGGGCTAAATCAACATACTAAGCAAATGATAGACGCCGCTTCCGGTGGTACCTTAAATAACAAAACCCCGGAAGCCGCTCTTGAACTATTTGAGGATATGGCCATGAACACCTATCAGTGGAATGTGCCAAGATCCCGCCCAAACAAACCTGCAGGTATGTACGAAGTGGATAACGTCTCCCAGCTGGCACTACAAGTGGAAATGCTTAGCAAAAAGATATCCGAAATGAATGCTCCTTCCGCACCTCAGGTTTGGGAATTCGCAAAAGCCACCTCCGAACAAGCTGATTTCGTAGGCAATAGAAATGCTTATAATAATTATTCTGCTTCTAATTTTCATGCACCTGGTTTTCAGTTACCGAATAATTATAATCCTGCGCTGCGTAATCACCCGAACTTTTCTTGGAGTAATCCTGCAAACACAACTCGCCCGCCTCTACAAAATGAATTTACACCACCTCCACCCCTTGTTAACTTTCAAAAACCTCCATCTTTGGAGGAGATGTTTTCAAAATATATAAGTACGAACGAAGCAACCGTCCGGAACTTAGCCGGATCCGTTAAAAATCTAGAAAACCAAATCGGGCAGCTCGCCAAAATAATATCCGAGCGACCGCTCGGGACTCTTCCCGCTAACACCGAGCCCAACCCGAAAGAGCAAGCGAAAGCTGTAACTCTTCGGAGTGGAAAGCAAGTATCCGGTCCGGTTAGCGAAGAGCCCGAGGCAAGATCCGCCCCTATTTTAAAAACACCACTCACTCAAACAGATTTTATCACTCCACCTCATATTTTCAAAAACAACCCCGCCCCGCCTTATCCATCTCAACTCAACAAGGAAAAATTAGATGATCAATATCATCGCTTCCTGGAAATGTTTAAGCAAATACACATCAATTTGCCCTTCCATGAAGCGATATCACAAATGCCCAAGTACGCTAAGTACCTGAAGGATCTTCTAACTAATAAGAAAAAGCTAGAAAATCTATCGCACGTAACTTTAAATGCTGAGTGTTCCGCCGTCCTAACAAATAAATTACCGAAAAAGGCTAACGATCCAGGTAGTTTTTCTATCCCGTGCCTCTTTGGTGATCTATTTGTAAAGAACGCGTTGGCCGACTTAGGAGCAAGCATCAACTTAATGCCATTCTCCTTGTTTAAAAAGTTAGGAGTGGGCACCCTTAGCCCCACACGTATGAGTATACAACTAGCAGATAGGACGATAAAATATCCGCTGGGAATTGTGGAGGACGTGCTCGTAAAAGTAGACAAATTCATCTTCCCGGTGGATTTTGTCATTTTGGACATTGAAGAGGATGTCGAGGTTCCCCTAATCCTTGGCCGCCCCTTCCTTGCCACCTCCCGTGCTATCATTGATGTGAGTAATGGTAAGCTATTCCTCCGAGTTGGAGATGATGAAGTAACCTTCTCCATAACACCCTCTATGAAAAATACCCTAGAAAATGACGATTCGTGTTTTTTCTTAGATGTGTTAAGTGAAGACCCTTCTTTTTGTATTTCTGAAACTGGTTCTTCTTCTTTTTGTTCATCTTCAAACACCTCCACTGAAATATTACAAGAAATGAAAATGGCCATTGCTCCCGCCCCCTCAAATTTTCAAATTAAATCAAAAATTTTTGAAGAAATTACTTTTGAAAAAGAAAAGTCTTTCAAATCTTCATACGAAGAACCTCCCACTTTAGAACTTAAAGAACTACCCAAGCATTTAAAATATGAATTTTTAGAAAAAGACTCTAAGTTACCAGTAATAGTGTCGGCCTATTTAAGTGGATCTGAAAATGCCAAATTGCTAAAAGTTTTACAAAAACACCGCCAAGCAATTGCTTGGCAGATTTCTGATATTAAGGGCATAAGTCCATCTTTCTGCATGCACAAAATTCTAATGGAAGATAATTCACAAAATTCTATCCAACCTCAACGCCGATTAAACCCAAACATGAAAGAAGTAGTAAAGGGTGAGGTCGTGAAATTATTAGACGCAGGAATTATCTATCCAATTTCAGATAGCAAATGGGTAAGTCCCGTTCAAGTAGTTCCTAAAAAAGGAGGTATCACGGTAGTGTTAAATGATAATAATGACTTAATCCCAACACGGACGGTGACTGGGTGGCGTATGTGTATTGATTATCGCAAATTGAACGACGCCACCCGCAAGGACCATTTCCCCTTGCCATTCATCGATCAAATCTTAGAACGATTATCCGGCCATAGCTTTTATTGTTTTCTCGATGGTCTCTCGGGCTACTTCCAAATTCCCATCTCGCCCGAGGACCAGGAGAAAACGACGTTTACTTGTCCTTTCGGCACCTTCGCCTATCGAAGAATGCCGTTTGGCTTATGTAATGCGCCGGCAACATTTCAACGGTGTATGTTGGCCATTTTCGACAAGTACGTAGAAAGTATTATGGAGGTATTTATGGACGACTTTTCCGTGTTTGGTGATTCCTTCGATTTTTGTTTAGAAAATTTAGAAAAAGTGTTAGAACGGTGTGAGGAGACCAATCTCGCCCTGAACTGGGAAAAATGTCATTTCATGGTACGGGAGGGATTGGTTTTAGGTCATAAGATATCAGCAAGAGGAATTGAGGTCGATGAAGCAAAAATAGAAGTGATCGAAAAACTGCCACCGCCAACCAACGTTAAGGCCATAAGAAGCTTTCTAGGACATGCCGGTTTTTACCGGCGGTTTATAAAAGATTTTTCGAAAATTACCAAACCACTCACTCATCTTTTAGAAAAAGACACTCCATTTATTTTTGATGATACATGCTTATCTGCTTTTCAATTAATCAAAAATAAGCTAATAAATGCGCCAATTATGATAGCTCCAATCTGGGACCTTCCATTCGAAATCATGTGCGATGCAAGTAGCTTTGCGGTGGGAGCCGTCTTAGGTCAACGTATATCTAAAAACTTCCACCCTATTTTCTACGCAAGTAAAACACTTACATCCGCGCAAGCGAACTATACCACAACGGAGAAAGAATTATTAGCAGTTATTTTTGCATTCGACAAATTTCGACCTTATATTACACTTTCAAAAATTATTGTTTTTATGGACCACTCGGCCCTCAAATATTTACTTTCTAAACCAGATGCCAAACCACGCTTACTTCGCTGGGTCTTACTCCTCCAGGAGTTCGACTTGGAAATCCGAGATAAAAAGGGGGCTGAGAATTTGGCCGCGGACCATCTTTCACTATTAGATAACCCATTTATTGAAGATTTAAATGAACAAACTTTTAATGATTATTTTCCCGACGAGAAGTTATTATCAATCAACACTACTCCTTCTCCTTGGTTTGCAAACTTCGCCAACTACTTAGTAGCTCGAGTCCTCCCAAAAGAATTTTCCTATCAGCAAAAGAAGAAATTCTTCTCTGACCTGAAGAATTATTTTTGGGAGGACCCGTATCTGTTTCGAGTTTGTGCAGACCAAGTAATAAGGAGATGTGTTTCTTTCGAAGAAGGACAAAATATTTTCAAACACTTACACGAAGGACCGACTGGTGGGCACTATCAAGCCAATCGGACCGCTCACAAAGTACTTAGTGCAGGCTTTTATTGGCCTAGCCTTTTTAAAGATGCCCAATCGTTTGTGAGACGGTGCGATAGCTGCCAACGGACCGGAAATATCTCAAATAAAAATGAAATGTTGCAAAATTATTTCCTCGAGTGCGAAGTTTTCGACCTTTGGGGAATAGATTTTGTAGGTCCTCTTCCTTCTAGCCATGGTAATAAATACATTTTAGTTGCGGTAGACTACGTGTCTCGATGGGCAGAGGCCCAAGCTCTTCCTACTAATGACTCCCGAGTCGTTATTATTTTCTTAAAAAAATTATTTTCTCGATTCGGTACTCCTAGGGCCATCGTTAGTGACAGGGGTTCGCACTTTTGTAACGCACAATTTGCAAAAACACTTTTAAAATATGGCGTTACACATAAGCTTTCAACTGCTTACCACCCCCAAACTAACGGCCAGGTCGAGGTAGTGAATAGAGAAATCAAACGTATTTTAGAAAAAACTGTTTCCACCTCACGTAAAGACTGGTCACATAAATTAGACGATGCTCTTTGGGCTTACCGAACAGCGTACAAGACCGCCATCGGTTGTACACCGTATCGGTTAGTATATGGGAAATCGTGCCATTTACCGGTCAAATTAGAACATCGTGCTTTCTGGGCCCTTAAATTTTTAAATTTTGATCCCCACTCCACCGCCGATCTTCGAAAATTCCAACTCAACGAACTCGATGAGTGGCGCTCCAATGCGTATGAAAATAATAAATTATTTAAGGCTCCCGAAAACATTTAAACCAGGAGACCAAGTATTACTTTATAATTCTCGTCTACGTTTATTTCCTGGAAAATTAAAATCTAGATGGTCAGGTCCTTTTAATGTAAAGGAAGTTTATCCGTATGGAACTGTTTTGATATCACACCCAGATAAGGGTGATTTCAAGGTTAATGGGCATCGTCTAAAACTTTATTTTTCTGGTGACAATGTTGACATGGACAATGAAAAACTTCTTTTGTCTGGACTGTAATAATTTGGATTAACTTTTGAACTATATTCTTTTAGTCGAGCTCAAACGACATTAAACAGAGGGCGCTCTTGGGAGGCAACCCAAGGTTTTTAAAATTGTTGTTTTAAATTTTTTGGCCCTGGATGGCTCTGATACTCTCAACTTCGGCGATCGCCTGTTTCAACATTGCTGGTTTCAAGAAAAATTCAAGATGATATTTCATGAAGATTCAAAGCGCCAGCAAGGGGGAGCGGCATCACACACCCGTTCAAGCCCATAAATCCAGGGAAGTGCCTGTTTCAGTTTTTCAGTTTTAATTACCCCTTCCTTCACTCTCCTTTTCCATTGAGGACAATGTCTATCGTAAGCTTGGGGGAGAATGTCTTCTTTTCTTTTAGTAGTCTAAATTAGATTTTGGTAAAATCAATAGTACCCCTTGCTTTATGTTTTGTTTTTCCCAAAATATCTTATATAGCCTTAGTTAATTTCAAAATTTCTAATCCTACTTTTAATTATGTTTCACAAGTAAATTGTTGACTCATGTAGTGTTCTAATTCTAGGTAGCATGTTAATCCGAAAAGTTTTTTCTAAAATCTTGTACTTTCCTTATCGTTTTCTCTTTTATCTTCTTTACTTTCGTAAAAATTCTTCATCCACTATTTTCTCTTCATTTTTAGATATATTTTGCAAGGTTAACTTTTGATTTGTGTAGTAAATGTGAATAATCCTAGACGCTTATTATTCTTATTTTCAGGATAAGTTCATTAGTCTTTATTTAATATCTAGGGCTTACTTTTTGAAATCCTTCAAAACTTATGCTTTATCTAAATTTAGAGAGCAATGAAAATGATTTAGGCCATTTTTTGTTTTAAGTTTGAGCCTTCATGCCAACCCTTAAAAAGAAACCCTTTGTTAGCATCTTTTGAGCCTTTTCCCATGTTTTATTGTCACCTCCACTTATCAAATTTTTCACCAAAGCCAAAATTTCCAAACCTATTTGAATCACACTAACACTTTGAGTTTTATTTAAATTTCTAAAAGAGTGTGATTGGTTTATTGCATGGAGAGCTTCAAAGAAAAGAATTTGCTCAAAAAGGAGATATTTTAAGCATATTTGTATTAGTTATCTTTGCCAAAATTTCAAAAAAAAAAAATGGCTATGAAAGAGAAAGAAAGAAAATATGCTATATGCTTATAATGAAGGATTGCCTCTTATCATTCATATCGGAAATTTTATAAAACTCATGTTTATGGTTTAGTGTGATTATAGCAATCACTTTTATCTTCGATTCCCATTCCAATTCATATGCCTAAACCAAACATTTCGGTCCTAATAAAGTCCTCTTGATTCATGCTCCTAAATTTGCTTTAGCTAAGTAAAGAAGAAAAGTAGAATAGTTAAGTCTTGGGTATGAATTTAGATTCTTGTTCTTAGAATGATATAGTTATAATTTGTCTCTTAGGGTTTAGTAACAATTCAATGCACTATCTCACTTGTTACTTTGCTCAATTTTATTATAAAAACTTTTTAGTTAAAAATTTTGGATGATTAATTTTTGTTAGTAAAGGGTATAAAAATTAAGCTTAAATAAAGTACTTATTTTAGGTTTCCTTTTCACTATTCTCCCTACTTGGAATTTCGCAAGGTACTCGTGTTTAGCATAATTAAATCTTTTTGATTAGTCATTTTATTTTATTAGCTAAAGCATATTTCTTTGCTTGGGGACAAGCAAAGTGTAAGCTTGGGGGAATTTGATAATGCTAAATCTAGTTAGTTTAATTAGGTTATTTTTAGGATATTTACTCTTACTTTTTGCTTATTGTTGCTTACCTAAATGCAATTTTGGTTCATTTTCCTATTTTTAGTGCTAACTTAAGTTTTCTGAATTTTCAGGTCAAAAATGCAAAATTTCCTAAGTCACGCCCTCAGTCACGGGCGTGACCTAGGGCGTGTAAGTTGCTGTTTCCAGTTAAGCTGCTGCCAACATAATTCAGAAGATCTGGTCAGACACGCCCAAAGTACACGGCCGTGACACACAAGTCACGCCCGTGACACGCAAGCCACGCCCGTGACCAGCCCGTGAACAGCTCAGATTCGACCAGCTGACCACCGAATTGGTCACGCCACTGTTACACTGGCGTGCTTCCAGTCACGCCCGTGACTGCCACGTCAGCCAGCCGCCAGCGCCCATGATCGCCGCCAGCGCCCATGACCCGAGCTAACCACCGAAATGGTCACGCCCTCAGTCACGGGCGTGACCTAGGGCGTGACCCATCAAATCGCGTCAGAATCGTGCGCCGAACCTGATACAAGCCGCAGAATTGATTAAACAATATCACGCCCTTAGTCACGGGCGTGACTGAGGGCGTGACCGAGGCAGAAAAAATTCTATAAATTGAAATGACCTCCAAGCTTTCCTCATTCAGTTTTTGGAGAGAGAACTAGTGCTACTACTCTATTTTCAGTGTTTTCCATGTCATTTTATTCTCTTTCTCTCTCTCTCTCTTATTTCAATGCATTTCCTTTTCTAGTTTTCATATGAATGTTGTAATGCCTTTGTAATTTCCTTTTATAGTAGCCTTTCCATGCAATTGTAATCTCAGTTGAACTTTTATTTAATAAAAATGGTATGCTTTTGTTCTCTTAAAATCTTCATCATTTCTCTCTCCTACCCCTCCACCATGAGTAACTAAATCCTCATAGTACTCGATCTTGATGATCTGAGGATGAGTTGATCAAGTTATGATCCTTTAGTCTTCTTTCACTTTCTAAAGTGTTGGGCCTTAGATTTACTCTTAATTAAAATTGAGTGGAGCTATATTATCGATATATAATCCCCACCTTTGCTTTCATTCTTGGCTAGCCGAGAGGCCGATAGTCTGAAGTGAGCACTTAAGAGTAAAGAGAGTTACACACATTTCTCGAGAGAGAATGACGTAAATCTCCTGGATTGGAGTAAAACCCAATAGCGGGGTTCACCACTTAAAGCGAGTTCTAGGTATTCGAATACGGGACGAGAGTTCGGTCGGATTTTCCTAAACTCAGTTGGGCATATCTTCGAGAGAAGCATGTTCAAACTATAGGAACCCCCACGGTCAAGCTGCCCTTACTTTATTAAGTTTTAAGTTTGCTTTTGAATTTTGATCAACTTAGGCCGAAGTAAGTCAAGATCAAGTGCTATTTCTTAATCATCGTTTAGCCGTACTTATATCCAACTTTTATTTTAACCTAGCGGACAAAACCATCCAAAAAATTATTAAGATAAAATAATAGTAATTCGTTTGAGTATAAGTAATCAACGGTTCTCGGATTTTAATACGACACTTGCGTTCCTATACTACAGTTCGATAGGTATACTTGCCTTCTCGGATTGCTAGTTCGGATTTTATTTCGTGCAAGCGGAATTTTAATCAACATATATGCTGGTGTTGATCGATGATCACACCAGATTTGTCTGCGTTTATTTCCTGAAGGAGAAAGCGGAGGTGTTTGCCACGTTTGTGGAGTTCATGGAGCTCGTGGAGGGTCGGCTAGGTCTGCGGGTTAAGAAGCTGAGAACTGACAACAGAGGGGAGTTCACCTCTGGTGAGTTCTCTAGTTTTTGCAGGAAGGCGGGCATCCGGAGGGAGCTTACTTGTGCACATACTCCACAACAAAACGGAATTGCAGAGCGGAAGATCCGTCATCTGACGGAGACCTGCAAGTGTTGGCAGCATTCCAAGAGTATCCCAAAGTCCTTCTGGGCGGAGGGAATGTCTTGTGCTGCCTACGTCATCAACAGGATGCCTCTCAGTCCCATCAATATGTTGACCCCGCATGAGATGATGTTCAAAGAAAAGCTAAGTATGCCACACCTTCGGGTGTTTGGTTCCACCTGTTATGTGCACGTTCCAGATGCGCTTCGGACAAAGCTAGATGCGAAAGCAAGGAAGCTGGTCTTCGTGGGATATGATGATCGGAAGAAGGTTGGAAGTGCATGGACCTGGAGACGCGGAGATTTGTTGTATCTCGCGACCTCGTGTTCGACGAGGTGACGTCTTACAAGGGAAGTTCTGGTATTGAGATACCAGAAAGCAGGTTGGAGGAGCCGGAGAAAGCTGTGGAAAATCTTTAGGTGGAGCTACCCATATCACCAGGTGGTCCATCTACTTCTAGTTCTGAGACGGAGGATTCTGGATCAGGAAGCAGGGGGAGCAATGCTCCTAGTACGTCTGGAAGGGGAGCTAGGGAAGAAGCAGCTGAGGATGTTGTGAGTCAGGGGAAGGAGCTGAGGAGATCAAAGCGAACGATCATTGCCCCTGATCGCTACACAGGAGGAAACATGGTGAGCTTTGTCTCATGTTTCTTTGCTGGTCCCTTGGATGAGCGGGAACCAGTGAGCTTCGAAAAGGCCAAAGGCATGGAACAGTGGGATTCAGCTATGCAGGAAGAGATGAGTGCTCTTGAGAAGAATGAGACTTGGTCTCTGGTGCCCAGGCCCAAGGGTATCACCCCTGTGACATGCAAGTGGGTGTATAAGCTCAAGAAGAAGGCTGATGGCAGTATCGAGCGATACAAGGCTCGCCTTGTGGATCGGGGATTCTCGCAGCAATATGGTGAGGACGATGAAAAGTGATGAGTAATTTATTTACTCATCTTTTAGTTCAGGTTTATTATGTTTTTAATACAAAATTATGTTATTTATAGGAATTTTATCATATAAATCCTTCCATTGTTTATTTCATAAGCTAACATAATTGTGTTTTCAGGTTTTCTGGGCTGTTTCGAGCAAAAAGTTAAATTACACGCCCTAGGTCACGGGCGTGACCTCTGGGCGTGTAACCTACGAATTGTTCCAAACCTATTTCCGCGACTCGGGAGTCGTTCCGTGAAGAAATCGCCTAGTACATGCCCCAGGTCACGGGCGTGACCAAGGGCGTGACCCAATGTCACAGCCGCGACCCGCTGAGACGAAGCAGAACCGCTGAGACCGCTGAGATCAAGCCTTACACGCCCAGGTCACGGGCGTGACCAGGGGGCGTGACATCCAAGTCACGGCCACACGCACCCAGAGCCAGCTGCCACGTCAATTAAAATTACACGCCCCCTGTCACGGGCGTGACATTTGAGGCGTGACATCAAGTCACGGGCGTGACTCGTGTCGCGCCAATTTCCCGCCGAACCTTCCCGCCAGCAGCAGTTTTAAGGATTACACACCCCAGGTCACGGGCGTGACCTAGGGCGTGACACGTCCGTAACACCTGCATTGAAGCCAGAACGCGCCCTCTCCGTTAGCACCGATCACGCCCCTTACACGCCCATTGGTCACGGGCGTGACCAAGGGCGTGTAACACCAAAATTTCAGCTATTTAAGGGGACCTTCTCCAGATGTTCAAGGACGAAGTTTTGGAGTTCTAGCCTATTTTCTTGCTCTAGTTTAATCTTTTATGTCCTTTTCTTCTTGCACTTTTATTTTCCAAAGCTTGTAACTCTAAATTTTCTAGTTGTAATCTCCTTTGCTAAGTAATAAAATAGTTCTTTTTCCCTTACTTTTCCTCAATTTTCATTATGTACTTCTTTCATTTTATTATTTCCTCCATCTCTATGAGTAGCTAAATTCTATTAGTACTCGGCCGAGATGATCCAAGGGAAATATAATTCTTGATCGAAATTCTAGCTTCTCTTTCTCTTCCTTAGAATACTTCAGATTTATTCTTGAACTCTTTTTGGATTGAGATTATATTATCGATATATAATTCTCATCTTTGTTTTCGCAATTTAATAACCAAGAGGTTTTGATTTCGAATCGATCATTTCAAAAATAAAGAGAGTTGAATGCACTTCTCAAGCGAGGATGACATAATTTTCCCGGATTGGAGTCAAATCCAATAGAGGGGTTCACTACGATAAGGCGAGTTTTAGATTTTGATTCTAGAACGAAAGTTCGTTTGATCAACTAAACTCAGTTGAGCGTATCCTCGAGAGAGGTGCGATCATAAATCGGGAACCTCCACGGTCAAGTATTATCTTAAGATATTTAGAAGTTGTTCTTTTTACATTTTATTTTCCCAAGGTGATTCAAGGTTGAGTACTAACCTTCAACTCATCGTTTTAAATTAGCTATTTCCCTTTCTCGCAACCAACCAACCACAAGTTTTATTCGATAAAATAATAGAGATTTTCCAAAGTAAGAGTACTCAACCGCCCCGAGTCTAATACGACCTTGTTTAAATAACCTATACTATATTCGATAGGGTACACTTGCCGTTATCGTTTGCAAGCATAGTTTTGCGCATCAAGTTTTTGGCGCAGTTGCCGCGGATTTCGGTTGATATTTCGAAAAGCGAAATATCTATTAATTTTATCTTTTATTTTCGTATTTCTATTAAGGTGTAACTAAATTCCTGGAAAGGATGCTTTGGGCTTGAATTCCCATCACAGCCTCTAGTACCTTGCAAGCCCTTCACCGGGTAGATCTTGGGAAGTCCAGGACTAATTTTAATTCACCTAATTAAAATAAAAAAATAATCTTCATAAAAAAATATTTATATAAGAAATTATTAAAAAAAATAATAATAATAATATATAATAATAATATTTATCTAAAAGTCATTTGATTTTCTTTATCTATTTCACATCTTTTCCTCTTTTATTTTTGGTTTATGACCCGAGGAGACTCTTCAGTCAATCTTGAATTCTGTTTTGATCCGGAAATCGAGCGCACCTTGCGGCGTCGTCTCCGATTTAGTGATCTACCAATAATTCAAGAAGAGTCAATCGGAGAAACTAACGAAGGCTTAATGGATAACCCCGACCATAATGAGGCCCCGCTACGGACTATGTCCTATTATGCGAGGCCAAATTTGGAGGGAACACAATCTAGCATTATTCGCCCGGCGGTGGCGAATAATAAATTTGAAATTAAAACGAGTATCATTCAGATGGTACAGCAAACAGTCATCTTTGACGGCTTACCAGATGAAGATCCAAATTTACATTTATTGAATTTTTTGGAAATTTGCGATACGTTCAAAATCAATGGCGTAACCGATGACGCCATTCGTTTGCATTTATTTCCATTCTCTTTGCGGACTAAGGCTAAGCAGTGGTTGGGATCTCTTCCTAAAGGTTCCATCACTATGTGGGCCGAGATGACGGAGAAATTTTTAACTAAATATTTTCCTCCGGCGAAGTCCGCTAAATTACGTACGGACATTCTCTCATTTACGCAAATAGACTCAGAGTCTCTCTATGACACATGGGAGCGCTTCAAGGAATTATTGCGGAGATATCCTCACCATGCCCTTCCTTTATGGCAACAAGTTCAAACGTTCTACAATGGTTTGAATCTCCAAACGAGGTAAATGATTGATGCGGCAGCTGGGGGAACTCTAAATAACAAAACCCCAGATGCCGCTCAAGAGCTTTTTGAGGAGATGGCCATGAATGCTTATCAGTGGAATGCGCCACGGTCACGTCCTAACAAACCGATCGGACTCTTTGAAGTCGAGGGCACCCCGAATTTAGCATATCAAGTAGAATGGCTCACTAAGCAAATGGCGGAGATGTCTGCTTCCTCCGCCACTAACGGGGCTAATAACTATAATAATAATAATTATTATAATTATAATTATAATTATAATTTTAATCAAGAGCAAGTCGATTATATGGGGAACTCATATCGTCCTCCTTATAACCCAAATAATAATCTTCCTAATAGTTATAATCCGGGTTTAAGGAACCACCCGAATTTTTCATGGAGCAACCCCAATAATGCTCAACGCCACCCACAAGCGAATCCTCCCAGATTCGCTCCATCACAACCACCAAAGGCCCCTTCACTTGAAGAGATCTTCACCAAATACGTCGCCTCTACTGATGCCAATATCCGGATCCTTTTCGGATCTATTAAAAGTCTAGAAAATCAGATTGGATAACTTGCCAAGATGTTCTCCGAACGCCAGCAGGGAGCTCTACCGGGCAATACTGAGCCCAATCTACGGGAGAGCGCCAACGCTATAACCCTCCGCAGCGGAAAGGAGGTAAAAAGTTCAAATTTGGCCGAGCCTGAGGTAAACGTTTTAACTCCAACTCCGCATTTAAATTCTTCTGATTTAGCTTCGCGCATTGTTCAAACGCCTTCTATTCCGTATCCTTCTAAATTACAAAATGTGCGCAACGAGGAGCAGTATAAAAAATTTATAAATATTTTAAAACAAATACAAATCAACGTACAATTTTGCGAGGCACTCTCTCAAATGCCTAAATATGCAAAATATCTCAAGGATTTATTATCAAATAAAAAGAAACTTGAAGATATTTCGCGTGTTTCTCTCAATGCAGAATGTTCGGCGATAGTTCTAAATAAAAGGCCGCAAAAATTAAACGATCCGGGACGGTTTTCCATCCCGTGCTTGTTCGGTAATTTCTTAATAAAACACGTCTTGGCAGATTTGGGCGCTAGCATAAATTTGATGCCATTTTCTTTATTTAAAAAGCTTGGTTTGGGCACTCCAAGCCCAACCAATATAAGCATCCAACTAGCGGATAAATCAATTAAATACCCTATAGGGGTCATTGAGGATGTGCTTGTCAAGGTTGACAAATTTATCTTCCCGGTAGATTTTGTCATCCTAGACATTGAGGAAGACGCTGAAGTCCCCATTATTCTCGGACGTCCTTTCCTCTCCACCTCTCAGGCAATTATTGATGTTAGTAATGGCAAACTTCTCCTACGAGTTGGGGATGAAGAAGTAACTTTTATTATTAACAACTCTATGAGAAATTCTTTTGCTAATGACGACTCTTGCTTTACTTTAGAATCAAATTTTGAAGAGGAAATAACGTCATTTTCTGAATTAATTTCTCCGTTATTTGAAAATCCGGAAATTGAAAATTTATTTTGTCTAAAAGAAATAACTCGGCCGCTCAAATTTGAAGAAGTAAAATTAAATATTTCTAAAATAAAAACATCTTATGAGGTGCCACCGAGTTTGAAATTAAAACAATTGCCGGAACATTTAAAATATATATTTTTAGAAAAAGATTCAAAATTGCCTGTGATTATATCCTCCGCGCTTAACGATTCAGAAATTTCCGAATTAACTAGAATATTAAATAATCACCGCCATGCAATTGCATGACAAATTTCTGACATCAAGGGGATTAACCCCTCATTTTGCACGCACAAAATTAATTTAGAAAATAATTCTCGCAGTACTATTTAGCCTCAACGACGGCTTAATCCAAATATGAAGGACGTCGTTAAGGCCGAAATAATAAAATTATTAGATGCGGGAATTATTTACCCAATTTCTGATAGCACTTGGGTTAGCCCAGTGCAAGTCGTGCCTAAAAAGGGTGAAATAACGGTAATCACAAATGAAAATAATGAGCTGATCCCGACCCGTACTGTTACGGGTTGGCGAGTATGCATCGATTACAGAAAAGTAAATGATGCTACCCGCAAGGATCACTTTCCGTTACCCTTTATTGACCAAATCTTAGAACGCTTATCCGGTCACTCATACTACTATTTTCTCGATGGTCTTTCGGGATATTTTCAAATTCCAATTACGCCCGAAGACTAAGAGAAAACCACATTCACTTGTCCGTTCGGCACCTTCGCATATCGAAGAATGTCGTTTGATCTTTGCAACGCGCCGGCTACATTTCAACGATGTATGTTGGCAATATTTAATGAACTTGTAGAAGACGTCATGGAAATTTTCATGGACGATTTTTCTGTTTTTGACGATTCATTTAAAAATTGTTTAAATAATCTTGATTGTGTTCTTCAATGCTGCGAAGACACGAATTTGGCACTCAACTGGGAGAAGTGCCACTTTATGGTCCAAGAGGGACTAGTCCTTGGGCATAAAATCTCAAATAAGGCGATCGAGGTCGATAGGGACAAGATCGAGGTCATAAAAAAACTTCCCACTCCTACTAATATAAAATCTATTAGAAGTTTTCTAGGACATGCGGGCTTTTATAGGCGATTTATTAAGGATTTTTCCAAAATTACAAAGAAGCTAACTCATCTTTTAAAAAAGAATCCGCCTTTCCTTTTGATGATGAATGTTTAAAAGCGTTTAATAAAATTAAAAACGAACTTATCAATTCCCCCATTTTAATCGCGCCAAATTGGTCTCTTCCGTTTGAAATCATGTGCGATGCGAGCGATTTTGCTGTAGGTGCAGTTTTAGGCCAACGGGTGAATAAACATTTTCACCCAATTTATTACGCAAGCAAAACGCTAACATCCGCACAAGCGAATTATACAACAACAGAAAAGGAATTTTTGGCAATAATTTTTGCGTTTGATAAATTTCGATCATATTTAACGCTTTCAAAAGTCATTGTTTTTACAGATCACTCCGCTCTCCGGTATACTACAAAGAGGAGACGCAAAGCCTCGACTGCTAAGGTGGATCCTCCTACTACAAGAATTCGATTTGGAGATCCAAGACAAAAGGGGAGCGGAGAATGTTGCAGCCGACCACCTCTCACGGTTGGAGAATCCGGCGGCAGGTGCGCTAGTGGAGGCCGAAATTGACGACAAATTCCCTGAAGCGCGCCTCCTCGCCATCGTAAAGGTAACGACTTCTTCCACCCCTTGGTACGCGGATTTGGCTAACTATTTGGTGGGCCGGGTCCTACCAAAAGATTTTTCAAGTCAGCAAAAGAAGAAATTCTTTTTGGACTTGAAAAATTATTTTTGGGAGGACCCCTATTTATTTCGTGTCTGCGCAGACCAAGTGGTAAGAAGGTGCATTGCGAGCGAGGAAGTTGTCCACATTTTGCAGCACTGCCACGAAGGACCAACCGGTGGTCACTATCAAGCAAACAGGACCGCAAGGAAGGTGCTAGAGGCGGGCTTCTATTGGCCCTCCTTATTCAAAGACGCTCACAATTTTGTGAGAAATTGCGATCGGTGCCAACGGTCAGGTAACATTTCTAACCGGGACGAAATGCCCCAAAATATTTTTTTAGAATGCGAAATTTTTGATTTGTGGGGAATTGATTTCGTAGGCCCTTTACCCTCTTCCTGTAATAATAAATATATTCTTATTGCGGTCGATTACGTGTCTAGGTGGGTGGAAGCACAAACTTTTCCCACCAACGACGCGAGAGTCGTCGTACAATTTTTAAAAAAAATATTTTCACGATTTGGCACACCCCGAGCACTAATTAGTGATCAGGGCACATATTTCTGTAACAACCAGCTTGCTAAAATTTTAGCAAAATATGGAGTTACACACAAGCTATCTACCGCCTACCACCCACAAGCAAATGGCCAAGTGGAGTTGGTGAATCGTGAAATTAAGAGAATTTTAGAAAAAATCGTGTCCGTTAATAAAAAAGATTGGGCTTTAAAATAAGACGACGCACTCTGGGCCTATCGGACAGCGTACAAAACCGCCATTGGATGTACGCTGTACCGGTCAGTCTATGGTAAAGCTTGTCATTTGCCGGTGGAATTAGAACATCGCGCTTTTTTGTGCGCTAAAATTTTTAAATTAGAATTTAGATTTAGCCTCCGAACAAAGAAAACTACAACTTAATGAACTAGACGAATGGCGCGCGAACGCCTATGAAAATAATAAATTTTATAAGGAGCGAACTAAATTCTATCATGATAAAAAAATTAAACATCCAAAAACTTTTTCACCGGGAGATTTTGTCCTACTTTTTAATTCTAGACTTAGGCTTTTTCCGGGGAAATTAAAAACCCGATGGTCCGATCCCTTCAGAGTAAAAGAAGTTTGGTCGTACGGGACCGTGCTTATAGAGCACCCAGAAAAAGGATCTTTTAAGGTTAACGGACAACGATTGAAATTATACTACCCGACGACCCAGCGACCGGAAATATCGAAACAATGCACTTAACGAATATTTAAGAAAACGCCACTTAGTCAAGCTACGTGACGGTAAACAAAGCGCTCTTGGGAGGCAACCCAATGTTAACCTCTTTATTTTTGTCTTTCTTTTCTTGTTTGTTTTTCTAATTTAACTCTGCAGGTGTCTGACCGGCAACCCCGACTACCATCCAGGGAAGCCCTCTTTACACCTTAATGAACTAGACGAATGGCGCGCGAACTGAAGCTGTCGCCAGACTGCAACTCTGATCGCCTAACCACTGAAGGTCGCCTGATCGCTGAGCTCGCTGCGAACAGCACAAGAACACAATAAACCAGTTCGCTGACAGACCGCAGACGAACTGTTTATTCAAGCCACCAGAAAACACCAAGGAAGGAGACCGCACCCTGCTGACCGCAAACAATTCTTGTTAGGAATGACGGGCCCTGCACCCCTATTTATAGACGGAGAGATGGATGTCGTCACCGCACAAACTGGGATACAATAACTGCCCATCAGATCGCGAACGGTCTCACAAGGCAGACCGCGCGAACACAACACTTGGACAAGATTCAGTCCAAGACCGAAGTCAGCAGCAGCCCGCGCACAAGCCGTGTGGACACAGCGACCACCCTTCCTGAGATCGCATAAGCAGAGACAAACATCTGGCCGACTTGAACCAAGTCGCCAGGACAGCTCAACCAAGCCGCCTGGTCACTGCGGTTAACCAAGAACAGGCCGCCCAGAACAAGACCGGAAGAACTCGCAACAGGTCGCCAGAACCAACGACCAAACAAAGAAGCAAACTGGCCGATCACAGCAGATCGCCAGAACAGCAGGGAGAGATCGCAGAACCAAACCGCCAGAGCACCAGCGCAGGCCGCGCGGTCTCTGCGGTCTTCAGCCTTCAGACCGGCCGGACTCCCTTCTCCACTTCAACAATTTCAACACTCCCCCTTGAAGTGGGAAGTGGAAACTAGCCCTAGCAACTCCCTTAACCGTGTAAATGGTCCCTTCGCCAGCGGCTTTGTGAAGATGTCTGCGACATTGTTCGCACTCCGAACATGCTCGACCATAAGAGATCCTCCCAACACCTTTTCACGAATGAAATGGTGCTCAATCTCTATATGTTTGGTCCTCGCATGATAGACTGGATTGTTAACTAGCTTGAGAGCACTCTCATTGTCCCCGCGTAGCAAGGTGGGACCTCAAACCCTCTGATGAACGTCCTCCACCAATCTCCTGAGCCAAATGGCTTCCTGAGCTGCCAAGGCCGAAGCCTTGTACTCCGCTTCCGTGGTAGATACAGACACCGAGTCTTGCTTCTTGCTGCACCAAGAGATAGATGTGGGACCAGTCATAAAGACATAACCAGACGTTGATCTCTGATTATCCACGTCTCCCCCATAATCAGCATCCATGAAACCATGCAACTCCAAGATTGACCCTCTCCTATATAGGAGACCCAAATCAGAGGTCGACTTCACATACTTCAAGATGCCTTTTGCCGCCAGAAGATGAGGCTTCCGTGGTTCCTCCATGTACCGACTCACCTTGCCTACTGCATAAGCAATATCTGGCCTTGTGATTGTCAAGTAGATCAAGCTCCCAACTAGAGCTCGGAAAACCAACGGTTCAGATAAAACTCTCCCCTCATCCTTCCGAAGTTTATGATGTTGCTCCAGAGGTATAGAGCTGCTCTTCCCTTCCTCCATGCCGAATCGCTGAACAATCCGCTCTGCATAGCCAGCCTGAGAAATGAGCACTCCGCTCTCCCGCCTCTGCACCTCGAGTCCAAGGAAATGGTGGAGCTCCCCCAGATCCTTCATCTCGAATCTGATAGCAAGCTCAACCCCGAGTCTTGCAACAGCTTCCTTCAAGTTCCCGGTGACAATCATGTCATCCACATACAGCAGCACAATCACCCGAAGCACCCCCTCCTTCTTGATGAACAAGCTAGAATCAGAGTCTGAAGCAAAGAATCCACAGAATAAGAGATACTTTGCAATCTTCCCGTACCACGCTCGAGGCGCTTGCTTCAACCCATACAGGGCCTTCTTCAACTTACAGACGTAGTCCGGATACTCCTTTGAGATGAAGCCTTGCGGTTGGATCATGAAGATATCCCTGTCAATCTCACCGTATAAGAAGGCATTCTTCACGTCAAGTTGCCAATTCTCCCAACCACTTGAAGCCGCCAAGGCAATAACAAATCAAACCGAAGTCATCTTTGCCACTGGACTAAACGTCTCATCATAATCTTCTCCGTACTGCTGTGAGAACCCGCGAGCTACAAGGCGAGCCTTCTACCGCTCGATACTGCCGTCATCTTTCTTCTTCAGCTTGAAGACCCATTTGCATGTCACAGGAATGGTGCCCTTGGGCTTGGGCACAAGAGACCAGGTCTCATTCTTCTCAAGAGCTGCCATCTCTTCTTGCATAGCAATGTCCCACTCCTTCACGCCTCTGGCCTTCTCAAAGCTCGACGGCTCCCTCTCATCCAGGGGACCAGAGAAGAAGCATGAAACAAAGTTCACCACGTTCCCTCCTGTGTATCGATCTGGTGGTTGAATAGTCCTCTTCGACCTCCAAAGAGGTTGCTCTTGACTAACCACCTCATCAGCTGCTTCTTCTGTGCAAACTCCTCTTCCAGACGAACTTGGAGCATCGCTCCCCCTGCTTCCAGAACCTGAAGCTTCCGCCTCTGAGCTAGACACAGCTGGAGCTCCTGGTGAAACAGGCAACTCAACTTGAAGATCTTCAGCAGCCTTCCCTCTTATATCAACCCTGCTCTCCGGTAGCTCAACTCCTGAACTCCCCTTGTAGGAAGTCACTTCATCGAACACCACATCCTGAGAAACAATTGACCTCCGTGTCTCAGGATCCATGCATCTCCATCCCTTCTTCCGCTCATCATACCCAACAAAGACTAGCTTCCTTGCTTTCGCATCTAGCTTTGTCCGAAGAGCATCAGGAATGTGCACATAGCAGGTTGACCCAAACACCCGAAGGTGTGCAACACTCGGCTTCTCCTTGAACATTAATCCGTGAGGGGTCTTCATGTTTATAGGACTCAGAGGCAATCTGTTGATGACATAAGCTGCACAAGACATTCCCTCCGCCCAGAAGGACTTTGGGATACTCTTAGCATGAATCCAGCATTTGCAAGTTTCTGTCAGATGACGGATCTTCCTCTCGGCAATGCCATTCTGTTGTGGAGTATGGGCACAAGTAAGCTCTCTCCTGATGCCATGCTTCCTGCAAAAACTTGAGAACTCACTAGAGGTGAATTCCCCACCAGTGTCAGTTCTAAGTTTTTTAACCCGCAGGCCTAGCCGGCCTTCAACCAGCTACTTGAACTCCACAAATTTTGCAAATGCATCCGACTTCTCCTTCAAAAAATACACCCAGACATATCTGGTGTAATCGTCAATCAACACCAACATGTATCTGTTGCCTCCAAGGCTTGGGGTGGCAGTCGGTCCCATCAAATCACCGTGGATGCACTCCAACGGCACTTTGCACCTTGTTTGCGATTTGTCAAATGGAAGTCGATGAGACTTACCAAACTGACATCCTTCGCAGACATGACCATCTCCATAGGAGGACAAGCTAGGAAAGCCATTGACAAGGCCCCTTACCGCCATAGCCTTCAATTTGTCCATGCCTACATGCCCCAACCTTTCATGCCAGATGGCAGCGCCATCATTGGTCCTCATCTTATCAACATAGGTACTTGTCGATAAAACGAACAAGTCCTTCACCCGCTTGCCGACATGAATAACATCTCCCTTTATCTCCGGTTGAGTTTTGAGAAACTTCACTTCTGTTGGGCCAAACAGAACGTGATAACCGGCGTCGACCGCATTGGTCACAGAGAAGAGATTTTTCTTCATACCAGGCACGTGATAAACACTCCTCAACGTGAGTGGACCCTTATCACTGCTCAGAGAGACAACACCTTCGTGTTCTACTGGATGAATAGAATTATCAGCCATAATGATAGCATTGTTACCTGAGTAAGGTGCCAAAGAAGAGAACTTTGATCCATCCCCGGTGAGATGATGCCCACACCCTGAATCAACAATCCAGTCCTCATCATAGTTGATGGAAGCCAAGGCCTTAACGGACATCGCCATTATATTAGACATAAAGGCTCCTCCCCATCCAACTTCATCAGACTTTGGCATCTCCTTCTCCACTGCATGTCCCGGCTGAAGATTCACCCGGCAATCTTTCTTGAAGTGCCCGGTCTTATTGCATCTAAAGCACCTCGGTCCCTCTCCTTTCTTCTTCCCATCAGACTTAGGGTCATAGCCTCTATCTTGCTGACCTGAAGTGGAGGGTCCATCATGACCCGGCTTCTTCTTCTCCCATTTCTTATTCTTCTTCCCAGAGAACATCACATCACTTTCTCCCCCAGAGATAGAAACCCTCGCCATCTGTCTTGCTAAACTTTCTTGCGAAGCAAGAAGGTTCTCCAGCTCCAACAACAACAGTTGATTTGCCCAACCCTGAACTGAAGTCACAAAGGCAAGATACTCCTTCCGCAACCCGCGTATGATATGCCTCTTCAGTTTTGCCTCAGAGATAGGCTCATCAGGGTCCAACGCAGAAATCTCTGCCGTGAGGTTCTTCAATTTGAGAAAGAAGGTGGAAATAGAAAGATCACCTTGAGAGGCTTTCACCAACTCATTTTCAAGATATTGTAGTCTCGCTACATTCTTCTTATTGAACAACCCATCAAAGGATGTCCAAATCTCAGCAGCAGATTTACATCCGATGATGTGATCAAACAACTCCGGTGAGATAGCCCTTTTGAGAGTGAACTCTGCCTTAGCATTCGTCCTCCTCCAAAGTCTCACCTCTGCCATATTATCTCCTGCTAGAAACACCTCCTGTGTGTCTTCTCCGCAACCTACCTCCCATAGATCCTCGCCAAACAAGTAACTCTCCATACATGACTTCCATTTTTTAAAGTTAGTCGATGTGAGGAGTTCAATACCAAGACCTCTTGCGTATCCACCTTCCATGGCAATCTATGTGGTCTCTTCTTCACAAAGACGATGGCAGCTCTAGTTGATCACTGCTTATCCACTCCAGAAACCTAGCTTTGATACCATGTTAAAAATTTTGAAAGATCGTTTAGGAGTAAGCAGGAGTTGTATCAACAAGAGTTATAGCCAAACAACCACAATGCCAAAACAGCAACACAAGAAATCTTTATTGAAACAGAACTGCTTTACACTTTGAGGTATACATGGCGTGACATAATTCATAAGAATCACGGAGATGAGAAGAACAAACACACCAAAACTGAAACTGGCGGTCTTCCAAAGCAGAGACCGCACAGACCGCAAAAAGGATCAGGTCGCCCGGCTTGCTCTGCTGTACTCCCAGACCGCTTGCACAGTCAGACCGCAGAAACACCTTGAGACTGTGCGAACAGAAGCAGACAACCTGCACTGCCAAACCGCAATCCCAGACCGCACGAACTGAAGCTTTATTGAACTGAACAAAGAACTGAAGCTGTCGCCAGACCGCAACTCTGATCGCCAAACCGCTGAAGGTCGCCTGATCGCTGAGCTCGCTGCGAACAGCACAGGAACACAATAAACTAGTTCGCTGACAGACCGCAGACGAACTGTTTATTCAAGCCACCGGAAATCACCAAGGAAGGAGACCGCACCCTGCTGACCGCAAACAATTCTTGTTAGGAATGACGGGCCCTGCACCCCTATTTATAGACGGAGAGACGGATGTCGTCACCGCACAAACTAGAATACAATAACTGCCCATCAGATCGCGAACGGTCTCACAGGCAGACCGCGCGAACACAACACTTGGACAAGATTCAGTCCAAGACCGAAGTCAGCAGCAGCCCGCGCACAAGCCGTGCGGACACAGCGACCACCCTTCCTGAGATCGCCTAAGCAGAGACAAACATCTGGCCAACTTGAACCAAGTCGCCAGAACAGCTCAACCAAGCCGCCCGTTCACTGCGGTTATCCAAGAACAGGCCGCCCAGAACAAGACCGGAAGAACTCGCAACAGGTCGCCAGAACCAACGACCAAACCAAGAAGCAAACTAGCTGATCACAGCAGATCGCCAGAACAGCAGGGAGAGATCGCAAAACCAAACCGCCAGAGCACCAGCGCAGGCCGCACGGTCTCTGTGGTCTCCAGCCTTCAGACCGGCCGGACTCCCTTCTCCACTTCAACAATTTCAACAAACCCTTCACCGGGTAGATCTTGGGAAGTCCAAGAACTAAAAAAAAATTATTAGGAAATGTCCTTTTTATTCATAAAAAACGCCCACTTGTTAAATTGTAAGTTCTAAGTAAACTGTTTTTCATATGGACTAAAAATAATTTTGTGCTAGAATAGTTTTTGAAACTTTTGAGTAAAATTGTTGATTCATGTAGTGCTCCTAGTCATATGCATGTCCTAGAGTAGTGTTGGTGTAAAACTAAATTCTTGGCATATATCTAAAATTGTGTTTTATTAATTTGCGTAGTAATAATTTATTTTACTTTTAAATTCGAATCCGGTCTTATCCAAAAGTAGTTTAGGTGAGTGTGTAGAAGTTTGTTAGAAAGCTATTACTCGAATTGAACAAAAGGGTATCCTTTCTCGATGTCTAGAACTTGCCCCAAGCTATTTTTGAAACATGTGCACTTTAGACAAATTAACTTTACGGAAATGATTTAGGCCTTTCTTTGGATAGTTTGAGCCTTTGCACCCAACCAAGATTTACTACCATTGTTCACACAAGTTTGAGCCTTACACCTTCATTTGATCCACCCTCATCATTTCGGCACCAAAGCTAAAAAGCCCAAAACCCAAATGAACACTTGAAAATTTTGAGCTAAAATGAAGAAAAAATGAAAAAGAAATATTTGGGTACGATTCTATGAAAAAATGTATGGGTATCAATTCAAAAGAAATGTTTAATTTCAAAAAGCAATAATCTCATAATGATATGCGGCCTAGGTATGCACATGCATACTTGGAATGATCCCAATTATGAAGATTCGTGATTTAAATAAAAGAGAATGAGAGTTTTTCCCCTTAAAAAAAATATGAGAGTGGGAGTAAAGTTTCATTATTTTGTGGTAGTCATCATTTTCTTTTAGCTCAAAATTTTTGTTTAAGTGGAATGCGCCTTCATGTTTATCATTGTTTACCTCACCCTTAAACCCAAGCCTTAAAATATACCCTATTTAAGTCCTAAAGATCCATTGAGTTGATTTAGTTCGAAGTGTAGTGGAGAAAGTGCAAACGGGCAAGCCTATGGCCGTCGACATTGATGGATTTCTTTGGAGGCCACCCGGAGCGTCTACGTCTAGTAATTTAAATCTCAGCAATCACGCTATTTTCTCCCTTTACATAACTTTTTGATTTACCGTCGACTCATTTTTAAAGTAATGATAAATAATTATAACGCATTTTTAAAGTATTTCATAAATTAGTATTTATGCCAAGAACGTCTTTTTACTAAAACATTTATGCATGTCAGCATAGAACTTCGCATTTTACTCTCTAGCTTTCATATTTCTTTCTAGCATTATTTTTTCCTACCCTTATGAAGACTGGTTTGCTCGGGACGAGCAATGAGCAAATATGGGGGTGTTTGATGAGTAATTTATTTACTCATCTTTTAGTTCAGGTTTATTATGTTTTTAATATAAAATTATGTTATTTATAGGAATTTTATCATATAAATCCTTCCATTGTTTATTTCATAAGCTAACTTAAGTTTATTTTGTGTTTTCAGGTTTTCTGGGCTGTTTCGAGCAAAAAGTTAAATTACACGCCCCAGGTCACGGGCGTAACCTCTGGGAGTGTAACCTATGAATTTTTCCAAACATATTTCCGCCACTCGGGAGTCGTTCCGTGAATAAATCGCCTAGTACACGCCCCAGGTCACGGGCGTGACCAAGGGCGTGACCCAATGTCATGGCCACGACCCGCTGAGACGAAGCAGAACCGCTGAGACTGCTGAGATCAAGCCTTACATGCCCCAGGTCACGGGCGTGACCAGGGGGCGTGACATGCAAGTCACGACCACATGCACCCAGAGCCAGCTGCCACGTCAATTAAAATTACACGCCCCCTGTCACGAGCGTGACATCAAGCCACGGGCGTGACTCGTCCCGCGCCAATTTCCCGCTGAAGCTTCCCGCCAGCAGCAGTTTTAAGGATTACACGCCCCAGGTCACGGGCGTGACCTAGGGTGTGACACGTCCGTAACACCTGCATTGAAGCCAGAACGCGCCCGCTCCGCCAGCACTGATCACGCCCCTTACACGCCCCTTGGTCAAGGGCGTGACCAAGGGCGTGTAACACCAAAATTTCAGCTATTTGATGAGTCCTGATCATATACACATTTATGGACTCATCCGGGCCGTTATTTAGTCATTTCTCCGCACTTTAGCCTTGTTTTAGTTTATATTTGATAATCCATGCTAGGTGCACATCTTGGCCCACTTTGGTGTGATTTTCGTGCTTTTTGTCTTTAGTAGTATTCTTGTGCTGTTAGGTGCCACTTTCAGTGGCTAGATCTGTGGTTGTGTGGGAATAGGAGTCGTGCAAGTGCTCCCGGTGCAATTCTGCACAGGAACACTGTGCACGATCACCGGTTCTATTGCGCACGACCACTGGTCGTGCGCCACTGATCGTGTGCACTTAACCTTTTTTTCACGAGTTCTGTTTGGTGCAGTGCGCACGACCATCAACGACAGTGCGCACGACCACCGGTCGTGCGCCACTGCTCATGCGCACTTACCATTTAATTTCCGAGTTCTGTTTGCTGTAGTGCGCACGACCATCGACTCCAGTGCGCACGACCACCGGTCGTGCGCGACTGGTCGTGCGAACATTTTATTTTATAATTTCGTATCTTGCAGGTTCCACCCAGGCAGTGCGCACGATCACAGGATTCTAGTGCGCACGACCACTGGTCGTGCGCCAATGACCGTGCGCGCTGTTCAATTCAGCGCCTATATAATGACCTGATCGCGAATTAGGTCGGGAGAACGCATTTGGACTCCGTTCCTTCCGCCGTTTTCGCCATTTTCAGAGGGTTTTCATCCCCTAGGCCTCCTCCATCATCCAAGGGCTTGCAAGAAGGGATCCTACACTCATTTTGATCGCTAAGGAAGAAGTTCTTTGCACTAGACGTGGCCGGATGGTAAATCGCTGGAGAAGATGGGTCCATTGGGAGGTGTGACAGCCCTCCTCTACCCCGGACGCAGTTGGGACCGAGCTAGGATGCGGATTGACAACCCGGTGCTTCCTACCGTGAATCTACAACGAGACTCCGGATTCGGTCGTATTTCTTGCCTTTTTCTTCTACTTGTGTGGTTATATTTATTGTAATCTCTTTATTTAGATGATGAATGCTATGAACCATGTGTATTATTGCTTATTTCATGATTTTGGAATTATCTAGTTCATTTATGTTATTGAGGTGCGCCCTATTCCATATCCCACTCCACCACCGTGACCGGTGCCGCACTAGCAATTGCTTGTGGCGTGCTTATTGTTGACGAGGTGCTTGCGACCCTCATTCTGCTTGCCTTCTCGCCCATCCGCCCTTTCGACGCAGTGCGCTCAAGGCCTGCTCAGTCTCCATCTCGCCAATCGAAGCATTGCATAGCGGCATTGCATAGGAGTAGGCGTAGTATTTTATTTTATTATTCGCAAACCAAACCAACCATCCATTGTAACACCGACCAAGGACTTCGATCTCAAGTCCTTCCTCGATATTAAATTCCACCTTACTGTGTTCCTCAAGAGACCGACACTCGGGGATTTTCCCCATTTTTATTACTTGCGCGACCGGTGCACTTGCCGAAAATATCGCATCAAGTTTTTGGCGCCGTTGCCGGGGAACACAGTCGTGTGAGTTTTCTGGAGAGGGAGAATCTGAGAGAGAAGCCCTCCCATTTGTCTATCGCATCTTTTATTTTATTTCTGTTCTCTTTATTCCATTTTCTTGTTTTATAGTAGGTTGCTTTAGTAAATTTTTGTTAGGTGTAGTATTTCGCACAATAGTGTTCTTCTTTTTGAATCGTTTTATCTTCACACTATGTGGGCACATCTCAATTTTCGTTGCCGTTGGTGTGGAGCTACCTCCCACTCTAGTGATGAATGCCCTACGGAGAATAGTAGGCATAATTCGTATAGCCCAACATATGGAGCACCGACTTCGTCTGGTACTCCATATGGTGCGCGTAAGTCTTATGGCTACTCTGCTGAGCCTTTACCGTCGTACTTCTTTTCGGCTCCAGCTCCCGCTGTGCCAAAGAAGCCCGCAAGGCAGTGCCGGTTTTGTGAGAGCACTGATCATGTCCTGAAGGACTGTGCCGAGTATCTTCGCCAATTGGACGAAGACGACGAGCCGGATATCCGGATCGTCCCAACTCCTAACTCTGGCGGCACACCTTCAACATCCGGTTATGTGTCTTTGTCACCTTCGCATCTTGAAGGGTATGGCATGGACACGGTCACCGGATGTGCGGCTGATCTATGCAACGACATTGCTGAGCCAATTCACCATGTGCCTCCACCACTTCTTGTGGATTCGGTTCTTTCCCCTGTTGTGCGTGCTATACTCATCTTCGATGACATTGTTGATGATGTGTCGAGGGATGAGGCTGGCTATTTATGTGTTATGCCTGCCCCTATGGAGGAGGACAACCTACTAGGTGAAGAGGAGTTTTCCTCAACACCGGTGGAGGAAGTCCAAACCTTGGGCATGGCCACTGTCGATCCCGCTGAACTTTGCGGCATTGATGACAATGCCAACATTATTTTACTTCCCCATCCTGCTGGGAGTGAGACCGGGACCACTCCCCCGATTTCTGATTATTTTTGTCCTTCTTCTCTTTTATTTCTTGATCCCCTTTCTCTATCTGAGCCTGTGCAGGTTGAGTCTTCACAGGTACCTCAGGAGGACTTGGAGCATGATGCTCAAGTCAATGATGAGTGTATCCTCATATGCGAGGAGGTTGATCCCCCCTTCGTAGAGGAAGCTCCACTCATTTCCTTCTCCTCCTGCTGCCTCCCTGGAGATGATACCTTGCTGGGCAAGGATAGTTTTGGTGAGTTGAGTGAGGATTCCTCTTCTTCTTATTTTTTATTCCCTCTACCTGTGACGAGCAGGTATTATTTATATTCGGGTAGAGGCGTGACTGTTCTGTTGCCGTATCGGTACCCGCTACCGACACGCATATTAGAACAGTTACCTGTGCACTTCTCTTTTCATAGACCCATTAGCTAGGACCTTTTTGTTTTCAAATAAGTCATGCTGGGATGACAGTAACCCCAGTAGTTATCTTTATTTACCCTGAAATTTTATTTTGTCTGGTTTAGTTAAGTTTTTGTTAAGGCTATGAATGCCTCGCTGCGTGTGCTAACTCCTGGTTGTGCGTAAATTGCACGGTGGATGGAGTTTTTACTAAAATTTTGGCCGCTTGGAAAATTCCTAAGGCGCACGATCACTGGTCGTGCGCACTACTTATCGCGCACGACCACTGGTCGTGCGATCGGCCCAGATTTTTATAAAAAGCCCGTCCGCCCGAGCCTTTCGCGCACGATCTAGGGTTTTCGTTCGCCGACGTCCGTGCGCCGTTTCTGCCTGCTTGCCGCCGATCGTGCGCCTCCTTCCCTTCCGGTGAGCCCATTCCCTATTTCTCCTCCTTCCTTTGCCCTCCTACCACCATGAGCTCCAGAGATCGTCAAAAGGTCTACCAACGCTCCGGCCGCTCTTCCGCCTCTCCTGCTCAAATCCTCGCTAGGATGGTGACTTTTTCCAAGGATTCGCATACGCGGCGATTCAATTCTCTTAAGGAGAAGCCATTCCTATCACAGCGTCTCGTGGATTGGAACGAGTTGAACTCTATCGGCGACAATGGGGAGTTGGGGGAGGCCGTCCGCCAACGCTATTATTTCGATCATTGGAGCGGGGTGTTCGAGTGCAATGACCTCGGCTACCGGGAGCTCACCTTGGAATTTCTTGCTACGTTTGAGTGGGAAGTGTTGCCCTCCGGTCAACGTCCGGGAAAGTGCTCTTTCTGAATTTTGGGCAAGGTTTTCACTCTCTCCAAATTTTGGGCAAGGTTTTCACTCTTTCCGAATTTTGGGCAAGGTTTTCACTCTCTCCTTATCCGAGTTGGCGGTGTGCGCTGGATTTTACACCGAAGCCGAGGCCACGACGATCCCTTTTCTGGATTTGGATGTCTCTTTCCCTGATGGCGTCACCCCGCGTGCCGCGTGGTGCGCCCTCACGGGTCGTGATGAAGAATATGTGGCCAGAAAAAGCAAATCCACATGGATCGTCGCGTCTGCTCTCCGATACCTGCAGCACGTCCTTAGCCACTCTCTCGTCGCCCGTGCCCTTAGTCAAAATGTAGTGGGGTGGCAAGATCTGATCTCCCTCTATAGTATGGAATTTCGGCAGCCTTTGCATCTTGGCTACATGCTAGCTTTCTTCTTCCACCACGAGGCCACTTACGGTCTCACAGGTGCCATTGGTGGTGCCTACTATATTACCCGCATTGCCAAAAGCCTGGGGGTTTGGAGTCATCTGCCTCCGATGGTGCAGGTGACTGCGCCCTCCTTCATCACTCGGGCCACCATGGTGAGTTTCCATCTATTACGGGTCGTGGGGAAGAAGAGTAGTAGACGCTTTGTGGTCGTGATGCCGGGAGATGCGCCTAGGTAGAGGCAAGGCGACGAGGAGCACGGAGAGCCGGCTGAGCCGCCAAATACTCACCGCGAGGTAGCCCTTCTGCAGCCGCGAAGGCATTCATTTCAGCAGGAGCGGAGAGCCAAGGAGGAGGGCAGTTCGTCAAGAGCGCCGGAGGTGCCAAGTTTCGATCGGCGCCTCTCCGATTTGGAGGCAAACCAGTACTGGCTTACGGATTTCGTCTATCAGCAAGCACTGCGGGGAGGGCTAAACATCCCCCCACCTCCGGGTCGGGCCGCGTCATCTTCCAGACGGTCGCCGTCCGTTGTGGTGTTAGATAGCGACAGCAACGACGAGTGATCTTCCTCCCTGCATGCGAGATATTCTAAGCCGTGCTTTCTGTTTAGTTTCTTTTGTTGAGTCGTTTGAACTCCTTCTCTTTTGATGTTTGTAATAATAACATTTTGTTTGTGGAATGCTCTTCTGGGCATAGTTTTATTTATTCAGCTTTTTCTGTTCCCTTATTTTGTGTGCGAGTGCTCAATATTTATTGCAGGAACAAGTTCACTCCCATGGGTGATAACTTAGAATTCTTGATTTTTTGTGCTCTCACATGTTTAGTCCAGTTTTTACTATTTTTGTTGCTCTAGTGTATAACTTTCAGGTGGCCTTTGTTTCTCTTGAGAGCGGATGCTGCGGACTATTCTTGATCATTTACGCCAATCGTCTGGCATGCTCACTTCTGAGCATTGGGTAACACTTCCTCCCCTCTTCTTGCTTCAATTTCTAGATATATCGCTTAGCTTAAGTCTGGGGGAGCGGTTGTTGTTATCCAATGTGCACATGCTGCATTGCATACTAGAAGGTTGCTTTTTATTTATCATTTTCATTATCATCGTTGCATTCTTCTCACACCACTTCTCCCACTTGAGTGCGTGCTTGTCTTTTTGTTGTTGTTCCGTTTAAACTAGTTTGGTTGGAATGTGAAATAGGTTGTTAACGCAGGAATTATTATTTGGAGTGCGATGTTGACTCATGTAGTGTTCTAGTCACTTCGCATGCTATGGTAGAATTTGTGTAGAACTAGATTTTCTTTATGCATCTAATTTATGTTTAGTATTTCTGCGTAAATTTAGATTTAATATACTCAAGTGGTGAATTTGTATGGAATTGACGATAACCCGGTGTTGTGTGTGTGCGATTGCTAGTCGTGTGTTGCTCGAGTCGGGAGGAAGGTTTATCTTTCTCGTGGGCTAAGAACTTGCCCCAAGCGACTCTCGAAGCATGGGTGAGAGCTACTCGTTGAGTCAAGCATGATGTAGGCCACCCTTTGGCTAGTTTGAGCTTTGTTATTCCATGTCCATTTCATTCCCCTTTGCAAGCCAATTTTGTGCCTACCATTCCTTTGTACAGCCCCTCTTCATCCACCAAAGCCTGAAGCCTATCCTACTCCCGCAACCAAAACGTTTTTAACTGCGCTCATAATTCTAAACTTGTGTGGAGTGTGGAATCGTTGTGTTATGATGGGAAAATAATGTCCATCCGCTGATTTTGAACCAACCGGGGGTTACATAAAAGAAGTAAAATATGTAAAAGAAAAAAAAGAGTATTTTGAAAAAAAATCCTCCCGAGCTAAAAACAGAAAATCTGTTGGTATTTGTGAAGTAGGCCGTGTGCACACCTGGTTTTCATGATAAGTCTGGGGGTGTGTCACACGAGCATTGTTCGTTGGTCTTGTATGGTGCAGCGTTCCGTTAGCTCACTTGGGTTGCGTAGCCACCGTGTTTAACTTTGAATATCATACCGTAACCTAAGCCTCGTTTTAATCCTATAAGTCCTACTGATTTGATTTGCGAGTTTGCTAGCGCCGTGGAGAGAGTGTGACCGGGCGAGCGTATGGTTCACGACGTTGATGGATTTCAGCGGAGTTATTCCTAAGCCCCGATCTTTTGCAACACCCGCCTCAGTGTCTCGTCACTTTCATACCGGGCATGATCGTCAAATTCTTCATAATTCACCAATTGAGTACATCTAAATCTTTAATTACGCTTTAATACTCTTGTAAATTATTTAGCATATCTAGAATCTCCTTCTACTAAATTCTCTACTTGCATGCGTATGTTACTTCGCACCGTACTCCTTTGTGTAATTTTCTATGTCAATTATCGTTTTCACGCTCCGCCGGATTCGTTTGCTCGGGACGCGCAAACAGTTAAGTCTGGGGGTGTGATGAGTCCTGATCATATACACATTTATGGACTCATCCGGGCCGTTATTTAGTCATTTCTCTGCACTTTAGCCTTGTTTTAGTTTATATTTGATAATCCATGCTAGGTGCACATCTTGGCCCACTTTGGTGTGATTTTCGTGCTTTTTGTCTTTAGTAGTATTCTTGTGCTGTTAGGTGCCACTTTCAGTGGCTAGATCTGTGGTTGTGCGGGAATAGGAGTCGTGCAAGTGCTCCCGGTGCAATTCTGCACAGGAACACTGCGCACGATCACCGGTTCTATTGCGCACGACCACTGGTCGTGCGCCACTGATCGTGTGCACTTAACCTTTTTTTCACGAGTTCTGTTTGGTGCAGTGCGCACGACCATCAACGACAGTGCGCACGACCACCGGTCGTGCGCCACTGCTCGTGCGCACTTACCATTTAATTTCCGAGTTCTGTTTGCTGTAGTGCGCACGACCATCGACTCCAGTGCGCACGACCACCGGTCGTGCGCGACTGGTCGTGCGAACATTTTATTTTATAATTTCGTATCTTGCAGGTTCCACCCAGGCAGTGCGCACGATCACAGGATTCTAGTGCGCACGACCACTGGTCGTGCGCCAATGACCGTGCGCGTTGTTCAATTCAGCGCCTATATAATGACCTGATCGCGAATTAGGTCGGGAGAACGCATTTGGACTCCGTTCCTTCCGCCGTTTTCGCCATTTTCAGAGGGTTTTCATCCCCTAGGCCTCCTCCATCATCCAAGGGCTTGCAAGAAGGGATCCTACACTCATTTTGATCGCTAAGGAAGAAGTTCTTTGCACTAGACGTGGCCGGATGGTAAATCGCTGGAGAAGACGGGTCCATTGGGAGGTGTGACAGCCCTCCTCTACCCCGGACGCAGTTGGGACCGAGCTAGGATGCGGATTGACAACCCGGTGCTTCCTACCGTGAATCTACAACGAGACTCCGGATTCGGTCGTATTTCTTGCCTTTTCCTTCTACTTGTGTGGTTATATTTGTTGTAATCTCTTTATTTAGATGATGAATGCTATGAACCATGTGTATTATTGCTTATTTCATGATTTTGGAATTATCTAGTTCATTTGTGTTATTGAGGTGCGCCCTATTCCATCTCCCACTCCACCACCGTGACCGGTGCCGCACTAGCAATTGCTTGTGGCGTGCTTATTGTTGACGAGGTGCTTGCGACCCTCATTCCGCTTGCCTTCTCGCCCATCCGCCCTTTCGACGCAGTGCGCTCAAGGCCTGCTCAGTCTCCATCTCGCCAATCGAAGCATTGCATAGCGGCATTGCATAGGAGTAGGCGTAGTATTTTATTTTATTATTCGCAAACCAAACCAACCATCCATTGTAACACCGACCAAGGACTTCGATCTCAAGTCCTTCCTCGATATTAAATTCCACCTTACTGTGTTCCTCAAGAGACCGACACTCGGGGATTTTCCCCATTTTTATTACTTGCGCGACCGGTGCACTTGCCGAAAATATCGCATCACTATTTAAGGGGACCTTCTCCAGATGTTCAAGGACGAAGTTTTGGAGTTCTAGCCTATTTTCTTGCTCTAGTTTAATCTTGTATGTCCTTTTCTTCTTGCACTTTTATTTTCCAAAGCTTGTAACTCTAAATTTTCTAGTTGTAATCTCCTTTGCTAAGTAATAAAATAGTTCTTTTTCCCTTACTTTTCCTCAACTTTCATTATGTACTTCTTTCATTTTATTGTTTCCTCCATCTCTATGAGTAGCTAAATTCTATTAGTACTCGGCCGAGATGATCTAAGGGAAATATAATTCTTGATCTAAATTCCAGCTTCTCTTTCTCTTCCTTAGAATACTTCAGATTTATTCTTGAACTCTTTTTGGATTGAGATTATATTATCGATATATAATTCTCATCTTTGTTTGCGCAATTTAATAACCGAGAGGTTTTGATTTCGAATCGATCATTTCAAGAATAAAGAGAGTTGAATGCACTCCTCAAGCGAGGATGACATAATTTTCACGGATTGGAGTCAAATCCAATAGAGGGGTTCACTACGATAAGGCGAGTTTTAGATTTTGATTCTAGAACGAAAGTTCGTTTGATCAACTAAACTCAGTTGAGCGTATCCTCGAGAGAGGTGCGATCATAAATCGGGAACCTCCACGGTCAAGTATTCTCTTAAGAGATTTAGAAGTTGTTCTTTTTACATTTTATTTTCCCAAGGTGATTCAAGGTTGAGTACTAACCTTCAACTCATCGTTTTAAATAAGCTATTTCCCTTTCTCGCAACCAACCAACCACAAGTTTTATTCGATAAAATAATAGAGATTTTCCAAAGTAAGAGTACTCAACCGCCCCGAGTTTAATACGACCTTGTTATAATAACCTATACTACATTCGATACGGTACACTTGTCGTTATCGTTTGCAAGCATAGTTTTGCGCATCAAAGAGACATTCAGTCCGGTGGTAAAAATGACTTCAGTTCGGGTTGTGATTGCCTTGGCGGCATGTTGGGGGTGGGAGATTTGGCAGCTCGACGTAAAGAATGCGTTCTTGTACGTCGAGATTGATAAGGACATCTTCATGGTCCAGCCGCCAGGCTTCGTATCTGAAGATTTTCCTGACTATATCTGCAAGTTGAAGAAGGCCCTGTATGGGTTGAAGCAAGCGCCGAGGGCGTGGTATGGAAAGATAGCAGAATATCTCCTATTCTGTGGATTTGGTGCTTCAGACTCAGACTCAAGCTTGTTCGTCAAGAAGAGCGGGGAGCTTCAAGTCATCATGCTGCTTTATGTCGACGATATGATCGTGATGGGGAATTCGAAGGAGGAAGTAGCAAAGCTTCGGGCTGAGCTATCCATCAGGTTTGAGATGAAGGACTTGGGTGAACTTCACCATTTCATTGGACTCGAAGTGCAGAGGAAGGGAAGTGGAGTGCTGGTGTCCCAGGCTGGATATACGGAGCGAATCGTGGAGCGGTTCAGCATGAAGGAAGGGAAGTGCATCTCTACACCTCTGGAGAAGGTCATGAAACTTCAGAAGGATGAGGGGAGGATTCTGGAAGATCCGCTGATGTTCCGGGCTCTGGTTGGGAGCTTGATTTATCTGACGATCGCTAGGCCGGATATTGCATATGCAGTTGGCAGGGTGAGTCAGTATATGGCTGAACCACGGATGCCTCATCTTCTAGCGGCCAAGAATATATTGAAGTATGTCAAGGCAACTTCAGATATGGGTCTCCTTTATAGGAGGGATGCGGACTTTGAGGTGCATGGGTATATAGATGCTGATTACGTGGGAGATTCAGATGATCGAAAGTCGATGCCTGGATACGTCTTCATGGCGGGCCCCACGGCTATATCATGGTGCAGCAAGAAGCAGGATTCCGTGTCGGTCTCTACCACGGAAGCGGAATACAAGGCTTCGACCTTGGCAGCTCAAGAAGCCATCTAGCTTAGGAGGTTGGTGGAAGATGTCCATAAAGAGTTTCGAGGTCCGACTCTGCTCCGCGGCGATAATGAGAGTGCTCTCAAACTGGTTACTAATCCAGTTTGTCACGCGAGGACCAAGCATATCGAGATCGAGCATCATTTCATTCGTGAGAAGGTGTTGGAGGGGTCTCTTTCGGTCGAGCATGTTCGGAGTTAGGACAACATTGCTGACATATTCACAAAGACGCTGGCGAAGGGGGCGTTCACTCGGCTAAGGAGTTTACTTGGGCTGTTTTCAACTTCCCACTTCAAGGGGGAGTGTTGAAAATGTTGAAGTGGAAGTTTGTGAAGTTGGCGATCTGGGGGGAGACCGCGTGGTCTGGTCTGACCGCACGGTCTTGCGGTCTCCTCTAGCGGTCTGACCTCTCTGGTCTAGCCGTGGGCTATTCGGCGTGACCGCCGTTCTACTGTACAAGGGTGCCGAGGTGAGGCCGTGCGGTCTGGTCGTGTCACCGCGTGGCGAGCTATCTTCTGTTCGGTGTAACTGAGCGATCTGGTGCTTGTGATCGCGTGGTGGGAGGGGCAGCCCAGTTTGGTGGTTGTCCGATCTCTTGGTGGTGCACGCGGACTAAGGTATTCTTAGTCGCGCGGTCTCCGGTGTGTGATCACATAGCTGGTCCTTCGGCGATCAGCTGGTATATGCGGTCACTGGTGTTTGGTCGACTTGGCGGGTTGTTGCCCTAGTCGGCCTGGTGTGTTTGCGGTCTTTGGAGGAGGTGGGGTGGCGAACACAGGTGGTGAGTGTCTTGACCGGGCAAGTTGTCATGATCGCGCAGCTTCTATTGAAGTCGGTGAGCTCACTAAGCAGGAGGATCATTTGTTGATCGCGCGGGATGACTGGTCTAGTCGCGCGATCAAGGGTGGTGACTCTATCTCATAGGACGGTGACTGGATCAGGTCGCCCGCCTATAAAGGGGATTCACTATAGCAGCAAAATCATCGCACCAAGTGTAAGCAGAACTCGCGGCTAGTTCTTGCGGTCTCATTTCTTGTGACCGGTCGGTCTTGCTGATTGAACTTCTTTTGTGCAGCTTCTGCGGATTGTGCGGGCAGCAGCGGTCATCTCCTTTTGTGAAGGTGTTCGGGCGGTCTCGCGACTTGCAGTGCGGGTTGCTGGAGTTCGGGAGAATCAGTGGCTGATCGCGGGGTTCTCAGTTGGTGTTGTTCAAGGCAGGCAGTTCGGGCGGTCTCGTTTGCTAGTCGCGCGAACTCGCAGGTCGGGCGGTCAGGCGATCTCAGGATTTCAGACCGCTGGTTATCTTTCAGTTGTTTTTTTCTCCTGTTTTTGTGTACTGGCGAAATCATGTCTCGCCATGTATACCTTGCCTTGTAATGAAGTTTTTTGCTAGCATCAATAAAGATCGAAGTTGTTTTTCATGTGCTTCTGGTTGTTGGCTTGAACTTTGAGTTATACTATTCCTGCTCACTCCTTGATCTACGGAAAATTTCACAATAACTGGACAACCAGTCCATACCAAATATCACGTCAAAGTCTTCTAGGTCCAACACCTTGAGAGCAGCAACAACCAAGAAATCTCCTAAGAGAATGGGCAACTTCGGACGCACTGGTTCGAGGATACCAAATCACCAAAAGGGAACTTAACGAGGAACAAATCGTTGCCCAGCTCAGGGTTCAAACGGTGACGCTTGATGAAAGCCCTTGCTACGAACGAATGGGTAGCACCCGAATCAAACAGAGCACGCGCCCAACGATTCTTTACCTTAAATCTCCCTATAAGCGCGAAAAAAAGAAATGAGTCTAATACAGCGAAACTAAAGGAATCAAGACTTAACAGTTGGCCTAAGGTATAACCTGCGATCACTTGGGTCGAAGACTGCGCTTGCTCCTGGGTTAAAATGTTCAGCTTTCCTCTTCCTTTATCCTGATGCTGCGGCGAAGGCAAGGCTCGAAGCGGAACTGGCTGCAACGGGGGTTGAACTCGCGGGCATTGAAACTTCACGTGCCCCTTCTGTACGCACTAGAAGCATACTTTCTCCTTAGTCCAACACTGGGCCACATCATGCCCCTTCTGCTTGCACAACGGGCAGAGCACCTCTCCCTTCGGAGCACCCTGAATTGCTAGCACTCGCTGGGTCGCTGCTGCTTTTGAACTCCTTTCCTCTTGAAACACCTTTCAAACGGATGGCCAGAGCGGTCACGGAAACTGCAGTCCTCACCACCTCCTTTCTTCAAGACCGAGGCAGGCGCACCAGAATTTTCTTCTTCTCCAGCCTTTCTCTTTCCCTTCTTCATCATTGATCCTCGGTTCTTGGAATTATCAATCGCCTCCACTTTTAGTGCTGCCTCAACTGCCTCGGCGTACTTCTCCGACCTGTATGCGCTAGTCAGCTGCTGGATGTCGCTGCGGAGACCACCCAGAAATCTCTTCACTCTTCCTTCTTCTGAGGCTACCAGGGCCGGAGCAAACCTGCTCAACTTGCAAAACTCTAATTCATACTCGCTCACCGAGAGCTGCCTTTACTTCAGATGCAGGAAATCATTCATCAATCGGTCTTGCTCTACCGACGGCAGAAACTTTCTTAACAACATTCCCTTGAAGGTTTCCCACGAACATCCTTCGGAAAGGCCTTCCTTCTCCCTCAACCACCAACTCTTTGCGAGACCCTTAAGCTGGTACGCGAAAACCATCACCTTCTGATCTACGGTGATTCCTGAATACACGAACATCTCCTCAATGGCTATAATCCAAACGTCTAAGGCTACGAAGTCGGCTCGTCCGTCATACGATGGAGGACCCAACCTTTGAAAATGCGAAATGAAATTCATTTCCGGAGGTATCGCTACAGGGGGTACCAAGGGAGCAGGAGGAGTAGGTGTTGTCTATCCTACTACGGGGGCCTGCACCACGGGTTGCTGCCTAGCACCGGTAGACAACAATGCCTCAACTTGCGATTGCATCGCAACCATCTGCCTAGTCAGAGCCTCATTGCTCTGGCACAGACTCTCGATCAAGGCTTCGCTCTGCGCTCCGGACGTCTCACCCTCCGACTGAGGAGTAGATCCAGTCGGGATTCGCCTACGCGCCATCTCTACTAAAACGCATAAACCTATAATTAAAACTTAACCTTAAACTAGAACTACACTGCTTGGTTCAGAACATACATGTACAGATACTTGCCATTTCCACTACCTTTCTGTGGGATATTTTCATGATGCAATGCTAAATTTGGGGATGATACTACATCACCCCTCTTGACTCATGTGCAAGTGTCATGAATGCATGAATTTTCTTGTGTTCGTTTTGAAATCATGGGTGTACGTGTGTCATCATATAAGTCCTTAGCTTTGCACGTGTGCTTATGCAATGCTATGTAATGTATGTTGTGCTATGCATTCTAATAAAGGCCTTAATGCATGTTTGAGCGGCGTACACATGAAATATTATGCATCCCATACTACATAATATTGCATGTAACGAAAAAGAAAAACGTGCTAATGGGCATCCATGTGATGATGGTTATGCATCCCATAGTATATAACCATCACATGTTGCCACCTATGGTGGATCCATATACAAACACATTATGCATCCCATACTACATAATATGCCCCGTATACTTCTTATCATGCTATGAGTGTAGTGTTCATGCTTCGACGAAGACGTACTGATGACACATCGGTGTGTGTATGCAATGGAACCAAAACAACTATACTATATAAGAATTTGTTGCTCGACCGACTTGTCGAACAACCTCCCTCTGATACCAACTGTCACAACCCGTATTTTCTCCGAATTTAGGAATATCAGAGTAAGAGAAAATACGCATCATGATGCCACATCATGCAGGAGACAACTGCAGACGCTCAGGCGGGAACCTATTACTTATTTAATCAAAACATGTTTACATGATAGGTCATCATTTGAAATCATTTATTAGAGTTTGGGGTAGGAACTATGTCTCTCAGTTCGTGGATCAACTAGTCCACCGAGAAAATATATGTAATTGCAGCGGAAAATACTTGATTTAGTTCACTTAAGGTCCTAAATGCACGTGATGGCAGGACATAAAGTAAATGATATGCACATATCTAGGCGTAGTATAAGTATAGAAAATATCTTTAGGCAACCTTAAAGATAAGGATTTCAGTTAAAAGGAATGCAATGAGGATGAAAGAAATGCCATTTTATAAATATAATGCACCTAAACATAAATCATTCCCCGAGAGCAAGATACACAAGATCTAAAAGCAGTGGCATTTAACTAGCAAGTAAGCTATAAAGTATCAAAAGGGCACGACGAGCATTAACAACCTGACACTAACCCAGTGGTTCCAAACTAGCATGTCTGAGCACAAGAAGAAAACTAACAACAACTACCTCGCAGCAGCGGGGTAAAACAACAACTAAAACTACCGAAGACTCCGGGCTACACCACTAGCAGCTAAGGCTCTGAACCTGAGGCATTCAATAAAACAAAGAACGCCTCAGCAAGGAATTTACAAGTGGCAGTAAAATAAGTAGTAAAGTAAATAAGGCATCAGGGGTACCAACCCAAGCCCATCACTTACAGGAAAGGAAGCTCCAAGCACAGAACTAAACAATGCACCAAGTGCACCAAATACCAAAAGAGATACAAGTAAAGTCCATTTATCTTGTTAAATTTATTTAAAGAGACTGATCAGCTCAAATTAAGCGGGGGCGGTCCTTTATCCTCTGCCACCCAAAGCCAAAAATGGAGGGGGTTTCACTATCCCCAACCACCCAAACACGGCTCACGGGACCACAGGCCAAGCCTGCGGTTCACCACTAAAATGGCCACCGTACAAGGCTACAACAATTCCCACTGCCCCCCCCCCCCCCCCCCCCCCCCAAAACACGACCCACCGTGTAAGGACAAAGGCAATGGTTCTTATTAATTAAAGAACTTATTAATTAATTTCTTTAATTATGGCACGGGACGAAGCCCGAGAAAACAATCACCAGGATACCCTAAGGATAGGGTCACAAATGAAGTAAACACTGCATAAGACGATTTATAAGAGAAGACATAAGTTATTTAACCACAACAGGTACGAAGTTTTGAAGAGGAGAAGTAATCAGAGGCAGAACTCAAGTACTAAGAAGCAAAGGGGCATTTCTCGAGGATTCAAAAGCTAAGACCCTATAGTTCTCGAGAAATCAATGACTAAGAACAAAAGGTTCTCGAGAAATCAAGAGCTAAGATCAAACATTTCTCGAGAAGTCGAGGGCTAAGGTCAAAGGGTTCTCGAGAGATCAAAGGCAGAGAATAGGTTTCTCGAGAAATCCCAAAGGCAGGAAATAATGACTTTTTGAGAATTCCCAGACAGGAGAAGCAATCTCTCGAGAAATCCCCAAGGCAGGATAAATGACTTCTCGAGAAATCCAAGACAGGAGAAGCAATCTCTCGAAAAATCCCCAAGGCAGGATAAATGACTTCTCGAGAAATCCAAGACAGGAGAAGCAATCTCTCGAGAAATCAAGGTCTTCTTCATGAAAAATAGGGAGAAGGTCTAGACAGCATACAGATTTTTCCTAGGGAGAATTCTAGACACCTTAGGGTGAGATCAAGGAGATACAAAACTTAAATTAACCAAGAAACACTACAAGGTCAAGAGTTAAGCAATGCAATATGAACTCAAGCAAGAAACAACACTTCAACAACGAAAGAGAAGGAGAAATTTGCCACTTGCCTTAAACCTTGCAAACTCGAAGATCTCCGCTCCAAAAGCTATGGATCGGCCAAGAACTCACCCGAGCACGAAATCCTGAAACTTTTTGGATCGAAAAGAGGAATTAGGTCACTACCATAACTCCAAAAATTCCACGAAACGGGAAAAGCTTACCACTAGAATGAAGATCCCGCCGAGAGCTTTCCAAATCTACTCTCCAAACGCGATTCCGCATACAACAGCCCTAGAAATCGCCGGCCGGAAGCTCCACGACACGCCGCTCTCGCTCTCTCGCCCGATAGAATTCTTGGTCGGATGAAAGGGGAAAGAGATGAAAAAAAAAAACCTAAGCTTATTATATATATATATTTATATATATAGCTTAACTTGCTCGCCGAGAACAAGGCAGCTCTTCGAATTCAAGGAATTCATAGAACGCAGCCTCTAGGAATTCGTCGAACGCAACCACCAGGAGTTCGTTGAACGCAGCCTCCAGGAGTTCGTCGAACACAACCTCTAGGATTTCGTCGAATGCAGCCTACAGGAGTTCTTCGAACGCAGAGTTCTTCGAACTCACTCGAAGAATTTCATGCAAAAATAAAAATGTAATAATTACATAATAATTCTCCCATTCTATTTAAACTACGACGACGACTAAATCACCTCGGACTTCTACGAAATTCGCACCTAAACTGAAATTCGGTGCTACGAATCCAACGGCGAAGTTAGAATTCAATTCCGACGAGCCAAACTCGGGATAAAGCCTCCCGAAGCTAAGATCTTAATAACTACACAAAATCTTCTCTATAGCTCGAAACGACGTGAAATCTCGCACGCTCGATTTAAATTACATACTTTAACTAAGCTAAGGCCCAAAACTACACCTGATGAGCTGACGTAACGCCCTAACGCCAAAATTAAATCACAGCGGCTACGCAAAATAATTAACGAAAAATCAGGGGCGTTACAATTAGTCCTTCTAGTGTTGCAGGAACATGTCTAGAGCTAAAAGAGCAAACCATTGATGATAAGGAAGAATAAAAGGAGTCAACGTCTCCAGACATGATTAATGAAGAAGGAAATTAGATTCAAGATGAAGTGCATGAACTAGTAGAAGAAGTTCAGCAAACTGAAACTGATGTTCTGGACACTCCAAGAAGGCTACCCTTAGCTGGCAGACATCATTAAGACCATCCAAGTGATCAAATCATTGGAGATGTTATCCAAGGTGTGAAGACCAGAAGAAGTGCTTAGAATAAGGCCATGTACTTACGCTTCCTATCTCAAGTGGAACAAAAGAAATTTGAGGAAGCTAATGCAGATCCCTCTTGAATCATGACCATGCAAGAAGAGTTAATTCAGTTCAAGAGATGCAAAGTATGGAAGCTTGTTCCTAGAACCCAAGGACAAAATATGATTGGAATCATATGGTTCTATAGGATCAAATTGGATGAGAATGGTGTGATTATCAAGAATAATGAAAGGCTGGTTGCAAAGGGATATAGACAAGAAGAAGGGATTGGTTTTGATCAAAACTTTGCACCTATGGTAAGACTTGAAACCATATGGTTGTTTCTAGCATATGCAACTTACAAAGGGTTCAAAGTTTAACAAATGTTTGTGATGCGCGAATCTAGCACACCGCTATAGGCGGTAGCAAGACTGCGGCACGAAACGGTAGTGTACCGATCGTTCAAGTAATATAAAACGAGGAGTAAATCCCCGAGTATCGATCTCAAAGGAACACAGTAAGGTGGAGTTTACTTTTGAGGAGGGACTTGAGGTCGAAGTCCTTTAAATCGGATAGGTTGCAAAAGGGTTGGTTTGGATTGTGAAAAAGAAATAAAACTAAACTAAATTAACACTACTATGCAGGCCGCTATGCACTGCTTCGCCGGGCGGATGGAAACTATGCAAGCCGCTATGCACTGCTTCGCAAGGCGGATGGACGAGTAGGCAAGCGGATGAGGTGAGTGTAACTGCGGAATGGTTTGAGGGGCGTTAGCACCTCCTGTCTAGGCAGATGGATTACACGGGCCGCTATGCCACGCTTCACTAGGCGGATGGACGAGTAGGCTTGCGGATGAGGTGGATCGCACTGGCGGAATTGAGGGTCGTAAGCACCTCGTCACCAAGCACGCCACTAGCAATTGCTAGTGCGGCACATGAACGTGGTGGCGGAATGGATGGTGGATGGAATGGGGTGCTCCTCACTAAAATAGACCACAGAGATATTTCACAAAGGCATAAAATATACTAAATGGCATAGCAAGATTTAGCATACATTATCCATACACACAAATAATAGAAGAAAAACAGTACTACAATATGAACGGGGTGAGATTACAACCAAAGGGGTGGAGACTCATCGGAGGTTCACGGCCGGAATCTAGGGTGGTCAATCCTTGTCCGAGCTCGGGCTCCAACTACCATCCGGGGTATGGAAAGGAGTTGTCAGTTCCTTCTAGTTGACCCGTCTTCTCCATCAATCATCTTCGATTCCGACCTCGCCAGAGAACTTCATGTATGCAGTAATGAATCCCTTGAAATCGAGCTTTGGAGGTGCACGAACAATGGAAGAGGCCACGAGGATGCTCCGTCTAGAGATTTGCAAGAGAATGTTGGTCGGAGCTCCTCCGAAAGGTGGGCGGTGATGGAGCGGCGAAAAAGGCGTGGAACTAGAGCTCTTGGGTGCGGGAAAGAAGAACGATCCGATTAGGGCGGATTCTGCAGCTTAAATAGAAAACTGGTCAGAAATTGTTCACGCACGGTCGAACGTACGACCGTGCGTGAACCGTGCGATATTAATTAAGAATAACACTAGGAAGATGACCCAGAGCGCGCCCGTGCATTTTTTTCATGCATGGTCAAAGCCGCCTGTGCGTAAAAATGCATGACTAAATTCAGAATGCTACTTTGGGCCATAGATGAGAGCGCATGATCGCAGCCGACCGTGCGTCAAGAAAACGCACGACCGTGCGATTCATGCAGACATGAAATCTGGGCAAAATGGATGTTCTACCCCCCAACAATAAAGCGCGCAATTGCACACCAAAATGGGACCAAAGAGTGCACTTTGTGAAGAAATGTGTTCAAGCAAAATATAAGCAATAATGAACTAAAAGTGAAGTGCCTATGCGAGAAAACTATCCCGGATGAGTCCATAATGTGTATATAAATGAGACTCATCACACCCCTAGACTTACCTGTTTGCGCGTCCCGAGCAAACAAATCTGGCGGAGTAGGAAAAGCATAGCTAGCCAAAAAATTGCAAACATGGAATAGAATGCGAAGTTGCACACTTGTGTGCATAGAAATTCATTAGAAGAAGTTTCTACATATGCTAGCTAATTTATAAAAGTGTAAATGCATAAAAAGAATTTTTTTTACTCAAAAATGGAATGTTGGTGAATCTCGTGGTCACGCGTAGTACGAAAGTAAGCTAGACGCGAAGGGGAGTGTTACCCAAGACTGGAACTCGGAATTATCTCCGTTGAAATCCATCAACGTCGAGAGCCATAAGCTCGCCTTGTCACACTCTCTCCATGGCGCTAGTGAACTCACAAGATGAATCTATAAGACTTTTTTGGTTAATACGAGGCTTAGGTTACGGTTTGGAATACAAAGATAAACGCGAAGGCTAATCGCAACCCAAATGAGCATACAAAAGTGCTAAATCATAACAGCCCCAACAATACACGTGTAGCACACCCCCAGACTTGACTTTGAAACCGGGTGTGCACACGGCTTACTCCAATCGATAGAGATAGATGTTTCAATTAAAACGCTAGGGATATATTTTTTCTTTCTCTTTGCTTTTTCTTTTTCTTTTTCTTTTCCTTCCCATTTTTTATATCCCCAAATCTATTAGCAAGAATCTCAGCATACAGAATTCTTTTTAAGATATCCACATCAACACAAAAGTTTCACAAGACCGCACTGCATTGGAAAATTACAATTCATTAATGCTTTTGGCTGAATTTTTGGTTACGATAATGGGATTAGATTTTAGGCCTTGGTAAAGTATGGTGGAGCTGAACCAAAAGGTTGGGTAGGCACAAAAATAGGCTAGCAACGGTTAGCGTATAGGAATGGTAGAAAAAAAAGCTCAAGCTTGCCAAATAGATGGCCTACGTCACGCTCATCTTGCAAATCGTCGCACCCATGCTTCGAGAGTCGCTTGGGGCAAGTTCTTAGCCCCCGAGAAAGGTAATCCTTCCTCCCGACCCAACAAGAACCTCGTGCTCGCCTATACACAATACCATGCTACCACTAGATTCAAACACATTTACCATTTTGAGTAAGATAAATTAAAATCTACGCAAATCTACTAATTATAAATTAGAAGCCTAAATAAAAACTAATTCTACTCAAATTTCTAGGCAAGACACAAGTACTCAACTAGAGCACTACAAGAGTCAACATGCCACTCCATCTTGCAATTTTTAGGCTAATACATCAATTTCTACATCACAACCATGAATTGAATATACAGGATCATACAAACAAACAAGTGCGCCCTAAAGTGGGTGTAGTGGTGTGCAGTGAAGATCAACAAATAAAATAACTGAAATAAAATACTTCTAGCATGCACTGAGATGTGCCTGTGTAGTGGGTAACACATAGCGGCTCTCCCCCAGACTCAATCTAAGCAATAGATGCAAATTATGTAACCATGAAAATTGACTAAAATGCTAGGGCAAGAAAAGTTACTCATGCTCAGAAATGAGCATACCAGAAGATTGGCGTTAATACTGGGATGGAAGTCCAAGTCCGCCACCAAAAGATCACCACCCTACAAAAAGGATGCACCAAGCAATAACAAAAAATAATATATTATGGCATTAGCGGCTAAGAGAAATAAAAATAACCAAAACTGGGTTGTCTCCCATTAGCGCTTTTGTTTACCGTCCTTAAGCTGGACTAAATACCTGTATTATGCAGTTTAAAAGATTGTCTAAGCATAAAAGCAGAAGTTAATAAATCCTAATTATTATTACATGCTCAACAAAATAATCAACAATAAGTTGATTTAAAGTAGTAACTAGAAATAAAGGAAATGGGTCCGAAGACCCAGCAGCAGTAGTGGTCAAGAGGATTAGAAGTTTTCCATCTCCAAGTTTCATCTATCTTCATCTTCTTCATCTCCTCCAATCGTCTGTCGTGAATCAAGTATCGTTTACCACCCTGCACCCAGTCTCTCAAGGAAAAAGCAGGCAATGATGATGAAGTGGAATAAGCGATGGTTTTCATCATTGCCAACTGCTTTCCCTGCCAAGACCGCATCTCAAAATCACCCAAAAATGGGTCCACAAACTCATAGACCTGCAGGGGAGTAAACAAAATATTAGCAGCATTAACAGGAGAGGAAGTAGGAAGGATGAACATATCAATATTTTCATTAAAAGAAGGATGATTAGGAAATAAAATGGAAGAAGAACTACAAAAATCAAGCACAGGAGGAGTGGTCCCGGTGTCACTCCCATCAGGTTTCACAGAAGGATTATTGTTGATCGCAATAACATCACTGCAGGAAGAATATGAGCAGCTAGGAACTTCGATGATGAGTTGGACCTTCTCCTCTGGTGATGAGGTAGAAACCTCCTCACTAAGGAAAATATCCTCCTCAGTGCAACTCGACACAGCTCCGGGCTCCATAGGCTCATCTTGCTGATGAGCAGGACTATGCTTGCAAACGACAACGACCAGTGTACTGCGTCGAATGTAGTATAGGCTTATAAAAACCAAGGTCGAATAAAAATCCATGCGTGTTGATTACTCTTACTCAAGAAGATCTCTATTGTTCTATCAAAAAGTACTTTGATTTGGTTGCAACAAGAAAGGTAATTCAACTTGAAGATTAAAACTATTGAAAAGAGGGGGATAATAGATGAACAAAACAACAACAAATTTTATTAATTCAAGAAAAGGAATTACAACTATTGAAAGAGAAATTACAAGGGCAAGAAAAAGTAGAACTAGAATACTTAAAAACACGGAAATAAAGCAAGAAATGGAGGCTTGAATTCCAATGCAAGGTGCTTGATCATCTGGAGGAGCTGCCTTTTTATAGCTGAAAATTCTAGGTTACACGCCCTTGGTCACGCCCGTGACCAAGGGGCGTGTAAGGGGCGTGATTTGTTGGGTGCGGAGGAGGCGCCGTCTGGCTTCAATGCAATCGTTACGGATGTGTCACGCCCTAGGTCACGCCCGTTACCTGGGGCGTGTAATCTTTTAAGAGTGCTGCTGTCGGGAAGCTTTGGCGGGAAGGAGCGCGGGATGAGTCACGCCCGCGAACTGGATGACACGCCCCCTAGTCACGAGCGTGACTTGGGGCGTGTAACTTTAATTGACGTGGCAGGCTTGATCTCAGCGGGCTGACTCGTCTCAGCGGGTCGCGGCCGTGACATTGGGTCACGCCCTTGGTCACGCTCGTGACCTGGGGCATGTACTTGGCGAATTCTTCACAGAACGACTTTGGGTAGCGGAGGCAGGTCTGGAACACCTCGTAGGTTACACGCCCATTGGTCACGCCCGTGACCAGGGGCGTGTAAATGTACTTTTTGCTCCAATGTGTACAGAAAAACCTGAAATCATAAAATATGTTTAGGTTAGCTCATAGAAATGAAAATAAGCAATTTATGTAGGAAAATACATATAATTTAAATAGATTTATATAAGAATTATAATTGAATTAAGCTAAATGATGAGTGAGTAAACTACTCATCAAATACCCCCATACTTACTCGTTTGCTAGTCCCGAGCAAACAACTTTTCATAGGTGTAGAGAAATTTAAATACTAGAAAAAGAAATTTTAACTCAGGGAATAAAAATGCGAAGTCTTACGCCTAAGTGTAGAGATCCTAATTGAAAGACCTATTCAGCATAATGATTAGCTTATAATTTTCAAGAATGCGATTTAACATATTGCTTTCACTTTTAAGTTGAAAGCTCGGTAAATTCTCGAATGCTATTCAGGGAGCGGGTAGCGTGTTTTCTAAGATTAATATTACCCAAAATCGAGTTTCGGAATAGCCTCCAAAGAAATCCATCAATGACGATGGCCATAGGCTTGCCCGGTCGCACTCTTTCCACTACACAAGTATAATGTCATAGCTTAAAGATCAAAAGGGCTTTCATTAGGAGTGAAACTTGGCTTAGGTATATGGTTTGGAGTTGGAAATCAAAGAGATAAACATGACGGCTAAGGATCACACTAAACCAAGGTGAGAGTTTCCCATAATTATCAAAATTAAACCTCGCATAAGAGTTGTCATGAAGCAAGAATACAAAAATTCTCATATTTTTCAAACATAAGGCCATGAATAATTTTCTTTATTTTTCACAATTGGCCAACAAAATAATTTCTCACATTTTTTTTATTATAGCTCCAAAATAAGAGGTTGCAATTTCCTCATTTTCATAATTGAACCCATTGCAAAATAAATCTCAAATATTTAGTGTGATCATGGGGTGGATGTTTTGGCTTTGGTGAAAATGAAAGGTGGAGGTAGCAAAGGAAATAAGAAAAGGCCCAAAGTGTTTAAAAATGAAAAAAAAAATTTAAAGGTGGGCAAACAGGCACAAACGATCAAAAGATGGCCTAAATAATTTCTAAAAACTATGACAAACCTATGCAAATGCTTCGAGAATCGCTAGAGGCAAGTTCTAGCCATCGAGAAAGAATACCCTTCCGTTTAAAATGTGTAATATTTCTCTAGTAAGCTTCTACATACTCACTTGAATTATTCGCAGATTCTACTGGATTCAAGGCAAGAGTAAAACAAAGATTGTTTTCTCGCAGTTAGAAAATCATAAATCTAATTCTATGTTGAATAGTTAAATTTGACATAGAATTCTACAAACGCGTGCGCTTAACTAGGAACACTGCACGAGTCAACAATTTTATTCCAAAATTTAAAATCCAATGAAGTATAAAAATTCCCTACAACACTATACAAAAGCAAATCAACTAAGGCTTTTGCAAATAAGTAAGTATAAAAATTTAGCCTAAAAAATAAAGATATATATATTTTTTATTTTTCTTGGACTTCCCAAGGTCAACCCGTTGAAGGGCTCGCAAGGTACTAGAGGTTGTGATGGGAATTCAAGCCCAAAGCGTCCTTTCCAAGAAATTTTATTTTTATTAGATTAAAAATATTATATATTTTTTAAATTTTTTCAAATAAAAAGAAATATAAATAATGAAATGCTACACCCCCATACTTAAAATTAAACATTGCCCCCAATGTTTAAAACTAAGTAATACACAGATAAGAAAAGGAATGAAGTGATTAAAGGGTGAAGAGGGCTTCCCTGTATAGTAGACGGGGTTGCCAGGAAAAAACCTGCAAAATATAAGTTAAACAAGACACAGAAAACAAAAAGGATAACAGTGGGGTGCCTCCCAAAAGCGCTTTGTTTATCGTCGCGTAGCTTGACTAAGTGGCACTCTTCTTAAAAATTGGTGAGGTTAAGCGTTTCAATTTTGCCGGGCGCTGGGTCGCCGGAATGATATAATTTTAACCGGTGCCCATTAACTTTCAAAGGGCCTTGATCCGGGTGTTCTATTAGCACGGTCCCATATGGACAACCCTCTTTTACAACAAAAGGGCCGGACCATCAGGATTTTAATTTTCCCGGAAAAAGTTTTAGTCTAGAATTATATAGAAGGACTAAGTCTCCCGGTGAAAAATATTTTGGAAATTTTATTCTCTTATCATGTTAAAACTTAGTGCGCTCTTTGTAAAATTTATTATTTTTATAGGCGTTTGCGCGTCATTCGTCTAATTCATTAATTTGAAACTTTCGTTGATCGGAGGCTAAGTTTAAATCTAGATTTAAAAATTTAAGCACCCAGAATGCGCCATGTTCTAATTCAACCGGTAAATGACACACTTTTCCATAGACTAATTGATACGGTGTACATCCGATGGCAGTTTTGTACGCTGTACGATAAGCCCATAGTGCGTCGTCTAATTTTAATGACCAATCCTTCCTATTAACAGACACAGTTTTCTCTAAAATTCTTTTTAATTCACGATTTACTACCTCCACTTGTCCATTCGCTTGTGGGTGATAGGCGGTAGAAATTTTGTGTGTGACTCCATACTTTGCTAAAATTTTAGCAAGTTGGTTGTTACAAAAGTGTGTGCCCCTATCACTAATTAGTGCTCGGGGTGTGCCAAATTGTGAAAATAATTTTTTTAAAAAATTTACGACGACTCTCACGTCATTGGTGGGAAGTGCCTGTGCTTCCGCCCATCTTGACACGTAATCGACTGCAACAAGAATATATTTATTAGTATGGGAAGAAGGTTGCGGGCCTAAAAAATTTATTCCTCATAAATCAAAAACTTCGCATTATAGAAATATATTTTGGGGCATTTCGTCTCGGTTAGAAATATTACCTGACCTTTGACAATTATCGCATTTACTCACAAAGGTGTGAGCATCTTTGAATAAGGTGGGCCAGTGGAAGCCCGCCTCTAGCACCTTTCTTGCGGTCCGGTTTGCTTGGTAGTGTCCACTGGTTGGACCTTCATGGCAGTGCCACAGAATTTGTTCACCTTCCGCATCCGAAATACACTTCTTACCACTTGGTCCGCGCAGACACGAAATAAAAAGGGATCCTCCCAAAATAATTTTTCAAGTCCGAAAAGAATTTCTTCTTTTGTTGACTTGAAAATTTTTTTGGAAGGACCCGTGCCACTAAATAGTTGGCAAGATCCGCGTACCAAGGGGTGGAAGAAGTTATTACCTTAGTGATGGCGAGGAGGCGCTCTTCAGGGAATTTATCATCTATCTCGTCCTCCACTAGTGCTCCTGCTGCCGGGTTCTCCAATCTTGAGAGGTGGTCGGCCGCTAAGTTCTCCGCTCCTTTCTTGTCTTGGATCTCCATATCGAATTCTTGCAAGAGTAGGATCCATCTAAATAGTTGGGGCTTGGCGTCCCCTTTATATAGCAAGTACCGGAGGGCGGAGTGATCTGTAAATACAATAATTTTTGATAGCGTTAGTAAGAACGAAATTTATCAAAGGCGAAAACAATCGCTAGAAGTTTTTTTTCCGTCGTTGTATAATTAGCTTGGGCGGATGTAAGCATTTTGCTAGCATAATAAATCAGGTGAAAGTATTTATTCACCCTTTGGCCCAAGAACGCACCTACGGCAAAATCGCTTGCATCGCACATGATTTCGAACGGAAGAGACCAGTATGGCGAAATTAAAATAGGCGATTTGATAAGTTCGTTTTTAATTTTAATGAACGCCTTAGAACATTCTTCATCAAAGATAAACGTGGTTTCTTTTTCTAAAAGACGCGTTAACGGTTTTGTAATTTTTGAAAAATCTTTAATGAAACGTCTATAGAAACCCACATGTCCTAAAAAACTCCTAATAGATTTAATATTAGTAGGCGGAGGGAGTTTTTCTATTACTTCGATCTTGGCCCTATCGACCTCGATCCCCTTGCTAGAAACCTTATGTCCGAGGACTAATCCCTTACAGACCATAAAGTGTCACTTCTCCCAGCTGAGTGCCAGATTCGTGTCTTCGCAGCGTTGAAGAACACGATCAAGATTTTTCAGACAATTTTGAAAGGAATCGTCATAGACTGAAAAATCATCCATGAAAACTTCTATGACGTCCTCAACTAATTCATTAAAAATTGCGAGCATACACCTTTGAAATGTAGCTGGCGTGTTACAAAGACCAAACGACATCCTCCGATAGGCAAAGGTGCCGAAGGGGCAAGTGAAGGTGGTTTTCTCTTGGTCTTCGGGGGCGATTAAGATTTGAAAATATCCCGAAAGACCATCAAGGAAACAGCAGTGCGAGTGACCGGATAGACGTTCTAAGATTTGGTCAATGAAGGGTAACGAAAAGTGATCCTTGCGGGTGACATCATTTAATTTTCTATAATCGATGCAGACCCGCCAACCCGTAACAGTACGGGTTGGAATCAACTCGTTATTTTCGTTTTCAACTACTGTCATTCCGCCCTTCTTAGGCACGACTTGCACCGGGCTAACCTAAGTGCTATCAGAAATTGGGTAAATAAACCATGTGTCTAATAATTTTATAATTTCGGCCTTAACGACGTCCTTCATATTGGGGTTAAGGCGTCGTTGAGGCTGAATAGTGCCGTGAGAATTATTTTCTAGATTTATTTTATGCGTGCAGAATAAGGGATTTATACCCTTAATATCCGAAATTTGTCATGCAATTCCATTGCGATGGTTATTTAAAATTTTGATTAATTCAAAATTTTCCGAATCATTAAGCGTAGAAGAAATAATCACGGGTAATTTTAAAATTTTATCTAAAAAAACATATTTTAGATGATCCAGTAGTTGTTTTAATTCTAGACTCGGTGCTCTTCATAAGATGTTTTGATTTTAAAAATATTTAAATTTGTTTGTTCAAAATTTGTCTGCCGGTTCGTCTCTTCAAGACATAATAAAGTTTGTAACTCCGGATTTTCATAAAGAGAGGAAATTATTTCCGCAAAAGTTGATAATTCTTCTTCATAATTTGATTCTAAAATAAAACAAGAATCGTCGTTAGTAAGCGCATTTCTCATTGATTGATTAACATTGAAAATAACTTCTTCCACTCCAACTCGCAGAAGAAGTTTTCCGTTACTTACATCTATTATAGCTCGAGCGGTGGCTAGGAAAGGTCGGCCAAGTATTAGGGGTACATTGGCGTCTTCTTCAATATCGAGGATGATAAAGTCTACCGGGAAGATAAACTTATCAACCTTTACTAGCACATCTTCAATGACCCCTATTGAGAAAGAGAGGCGGAGGAAAAAAAAGTAAAATTTAGAAAAATATATTTATTTAGTAAAATTTAGTAAAAAAAAAAAATTTTAGGTGATTTAAGATTAGTCCTGGACTTCCCAAGGTCAACCCGGTGAAGGGCTCACAAGGTACAAGAGGCTGTGATGGGAATTCAAACCCAAAGCGTCCTTTCCAGGAATTTAGTTGCACCTAGTAAAATTTAAAAAAAAAAGAGAAGAAAGGAAACGATAAAGCCAATAGATATTCTCTTTCGAAATATCAACTCAGATCACCGGCAACGGCGCCAAAAACTTGATGAGCAGGACTATGCTTTCAAACGACAACAGAAAGTGTGCCGTGTCGAATGTAGTATAGGCTTATAAAAACCAAGGTCGTATAAAAATCCGGGCGTGTTGATTACTCTTACTCAAGAAGATCTCTATTGTTTTATAAAAAAGTACTTTGATTTGGTTGCAACAAGAAAGGTAACTCAACTTGAAGATTAAAACTATTGAAAAGAGGGGGAGAATAGATGAACAAAACAACAACAAATTTTATTAATTCAAGAAAAGGAATTACAACTATTGAAAGAGAAATTACAAGCGCAAGAAAAAGTAGAACTAGAATACTTAAAAACATAGAAATAAAGCAAGAAATGAAATGCAAGGTGCTTGATCATCTGGAGGAGCTGCCTTTTATAGCTGAAAATTCTGGGTTACACGCCCTTGGTCACGCCCGTGACCAAGGGGCGTGATTTGCTGGGTGCGGAGGAGGCGCCGTCTGACTTCAATGTAGGCATTACGGACGTGTCATGCCCTAGGTCACGCCCATGACCTGGGGCGTGTAATCTTTTAAGAGTGTTGCTGGCAGGAAGCTTTGGCGGGAAGGAGCGCGGGATGAGTCACGCCCGCGAACTGGATGACACGCCCCTAGTCACAGGCGTGACCTGGGGCGTGTAACTTTAATTAACGTGGCAGGCTTGATCTCAGCGGGCTGACTCGTCTCAGCGGGTCGCGGCTGTGACATTGGGTCACGCCCTTGGTCACGCCTGTGACCTGGGGCGTGTACTTGGCGAATTCTTCACGGAACGACTTTGGGTAGCGGAGGCAGGTCTGGAACACCTAGTAGGTTACACGGCCATTGGTCACGCCCGTGACCAGGGGCGTGTAAATGTACTTTTTGCTCCAATGTGTCCAGAAAAACCTGAAATCATAAAATATGTTTAGGTTAGCTCATAGAAATGAAAAGAAGCAATTTATGTAGGAAAATACATATAATTTAAATAGATTTATATAAGAATTATAATTGAATTAAGCTAAAAGATGAGTGAATAAACTACATAACACCTGCACATCTAGAAAATCAGCAATAAGAGCAGAAGATACGTGCATACTGATACAAGAAAATATCTGAGTAGAAACAGGACTCAAGATAGAGTCCGATAGGAGTGAAGAAATATCCTCAGATACAGAATCCACAGGAAAGGATGGCACAATGGAGGAAGAAAACTCCACAATGTCGTCGTTGTGATCAACAACGACGCTGATCGACGCAGTCATTGTGCTCCCAAGATGACCCGGGGGCCTATCGTTTGTGCATCAGCGATGGAAGGAGCGGTGGCATAAGAAGGCAGTGGAATGGAGATAAGTGTTGGCTCATCATCCTCTCCCAATTGCAATTTCCATTGCTCACAGTCTTTCAGCGCGTGATCAAAACTCTGACAACACAAGCAGTGCTTCCCGGTAGGTTTTGACTGTGGAAAAGCCAAACCACCCGGTGAAGGCGATGCTCGCAATGGGGACACATACTTATAATACGTAAGTTCATTGTATGAAGTTCTAGATTCTCCATACGATGAACTACACAGATTATAATTATGGCTTCCTAAATAACACTCATCACTAGAGTGATTTGACGCTCTGCACCACCTACATTGTTGATAAGCATACATATTGGTGTAAAGAAGGATTAACACTAAGATAAACAGAAATTGATCTCAATATGCACGTAATAAAGTTTAAAACAGCGGAAACCTGATTTTTTGAAATACTTAAAATAGATAAAAAGAGAATTTACAAACACTAAATTAAAACACATGCGATATACAAATGGAAAAGAACTTCTATCTCACAGCTCTCCCTCTCTAGAAAACTCACACGTCTGTGTTCCCCGACAACGGTGACAAAAACTTGATGCGCGAATCTAGCACACCGCTATAGGCGGTAGCAAGACTACGGCACGAAACGACAGTGTACCGATCGTTCAAGTAATATAAAATGAGGAGTAAATACCCGAGTATCGATCTCGAAGGAACACAGTAAGGTGGAGTTTACTTTTGAGGAGGGTCTTGAGGTCGAAGTCCTTTAAATCGGATAGGTTGCGAAAGGGTTGGTTTGGATTGTGAAAAAGAAATAAAACTAAACTAAATTAAAACTACAATGCAGGCCGCTATGCACTCTTCGCCGGGTGGATGGAAACTATGCAGGCCGCTATGAACTGCTTCGCAAGGCGGATGGACGAGTAGGCAATCAGATGAGGTGAGTGTAACTGCGGAAAGGTTTGAGGGCCGTTAGCACCTCTTGGCTAAGCGGATGGATTGCACGGGCCACTATGCCACGCATCACTAGGCGGATGGATGAGTAGGCTTGCGGATGAGGTGGAACGCACTGGCGGAATTGAGGGTCGTAAGCACCTCATCACCAAGCACGCCACTAGTAATTGCTAGTGCGGCACATGAACGTGATGGAGGAATGGATGGTGGATGGAATGGGGCGCTCCTCACTAAAATAGACCACAGAGATATTTCACATAGGCATAAAATATACTAAATGGCATAGCAAGATTTAGCATACATTATCCATACACACAAATAATAGAAGAAAAACAGTACTACAATATGAAGGGGGTGAGATTACAACCAAAGGGGCGGAGACTCATTGGAGGTTCACAGCCGGAATCTAGGGTTGTCAATCCTTGTCCGAGCTCGGGCTCCAATTGTCGTCCGGGGTATGGAAAGGAGTTGTCAGTTCCTTCTAGTTGACCCATTTTCTCCGTCAATCATCTTCGATTCTGACCTCGCCGGAGAACTTCATGTATGCAGTAATGAATCCCTCGAAATCGAGCTTTGGAGGTGCATGAACAATGGAGGAGGCCACTATGATGCTCCAGCTAGAGATTTGCAAGAAAATGGCGGTCGGAGCTCCTCCCAAAGGTGGGCGGCGATGGAGCGGCGAAAAAGGCGCGGAACTAGAGCTCTTGGGTGCGGGAAAGAAGAACGATCTGATTAGGGCGGATTCTGTAGCTTAAATAGAAAACTGGTCAGAAATTGGTCACGCACGGTCGAATGCACGACCGTGCGTGAAACGTGCGATATTAATTAAGAATAACACTAGGAAGACGACCCAGAGCGCGCCCGTGCATTTTACTCACGCACGGTCAAAGCTGCCCATGTGTAAAAACGCACGACTAAATTCAGAATGCTACTTTGGGCCATAGATGAGAGCGCACGATCGCAGCCGACCGTGCGTCAAGAAAACGCACGACCGTGCGATTCATGCAGACATGAAATCTAGGCAAAATGGATGTTCTACCCACCAGCACAGCACCAAATAGCAATCACACAGCTGGGAATACCCTTCCAGCTCAATCCAAATACAGAAAAAGGGTTGGGGAGCACCATGTGCTTACCCCCAACAATAAAGCGCGCAATTGCACACCAAAACGGGACCAAAGAGTGCACTTTGTGAAGAAATGTGTTCAAGCGAAATATAAGCAATAATGAACTAAAAGTGAAGTGCATATGTGAGAAAACTATCCCGAATGAGTCCATAAAAGTGTATATAAATGGGACTCATCAGTATGCGAAGTCCGCATTCCTCAATAAAGATTTTAAAGAGGAAGTCTATGTAGAACTTACCTTATATTTTGTTGTTCCAACCATTCCTGATCATGCATATTTTCTAAAGAAAGCATTATATGGGTTGAAAGAAGCACCTAGAGCTTGGTATGTTACCCTATCTAGCTTTATCATTGAAAAAAAAAATTCAGAGGGAAAGATAGATAAGACATTATTCTAAAGAGAAGTAAAGGGCAAAATTCTGCTGGTCCAAAGATATGTGGGCGACATAATATTTGGATCTACTGATAACAACCCTTGCAAAATGTTTGCTAACTTGATGTAAGAGAAGTTTGAAAAGAGCTCTATGGGAGTGCTAAAGTATTTCTTAGGTCTCTATGTGAAGCAATCTGAGGTTGAAATTTTCATCTCCTAGTCCAAGTGAAAGCCTGATTTGTTGGTCTTCTTAGGTCATTATGAGTGGAAAGCCTTCTTTAGCAGCAACACATGATCTTCAATAAGTGAACTTTGTGATCTGGATTAGTGCTGAGCTTTCTTGAATGAAGAAGTCTTCTTTCTCTCATGATTGTGAGCTTTCTTGTTCTTGTTCTTCTTTCTTTTAGAAAAGTTCTCCTTTTAGTGTTCTATTGCTTTTTGGCGTCGGCAAGAAATTTTCTTTCTTTTGATTTCTCAACGATATCTTGCGAAAGGTTAGGGTTAGCTGACCCTCTCTTACCTTTTTATAGCACTAATTTTTCTAACGGTCGAGGTCTAAAAGGTTTTGTCTTTGACCGCTTTTTAGACATGATTGATTTGACATTTTCTTTTGTCGCTTCTGTCGATTTGAAATCCTGCCTTATGAGCTTGTCAAGACGATATCGTCGTGTAAAGATAGTTTACACAATGATAAATGACTTAGCAAGATTTCTTGAGTCTTCACAGTGATATCGTCGTATGATACTTGTTGTTACGGTGATATTTGATTTAGTTAGCTCTTCTTGTGTCTTCACAATGATATCCTCGTGTGATAATTGTTGTCATGATGATATATGACTTAGCTAGCCCTTCTTGAGTCTTCACAATGATATCATCGTATGATACTTGTTGTCACAATGATATCGTCGTGTTCTTCTTATTATCACGACGATTCTTGACTTAGTTGTTTCTTTTTGAGACCACTCAACGATATTGTCGTGTGTACCTTATTGATACGACGATATGTGCCTTAGCTAATTTCTTTGAGTTCTCTCAATGATGTCGTTGCGTGGACCTTGTTGACACGACGATATCATCGTGTTCTTCTTATTGTAACATTGTAATTGACTTGACTTCTTCTACTGCCTTTTGCGAATTCTCTTAACGATATCAATGTGTGTACCTTCTTGATACGACGATATATGTCTTAGTCATTTTTGTTTGATCTTAATACATTATATTTAAGATGTATGATGTTTTAACCTGCTTTTTGCACATCAACTATATATCAAATACAAATTGTACTCATCATTGACTTAGGGACTTCTCCAAATCTGGAACATTGTGGGCAGTGTTCCCAACAATCTCCCCCTATTTGAAGACATCACAACTCAGCCAATGATAAAGCACAATAATGAAAGAGCACGATAATGACAACAAGAACAAAGAGTATAGAATTACTCCCTTTGTCATTGGCCTTCATCATTGAACTCCTCTCCACATTTAGGGCTTTTTCAGATAGGTCCTTCTCTACTACTTGAGCAGGGAGCTCAGTGTCAAGCTCCCCCTCACTTGCAGCATCATCTATATGACTTTTTCCAGTCATGCACCCCCTCACTTGCAACTTAATTTCTTTACTCTTTTCCTTTTTTTCATACAGGAATGTAGTAGAATATCATTGTAATCAATGACACGATATCATTTTGTGGTCAAAACGATATGGCATTTTCTTACACACTTCTTCTGCAAGTCACTTCTAGCTTTCACAATGATGACCTGCATGCTTTCTTAGGGACCTAGCATATCCTAGATGTTAAATTTTTGGAGTAGGATCGAAGACGATATAGCGGAAGACTTCAATCAATTTCAATTCAAGTAACAGTGACAATGAAGGACAAAAAAGATCCTTTTTTTATTGACTATCTTTTTACAATGCGTTGCATACATGTCGAGACATGATTTATAAGAGAAACATAGATGAGAAGACCAAGAAACAAAACAACATTCTGGCGGCTAGAACATCTGAGACTACACAGACCGCTCGATCACAGCAATACCGAACGACTTCGTTGAGATTGCACGAATAGAATAGGTCGCTGACCTGTAATCTGCCAGACCGCCAATCACAGACCGCATAATCTGCTTCTTATTGAACTGCTGAAAAATATCACCTTGTCCGCACTTCTTGATCGCCCAGACCGTACGGTCACTAGATCACAGAAGTATCCCACGAACAGAAGAAGAAGAACTTCTTACTGCTGCAAGAATGCAACTCAAGACTGCCTGACCGTTGAAGGTCGCCTGATCAACTGAGTCCGCTGCAAACAGATCAAGAACAACAACCACAGACCACCCAAACGAGACCGCTGGCAAGCTGGTTATTCAAAGCTGGAAAGATAAGAAGAATGCTGACAGAGACTGCTGACCGCCTAACCTGCAAACACAATCAAACCGGTCACAAACTTCAAACCGCGCGAGCTCAAAAGTGAGACCGGCAAATTCAATCCATACTTCAGTTCTTACAATTCTTGCATACAAATGATTACCCATGCACCTCTATTTATAGACAAACGAACAGATGTCATCACCACCCATAAGAGATACAAACACTTCCCTTATTAGGATGCGCGGTCACCAGAACTAGACAGCGCAGTCTTCATAAGACCATTATTTCACTTAGAGGAAAATGGACCAACCAAGACAGTTCGCTAGAATAACACTTGCAGACTGACCGACTTATATAAGAACAGAACTACATGATCACAACTGACCTGTTGGGAACAGTGCCCTGCAATGTTCCTGATTTGAGGAAGTGCTCAGCTCAATGATAAATGTAAGTTGTATTTGACATTTCATCTAGTTCATGCTTGCAGGAATCGACAATATGTCATGTACCTTAGTTACTTTACTAAGTACATATCGTCGAGAAGAACAGGCGATATCGTCAACAATGCGTTCTTGTCGTCGTAATGATGGGCAGAGCAGCAACCGCTGAGAAGCAAAGTATTCGTCGACCGCTGAGACATGGCGAGATCGTCGAACGAAGAATGTCGATCGTCGAACGCTAAGACATGGCGAGATCGTCGAATGAAGAATGGTGATCGTCGAACTCAGAAGGAAGATCGTTGACCGCTGAAACTTGACAAGATCGTCGAACGCAGAGAAGACACGGTATTGTCGACTTCACCAAAGAGGGCTTGTAGTCAAGAAAGAACAAACATCGTCGTAAAGAAAGCATGTCGTCGAGAAGCCAAGGTGATTACGATGACACATCCAAGACAACATATCGTCGTATATGCAGAAGCTCCAAAATGTCTCGCATCATCGAGATATTAGCATCAGTGGGAGAAGTAAGAAGACCAAGGCATCGACAAAGTCCTGTCGTCGAGATATTGTCTATGACGTCGTAACATTGGAAATATCGTCGAGACAGATTCAAAGTTGCAGACGCGCTGTCAGCATTTAATGCCATTGCCTGATTGTCCAATCAGTGCGTGCTCTTATGGAATGGGCGTCTGACATTAAAGGACATCAGATGTTACCGTTATGCGGCTCATTTGTCCTATAAAAGGGAACTGTGGCGCCCTAGAAAAACAATCTTCAAAGATAAAGAAGAAGAACGAGAAAGTATCCCGCCGCTACGCTTGAATAGACCAGTATTCTCGGCAGAGAAGAAGAAGAAAAAGTAGAGAGCAAGACTCAAGTGCTCTCTGAAGAATCAGTCATCATCATTGACTGAAAGGTAGCCGATCAACACCAGGCAAAGGAAGTGAAGGCTGAAGAAGATCCAGTGCTGAAACTCCGAATCAAGAAGCATCTTCTTCAACCTAAAGAAGTCGATCTCCATCAGGCTAAGTCGCCAATCGCCATCAGGCAGAATAAACAGTTTTAATTTACTGTAATTTCTTGTAAGGCTTGCGGGCCAATTTGTCTAGCTTGAGGGATGGAGAGCTGTGAGGCTTGAGGGCCAGGGCAGTGCACTTGCGGGTGCGATCTGTCGATCTTGCGGGCTCGGGGGCAGTAGGGGCTTGAGGGCCTAGGTTGTTGGCACTTGCAGGTGTGATCTGTCGAGCTTGTGGGCTCGGGGGCAGTAGGGGCTTAAGGGCCTAGGCTGTTGACACTTGCGGGTGCTATTTGTCGAGCTTGCAGGATCGGGGGCAGTAGGGGCTTGCGGGCCTAGGCTGTTGGGACTTACGGGTTCGTGCTGTAAGGCTTGAGGGCCTGAAGTTTTTTTTGGCGGCGTTTGCCGAGCCTAGCACACTACTAGGTAGGCGTAGAGGGAAAGAGGACTACTCAAGATACCCTGTCTTGAGGAACCTCTATACATCGTTGTGTGCTTTTCTGTGTTGCGCTTTCTATTTCATACATCTACTAATCATAAATAAAGAACACTTAAAGAGGGGATGACATAATTTGAAAATTCTATTCACCCCCCCCCCCCCCCCCCCCCCCCTCTAGGTGATAAAGTCGACACCCCATAAACAACAAGTGGTATCAGAGCTAGGTTGTTCAAAGAAAAGCTTAACAACTTGAACAGATCTGCCAGTGGGTGTCTAAGTTTCATAAGAATGGAGTCGAGAATAGTTATGTGCTATAGAGAGAACTTTGCCATTTGTAAAGTTAGAGCAAGAATATTCATGGAGGCAATGGATCCAAGAATGTTCTTGGTTGTTCAAAAAGGTCCCTCCATGACGATGTTAAAAGAGGAGACTCTTCTTGCCAGCTTGGACAAAGAAGCAAGAAGCATTCTAGCTGGTGCAGTAGATCTAGCAACACACCAGAGGCTGAATTATTGCACAACAGCAAAGGACATGTGGGACCTCTTAGAAGTCCTCATGGAAGGATCAGGGGAAGACCTTGAAGAAGAGACCTATCATAAAGAGATATGCATCACAGCACCACTGACTACTTCAGACGATGAATCAGAAGATGATGAATGCTCTGGAGCAGGAGAAAGGATAAGAGCAGCCCTGTCTCCTACAGATTGTGATTCTGAGGATGAAGAGGTTCATGGGTTGATGGCTCTATCAGATGAAGAAAATCATGATGAATTGCATCATCATCAGGTATGCACCACTCACACACCTTTACTACCTGCTTCATTTTCATTTAAGAAGACCAAGAGTGCATCAGGTGATTGTTCATCATCTGAAGATGATGCAGAAGACTGCTCATCTTGCAACAATAAGAATCATACTGATCTATTAGAACAGTTTGGTGATCTCTTGGAGGCTCTGAGAAAGAGCAAAAGGCTTGTTAAGGAACAAGCTAGGGAGCTAGAATCTCTCAGACCTTTTAAGGTTGAATCGGATAGGAAACTGGGAATGTCCTACAGCAAGTACACCGATCCAAATGAGCTCAACAAAATTATAGACAAGCTTTATGATGAAAGAAGCCGAAGGGAAGAACTTATTAAGAAACTTAAGAATGACCTTTGATACGCTTTTTAATTGGTTTGTTTCTCTCTTTTCTTTGTTAGAAAGAGAGAAAGAAAAGGAAAAGCTCTTTCTTCCTTTTCGATTCAACCTTGGGCGGACGTTTTCGAAGAGCCCCGCGAGTAATCCTACTTCGAGGAATTATCCGTTATCCTATCGAAGGATAGAAGTAATGGACTCTTTCTCTTTCGAAATATCGAGGATTCCTCCTCGGCCGCGTCCTTTGAAGGCAGAATGGAAAGAAAAATAAAGCTACTTTACTTTTAAAATTTAAATTGAAAGCTTTTTGAAAATATTGTTGCAACAATTTTTTAAGTAGTTGCAACAATTCTTTAAGAGCGTTTTAAAACTTCTTTTACCTTGAGCTAGTTGCAACAACCAAAGAGGCGTTGCAACAATTTTTTAGTGTTTTTAAAAGAGTTTTAAAGAGTGCTTTAGAGAGAAAGCTTTTGGGTTTATGTAATTATCCGGACTAAAATCAATAAAGGCAAGTGGACCTTATCGATAGTAGTATAGGATATTTCTTTTGAAATATCAAGGTCGTATTTTTCCAAGGTCGTATCGATTATTTCTACTTGTTAGGAACGCGCTATTATCTTATCGAGAAGAGTTTGAAGATTTTTATGATTTTATAGAAAAGTTAGTGACGAAAACGATAACTATCGCGGGCTTGGTGTGCGTTTAGCAAAAACCAAGAAAAGCGATGAAAAGAAAAAGAACGAAAACGTTAATTTGAAAAGTAGTTTTGCTTAGAAATTTTTAGGGTTTTATGAAACTATAATGATAACTACGGCGATAATTAGCGATTGAGCGGGGCGCGTGATTAAGCAAAAAGCAAATATATAAAAGATAAAAGACGCACTAATTGAAAACTCACGCACTCTACGGAATTAAAATTAAAGCGGTAAATTGCAGAAATTGAAGAAATGCGATCCCTACCCAAATAGGTAGAGGGGAAATAAATGCGTGAGCAAGTCCTATCCAAACGGATAGGCGGGAAATAAATGCGTGACAGAAATAGAAACTATTCGGTTACCAAAAAGGCGCAAAATTTATTCACCTACACACACGCACTCTTCTTGAAATTGAAATCTAAGTTAAAAGAAAATAAAATCTATGCTCATAAACACACACACTCTTCTTTAATGAAATCTAATTAAGAATAAAACAAAACTAATCTCATACACTCACACACACAACAATAATGAAAACTAAGTTAAAAGAAAAGAAAAGTTATACTCATACACTCACCCACACTAACAACAAAACAAAACTAAAATAAATACAAATTACTCTCATACACTCACACACACAAATTAAAAAGATGAAAACTAATTAAAATTACTAAATTACTAAATTACAAAAAACTAAAAATAAAAAGAAAAAGAAAAAGAAAACACACACACACTTCCAACAAAACAAAGAGAGAGAGAGTGACAAAACAAGCCAACTATTTCATTTCCATAATAAAAAGATTACAAAAAACAAGAGAGAAAAAGAGCACAAAATTGCAAAAATTACAAAACACCAAAAATCAGCAAAATGGAACAAAACCTTAAGAGAAGCTCCCAAAATTTTGAACCCTTGGACTCAGCTGAAACTGGCTATTTATAGAAAAATTTTTTGGATTACACGCCCTCGGACACGGGCGTGTCTGAGGGCGTGACACGGCTTGGGGTGCGAATAGCCAGAACAGCTGGATCCAGGCAGGCATCTGGAAGGCTTGACCGGCGACTTCGGAAGTACACGGGCGTGTTCCAAGTAACACGGGCGTGTTCGATGTCGGCATTGTGTTGTCGGCTGCTGGGCGTGACGGGCGGCGTGTCCTTTGTTCTTCCGAAAGAAATTGAGGGGTCACGGCCTCGGTCACGGGCGTGACCCGATCACGGCCGTGACAGTGGGCGTGACATTGACATCTTGGCTCGAATCTGGGCTTGGTCATTCAACACGGGCGTGACTGATGTACACGGCCTCGGTCACGGGCGTGACCGAGGGCGTGACTTGATGTTTGAGTTGGAAAAAGAGCAGGGAAAAGAAAATGTTAGGGATTAGTGAACACGCCCTTGGACACGGGCGTGACCAAGGGCGTGACTTAACAAAATTACAAAAACTTTACAAAAATTAAAATAAAACTAAGTTAAAAACAAAAATAACAAAAACAAACATTTTATTCATTAATTTACATATATTATTTAGAAATCTAATTAAAATTATACTAAAAATTATAAAGAAAAATGCGTATATTTACTATTCATCAAACACCCCCATACTTAAGCTTTTGCTATTCCAGAGCAAAAGTAAGGGATACCTATAAGACGTTTAATAAAATTTCTAATTTACTAAAGTTTTTATTAAATCAAAAGTAAGATCGAAATAAATTTAGGGTATTTAAAGAGGTAAGTCCAAAACTATGAAAGTAATTTAAAAAGAGCGAAAAAATTTTAGCGAGACTTCTAAAGTTAGCTAAATAGCATCGATTATTGCAGTCTTTGGTACCTTTTAATTAGAATAGAATTATATAAAACTATAACCTTTTTTAAGAAAGTTTTTAAGAATAAATAAAGCCTACTAATTATGCTCTCTCAAACTTTTTTAAATTAAAATCTAGGTACAATTTTATTGGCTAAGGGGTAGGAAAAAAGGTAGCCTTGGCAAAAAGAAGAGTGCTTGGATATAGGGGTGACGGATTTTATCCTCTCACCCCACCTTTTTGGTGGTTTTGCTTTGGTTCCCAGCGTTGGTTTACGCGGGATAATTGAAATCTTTTCTAAACTTAACCCAATGCCCGTGTTTACGGAATTAAATTCCCATTGACACGGGATTTCTTTTAACAATATTGGGTGCCTGTGTTTACGGAATCTATTTATTCCCATTGACACAGGATTTCTTTTTTAAAACTTCTTCTTTTACTTTTTTTATGCCAAGCTAAAGGGGTGTTTATACTTTGGTTTCAAGAGAAATTCTAGATTAATAAAGAAAGATTTTGAGAGCAAGTTTAGTAGATTAAAAATATTCCTAAAGTTTCACAAGTTTAGAGTTAGAATAATTGAATCTAAAGATGGTTTGCCAATATAATACAAAAATGAATCTATTTAGGGTAAACTCGAGGTAGTGCTAAAAGTTCTGTTCTCAAATTAAATTAAGATCGCAAGATTTTCTTTACTACTGAAAATTCCTCGATTTAAATTTTTCAAACTATGAAATAAATAAAATTGATTTAGCAAATCATAAATAATGAAAAGCGCTTAGAGATAAAACTAACCTCGCCTTGGGAATAACAAAAAGCTAAGTAGGGGTTTTATTTTATTTTTGGGTTTTTTTGATAAGTTTTTCAAATATTTTTTTTTTGTTTTTAAGATATGATTTTTTTTTTTTTTGATTTTCTTTATAACAAAATGCATAAATAAATACAAGATTTTTTTTTTTTTTTTTTTGATTTTTCTAAGATATTTTTTTTTTCTTTTCATAATTTTTTGATTGTTTTAAATTTGTTAAAAATATGTACATAAAAAAAGGAAAGAAAGAAAGAAAGAAAAGAAAATAAAAGAACATAAATATTTTTGGTGTTATGACAAAATTAATTTTGTTATAACAAATTTTTAAGTACTTTTTTCATCATTTTTTTATTTTGATTTATAACAAAAAACATATGTAAATACATATATATTTACATTAATACTAAAAAAAGGAAAAAGAAAGACATATTTTTTGAATGTTATGGCAAAATTTTTGTGAATTTTGTTGTAACAAATTTTTTTGTAAAACTTTTCATCTTTTTTATTTTTTTGTTTTGGATTTTGATTTTATAAATAAGGTTTATTTATATACAAATAAAGACATAAATATAAAACATGTAAATTTTTTTGGATTTTTCAATTGATAAGGGAGGGGCAAAAATAATTACAAAAAAGAGGGAAAACACGCCCCCATACTTAAAACCAACATTGTCCTCAATGTTGAAGGTAAGTGTGAGGAACGAAAATATTTACAAAAAAGACGAAGATTTTAATTACAAGAAAGAAAAAAAATTTACAAGAATAGTTACAAAATAAAAAAAAAGGGACTCCACGAATATATACAAAATTGTTTTTTTGGTTTGTTTTAGTTTTCCGAAATGTACAAAACACGAATAAAATACGTATAGAAGAAGTTAAAAGTATATATGTGATCATATATTTTTTTGGGTATGATAAAAATAAATGTTTATCATCTTTTTATGTTATGATTTATATTGTAAATATTTTTTTTGTTGTTTTGGTTTTAATTTGAAAATGCATGTTTTAAAATATATCTAAATTTTAAGAAGGATAAAATAAAGAAAATAAAGAGAAAACTTTAAGATAAAAACCAAGGAAGAAATAAGAGAAATAGAAAGGTAAAAGCAACGGGGTTTTCTTGTTTCGAAATATCGACAAAAATCCCCTCTCGGGTCTGTCGAGTAATCCTACTTTGAGAAACTTCCTATTGTCTTATCTGAAAATTTCCCAAAATTCTTTTTGATTTTCGTTTTAAAGTTTTTGCATTATTTTATTTTGTTTTATGTTTTTCTTTGAAAAAAAAGAATGATAATTTAAAATATGCATAATTATTAATATTTATTATTTTTTTTTCATTTTATTATTATTATTTATTTATTTATTATTATTATTTATTATTATTATTATTTATTATTATTATTTTTGTTTAAGTTTTTATTTTTTTGAAATGAAAATTTATTTCATAATTTTTTTTTTTGGTTTTATAAAAAAGAGCGTAATTGGATAAATATGGGGGTGCCTCCCACGAGCGCTTTGTTTACCGTCTCGTAGCTCGACGCGTTGGCGGGGTACGATCTTTTTAGAGGTGGGGGAGGGGTATGGAATTTAACTTCCCTCCCAGATGATCCCCCGCGTGGTAGAGTTTTAGTCGGTGACCGTTAACTTTTAAGTCGCCTTTTTCCGGGTGGGTGATAAGGACGGTCCCGTATGGCCAAACCTCTTTCACTTGAAAGGGGCCGGACCAACGGGATTTTAGTTTCCCCGGAAAAAGACGAAGACGTGAGTTATATAGGAGGACGAGATCGCCCGGCGCAAATGATTTTGGAAATTTAATTTTGCGGTCGTGGTAAAATTTCGAGCGTTCCTTATAAAATTTATTACTCTCGTAAGCGTTCGCACGCCATTCATCGAGTTCGTTTAATTGGAATTTCCGGTTTTCGGCGGTTAAATTATGATCGAGATTTAAGAGTTTTAACGCCCAAAAAGCGCGGTGCTCTAATTCTACGGGCAAATGGCATGCCTTGCCGTAGACTAATCGATAAGGCGTACAACCGATTGCGGTCTTGTACGCCGTACGATAAGCCCACAGCGCGTCGTCTAATTTAAGTGCCCAATCCTTCCTATTAGTTGAAACGGTTTTTTCTAATATGCGTTTGATTTCCCGATTTACTACCTCCACTTGGCCGCTCGTTTGGGGGTGATAGGCGGTGGCGAGCTTATGCGTGACGCCATATTTGGTTAATATTTTTGCAAACTGGGCATTGCAAAAGTGCGTACCCCTATCACTAACTATCGCACGGGGCGTACCGAAGCGAGAAAATAATTTTTTAAGAAATTTGACGACGACTCTCGCATCGTTGGTGGGGAGAGCTTGCGCTTCCGCCCACCTAGATACGTAGTCGACCGCCACTAAAATGTAGCGATTTGTATATGAAGGAGGTAGGGGGCCTATGAAATCTATGCCCCATAAATCGAAAATCTCGCATTCTAAATAAAAATTTTGGGGCATCTCGTCGCGACGAGAGATGTTACCCGACCGTTGACAGCTATCGCATGTGCTCACAAAAGTGTGAGCGTCTTTGAAGAGAGCGGGCCAATAAAAGCCCGCCTCTAGCGCTTTCTGCGCGGTCCGGTTGGCTTGATAATGCCCCCGGCCGGCCCTTCGTGGCAGTGCCGCAAAATTTGCGCACCCTCCTCGCTCGAAACGCATCTCCGCACGACCTGGTCCGCGCAGACGCGAAATAAGAAAGGGTCCTCCCAAAAGTAATTTTTCAAATCAGAAAAGAATTTCTTCTTTTGCTGTTTTGAAAAGTCTTTCGGGAGCACCCGCGCAACTAAATAGTTGGCGTAGTCTGCGAACCAAGGCGAGGGAGAAGTTTGTAAATTATTTAAAGCTAAAAGACGCTCCTCGGGAAATCGATCATCGATTTCCGGTTCGAAGAGCGCTTCCGCGGTTGGGTGCTCTAAACGAGAAAGGTGGTCGACCGCTAAATTTTCGGCCCCCTTCTTATCGCGGATCTCTAAATCAAATTCTTGTAATAGGAGGATCCATCGAAGAAGGCGGGGCTTAGCGTCCATTTTTTCTAATAAATATTTTAGGGCGGAGTGGTCGGTAAATATAATAATTTTTGAAAGCGTGACGTAGGGCCTAAACTTATCTATGGCGAAGACGACGGCAAGGAGTTCCTTTTCCGTTGTCGTGTAATTAGCCTGTGCGGCCGTGAGCGTGCGGGACGCGTAGTAGATATGATGAAAATATTTATTTACGCGTTGGCCTAATACAGCCCCTACCGCTATATCGCTCGCGTCGCACATTATCTCAAACGGAAGGGTCCAATCGGGCGCCACCAGAATGGGAGAATGGATAAGTTTATTTTTTATGGCATTGAATGCCTCTACGCACGCGTTATCAAAAATAAATGGAGATTCCTTCTCCAGGAGGTGGGTTAGCGGTTTTGTTATTTTAGAAAAGTTTTGGATGAACCGCCTATAAAAACCCGCGTGGCCAAGAAAACTACGGATTGATTTAATATTTGAGGGCGCGGGGAGTTTTTCAATTATTTCGACCTTGGCCTTGTCGACCTCCATCCCTCTTTCAGAAATTTTGTGGCCGAGAACTAAGCCTTCTCGAACCATAAAATTACACTTTTCCCAGTTTAAAACCAGGTTCGTGTCTTCGCATCGTTGGAGGACTCGATCTAAATTTTGGAGGCAGTTTTGGAAGGAGCTTCCAAAAACCGAGAAGTCATCCATAAAGACTTCCATAATATCCTCTACGAGCTCTCCAAATATCGCTAGCATACATCGTTGAAATGTAGCTGGCGCGTTGCAGAGGCCGAATGGCATCCTTCGATACGCAAAGGTACCGAAGGGGCACGTAAAGGTTGTTTTCTCCTGGTCTTCGGGGGAGATAGGAATTTGTAAAAATCCCGATAGACCATCGAGAAAACAATAATAAGGATGGCCCGATAGCCGCTCCAAAATTTGATCGATAAACGGTAACGGAAAGTGGTCTTTGCGGGTGGCATCATTTAATTTTCGGTAATCGATGCACACCCTCCAACCCGTAACAGTACGAGTTGGAATTAATTCGTTATGTTCGTTTGCCACGACCGTTATACCGCCCTTTTTAGGCACGACATGAATGAGACTAACCCACGTGCTGTCAGAAATAGGGTAGATAATCCCCGCATCCAGTAATTTTATTACTTCAGCCTTAACGACTTCCCGCATATTTGGGTTTAATCGTCGCTGAGGCTGGATGGTTTTGCGGGAATTATCTTCTAATAATATTTTGTGCGTGCAAAAAGAGGGATTTATCCCCCTAATATCGGAAATCTGCCATGCAATTGCATGGCGATGCGTGGACAAAACTTTAACTAATTCGGAAGTTTTCGAATCAGATAAGGAAGACGAAATAATAACCGGGAGTTTTAAGTCCGCGGCGAGAAAAGCGTATTTTAAATGGTCGGGGAGTGGCTTAAGCTCCAAGACCGGGGGTTCTTCGTAAGAGGTTGTTATTTTTAAACTTTTAGAATTAAAAGATTCGAAAGGCGAATCTGGCGGTAGCTCGTCCAAAGGGGCGAGGTCCGCCAAATCCGGTTCGTCTATATTTAAAGCGAGTAATTCATAAAGCGAAGAACACTCATCCTCGAACGCGGATTCTAAGTGAAAGCAAGAATCGTCGTTCGATAAAGAATTTCGCATCGAGGGATTAATAAGAAGGGTAACTTCGTCGTCCCCTACCCGAAGGAGGAGGCGACCGTTACTCACATCAATTAAAGCGCGGGAGGTCGCGAGGAAAGGGCGACCGAGGATAATTGGCACCTCGGCGTCCTCCTCGATGTCGAGGATGACGAAGTCTACCGGGAAGATAAACTTGTCAACCTTGACCAGAACGTCCTCCACTACCCCGATAGGATATTTTATCGAGCGATCCGCGAGTTGGATGCTCATTTTCGTTGGGGTGGGAACACCCAAATCAAGTTTTTTAAAGAGGGAGAAGGGCATCAAATTGATGCTCGCTCCCAGGTCCGCTAGGGCGTACTTTATTAATAAATTACCAAAAAGGCACGGGATGGAAAACCTTCCCGGGTCGTTTAGTTTTGGCGGCAATTTATTAAGTAGGACCGCCGAGCATTCCGCATTTAAGGAAACACGCGAAATACCCTCGAGCTTCTTTTTATTAGAAAGGAGCTCCTTAAGGTATTTCGCGTATTTCGGCATTTGTGAGAGTGCCTCGCAGAAGGGGACGTTAATTTGAATTTGTTTAAAAATTTGTAAAAACTTTTTATAATGTTCGTCCTCCTTCTCTTTATTAAGTTTTGCGGGGTACGGAATTTGCGGGCTCGAGACGCCCGGCGCTAATTTTGTTTCCGTATCTAATAAAATAAAAGACGAGGGTGCAGGGGTCGGAGGCGAAACAGTTACCTGATGCTCAACCCGCAATGGGGAGTCGACCTCCTTGCCGCTGCGAAGGGTAATGGCGTGGGCATTTTCACGCGGGTTCTGCTCCGAGTTCCCCGGCAGTGCTCCATGTGGCCGCTCGGAGACCATTTTTGCAAGCTGGCCTACCTGTATTTCTAAGTTTTTTAGCGATCCGGTTATATTCCGGATATTTGCGTCGTTGGAAGCCATGTATTTTGCAAAAAGCTCCTCGAGCGGAGAAGGTTTTGGAGGGGGAGGCGCAAAACCTTGCTGAAATCCTTGGGGAAATCCATGCGGAAATCCTTGCGGGATCGCAGGTGGAGGGCGTTGCGCATTATTTGGGTTACTCCAGGAGAAGTTCGGGTGATTCCTCCAACCCGGGTTATAGTTATTACTATAAGGGTTGAAGGGCGCCCGCACTTGGTTACCCACGTAATCCACCGATTCCTCGCATAAATTATTATTATTATTAATATTATTAAGATTATTAAAATTATTATTATTATTATTAGCCCACGCGGGGGTGGAGGAGGAAGCAGTTATCTCCGCCACTTGCTTACTTAGCCGCTCTACCTGCGAGGCTAAGTGAGTAGTGGCATCCACTTCAAAAATCCCAGCCGCTTTAGAAGGACGCGCCCTTGGCACATTCCACTGGTATGCGTTCATGGCCATTTCCTCGAACAAAGTTTGAGCGGCCTCCGGGGTTTTGTTGTTTAACGTTCCCCCGGCGGCCGCGTCGATCATTTGTCGAGTCGAGAAATTTAAGCCGTTATAGAACGTTTGTACCTGTAGCCAAGGTGGTAGCGCGTGATGAGGACACTTACGCAGACATTCTTTATATCTCTCCCAAGTCTCGTAGAGAGACTCGGAATCGAATTGTATAAATGATGCGATGTCGGTGCGTAATTTGGCGGTTTTTGACGGAGGAAAATATTTAGTTAGAAAATTCTCCGTCAATTCGGCCCACGTGGTTATGGACCCTCTCGGAAGAGAAGTCAACCACGATTTCGCCTTTGTCCGCAGGGAAAAGGGAAATAAGCGCAAGCGAATGGCGTCATCGCTGACGCCATTAATTTTAAACGTGTCGCAAATTTCTAAAAAGTTATATAGATGAAGGTTTGGGTCCTCATCTGGCAAGCCGTCGAATTGAGACGACTGCTGTACCATTTGAATGGTGCTGGGTTTTATTTCGAAATTGTTATTTGCTATCGCGGGGCGAGTGATGCTCGATCCTGTATCCTCCAAATTCGGCCTGGCATAGTAGGCCATGGTCCGCTGCGGAGCCGCAGGTGGATTAGGATCGCCCATTACTCCTATATGTATATCGCCGACGGATTCTTCGGGATCTATTTGTAGATTTTGATTACGAGATCGGCGGCGCTCGAGAAGCGTGCGCTCGATTTCGGGATCAAAAGGTAATATTGGATTATTCGAAGAATCGCCTCGGGTCATACACTATTCGCAAAATTTTTTTTTTTGAAAAAAGAGAGTTTTTCTTTTTATAGATTTTTTTTGGTTTTTTGTTTTAGAGATATTTTTACAAAGATGAAAAAAAGAAAAATAAGTGAAAGAAAGTAATATATTTTTTTGGTTTTTCTTTACTTAAGTAAAATATATATATATATATATATATATATATATTTTTGATTTTTGTGGGGCTTTTACTTTTAGGAGGAATTTAAAATAAAGAGAAAGAAAAAGATAAGGTTTTTATTTGTTTTTGTGATTTTGGTTTGGTTTTTGGTTTTTGGTTTTTTTTTTTTTTTTTTTTGGTTTTTTGGTTTTTATATGAACATATAAGTAGTTATATTCCAAAATATATGTAAAAAAAGAAAATTGAAAAATATGTGTTTATATATTTTTTTATTTTTCTTTACTTAGATATATTTTTGTTTTTGTTTTTTTTTGTTTTTTAGATAGAAAAAGTGATGAAATATAAGATAAAATTAATAGCGTTTCCTATTTCAAAATAACGACACAAGTTCCCCGGCAACGGCGCCAAAAACTTGATACGCTTTTTAATTGGTTTGTTTCTCTCTTTTCTTTGTTAGAAAGAGAGAAAGAAAAGGAAAAGCTCTTTCTTCCTTTTCGATTCAACCTTGGGCGGACGTTTTCGAAGAGCCCCGCGAGTAATCCTACTTCGAGGAATTATCCGTTATCCTATCGAAGGATAGAAGTAATGGACTCTTTCTCTTTCGAAATATCGAGGATTCCTCCTCGGCCGCGTCCTTTGAAGGCAGAATGGAAAGAAAAATAAAGCTACTTTACTTTTAAAATTTAAATTGAAAGCTTTTTGAAAATATTGTTGCAACAATTTTTTAAGTAGTTGCAACAATTCTTTAAGAGCGTTTTAAAACTTCTTTTACCTTGAGCTAGTTGCAACAACCAAAGAGGCGTTGCAACAATTTTTTAGTGTTTTTAAAAGAGTTTTAAAGAGTGCTTTAGAGAGAAAGCTTTTGGGTTTATGTAATTATCCGGACTAAAATCAATAAAGGCAAGTGGATCTTATCGATAGTAGTATAGGATATTTCTTTTGAAATATCAAGGTCGTATTTTTCCAAGGTCGTATCGATTATTTCTACTTGTTAGGAACGCGCTATTATCTTATCGAGAAGAGTTTGAAGATTTTTATGATTTTATAGAAAAGTTAGTGACGAAAACGATAACTATCGCGGGCTTGGTGTGCGTTTAGCAAAAACCAAGAAAAGCGATGAAAAGAAAAAGAACGAAAACGTTAATTTGAAAAGTAGTTTTGCTTAGAAATTTTTAGGGTTTTATGAAACTATAATGATAACTACGGCGATAATTAGCGATTGAGCGGGGCGCGTGATTAAGCAAAAAGCAAATATATAAAAGATAAAAGACGCACTAATTGAAAACTCACGCACTCTACGGAATTAAAATTAAAGCGGTAAATTGCAGAAATTGAAGAAATGCGATCCCTACCCAAATAGGTAGAGGGGAAATAAATGCGTGAGCAAGTCCTATCCAAACGGATAGGCGGGAAATAAATGCGTGACAGAAATAGAAACTATTCGGTTACCAAAAAGGCGCAAAATTTATTCACCTACACACACGCACTCTTCTTGAAATTGAAATCTAAGTTAAAAGAAAATAAAATCTATGCTCATAAACACACACACTCTTCTTTAATGAAATCTAATTAAGAATAAAACAAAACTAATCTCATACACTCACACACACAACAATAATGAAAACTAAGTTAAAAGAAAAGAAAAGTTATACTCATACACTCACCCACACTAACAACAAAACAAAACTAAAATAAATACAAATTACTCTCATACACTCACACACACAAATTAAAAAGATGAAAACTAATTAAAATTACTAAATTACTAAATTACAAAAAACTAAAAATAAAAAGAAAAAGAAAAAGAAAACACACACACACTTCCAACAAAACAAAGAGAGAGAGAGTGACAAAACAAGCCAACTATTTCATTTCCATAATAAAAAGATTACAAAAAACAAGAGAGAAAAAGAGCACAAAATTGCAAAAATTACAAAACACCAAAAATCAGCAAAATGGAACAAAACCTTAAGAGAAGCTCCCAAAATTTTGAACCCTTGGACTCAGCTGAAACTGGCTATTTATAGAAAAAAATTTTGGATTACACGCCCTCGGACACGGGCGTGTCTGAGGGCGTGACACGGCTTGGGGTGCGAATAGCCAGAACAGCTGGATCCAGGCAGGCATCTGGAAGGCTTGACCGGCGACTTCGGAAGTACACGGGCGTGTTCCAAGTAACACGGGCGTGTTCGATGTCGGCATTGTGTTGTCGGCTGCTGGGCGTGACGGGCGGCGTGTCCTTTGTTCTTCCGAAAGAAATTGAGGGGTCACGGCCTCGGTCACGGGCGTGACCCGATCACGGCCGTGACAGTGGGCGTGACATTGACATCTTGGCTCGAATCTGGGCTTGGTCATTCAACACGGGCGTGACTGATGTACACGGCCTCGGTCACGGGCATGACCGAGGGCGTGACTTGATGTTTGAGTTGGAAAAAGAGCAGGGAAAAGAAAATGTTAGGGATTAGTGAACACGCCCTTGGACACGGGCGTGACCAAGGGCGTGACTTAACAAAATTACAAAAACTTTACAAAAATTAAAATAAAACTAAGTTAAAAACAAAAATAACAAAAACAAACATTTTATTCATTAATTTACATATATTATTTAGAAATCTAATTAAAATTATACTAAAAATTATAAAGAAAAATGCGTATATTTACTATTCATCAACCTTCTTAAGGAAAGATGTTTGGTGGCTCAATTCTCTAAGCCCAAAACTGTTCTACCCAACATTGACACCTTCTCATCCTATGAAAATAGGAGGGGATTAGGTTACAATGAAGGGGCAACAAATGATGGGAATGGAAAAAGGGGCAAAACTAAAGCAAAACCTCACACCACCTTTCAGAAGGTAGTGCTTCCCTCAAATAGGTATGATCAGGACAATTTCCATGGTCACTGGATGAATGGAAGCTCCACTAGTCATGAAAATGCTTCTGACTATGGAATGAGAAAGGGCATGGGGATGAGTGCATTAAAGGCCCCCCCATGAGGAAATTCAAATGGCCTATCGTGGACCATTTGTATTTGGTGTCCCAGCCCCCACTCTCAAGGATAAAGGTGTAACATTTTCTCAATCTCTTCCAGATAAGAAGCAGACCAGTATCCCCAGTATGATCAATTCTCACTTGAACATATCTGACGCCATCAACACCCTGCCAGCCACTAAGCTGACATCTGTTGCTGACAAACAGATAAAGTCAAGAAGAAACAGTGATACTGGAGCAGCTAGTCAGCTCTTTGCTGAGAGAGATGGGAAGAAGGCTGCTGCCTTCTCTACTGAACAGACTTCAAAAATTGTTCAGAAAAGAAGGTACAACATCCATGAGTGTTGGTGCTATGGCAAAGTGGGACACTTTGCCATTGATTGTTGGCACAACCCTAGTGTGCCTGGTGCAAAGGAGAGACCTCCTAGAAGGAGTGAGGTGAGTAGAAGAATTTCCTTTTATGCTAATAAGAACCTAGGACCCAAGTCACCTTGGGTTCCTAAGGATTATTAAATCTTTCTTGCAGGATAGTCCAATTAGCCAACAAAAGGTGAATAAGGCTAATGGACAATAAGTATTCCAGGCTCAACTCTGGACTAAGAAAAACTCACCACATACCAAGGTCCACTGATTAAGGGAGAGCTAACAGTAAAGATAAGTGGACATTCCATCGAGGGGGAGCCACTAGCTCAAGAAGACATAAAGGCTAAGGTGAAGGTAACCATGTTAATGTTTAACAAATAACCCCGTCTTTATCTAAGTTCGTAAAAGTAACTTTCAAAAATCATCAGCAGACTCTTAAATAGACCTAAGCCTAATCACTTCAGCTAAACTCGAGTTAGTCGGACATTTAACAAAATGACACTTCAACTTCCACACTATAAATAAGGTCAAATGTCCTAAAGTTAAAACACTCTCTACATTAGCCCTAAAAAGCCGTCGTGTTCCCCACGCCATATAAGAGTGAACGAGTCGACTGAGCTGAAATCCTCCGGAATCAAAAATATGGCGCCAAAGAAGGAAGATCTTCTATTCGAAGGATGTGAAGTGATGAGGAATGGATTCTCAGAAGGCTCAGAAGAAATCCAGGGCACCATTAAGCTGCTCGAGACCATCGGCCTGGAATACGCCCTCTCTGAGCCCACAGTAATATTAAGAAGAGAAGTGCTGGAGTTCTACTCAAATTCCATGGGTGGCTCCAAGGGAACGTCTGTGCAAAGCAAAATTAACGGGATAAAGATTAAGGTGAATCCCAAAAGATTGAACAGGGCTCTTCAGTTGCCAACCTTTACCAAGGGGGGGGAAGACGAAATGATTACTCAGGAATAATTTGTCAAGGCTCTGGCTTGGTGCGGCCACTCGAGCAAAACCTCTGGATCCTTAGAAAGGAAAAGCTTAAATCAACAAGGAAAGCTGTTCGCAGACATTGTGGGAAAAGCCCTCCTCTGCAAGGTAGGGTCACATGATAGGATATCCAATCCTATGTTCGAATTAATGGCAAGGATAATCCTTAGTAAAAAGACCAACTAGGGCCAGCACATCTTTAAGAGGATACAAGAAAGCTTTCAAGCTCCAAATCTTGGAAGAATTCTATCATTATACCTTCTGCAAACTCCGCCAAAAAGCTTCAACAAACGCTATGGAGTCAAAATACATCACATGAAAAGAATGGACATCAAAATCCTTGCAAGATGGGAGAAAACTCTGACTAAGCCTCCCACGAAGACAGAAACTGCGGAAGATGCAAAGAGGAAGGGAGAAAGCTCATCTGAAGAGAGTAAGTCAGGGAACAGCTCTCCTCCATCTAGATCAGAGGCAGCTGCAGAAACAAGGAATGTCGCCCTCCAGGCCTCTGATCTAAGTCAAGGATTCAGGATTTCTGCAGGCACAGATCCAAGAAGTGCTGAAACTGAGGGGGAGAAAAACAATGAGATCCCTGCTCAAGTAGAAACAGTGATCCAAAAGATCATAGGGGCTGAGGATGCTGAACATTCTGAGTCTGCAATGCAAGAGGACAATCAAGAAATCCCTGCTGATGGAACTAGCAGTGATCAGCAGGGTCCTGAAAAGGTGAGTAAGCCAAGCCACTCACCAATAGGAAAATCTCTATCTCCAATACTGGAAGGGGATGAAGAAGAGGATCAAGAGGAATCATCTACAGAGAATAGACAAGAAGAGCCCTTCCTTCTATCTCAAATAAAGATGCTCCTGGAAGAGCAAAGGATAAAACTAGAAAGACATGTATCCTCTGCCATCAATGATCTAAGAAAGGAACTGTCTGCTGAAACAGCAAACCTAAGAAATGATGTGAAAAACCTACAAGATTACAATACCCGCTCTCACAAAGCTCTAATTAACCTAGGGATCAATCAGGCATCGATTATCGGCAGCATAGAAAAGGCATATGTTGCATCAACCAAGAGAAAGGCTGAACACAAAACTGACATCAAAGAAAGTCTAGATCAACAAAATAAAGGTTTAGATAGTCATCTGCTGGAAACCAAGAATCACTTGGAAGCTGGAATTCACTTGCTCAAAAACAAGATATTGGCCTCTGAAGAGAATCTCCAAAAAGGGATATCTGAAGAAATCATAAAGGGGGAGAGATCAATGATAAAGGCCAGTTGTGATCATGTCATCTGGACCTCGAACACAATCAGGGAAACAATGAATCTTCCTTCCCTTTGTTATGATGAGACTACTGTAGGTCCCTGTACATAGATTTCTGAAACTAATAAGGATAAAGAAACAATTGAGACTGAAGAAATTACAAAGAGAAAGTACAGGGAAGAGATAGAGAAAAAGGAGCAGGAAGTCGGTTTCAAGAAAGCAAAGAGAGCTGCTGATACGAATGCACCAGATATATAGATGGTTAAATATAGAAATGTCAAAACTTTTCTGAACATTCGGCACTAATTATAAATGAACAAATATTTGTCAAAATTCTGTGTTTACTTAATTTTGTTGAAATGTCATCATTACGTGCTTATCTGCTTAAATGTTAATGTCTTTTATGAGAATGGCATTTATCATTGAGTGGGTTATGACTTCTTCAAATAGGGGGAGATTATTGGGAACAGAGCCCTGCAATGTTCCTGATTTGAGGAAGTGCTCAGCTAAATTATAAATGCAAGTTGTATTTGACATTCCATCTAATTCATGCTTGCAGGAATCGACAATATGTCATGTACCTTAGTTACTTTACTAAGTACATATCATCGAGAAGAACAGGCGATATCGTCGACAATGCGTGCTTGTCGTCTTAATGACGGGCAGAGCAGTAGCCGCTGAGAAGCAAAGTATTCGTCGACCGCTGAGACATGGCGAGATCGTTGAACGAAGAATGTCGATCGTCGAACGCTAAGACATGGAGAGATCGTCGAACGAAGAATGCTGATCGTCGAACTCAGAAGGAAGATCGTCGACCGCTGAAACTTGACAAGATCGTCGAACGCAGAGAAGACACAGTATCGTCGACTTCACCAAAGAGGGCTTGTAGTCAAGAAAGAACAAACATCATTGTAAAGAAAGCATGTCGTCGAGAAGCCAAGGTGATTACGACGACACATCCCAGACAGTATATCGTCGTATATGTAGAAGCTCCAAAATGTCTCGCATCATCGAGATATTAGCATCAGTGGGAGAAGTAAGAAGACCAAGGCATCGACAAAGTCCTGTCGTCGAGATATTGTCTATGATGTCGTAACATTGGAAATATCGTCGAGACAGATTCAAAGTTGCAGAAGCGCTGCCAACATTTAATGTTGCTGCCTGATTGTCCAATCAGCGCGTGCTCTTATGGAATGGGCGTCTGACATTAAAGGACATCAGATGTTACCGTTATGCGGCTCATCTGTCCTATAAAAGGGAACAGTGACGCCATAAAAAACAATCTTTGAAGATAAAGAAGAAGAACGAGAAAGTATCTCGCCGCTACGCTTGAATAGACCAGTATTCTCGGTAAAGAAGAAGAAGAAGAAGAAGTAGAGAGCAAGACTCAAGTGCTCTCTGAAGATTCAGTAATCATCATCGACTGAAAGGTAACCGATCAACACCAGGCAAAGGAAGTGAAGGCTGAAGAAGATCCAGTGCTGAAACTCTGAATCAAGCAGCATCTTCTTCAACCTAAAGAAGCCGATCTCCATCAGGCTAAGTCGCCAATCACCATCAGGCAGAAGAAGCAGTTTTAATTTACTATAATTTCTTGTAAGGCTTGCGGGCCAATTTGTCTAGCTTGAGGGCTGGAGAGCTGTGAGTCTTGAGGGCAAGGGCAGTGCACTTGCGGGTGCGATCTGTCGAGCTTGCGGGCTCGGGGGCAGTATGGGCTTGAGGGCCTAGGCTGTTGGCACTTGCAGGGGCGATCTGTCGAGCTTGTGGGCTCGGGGGAAGTAGGGGCTTGAGGGCCTAGGCTGTTGACACTTGCGGGTGCGATCTGTCGAGCTTGCGGGCTCGGGGGCGGTAGGGGCTTGCGGGCCTAGGCTGTTGGGACTTGCGGGTCCGTGCTGTAAGGCTTGAGGGTCGGAAGTTTTGTTGGTGGCATTTGCCGAGCCTAGCATACTACTAGGTAGGCGCAGAGGGAAAGAGGACTACTCAAGATACCCTGTCTTGAGGAACCTCTATACATCGTTGTGTGCTTTTCTGTGTTGCGCTTTCTATTTCATACATGTACTAATCAGAAATAAAGAACACCTAAAGAGGGGATAACATAATTTGAAAATCCTATTCACCCCCCCCCCCCCCCCCCCCTCTAGGTGATAAAGTCGACACCCCATAAACAACATGACCAACCAAAGCTGACCGTCAGAGTGAACTCATCCAAACCGCCCGGTCTCACTACCAGATCGCCCGAACTCTGCAAGTACTTGAACACACCTGGCTGACTGAAGATGTCCACCAACACCGAGATCTTGCAGGCCACGCGAGCTCTGCGGTCTCCAAAATTCAGACCGCCCGGACTCCCACTTGCACTTCAAAATTCAACACTCCCCCTTGAAGTGGAAGTGGAAGTCAGCCCAAGTAAACTCCTCAACCGATCAAACGGTCCCTTCGACAATGGCTTCATAACGATGTCCATGACATTATCCTTGCTCTGCATATGCTCAACCATAAGAGATCCCTCCAACACCTTCTACCGAATGAAATGATGTTGAATCTCTATATGCTTGGTTCGCGCGTGACAAACTAGATTGTTCACCAGATTGAGGGAACTCTCATTGGGGCACCACGATGCAGAGTAGGACCCCATACCTCCCGGTGAATGTCCTCCACAAGCCTCCTAATCCAGATGGCTTCCTGAGCTACCAAAGCCGAAGCTTTGTACTCCGCTTCTGTAGTGGAGACATATATAAAATCCTGCTTCTTGCTACACCATTAAATAGCTGTAGAGCCAGTCATAAAGACATATCCAGAGGTCGACCTTCGATCATCTGAATCTCCTTCATAGTCAGCATCCATAAAGCCATGCAAGCAAAAGCCTGAGTCCTTCTCATAGAAGAGACCCAAATTAGAGGTGGACTTTACGTACTTCAGAATGCTGCTAGCCGCCATCAGATGAGGTTTCCGAGTCTCTGCCATAAACTGACTCACTCGACCAACTGCATAAGAGATATCTGGCCTCGTGATCGTCAAGTATATCAGACTTTTGACCAAAGGCGGAACACCAAAGGTTCAGAAAAAACCTTCCCCTCATCACGTCAAAGTATCATACCAACCTAAAGTGGAGTAGAGCTGCTCTTCCCAACTACCAAGCCGAATCGCTTCACAATTCGATCAGTATAGACCTTCTAGGATACAAGCATGCCACTCTCTTTCCTCTCCACTGATGAGTCCCAATTATATACAATTTTATGGACTCATCTGGGCCGATTTTATAGTCTTTGCACCACACTTTAGGCATGTTTTCGTACATATTTACATTCATATTTGTTATTCCCTGTTAGGTGCATTCTTAGGCCGTTTTGGTGTGCAATTGCACGCTTTGCTGTTTGGGGCAAGCACTTGGTGCTCCCCAATCTATTTTTTGTGTTTATTTGGTGCTGGAGGTATTCCCAGCTGGGTTGCTTTGTATGCAGGTGACCTGATCGTCCTGTTTTCCCCAGAATTCATGTCTGTGCATATCGCACGGTCATGCGTTTCCTTGACGCACGGTCGATTGCGGTCGTGCGTTGTGTCTGGGCAGAAAACGGAGCGTCGGAGTTTACTCGTGCATTTTTACACACGGGCGGTTTGCCCGTGCGTGAGTAAAATGCACGGTCGACCTGTGTATTCTTGATTTCAGAGCGTCGGATTTTGCCCGTGCATTTGTACGCGCGGGCGGTGTTGATCGTGCGTGAGCAAAATGCACGGGCGGCGCAGCGTCTTCCCCAAGTCAAGTTTTATCATTTAATATAGCACGGTCTGCGCACGGTCATGCGTTCGACCGTGCGTGACCATTTTCTGACAGAATTTCTATTTAAGCAGCAGGTCTTGCCCTATTCTGGATCGATCGTTTTTCCCGCTCCCAGAGCTCCAGTTCCGCGCCCTTTTTGTCGTCCATCGCCGCCCACCTTCAGGAGGTGCTCCGGGCTTGTTCTTCACGCCAATCTCGAGCCGGAGTATACTCTCGGCCTCCTCCTTCATCCTATAGCTTCAAAGGAAGATTTAGCCGCCATTGTCGTCAAGCAAGGGGAAGTTTGCAACCTTTTACCGGATCGTGACACGAAGAAGACGGGCTCATTGGAGAGTCGTGACAGCTCTCTCTACCCCGGACGTAGTTGTGGACCGAGCTTGGACGTGGATTGACAACCCGGCGATTCCAACCGTGAATCTACAATGAGCCTTCGAATTCGGTCGATTTCTTGCCTTGTTCTTCTCTTATTGATTTGTATATGTTGTAGATCTTTATTATTATGATGAAGTGGCACTTAAACTAGTTTGTATTTCTATATATTTCATGTCTATGTGAAATGCTTTGGTGTTTAAGTTGTTTGAGGTGCGCCCCATTCCATCCTCCATCCCGCCGTCACGTTCGTGTGCCGCACTAGAAATTGCTAGTGGCGTGCTTGTTGAAGAGGTGCTTGCGACCCTCATTACGTTTGCCTACTCGTCCATCCGCCCTTCCGAAGTAGCGCGCTCAAGGCCTACCTAGTCTCCATCCCACCAAGCGAAGCATTGCATAGCGGCATTGCATAGGAGTAGTTGTAATATTTTTCTATTTATTTTCCACAAACCAAATCCTCCGTTTCCGCATTCCATCCGATAAAAGGACTTCAATCTCAAGTCCTTTCTCGATAGTTAGCTCTACCTTACTGTGTTCCTTCGAGATCGATATTTGGGGATTCACTCCCACATTTTATATTACTTGAACGATCGGTACACTGCCGTTTTGTGCCGCAGACTTGCTACCGCCTATAGCGGTGTGCTAAGATTTGCGCATCAAGTTTTTGGCGCCGTTGCCGGGGAACACAGACGTGTGAGTTTTCTGGAGAGGGAGAATCTGAGATTAAAGCCCTTCCATTTGTGTATTGGATTCTTTTGTTTTATCTCTTCTTATTCTGTTTCCCTATTTTTATTAGGTTGCTTTAGTAAATATTGTTAGGTGTAGTATTGTGCACACTAGTTCTCTTTAGTTTGAATCATTTTTATCTTCACACTATGTGGGCTTCTTTTAATATTCGTTGCCGCTTTTGTGGAGATATATCGCATGCTAGTGATAGATGTTCAAAGGGAGATAATAGCCCTAGCACTCAAGGCCCAGCATATGGAGCACCGACTTCGTCTGGTACTCCATATGGTGAGCGTAAGTCCTATGGCTATTCTGCTGAGCCTTTACCGTCACACTTCCTTTCGGCTTCAGCTCCTGTTGTGCCAAAGAAGCCCGCAAGGCAGTGCTTGTTTTGTTAGAGCACAGATCATGCCTTGAAGGATTGTGCTGCATTCCTTCGCCAATTGGACGAGGATGACGAGCCGGATATCCGGATCGTCCCGACTCCTACTTCTGGCAGCACACCTTCAACATCTGGCTATGTGCCCATTTCACCTTCAAGTTTTGAAGGATATGATGTGGACACAGTCACCAGATGTGTGGATGATCTAGGCTCTGACACGACTAAGCCCATCTCCCCTGTACATATATCACCATGCATAGATTCGATTCTTTGTGAGGAATCGGTGCTTGATTTTTTTCCAAGCACTATTCCTCCCCCTGTTGTGCATACTACTATACTCGTCTCTGACGACATTGTTGAGGATGTGTCACAGGATGAGGCTGGCGATCTATGTGTTATGCCTACTCCTATGGAGGAGGACAACCTTCTAGGTGAAGAGGATCTTTCCTCTGCACCAGTGGAGGAAGTCCAAATCTTGGACATGGTTACGGTTGATCCCACCGAACCTTGCGGCATTGTCAACAATTCTGACATTATTTTACTTCCCTAACCTGATGGGAGTGAGACCGGGATCACTCCCCCGATTGATTTTTATTCATGTTCTTCTTCTTGTTTATTTCTTGATCCCCTTTCTCTATCTAAGCCCGTGCAGGTTGAGTCTTCACAGGTACTTTAGGAGGACTTGGAGCATTCCGCTCAAGTCAATGATGAGTGTATCCTCTCATGTGAAGAGGTTGATCCCCCCTCCATAGAGGAAGCCTCATTCATTGCCTTCTCCTCCTGCCGCCTCCGTGAAGACGACACCTTGCTGGGCAAGGATTTATTTTGTGGTGAGACGAGTGAGGACCAGCTCTCCTCCTCTTCTTACTTCCTATTCCCTCTACCTGTGCTCAGCAGGTATTTTTATTTAGGTAGGGGAGTAACTGCTCTATCTCCGTATCGGTACCCGCTACCGACACGTATATTAGAACAGTTACCTGTACATTTCCTTTTTCATAGACCCATTAGCTAGAACTGCTTTAAAGTTGAATAAGTCGTGCTGGGAGGACAATAACCCCAGTAGTTATCTTACTTTTCTTGCAATTTCAGTTTATCTAGTTTGTTTGGTTAGTTTTACTTTATTTTAGTTTGTATATTTTCTTTTATTTTTGCAGAGCTGACCCCTGCAGGTGTTCTTCTGGATGGATGCTGCAGCTAGGTCTAGATTTAAACGCCAATCTTCTGGTATGCTCACTTGCTGAGCATTGGGTACTCTCTTTCCCTAGCTTTATTCTGAATTTTATAGTCATATTTTGCATTAGATTGTTTAGTTTAAGTCTGGGGGAGAGTAGTTTTGTTTACCTGCTCACGCACACATGTTGCATTGCATACTAGAAGTAATTTTATCTCATTTATTTAGTATTATTCATCTTTACCGCACACCACTACACCCACTTTAGCGCACACTTGCTTGTTTGTATGCTCCTGTATATTCAATTCTTGGTTGTGATGTAGAAATTGTTGTATTAGCCAAAATAATTGCAAGATGGAGTGGCATGTTGACTCTTATAGTCCTCTAGTTGAGTACTTGTGTCTTGCATAGGGATTTGAGTAGAATTAGTTTTTATTTATGCTTCTAATTTATATTTAGTAGATTTGCGTAGATTTTAATTTATTTTACTCAAAATGGTGAATGTGGTTGAATCTTGTGGTAGCGTGGTATTGTGTGTAGGCGAATGTGAGGTTCATGTTGCTTGAGTCGGGAGGAAGGATTACCTTTCTCGAGGGCTAAGAACTTACCCCAAGCGACTCTCGAAGCATGGGTGCGAACGATTTGCAAGTTGAGCATGACGTAGGCCATCTATTTGGCAAGCTTGAGCCTTGTTTTACCATTCCTATACACTAACCATTGCTAGCCCATTTTGTGCCTACCCGATCTTTTGATTCAGCTCCACCATACTTCACCAAGACCTGAAAGCTAATCCTATTAGCGCAACCAAAATTAAGCTAAAAGCATTTATGAATTGTAATTTTCCAATGCGGTGCGATAATGCGAAACTTCAGTGTTGATGTGGAAGTTTTAAAAATGTCTATGTGCTGAGAATTATGCTAATTGACTTGGGGATAAAAAGAAAAAAAAAGAAAAAAAGAAAAAAAAAGATATATATATCCCCAGCGTTTTAATTGAAACATCTAAATGGTATTGATTGTTGTAGGCCGTGTGCACACCCAGTTTCAAAGTCAAGTGTGGGGGTGTGTTACACGTGTATTATTACGGCTGCTATGATTTAGCATTTTTGTGTGCTCAATTGGGTTGCGATTAGCCTTCACGTTTATCTTTGCATTCCAAACCGTAACCCAAGCCTCATGTAAACCTAAAGTCCTATCGATTCATCTTGTGAGTTCACTAGTGCCGTGGAGAGAGTGTGACCGGGCGAGCTTATGGTTCTCGACGTTGATGGATTTCAACAAAGATAATTCCGAGTTCCGGTCTTGGGTAACATTCACCTTCATGACTTGCTTACTTTCGTACTACGCGTGACCACGAGATTCACCAACATTCCATTTTTGAGTAAAAATAAATTCCTTTTTATGCATTTACACTTTTATAAATCAGCTAGCATATTTAGAAACTTCTTCTAATAAAGTTCTATGCACGCAAGTATGCAACTTCGCATACTACTCCATGTCGCAATTTTTTAGCTAGCTATTCTTTTCCTACTCCGCCGGATTTGTTTGCTCGGGACGTGCAAACAGGTAAGTCTGGGGGTGTGATGAGTCCCAATTATATACACTTTTATGGACTCATCTGGGCCGATTTTATAGTCTTTGCACCACACTTTAGGCATGTTTTCGTACATATTTACATTCATATTTGTTATTCCCTGTTAGGTGCATTCTTAGGCCGTTTTGGTGTGCAATTGCACGCTTTGCTGTTGGGGGTAAGCACTTGGTGCTCCCGAATCTATTTTCTGTGTTTATTTGGTGCTGGAGGGATTCCCAGCTGGGTTGCTTTGTATGCAGGTGACCTGATCGTCTTGTTTTCCCCAGAATTCATGTCTGTGCATATCGCACGGTCGTGCATTTCCTTGACGCACGGTCGGTTGCGGTCGTGCGTTTGTGTCTGGGCAGAAAACGAAGCGTCGGAGTTTACTCGTGCGTTTTTACGCACGGGCGGTTTGCCCGTGCGTGAGTAAAACGCACGGTCGACCTATGTATTCTTGATTTCAGAGCGTCAGATTTTGCCCGTGCGTTTGTACGCACGGGCGGTGTTGATCGTGCGTGAGCAAAACGCATGGGCGGCGTAGCGTCTTCCCCCAAGTCAAGTTTTATCATTTAATAACGCACGGTCTGCGCACGGTCGTGCGTTCGACCGTGCGTGACCATTTTCTGACAGAATTTCTATTTAAGCAGCATGTCTTGCCCTATTCTGGATCGATTGTTTTTCCCGCTCCCAGAGCTCCAGTTCCGCGCCCTTTTCGCCGTCCATCGCCGCCCACCTTCAGGAGGTGCTCCGGGCTTGTTCTTCATGCCAATCTCGAGCCGGAGTATCCCCTCGGCCTCCTCCTTCATCCTATAGCTTCAAAGGAAGATTTAGCTGCCATTGCCATCAAGCAAGGGGAAGTTTGCAACCTTTTACCGGATCGTGACACGAAGAAGACGGGCTCATTGGAGAATCGTGACAGCTCTCTCTACCCCGGTCGTAGTTGTGGACCGAGCTTGGACGTGGATTGACAACCCGGTGATTCCAACCGTGAATCTACAACGAGCCTTCGGATTCAGTCGATTTCTTGCCTTGTTCTTCTCTTATTGATGTGTATATGTTGTAGATCTTTATTATTATGATGAAATGGCACTTAAACTAGTTTATATTTCTATATATTTCATGTCTATGTGAAATGCTTTGGTGTTTAAGTTGTTTGAGGTGCGCCCCATTCCATCCTCCATCCCGCCGTCACGTTCGTGTGCCGCACTAGCAATTGCTAGTGGCGTGCTTGTTGAAGAGGTGCTTGCGACCCTCATTATGTTTGCCTACTCGTCCATCCGCCCTTCCGAAGTAGCGCGCTCAAGGCCTACCTAGTCTCCATCCCGCCAAGCGAAGCATTGCATAGCGGCATTGCATAGGAGTAGTTGTAATATTTTTCTCTTAATTTCCACAAACCAAATCCTCTATTTTCGCATCCCATCCGATAAAAGGACTTCAATCTCAAGTCCTTTCTCGATAGTTAGCTCCACCTTACTGTGTTCCTTCGAGATCGATACTTGGGGATTCATCCCACATTTTATATTACTTGAACGATCGGTACACTGCCGTTTCGTGCCGCAGTCTTGCTACCGCCTAGAGCAGTGGGCTAAGATTTGCGCATCATCCACTTCGAGTCTAAGGAAATGGTAGACCTCACCCAAGTCCTTCATCTTAAATCTGATAGCCAACTTAACACGAAGTCTGGCTACCTCCAATTTAGAATTTCCTGTGATGATCATATCCTCAACATACAACAACACCAAGACTTGAAGCTCCCCTGTCTTCTTTACAGACAAGCTTGAATCTAAATCAGAAGCAAAGTATCCACAGAATTGGAGGTATTCTGCGATCTTTCCATACCACGCCCGAGGCGCTTGCTTCAAGCCGTAAAGAGCCTTCTTGAGCTTACACACATGTCTTGGATGAGCTTCAGAAACTTAACCTGGTGGCTGATCCATGAAAATGTCCTTGTCAATCTTGCCGTAAAGGAAAGCATTCTTTATGGCGAGTTGCCAAATTTTCCACTCTTGGCAAGCTGCCAATGCGATCACCACCCGAACTGATGTCATCTTGGAAACAAGGCTTAAAGTTTCTTCATAATCCTCCCCATACTTCAGAGAAAAGCCTCGAGCTACAATGCAAGCCTTATATCACTCGATGCTACCATCAACCTTCTTCTTCAGCTTGAAAACCCACTTGTAAGTCACAGGAGTAACACCCTCAACCTCAGGCACCAAGTATCATATCTCATTATTCCTGAGGGCAGCCATCTCTTCATCCATGGCATCTTCCCACTCCTTGATCCCAGTAGCATTTTCAAAACAAGATGGCTCTCTCTCATCTAGGGGACTTGTGAAGAAACATGAGACGAAGCTCACCAAGTTTCCCCCTGTATACCGATCTGGTGGAATCATAGTCCTCTTGGACCTCCTCAGAGCTTTACTCTGATCCACCTCTTTAGCTACCTCTTCTGGACTAGCTATCCTTTCAGGAACACTTGGAGCATTGCTCCCCATGCTTCTAGAATCTGAAGCACCTGACCCAGAGTTAGAAGCAACTGGAGCACGTGGAGAAACATGCAACTCCACCAGAACTTCTTTAGTAGCTTCTCCTTGTCCTCCATATGACCTGCTCTCTTGTAACTCAATAAATGAGCTACCCTGGTATGATGTTAACTCATCAAATACCACATCCCTTGAGACCACAACTCTCCCTATCTCAGGATCAATTCATCTCCTTCCCTTCTTCTGGTCATCATAACCAACTAACACTAGCTTCCTTGCTTTTGCATCTAGCTTCGTTCTAAGAGCATCTGGAACATGCACGTAGCAGATAGATCCGAACACGCGAAGGTGTTCCACCATAGGATTTATCTTGAACATCAACTCATAAGGGGTCTTCTTGTTGATTGGACTCAGAGGCATACGATTGATGACATAAGTTGCACAAGACATTTCCTCTGCCCAGAAGGACTTTAGGATACTCTTGGTATGAAGCCAACATTTGTAGGTCTCTGTCAGATGATGGATCTTCCGCTCTGAAACCCCGTTCTATTGTGGAGTGTGAGCACAAGAGAGCTCTCTCCATATGTCATGCTTCCTGCATAAGTTGAAGAATGCATTTGAGATGAACTCTCCTCCATTGTCAGTTCTGAACTTCTTGATCCGCAGGTTAAGCCGACCCTCCACTAGCTCCTTGAACTCCACAAACTTTTCAAAGGCTTCCGACTTCTCCTTCAGAAAATATACCCAATTATATCTAGTGAAGTCATCAATCAAGACCAGCATATACCTGCTACCTACAAGACTAACAGTTGCGGTAGGTCCAAACAGATCACCATGAATACACTCCAATGGTGCTTTGAATCTGCATTATGATTTGTCGAATGGAAGGCGATGAGCCTTACCATATTGGCAACCTGCATAAAAATGACCTTCTCTGAAAGATGAAAGACTAGGAAAGCCTCTCACAAGGCCTCTTCCCGCCATAGCCTTCTGCTTATCCATCCCAACATGTCCAAGTCTTTCATGCCAGATATCGGCGCTATTTTTATTCCTCATCTTATCAACATATGAACTTGTTGATAACACAAACAAGTCCTTCAGCCGTCTTCCAACATGAGTGATGTCGGCCTTCACAGCTGACACATTCTAAAGGAACTTCACTTCTGTGGACCAAATAGAATGTGATAGCCAGCATCAACAATGTTGGTTACTGAGAAGAGGTTTTTCTTCATCCCCGGCACATGATAGACACTCTTCAACGTGAGTGGAACTCTATCTCCGTTTATAGAAACTACACCCTCTTTCTCAACTGCATGTATAGTATCATCAATAGTAATGATTGCATCATTACCTGAGTATGCCTACAAAGAAGAGAACTTCAACTCGTCTCCGGTGAGGTGATGACCACACCCCGAGTCCACGATCCAATCATCATGATAGTTGATAGAAACCAAAGCCTGAACACAAGTGCCTGTCAGAAAAGCTCCATCACTCCATCTATCTCCTGCATTAGAAGCAACCTCTTCTTTTCCCGCAGCCTGCCATGGCTGAAGATTGACTCTATAATCTCTCTTGAAATGACCAAGCTGATTGCAACTGTAGCACCTTAGTCCTTCCTTCTTCTTTCCATCACGCTTAGGAGCGTTGCCCCTCTCCTACTGATATGAAGTTGAAGGTCCATCGCTAGCAGATGACTTCTTCTTATTGTCCCATCTCTTCTTCTTGCACGAATAGAGAACCTCACTTTCTCCTCCCGAGATAGATATCCCAGCCACTTGCTTTGCCAAGATCTCTTGCGAAGCAAGCAAGTTTTCCAGCTCTAGCAATGATGGCTGATTGGCCCAACCTTGAACAGAAGTGATAAAGGCCACATACTCCCTCCGCAAGCCGTGGATTATGTGCCTCTTCAACCTTGCTTCTGAGATAGGTTCATCTGGGTCCAAAGCTGATACCTCCGCAAATTGGATCTTCATTTTCAAGAAGAAAGATGAAATGGACAAATCTCCTTGAGTTGTTTTTGCCAGCTCATTTTCAAGAAACTGTTAAAATTTTTGATTTGAATCGTTTAGGAGTAAGCAGGAGTTGCATCAACTGAGTTATAGCCAAACAACCACAATATGCCACACAACAACACACAGCTTTATTGAATCACAATACTTGATTACAGTGCGAGGTATACTTGGCGAGACATGATTCATAAGAATCGCGATGGAGAGAGAAACAAAACACACCAAAACAAAACTGGCGGCTTGACAAACAGAGACCGTATAGACCGCTCGACTCCAGAAACCGTCCGTCTTGACCTGAGACCGCTCGAACAGAAAACAGGCAAGACCGCAAACAGTTCACCCGACTTGACCTGCACTGCAAGACCGCCACCTCAGACCACACGAATTGGAGCTTATTGAACTGAACAAAGAACTGAAGCTGTCGCCAGACCGCAACTAAGATTGCCTAACCACTGAAGTTTGCCTGATCACCGAGCTCGCTCCGAACAGCACAAGAACAAACATAAACTAGTTCGCAGACAAGCCGCTGCCGAACTGTTTATCCAAGCCGCTGGGAATCACCAAGGAAGGAGACCGCAACCTGCTGACCGCAAACCTGCGAACACAACAAACAGTCAACTCGCTTCCGAGACCGCCCGACCTCAAAGTGAGACCGCATGAAACAACTCAGGCTCTAGTTCTTACAGTTCTCATTATGAATGACGGGTCATGCACCCTTATTTATATGCGGGTAGACGGATGTCATCACCGCACAGGAGAGATACAATCACCACCCGTGTTGAAACCGATTTCTCGGTCTCTTATGGAGCTCGGGGCCCTCACCGGAATGAGGGGCAGCTAGCCCTTACTGATCCCTCAGAGAAGGTAGACCGGAGACTAGAAAAATAACTAAGACCTTAGTCGCAGCGAGGAGGTCCCTCCAGTAACCCAGAAGATCATTGAGCGCTTCCCCTCCCCAGCCAAAGCTGAGACTCGGGCACCTTGGAGAGCTCTGGGAATGCTAACCAAAGAAAGCCTGAGGAGAGAGAAGCTGAAGTCCCTCCCTCTCCAAAGGTGCCCTTGAGGTCTTATTTATAGGTTTTCTGGTCTGGCCTGCAAATAGCAGGATTCCGCCTTTTGATTTTACTATCCGTACCCTAAATGGGTCTGCTAACAGCTGAACTCCGCTGTTTGGATAGGCTAATGGCAGGCCAACAGGGATAGAGAGATGATTTTGTCGATCCTAGATGATCAGCGGATTTGTCGAACGTGGCAGCTGGGAGAGTTCGTCGAACGCAGAGTTTTGGCGAATTCGTCGAACGCGGCCCGCACGTCGTCGGGCGCTGGGCTGAGTTCGCCGACCTCGACTGAGATTCGTCGATCGCGGAGACTTTGGAAGAAATCTGGCTCGCCTATCTTCTTGTAATCCTTCGGCGAGTTTCTGGGTCGCTCTCCTCTTTGCGAGCATTCGGCGAGCACTTGGCTCTCTCGCCCTCTTGTCGGCCGACCTTGAGTCTCTAGCTCGTGGGAACTCGACTCGCGCCTCTTCCCGCGGGTGATCTTTGATAGATCTGGTTTGCCTCCTTTGGGCGAATGGCCTGTGAGGATCTCGTTCGCACTCCTGCCCCGCTCGCATTCTTGACTCGCTTACCTTCTTGCGAGCAGCCGGCTAAGTGCTCGTCCTATGAGATCCGCTGGGATGGGATCGTCGAGCGCTGCTTGGATTTCGCCGAATGCAGCTTTGAACCTCTTCGTTGAACGTAGAGCGTCGTTCGTCATACGCAGGGATCGTATTTCAATTTTGTTCTTTCTCCTATTTTCTGCCTATTAACATATATATATCCCTAGAACCTGGCTCGCCTTACTTTTATTTGATCATCCACTAGGCGGATATCGGGGTTGTACACAATCCCCTCTCTTCGTGAGGCTATCTAGGCTCGCGAAGAATCATCCAACCCTGGATATTCGCCGGCCCCTCAGTGACGTGGCGAGAATCCTTCGGTGGGCCCCATGCCCACTACTATAAATATCACTCTCCCTGGCCGTCATTCGAACTTTTTATTCTTCTCTATCTTTTCTTACTCGCCGCGGGCCCCAACGCGATGTCGAAAAAAGATGAGATGTTGGCTCGCCTAAAGGCCTCGCAAGCGGCCCAGAAGGGGAAAGCCACTGTCATCGCTTCCTGGAATTCTCCGCGGCGCTCTCTGCCTCCGCCCTCCCTAAGAACGGCAAAGGCCGTTCGGCGCGTGGCTGGCGGGGGAGGGTCTTCTTCTTCACCGCACACTCCTGATGACGGGCTCGCCTCGCAGGTATCATCGCCAAGCTCGCCCGTTTGATGTTCTTCCCTTTCGTCCTTATTTATCCTATTCGTAAAATGATCCCCTGGATGAGAGCGCCTCGGGAAGGCCAATAATAGAGACCCACCTTCCTTCTATGGGTGGGGCTGGCGCTCCTCTTGTGGACGCGAGGGTCTTCGGCAGACGGGACTCGCCTTCGCAACGAGGTGAGCGGCTTACCTCATCTTCCTTTACGTCTCTCGACTCGTTAAATCACACCTACTTTTTGTGCAGTGTCCCCTCTCGCGGCCCCAGAAGAACAAGTTCCTCCTCCGGCGGGCTCGCCCACCATACCGAACCAGACTATCCTTACTCCTGGATTCGGCTTCCTAGGTCAGAGGAGCCTAGGAGGGAAGTTGATTGTCGAGCCTGGGTTTGGTTCTGGACCCGCGCTCGCCCCCGGTCTGGGTAAGAATCTCACCCCTGCCTTTATTGAAGCATTCCGAGGTCAGCCGGGCACCACGGGGCTCAAGGGGAAGGAGGCCTTATCGGAGGGCCTCCTCGCCAGCCTTCAAGGCAGACTGGTAAGTAGTGCTTTGCGAAAATCCTTTCCAGTTCGGCTTCGCTTTTCTCTCGCTAACCCGCTTTTTGCAGGATGCCGAGTCCGTCAGCCAGCTTCACGCGCGGATCGCTGACTTGGAGCGGGAGAACACCTGCCTCAAGGCCCAGGTCCACGACCTGACCTTGGCGGTGCTTCCTCCCCCTCCTCCGCGAGCTGGGACTCGTGGTCAGTCGCGGGAAGAGAAAGAAGCCGACCGCAAGAGGTCGATGGAGATTGCGGAGCTCGTCCTCGACACCCTCAAAGGAGCGGACATGATCGTTCCCGACGCTATGGTGTTTACTGCGGAGAAAGTCATCCCGGACTTGTTCGCGCCCATCTCTGAGGCGGAAGACCGCGAGAGCGACTAAAGAGCCGCCTGGCGCCGCCTAGATTTTTTTGTTTACAATGTAAAAGGTTTTTCCTTTTTGCCGGCAAGCCTGCCGTTGGACTGTAATCTTTTGTGAGAAATGAAAAGGAAATATTTTGTCCATATTTTCAGTGTCATTTTCTTACTCTTCGTTCGCATGCAATCTTTCATTCGCGCTCACGCGATCTCGATTTTCCTGTGCTCGCGCTTTTAAGACTTTCGTTCTGATGTTTGTGTCTACGTCTTTTTAATTGACGATTCTCTTTTCGCCGTGTTAAACCTAAACCGCTCTCGCCCCCATTCCCTTCTGAGGCAATGGTAAGACTTAGGTCACCGAGCCTTATCCTTGTTTAAGAAGTACCTTGTTGAGGACCTTTGTGAGAGAGGCCGGTATTCGCCTACCTCGCTCGCACTCACCTTTTGCGAGCTGTTTCGTTATCCGGGGACCACCGCGGAGGCGGGCCCTCTTTGGCCCGCCAACGTCACTCGCGTTCACAAGCAGCCTTGCGAGTCATGGGACTCAGCCATTCTGCCACGGTCTATTCCCTCATGCGATCAGACCCTTGGTCCCGCCTCTCCCGGATCTTAAGGTTGCCTGCGAGCAAAAACCCTTGCGATGAGTAACTTATTTTCCAGCCCAAACCACATGAAACTTCACCAGCCTCTCCGGAGATCAACCAGAACCCCCCCCCCCCCCCCCCCCCCCCCCCCGTCTAGTGAGAGCCCGGGAGCGGAATCGATCCGGGGCATTCCAGCACTAACACTCGTCACCTTGCCAGCCTCTCCAGAGATCAACATGAACCCCCCGTATAGTGAGAGCCCGGGAGCGGAATCGATCTGGGGCATTCCAGCACTAATACTTGTCACCTTGCCAGCCTCTCCAGAGATCAACCTGAACCCCCCGTCTAGTGAGAGCCCGGGAGCGGAATCGATCTGGGGCATTCCAGCACTAATACTTGTCACCTTACCAGCCTCTCCAGAGATCAACCTGAACCCCCCGTCTAGTGAGAGCCCGGGAGCGGAATCGATCTGGGGCATTCCAGCACTAATACTTGTCACCTTGCCACCCTCTCCAGAGATCAACCTGAACCCCCCCCGTCTAGTGAGAGCCCGGGAGCGGAATCGATCTGGGGCATTCCAGCACTAACACTTGCCACCTTGCCAGCCTCTCCAGAGATCAACCTGAACCCCCCGTCTAGTGAGAGCCCGGGAGCGGAATCGATCTGGGAAATTCCAGCACTAATACTTGTCACCTTGCCACCCTCTCCAGAGATCAACCTGAACCCCCTGTCTAGTGAGAGCCCGGGAGCGGAATCGACCTGGGGCATTCCAGCACTAATACTTGTCACCTTGCCAGCCTCTCCAGAGATCAACCTGAACCCCCCCCCCCCCCCCCCCCCCCCCCCCCCCCCGTCTAGTGAGAGCCCGGGAGCGGAATCGATCTGGGGCATTGCAGTGCCAATACTTGTCATCTTGCCAGCCCTCGCATAATAGCTATGACTATCAAGTGAAGAAGTGTTAAATTAATATCGTAATAAAATTTTCAAGGGTAGAATCGCTTTAGATCGTCTCCACTTCAGGCTCGGCCGAGAGGTACCCCTTCCACATCTCGGAGGTGATACCCCCCTGACTTGAGCACTTCGCTTACAATGTATGGACCCTCCCAATTGGGGTTGAGCTTACCTACCGCGGCTCCTCTTCCGGCCGCGTCGGCCTTTTTCAAGACCAGATCTCCTTCCTAAAAGTGCTTTACTCGGATGTGCTTGTCAAAATGTCGGGCCATTCGTCGCTTGATTTCCTCCTGCCGGATGGTGGCCTGGTCCCGGAGTTCCTCCACCAGGTCCAAGGATAGCCTTTGTTCCTCATCATTAGCCACCAGCCACTCTTCGTCCCCCTCACCTGCGGCAATCACCCTGGGGGTTTTTACTTCAAATTCTATGGGAAGGACTGCTTCGGACCCATGAGAAAGTTTGAACGGGGTCTCCCCGGTGGGGTGTTTGGAGTAGTCCTCAGGGCCCAGAGGACGGATGGTAGCTGCTCTACCCAGTTCCCCCGGAGGTTCTCCACCTTCTTCTTTAGTAGGTTGACGATTACTTTGTTTGCCGCCTCCACCTGGTCGTTGCTTCTTGGGTGGTGAACCGATGCGAACCTGAGGTCGATGCCAAGCTAGGTGCAGAAGCTAACAAATTCTTCGCTAGCAAATTGCGGCCCATTGTCCGTCATTATAGCCAGGGGGAGGCCGTGCCTGCAGATTATTTCTCCCCATACAAAATTCTTCACAACTTGAGATGTTACCTTGGCGAGCGCCTTCACTTCTACCCATTTGGAGAAATAATCGATCATGACCAATAAGAACCTTCTTTGGCTGCTAGCCTGAGGAAAACGGCCAACTAGGTCCAACCCCCATATGGCGAAGGGCCAGTGAGCAGTGATGGTTTGGAGCCTCTGAGCTGGGAGGAGTTGGAGCGGAGCATAGAGCTGGCACTTTGAACACCTCCTTGCGAACTCCGCCGCATCCTTGCTGAGGGTGGGCCAGAAAGTAGCCTTGTCTCAACACCCTCCCTTCTAGAGTTCGGCTCCCGGAGTGACTTCCACACTCCCCGGAGTGAATTTCTTCTAGGACTCTCGGAATCTCCTCCTCTGAAACACAACGGGCCAGGAGTCCCAAGAGAGTCTTCCTGTACAGCCCTCCTACATGCAAAGAGTAATAAGCTGACTTATACCTGAAGCGTCGCCTATCTATGTCTCCCTCAGGGAACTTCCCCGATGATAGGTAGGAGATGAAGGGATCCATCCTCGAGACCCGCTGATCCACCTCCATCAGTTCCCCTTCATCGATGGTGGGTCGGAAGAGTTCCGAAACCGTTCCTCCTGCTCGGGGACCGAATTTGGCTAGGAGGTCTGCGGGGGTGCTCTCCTCCCTTGGCACGTGCTTGATGGAGAAAGTGCGGAAATGCCCGATGACCCCTTTGACCTTTTCTAAGTACTGTAACGGCCCAAGCCCCATTGTCTCGGAACCGTTAGACGCCTGGCCCCTTTGTCCAGGACGCCCGGGCTGCAGCCCGCTTAGCACACCCCAACCCTTCTCTGAGACTGTTTCTCATCCACAGCGGGGTGTTGGTAGCGGGGATCGAACACCCGACCTACCCTTGATGAGCCTCCTCAAACAGGACTCATCACCGACTGAGCTGCAGCTCAGTTGGTGATGAGTCCTGTTTGAGGAGGCTCATCAAGGGTAGGTCGGGTGTTCGATCCCCGCTACCAACACCCCGCTGTGGATGAGAAACAGTCTCAGAGAAGGGTTGGGGTGTGCTAAGCGGGCTGCAGCCCGGGCGTCCTGGACAAAGGGGCCAGGCGTCTAACGGTTCCGAGACAATGGGGCTTGGGCCGTTACAAAAAAGTGCACTTTTTTGTAACGGCCCAAGCCCCATTGTCTCGGAACCGTTAGACGCCTGGCCCCATTGTCCAGGACGCCCGGGCTGCAGCCCGCTTAGCACACCCCAACCCATCTCTGAGACTGTTTCTCATCCACAGCGGGGTGTTGGTAGCGGGGATCGAACACCCGACCTACCCTTGATGAGCCTCCTCAAACAGGACTCATCACCAACTGAGCTTCAACTGTCACAACCCGTATTTTCCCGAAATATATATTAATATCAGAGTAAAGGGAAAAACACGCGTCGTGATGCCACGTCCAGTAGGGGACAACTACGGACGTTCAGGCGAGCAATCAAACGAACTTCTTCACAAAAAAAAAATGTGAATTTATAAAAGAATTATCTTTTAAGATTATTTTCATTAGATTAGGAAGCTGTGTCCCTCGGCCATGCGGTTTATCTAGCCGCTCCTTATAAAAGACAAGCATACGCAGCGGAAGAAAATAAGTCCACTTTATACCTAACGGCGCTGAAGACCGGAGATGTCCCCAGGGCGATCGCCGATCTACATTTAGTATATAATAAAGAAATATCATTATATTCTGTTTTACGATTTGCAAATAAGTGATACTTAATAGTAATGCAACAAACAATTAAAATGTTAACTTCTTATAATGCCAAAGGAACTGCATTAATAATCAGCAAAATCGGCTTTTCCCAGAGTGTACATACACAAATAACCAAGTAGCAGTAAAGGAAAACTAGCAGTAGTAGCAGCAAGTAAACCAAACAACAAGCCGTACGGGCGTCAACATCTGACACGAACCCGCAGGCGAACAAGCAACAGGCAAAAGACAAGCTACAACAAAAAAGAGCTGAATCCTTACCCACAAGAGAGGGAAGGCCTCGACAACGAACAGAGCGACCCTGCTCAACTCTAGCGGCAGCTACTAACCTGAACCTGAGGCATCCATAAGAAAAGAATGCCTCAGCCCAAAGGGTGCAAGAAAACAGCATAGGTAAAAGTAAGAGCAGGAGAGGTAACCGGTGACATAACCAAGCTGAAGAGGGTATATAAATACATATATATATACATATACACATATATATAACTATATATATATACGCTTATATAAAGACTTCAGTAATAGCAGGTTAGGAAGATCCCGCATAAAACCAGCCCAAGAAGCAAGAGCATAACTAAACTTGGCATATTGTGCAGAAATGGACCAGTGGTGGCGGACCCAAGCAATGTCACTACCCACACACATAAAGGGGACATTCGCCCCAAATAAGAAATAGGCGCCGTGGTGGTGGTTTGATCATCCTACCAACCACTATTAACATAACTATGATGGAGGACCCCATTGTTCCCTATATCCATCCTTCCAGTGCAAACAAGTCCATCAATATTTAGCCAAGTAGTTATGAGAGGTATGTAGAAGTTGATAAGTAACCACGATTCAGGACTAGCATAACCAAACTCAAGGAGAAGCCCCCCTTAACAAACATACAACAGCAGTTCCCCATTAGATCAAAAGGAAACAAAAGCAGCCCCTCATAAAAAAAACACAGCAGCAACCCTCTAATTAAAACAACATACTTACTTTACAACTAGATCTCACCCTTAGCTGCAATGTGATTTAGCACAAGAGAAAATAAATGACCTTATAACGTAACCAACGTCTAAGTAAGTAAGTATAATTGCTGAGCATGACATCCATATTCCTTTATAACCAAGGCCATATATGAATCTAGATTTTTAGCAAAAACCATTGCTAATGAAACATGCAGGATTAGCCACGCAAAATTGATCAGGAACAAGACACTTAAACCAAGCATATATGAATCCAGACTTTTTGCAAACAAAATTCCAAGAAATTTAGCCAATAAAACCACCAGAACTTAGCCAACAAAAGGGGTCCAGGATCAGGACTTTAGCCAACGAAAGGAAAAAAAAGTGCAGGATCGGAATTTAGCCTTGCTAATACCTGAACAAAGCTATCAAGACTTAGCCAACGAAACCATCCATATTTAGCAAATAAAAAATGCTCAGGATTTAGCAAATAAATATGATCAGGATCTAGCTAACATGAACCAAGCATACAACCAGGAATTTTTTTACTAGCATGAACCAGAAATTTTGTTAACATCACCCAGAATACTAAGCATATAACCAGGAAAACCTGAGCATAACTTCATAATCAGGGCCAAGATTGATTAAGAAAGAAGGAAAGAGATGAAGGAGAAGAAGAGGAAGAGTCTTCTTGCCTCGATTTCAACCGGCGACCCGCAGATCGCGGCAAGATCAACGAGGGCCGAGCGAAAGGGCTGCCCCGGTGACGAATATAGGGCCCGGTAACAACCCAAGTCCCCTCCGACGGCCTAGCTCTCCGACCTCCGGCGACAGCGACGAAGCCCTAGCTCACACTCCTAAACACGCTCCAGGCTTGCACGGGAAGAAGGGAAGAATGAAGAGGAAAAAAAGAAAAGGGGTTGCCGATCCCCAATAACACCCAGCATATATATATATATTTATATCCTTATTAAAAAATTTTTTTTGCACTAAAGCTTGAATATAATTTATGTATCTACGTATACACTTAAAATGGCATATTTATATATATATGGATTTTCATTCATGCTTATATACGTACATACATATGTGTGTATACATATATATCTGCATATACGCTTTCATCTAGAATTAACTCGCCGGATGACGACGACAACGACGTTTTCCAAAATGGTGACTTCCCCCTCACATTTACACAACATAACAATGATTTCATAATTAAGAAATTATCATTTTTGTATTCCCCGCTTAAAAGATTATAAGAAAAGCTGGGGCGTTACAACCACCCCTCCTAACGAAAAGTTTCGCCCCGAAACTTTGCAATAACAATTCTAAACGGGGTAAAAACACAAAAGACGGAAACTTACCGGGGAAATTAGCTGAAAAGGTGAGGATAGGACTTCCTCGCTGCTGACTCTAGCTCCCAGGTCGCACCCCGAACATCCTGATTGTCCCAAAGGATCTTGACCATAGGAATGGTCTTTTTCCGCAACACCCGATCCTGCCTTTCCAAAATGCGAACGGGCTGCTCTACAAACGATAGATTGGGCTGCAGCATTGGCACAGAATCTAGAACAAGGCGAGAGCACTCCAGGGCAAGGAACTAGGCCAGGAAAAAGCCACACTGCAACCACGCTTCTATCTGAGTGCGCAACTCTCGCAACACACGCGGGGCCAAAGGGTACGGTGCCTTAGCAATAGGACAAGTACCCGGCTCAAGGTCAGAAACATACTCCTCAACTCTGACAGGTAGCAAACCAGGGAGACTAACGACGAAGACATCAGCGAGACCTCGCACCACAGGGAAGTAAATCCTCGATACACAACAAACTACTACCGGTTTCTAACATAGAAACAAGGTAAGCAATGCCATAGAAACTAAAGGCTCCTGGCACACACCGCAGAAATAATGGGGGAAAACATAATAACAAATGGTTTTAACCATAACTCAAGACGAGAGAATCAGGGAACACCGGATTCAGCAATTAATCAATATATCAATATTCAACTTACAACAAGGTCAGAGATTTCAGAAAGACGACACCATGCAAGGCTTGGTGTCGGAATAAGACGAAGGTAAACTTAACACACAAGGACAAACACCAGAGCCACACTCAAAGGTCAAAAGAAAACACTTGGTGAGTCTTAACTTGACTCCCAACGAACTTCTCGTAACAGTACGATGAATAAGGTACGACAAGACACCACAAATGAACACTGGCCAATTACAAGGCAACTCAAAAATAGAGCATAGCTTAGCTTGACGGTCAAGGAAGGTCTCATGATCAACACAGGGAGATGAACTAAACATTCGCTATAAGAGAGCAAAGCTGTCGGTCACTGGAGCAGGTAAAGGACCCAAAATCGAAATTCGCCCACTTATCCTCCAAATTAAACAATTGCTAGCCCCGCTAGGTCACCGAGAACTAGGAGAAATCTCCAGGAAATTTAGCCCACCGCAATAAACAACTTAGCCAACCAAAGGAAGAAATGCAGGATCTGGAAATTTGCCGAGCAAGACCACTTGTGCTTAACTAAATTAAATAAGCCCAGCATAAAACAATTAGCCGACAAGCTCAACCTTCCCCACGAAAACGGAATCTCTAACGTTTGCACCTTAAGTATAAAGCCATGTAATAATATTTGTTCACTTATCTAGAGAGCGAAGCGGCAAATGGTTTGAAGCAGTTATAAAGCTCGAAACCGAAATAAATCTACATAACCTCCGAGTTTAACGATTTACAACTTCGCCAAGAAGAAAATTCGGGAAGAACAAAAGAGATTCCTAGGAAATTTAGCACCTAACTCTCAAGCCCGTCAGGAATTAGGAAACAAACGTTGCGGGGAATCCAAGACCTAATGCTTCCCAACCCCACTAGAGATTACAAAATAGATTTCCAGAAAGATTAGCCCGCCCAGCCACCAAAACCTTTAGCTAGAGAAAAGCGCAAAGTTTGCAACCATCCAAATCTTCTGCTACCAAAATAAGTAAGATTAGTCAAGCGCAAAGGCAGAACTAACCAAGTGATCCAACCACATAACCATCCGGAGCTAGCTAAACACAAACCCAGTGCATGGCCAAGATAACCCAAAATAGGACGATAGCTGGAACTAGGACCACTGCCAGCACACCCCACAATAGATGTTAACAAAAATTTGGAGAAAACTACTAGCATAATCCACATAACTATCAACGGAAACTTGAAGGAAGCTGCTAGCATGATCCAACATAAATGTTAACAGGTACTTGGGGAGACCTACTGGCATGATTTAGCATAAAGCAGCCTAACGTTTCAGCATATTAGGCACACCAACAAATTTCAGATAAGGAGATTTCTAACGAAATTTCCTAATTAAACTTCACGATCCCCATACCTGAACAATCCATCAAATTTGAAAAACTCCTTTAAGACGTATCAAGTCAAATTCGATAAATAGATTTCTATATATCCTGGAACTAAGCCTCAAGAAAAACTGAGAGCTCACAAATTTGAAAGCTTCGCCGGATTTCTGTTTCCACAAACATAAGTGTTGAACAGACTGAAGATTTTTTTTTTTTGGGAAATAGGAGAATGGGAGAAATCAAAATAAAATTGAAATAATCAGGTTTTACCGCACCTGAAATAGCCATTTATGAAGATAAAATCTAGCTATGCGACCCGATAAGGCAAGCCTAAATCAGACATAGGAATTCTAGCTGGGATAAACCAAAACCCCCCTCCCATAGCCAAACAACAATTACCCAAACGGATTGCACACAAAGCATCCCCAACATTAAAGCTCACAAAGCAGCAACCCCTATTAGAGAGGAAAAACAAGAGCAGCAAACCAAAAGGGGAGCAGCTCCAACTGACCTCAACAACCACACCCCATTAAAAGAAGACAAAAGCAGCGGCCCCTTAACATAAAAAAAAAAACAAGGCAGCAACACCCCCATGTTATCAAGGAACCAAAGGGCAGCACCCCCCTGTTATCAAGGAAAAGGCAGCACCCCTATGTTATCAAAGAAAAGGCAGCACTTAATTTTCGACAACCTCAAGTGCAGCCGCCCCAAACAAATCGACTGGAGCTAAAAGCAGAGGCCCCAAGAGGTCGAGTTGTATAAACATATAACAGCCCCCTCTCAACCGATCTCTAAAGGTACTAAATATCCAGAAATTCAGAAATTTTAGCATAATTATAAGAACAATTTGAATCAGGAACTGGCAAGGTGAACCGAGCATCAGATGCGGCACAGGGGCCTGGAGCAACCTTGAGCATCCAGAAAACAAAATTTCAACACAAATAGGTAAAATCAAGCATCAGGATGAAACTGCCAACCCAACTCACCACCAGCTCAAGCAAACAAAACGAATGGGGGAAAGAGGAAAGAGGAGGGGAGAGGTTTTCTTGCCTCGCTGAAAACCCTAACCCGGCGACGAAGAACATGCCGCAAGCAAAACAGAAACGAAACAGACACGACCATCAAACTCCGCCAAGGCCTGGGCACAGACCACTAACATAACTGAGGAAGTCTGACGCGGGAAGCCAAACACGCTCCTGGGCTAGCCATCATCCATCAGGAAATCCAGACGCTTATCCCTGCACTGGATCACGGCGCCATAACGGGCTGGCCAATCCATGCCCAAGATCACGTCAAAATCCTCCAAGTCGATCACCTTCAAATCTGCATGCCCCAAAAATCCATCCAACACAATCGGACATTGCCTCACGCACAGATCTGACACCACTGACTCTCCGGACGGGTACTTGACACAAAAAGGATTACCAACTCGCTCCAAAGCCCAGCGATGTCGATCAACAAACCTCTTGGCCACGAAAGAGTGAGTGGCACCAGAGTCAAAAGGAACATGCGCCGAACAACCTCGAACCTTAAACTCGCCTAACAAATCATTATAGTCAAACGACATAACAAAGATAGAACGCTGCTATAGCGACTAAATTACCACAGAAAGATTGGACTACAACGAAAACGAGGAAGAACCTGATACAAACTGCCTGTTAAGATTGAACTCAAACCTCTAGGAAGGGAAGACATACAAATACTTGCTTTTGCTACTGCTTTTTCTCTGGGAAAAGTAAATACATAATATCACGCTATACTAGGATGGTGTGCCATCCTTTACCTCTCGTGCACCTCACTCGTATGCACATAAGTTTAAAATTTTACCTTTTTAAATCATGGGTGTACATGTGTCATCGTGTAGATCTCTGGCTTGGCACATGTGCTTATGCAATGTTATGCTATGCATGCAGTGCTATGCAAACTAAGAAAAGGCCTTAATGCATGCTATGAGCGGCGTACACATGCGATCTTATGCATCCCATACTACATATTATCGCATGCAACGAAAAAGAAAATCTAATGGACACGCATGCGACCTACGTTATGCATCCCATTCTACATAACAGTCGTATGTTGTCACCTATGAGGATCCATATACAAACACATATTATGCATCCCATACTACATAATATGCCCCGTATACTTCTTTCATGCTTATGAGTGTAGTGTTCGTGCTTCAGCCGAGATCTACCGATGACCCATCGGTGAGTGTATGCAATGATTAACAATCCTCACTGGACGGTTAACCGGGCCAACCAGAACATTTCCAGCAACCCGGCTAACCTGGCTCTGATACCAACTGTCACAACCCGTATTTTCCCGAAATATATATTAATATCAGAGTAAAGGGAAAAACACGCGTCGTGATGCCACGTCCAGTAGGGGACAACTACGGACGTTCAGGCGAGCAATCAAACGAACTTCTTCACAAAAAAAAAATGTGAATTTATAAAAGAATTATCTTTTAAGATTATTTTCATTAGATTAGGAAGCTGTGTCCCTCGGCCATGCGGTTTATCTAGCCGCTCCTTATAAAAGACAAGCATACGCAGCGGAAGAAAATAAGTCCACTTTATACCTAACGGTGCTGAAGACCGGAGATGTCCCCAGGGCGATCGCCAATCTACATTTAGTATATAATAAAGAAATATCATTATATTCTGTTTTACGATTTGCAAATAAGTGATACTTAATAGTAATGCAACAAACAATTAAAATGTTAACTTCTTATAATGCCAAAGGAACTGCATTAATAATCAGCAAAATCGGCTTTTCCCAGAGTGTACATACACAAATAACCAAGTAGCAGTAAAGGAAAACTAGCAGTAGTAGCAGCAAGTAAACCAAACAACAAGCCGTACGGGCGTCAACATCTGACACGAACCCGCAGGCGAACAAGCAACAGGCAAAAGACAAGCTACAACAAAAAAGAGCTGAATCCTTACCCACAAGAGAGGGAAGGCCTCGACAACGAACAGAGCGACCCTGCTCAACTCTAGCGGCAGCTACTAACCTGAACCTGAGGCATCCATAAGAAAAGAATGCCTCAGCCCAAAGGGTGCAAGAAAACAGCATAGGTAAAAGTAAGAGCAGGAGAGGTAACCGGTGACATAACCAAGCTGAAGAGGGTATATAAATACATATATATATACATATACACATATATATAACTATATATATATACGCTTATATAAAGACTTCAGTAATAGCAGGTTAGGAAGATCCCGCATAAAACCAGCCCAAGAAGCAAGAGCATAACTAAACTTGGCATATTGTGCAGAAATGGACCAGTGGTGGCGGACCCAAGCAATGTCACTACCCACACACATAAAGGGGACATTCGCCCCAAATAAGAAATAGGCGCCGTGGTGGTGGTTTGATCATCCTACCAACCACTATTAACATAACTATGATGGAGGACCCCATTGTTCCCTATATCCATCCTTCCAGTGCAAACAAGTCCATCAATATTTAGCCAAGTAGTTATGAGAGGTATGTAGAAGTTGATAAGTAACCACGATTCAGGACTAGCATAACCAAACTCAAGGAGAAGCCCCCCTTAACAAACATACAACAGCAGTTCCCCATTAGATCAAAAGGAAACAAAAGCAGCCCCTCATAAAAAAAACACAGCAGCAACCCTCTAATTAAAACAACATACTTACTTTACAACTAGATCTCACCCTTAGCTGCAATGTGATTTAGCACAAGAGAAAATAAATGACCTTATAACGTAACCAACGTCTAAGTAAGTAAGTATAATTGCTGAGCATGACATCCATATTCCTTTATAACCAAGGCCATATATGAATCTAGATTTTTAGCAAAAACCATTGCTAATGAAACATGCAGGATTAGCCACGCAAAATTGATCAGGAACAAGACACTTAAACCAAGCATATATGAATCCAGACTTTTTGCAAACAAAATTCCAAGAAATTTAGCCAATAAAACCACCAGAACTTAGCCAACAAAAGGGGTCCAGGATCAGGACTTTAGCCAACGAAAGGAAAAAAAAGTGCAGGATCGGAATTTAGCCTTGCTAATACCTGAACAAAGCTATCAAGACTTAGCCAACGAAACCATCCATATTTAGCAAATAAAAAATGCTCAGGATTTAGCAAATAAATATGATCAGGATCTAGCTAACATGAACCAAGCATACAACCAGGAATTTTTTTACTAGCATGAACCAGAAATTTTGTTAACATCACCCAGAATACTAAGCATATAACCAGGAAAACCTGAGCATAACTTCATAATCAGGGCCAAGATTGATTAAGAAAGAAGGAAAGAGATGAAGGAGAAGAAGAGGAAGAGTCTTCTTGCCTCGATTTCAACCGGCGACCCGCAGATCGCGGCAAGATCAACGAGGGCCGAGCGAAAGGGCTGCCCCGGTGACGAATATAGGGCCCGGTAACAACCCAAGTCCCCTCCGACGGCCTAGCTCTCCGACCTCCGGCGACAGCGACGAAGCCCTAGCTCACACTCCTAAACACGCTCCAGGCTTGCACGGGAAGAAGGGAAGAATGAAGAGGAAAAAAAGAAAAGGGGTTGCCGATCCCCAATAACACCCAGCATATATATATATATTTATATCCTTATTAAAAAATTTTTTTTGCACTAAAGCTTGAATATAATTTATGTATCTACGTATACACTTAAAATGGCATATTTATATATATATGGATTTTCATTCATGCTTATATACGTACATACATATGTGTGTATACATATATATCTGCATATACGCTTTCATCTAGAATTAACTCGCCGGATGACGACGACAACGACGTTTTCCAAAATGGTGACTTCCCCCTCACATTTACACAACATAACAATGATTTCATAATTAAGAAATTATCATTTTTGTATTCCCCGCTTAAAAGATTATAAGAAAAGCTGGGGCGTTACAAGTACCGCAGGAGAGTCGAGTCCTTCGCCTCAAACTCCCCCTGACTTGGCATGCTACCACCACGGAGTCCGTCGATACCTCCACATCTTGCACCCCCAATTCCCGGGCCAACCGCAGGCTCGCTATCACCGCCTCATACTCCGCTTGGTTGTTGGTAATCAGGAAGTGGATGTTCAAAGCTTGCTCGATCTTGGTCCCTTGGGGGCTCACCAAGATGATTCCCCCTTCATAGGAGTGCCTCCCTGACGCACCATCCACCAACATCTTCCACGCCACTGGGGGAGGCGGTTCGAGTTCCCCCACTTCGGATGTGTAGTCGGCCATGAAGTCCGCCACTGCTTGGGCCTTGATTGACGCCCTAGGGACGAACGTAATTTTGAACTCGCTCAGCTCCACGGACCACTATGACAATCTTCCCGAGTGTTCCACCCCTTCCATTACCTTACGAAGTGGTTGATCTATTATCACTTTGATTGAATGTGCCTGGAAGTAGGGCCGGAGTCTCCGAGCCGCCACCACCAATGCAAAAGCCAACTTCTCCAAGATTGGGTACCTGAGCTCCGCCTTTTTCAGCACTTGGCTGACGTAGTAGATAGGGAACTGCTTTCTTCCTTCCTCTCGGATCAATATCGAACTTACCGCTTCAAGTCCCACTCCCAGGTATAGGGACAGGTCTTCTCCCGGTCTCGGCCCTTGAAGTAAGGGGCTTTGGGTGAGTTGCCCTTTCAAAGCCTGAAAAGCTTCCTCACACTCTGGGGTCCATTCAAATTTTTTATTGCCCCTCAGCACCTTGAAGAAGGGCGCACACCTCTGTTGGAACGACCCTTTCTGTTTTGGGCTAGGATCACTTTTGTACTGATTAGGATCAGTTGACCCCATTGTATAGTTTAAGGGTCAAGTCTTTAGGCTGATAAACTAGCTAGAAATTAAGATTAATCAAAGGCTTTCATCGTTCGACGAATGACCAGCAGCGCTCGACATATGGCACGTGGGGTTCGACAAATGTCTAGTATCGTTCGACAAATAGTTCTAAGCAGACTGAAGTACTACTGCCAGTTACAGCACTCGACATTCACTGATCAGCGTTCGACGAATGACTAGCAGCGCTCGACAGTTTCTTTTTCTTCTTTGCCAGTGTTCGACATATTCTAGACAGCGCTCGACAGATGGCTCCTAGCGTTCGACAGATCATTTATTGAATTCCAAATTTATTATCAGTCACATTCTATTCTGTCCTAACAGCAAAACGACGACTATAACGGATCTATTCAATATCTTTGGATATATTCTGACAGATAAGGAAGGACATTTAAAACTCAATTAATATATTCCTTTCCTTTCTTTTTCCCAGACAGGAATAGCCGTTGACATTTAATGAAATGGAATCTTTTCACGACCAAGGAACAAAAGGACCTGGCAGAGTCGTTTGAGCCTTGTTGTTATTTCCAAGAACGTCAACCGAATTCAAAAAAAAAGGGGATATATATATATAGAAATAAAAAGGAAAGAAGATATATATAAAGACATATATACAGACATATATACAGAGATACACAGAGATATATACAAGTAGTGATCTTCTTCCTTTTTTTCGACAAGCAGCACACAAAAACCTCAGAGAACATCATCAAGAGGATCTTTACTCAGAATCTGCTGCAAAGATAGATCTTCTAAAAGGAGCAACAAACAATCTGAAGAACCCATTCTTCCAGATTAATCTGCTACAGGAGATTTTCGTTTTTCAAGAGAAAGCTTCTCCATCTTCTGTCAAATAATTCTATCAGACAGGGGGAGCTTTACGACTACATCTACTAGAATCTTCTCTCAGCATCTTGACAGAGAAGAACACTACAAACTCTTTCTTACCTCTCTTGTACAGGGTTATAACTCCCTTCAAAAGTTAATCTTGGTGACAGGGCACCTTTACAAAAACCTGCACCTTGGTTAGAGCACCTTATCAACAGCTCACCTGGTGTGTGGACACCTTATCAAAATCACCTGGTGTGAGGGCACCTTATCAACCACCTCCTAGTGGATTCCTACCAAGGGTGGTAGAAGAGTAGACGTACCCAGTTTTGGGGAACTACTATAGCTCTTTGTGTCTTCTGTGGTTAATTATTCTTTGTGCTTGTGCTGTTTGATTTCTTTCATTTACCTTTTCTGTTTATTTAATTCTCACACTAATTATACTCATAGATATATATAACACTATTTTAATTCCGCTATAAAACTAAAGAAAAATTTTAATACTCTATTCACCCCCCCCCCCTCTAGAGTAATTTAAGATCTGACCTCCACTTTCAATTGGTATCAGAGGTAGGTTGATTCTTTACAGACTAACATCTGAATCACAAAGATCAACCAGATCTTAATTTGTCTAGAGCTCCTTTAACCAAGAACTTTATAACATTCAAAACTCATGGCACAAAACAAGGAATATTCTAGCACAAGACCTCCCATGTGCAATCTCAATAAGTTTGCACTATGGAAAGCAAGGATTAGGCTTTATATGAACTCTATTGATGAGGAGATTTTTAATGTTATTCTTACAGGACCTCCAGCACCTACAGCAACAACCAACACTACTGTAGCAATAGACAACACTGTTGTTCCACCTCCTGAGTGGACTAAGGCTCAGAAGAAGCAAAGAAATGCAGATGCAAAAGCCATGAACATTCTAGCCTTAACTATGTCAGATGACATATTCCAGAAAGTTGTTGAGTGCACCTCAGCAAAAGAAATCTGGGAATCACTCAACAACATGGTGGCAGGTTCAGTAGATGAAAGGAAAGATAGAAGATCCCACCTGATCTCTCAATATGAGAACTTCAAGAAGGGAGAATCAGAAAATGTTGCTGATATGTACAATAGGCTCAGCCTCATAATAAATGAGCTGAAGTCTCTGGACAAAGTGATCTCACTCACAGAGATCAATGACAAAATTCTCATGTGCTTTCCCAGCACATGGGACTCCAGAATCTGGCCAATCAAAGAAGCCAGAAGCCTAAATGAGATCACCACTGAAGCCTTGTTGGGCAAGCTCAAATCTTATGAGCAGCTTGTCAAGAGTAGGGAAGTTGAAGAATCTACCTCATCCCCAGCACTCAAGAAGGAGAAAAGCATAACCTTCAAAGCTGCAGAAGAAGAAGGATCAACTCCTAACAAAGAGGAGTTGATGAGCTTCATAGCCAAAAGATTCTATAATATGGCTAAGAAAGATTTCAAGAAGAAGTCATCCAGAAGCCATGACAAGCCAAGGTTTGACAAAAATCATTCTAATGAAATTATATGATTTGGTTGCAGGAAGCCAGGACATATTGCTCCTGAATGTCCAGAAAATCAAAACAAAAAGGACAGAAAGGAGAGAAAAAGAGAAAAGGAAGAAAAGAAAAGATCCAGCAAATCTTCCTCCCATTCACACAAAAAGAAAGGAAGAGGATTTGTAGCAACATCCTGGAGTGAAACAGAATCTGAATCAGAATCCTCATCTAGTTCTTCTGATGAAGAAGAAACAAAAGAAAACAGCCAATGTCTAATGGCAATTTATGACTCAGACTGTGAGTCACAATCTGAATCTTCATCAAGCTCCAATGATGATGAAGAAGAAAAGAGCTTCTACATGATGGCAATCAATGCCTCAGCCAGCAAATCTGATGAAGAAAATTCAGAATCAGAAGAAGAAAATGATGCAGATCAGGTAATGTCTGGTTTTGATTTTACCTCAGAAGAATTCAAAGCTGAATTCAAAGTCCTTTGCTCAGATCTACTCAACTCAGAGAAAGAAATAATCTCACTCAGATGTAAGTTAGCTGAAACAAAAGAGATGGGTGAAGAAAATGCAAATCTTAAGAGAGAATTGGCTGCCTCCAGAGAACACATTATTCTCATTGAGAATAAACTTTCTGAGGCCAAGAAATTTGAAGAATCCTTAAATGGGAGAAGTATCAAACTGATGGACATCACAAGCACAGTCAATGCTAGACTCAATAATAGCAAGCTGGGCTTGGGTGCCTCATCAAGTGAACCATCTCTGATTAAGATAAATATCCTTTCCTCACCTATAAAATTTATTTCTGCTCAAGGCAAAGAAGTTGTAAAAAGAGATAAAGATATTTCAAGCAAGTTTGTTAAGGATAAAAGAATTCAAAAGAATTCGTCGAACGGAGATCGACAAAAAGGTTCAAATTTGTCGAACGGAGCTCGACGAAATCTGAAAACAGATTTTCAGTATAGTTATCAGATGAACAATAGTCGACCAATTTATCCAAACTTGTCGAACATATACTATACAGAAAATACTAGAAATCTCACTTCCAAACAAACTAAAAATCCTTTCACTGAATGGATAATACCTCCAAGGAGATATCATCCACAAGGCTATAAGAGGCAGCCTGAAATGTCATTTATCTCTGAATTTTGTGGTAACACAAAAGGACCCAAGGTAGTCTGGGTCAAAAACAACTAGTTTATGTTTTTGTCTTTGCAGGTACTCGGCCATCCAAGACTAAATCAAAAATGGTACTTGGATAGTGGCTGCTCCAAGCACATGACAGGAAACAAGGCCAATCTAAAAAATTACAAGGCACAGCTTGGACCCAAAGTGATCTTTGGAGACTCCAACTATGGTCAAACTAAAGGCTTTGGTCAAATCAAGGTTGGAGCAGTAACATTCAAAGAAGTCACCTATGTGAAGGGTCTGAAGCATAACCTCATCAGCATAAGTCAGTTATGTGATGAAGGTTATCAGGTAACCTTTAATAAATCAGAATGCATTATCAAGTCATTTGACAATGTCATTGTTTTATCAGGTATTAGACAGGGTAATATATTTTTAGTAAATTTTAATTCCTCTAAATCAGAAATTTGCCTGTTTAATGAGCTAAGCAAACCTAGTGAACTATGGCATAAAAGATTAGGACATGTAAATCTCAGAACAATTGCCAAGCTATCTAAAAATAATCTAGTTAGAGGCTTACCATCAGGAACATATAAAAGGGAAGGTTTGTGTAGAGCATGCCAGCTAGGAAAACAAACCAAAAACAGTTTTAAATCTTTATCTAAAAGTGATTCACCTAGAATCTTATTCTTACTACATATGGACCTTTTTGGACCTATAGCAATAAAGAGTTTAGGAGGGAAGTCTTACACTCTAGTTATTGTAGATGACTTCTCTAGATTCACTTGGGTATTCTTTTTGAGAGAAAAGTCAGATAACTTTAAAATTCTTACAGACTTTCTTAAGAGCATACAGATTGAATACTCTACTGTAGTTGCATTGATCAGAAGTGATCATGGCACTGAGTTTGAGTCTCTTCTTATGCAAGAATTCTGTGAGAAGGAAGGTATCAGGCATTGCTTCTCAGCTCCTAGAACTCCTCAACAAAATGGGGTAGTTGAAAGGAAAAATAGAACCCTAATTGAATCAGCAAACATTGCTTGCAGATGCTAATTTGCCACTATCTTTTTGGGCAGAAGCTGTTAGCACAACAAACTATGTTCTGAATAGAAGTTTGATACACAAACTTAAGGGTAAAACTCCCTATGAATTACTTAAAGGGAAGAAACCTAAAGTTGACTATTTCAGAACTTTTGGTTGCAGGTGTTTTGTTCATAACAATGATAAGAAATATCTTAGAAAATTTGAACCAAAATCTGAAGAAGGAATTTTCTTAGGATATTCAATAATTAGCAAAGCATATAGGGTATTTAACAAGTCCTCTCTTAAGATAGAAGAGTCCATGCATGTTTCCTTTGATGAAACTAACATGTTTTACAAGGAGAAGAACTCTTCTACCAAGAATGCTTTACAGGTACCAATTCTATGTGAAGAGCTTGATGGGCTAAATCTACAGTCAGGAGATCCAATGCAACCATTAGCTCAAAGTCTTGAAGATAGTGAAGAAGAAGATCATTCAGATCTTATTGATTATCAGAATCATGCAACAACAGAACATCCTCCACAGGATACAGTTACTGAGCAAAATTCCCAAATAAATATCACTGCAGAATTAACACCAACTGTTGACCACATCACAGTTAGAGATCACCCAATTTCACAAGTGATTGGTGATATTTCTACAGGTGTTCAGACAAGACATCAACTGTATCAAAATCAGATGCATACTTGCTTTCTATCACAAGTTGAACCTCAAACCATAAAAGATGCAGAACAAGATCCAAATTGGATTCTTGCAATGCAAGAGGAACTTAACCAATTTGAAAGAAACAAAGTTTGGGATTTGGTTCCAAGACCAAGAGGCCATCCAGTCATTGGTACCAAGTGGGTCTTCAGGAACAAACTTGATGATCAAGGAAATATTGTGAGAAATAAAGCAAGACTTGTAGCTCAAGGATACTCACAGGAAGAAGGCATAGACTATGATCAAACATTTGCACCTGTGCCAAGACTTGAAGCCATCAGAATATTTTTAGCATTTGCTGCATACAAACAATTTAAGGTATATCAAATGGATGTAAAAAGTGCATTCCTAAATGGAGACATCAAAGAAGAAGTTTATGTGGAACAACCACCAGGTTTTATCTCTCCAACTCACTCTTCTTATGTATTCAAGCTTAGTAAAGCTCTCTATGGTCTCAAACAAGCTCCCAGGGCATGGTATGAGACCTTAGCAAATTTTCTATTAGAAAACAATTTCTGTAGAGGCCTAGTAGATAAAACCTTATTTTTCAGAATACATAAAAATCAAACACTGCTAGGTCAAATATATGTAGATGATATTATTTTTGGATCTACTGATTCAAATTTATGCAAAAAGTTCTCTAAACTTATGCAATCTAAATTTGAAATGAGTAGCATGGGTGAATTATCATACTACCTTGGTCTTCAAGTGAAGCAAACCACATCAGGAATTTTCATTTCCCAATCCAAGTATGCTAAGGAATTAGTAAAAAGGTTCGGAATGTCTGATTCCTCTCCCATGAAAACACCCATGGCCTCTAATGCTGTCATCAATGCTGATGAATCAGGGAAACCTGTTGATCAGAAAATGTATAGAGCAATTGTTGGCTCATTACTATATTTGACAGCTAGTAGGCCTGATATAATGTTTGCTACCTGTATTTGTGCTAGGTTTCAAGTTAATCCTAAAGAATCTCATCTATCTTTATTAAAAAGAATTTTAAGATATATAAAGGGTTGTCCTAATCTAGGTCTCTGGTATCCAACAGCATCTGAATTTGAATTAACTGGATTCTCAGACTCAGATTATGCTGGATGCAGAGTAGACAGAAAAAGCACATCAGGAACTTGTCAGTTTCTTGGTGATAGGCTTGTGTCTTGGTTTTGTAAGAATCAAACAACTGTGTCCACATCAACAGCTGAGGCAGAATATTTTGCTGCAGACAGTTGCTGCTCACAAATTCTGTGGATACAAAATCAACTTCTAGACTATGGAATCAACTTAAATCAATCAATCATATTTTGTGACAATACTAGTGCAATAGCTATAGCACAAAATCCAGTTCTCCATAGTAGGACTAAACACATAAAAATAAGGCACCACTTTATCAGAGATAATGTGGATAAAAATAAAATTTGCCTACAATTCATCTCCACTGATTTACAAAGAGCAGATATTTTCACCAAACCTCTAGATGAAAAGAAACACATCTTCTTTATGAATCAACTGGGAATGATAGATGGAGACTCAATCTGCTGAAGATTATTTGTTCTAACCCAATTTTCGTCGAACGAAGAACGACAATATTTTTTTTGTCGAACGATGGTCGACAAAAACCTACATCTTAAGAGTCAGTGAAGAAAATCCCATTTGTCGAACGGCGCTCGACGAAAAAGACCTTTTAATCTTTAAAGTCGATTCAACTTCAGAATTAATTAGGTTTTGCCGAACAGCGCTCCTCGAACTCTCCTCCCTATTTCCTCGACTATATAACACCTATTTTACTTCATTCTAAGTTCGCGCCTACAGAAATCGTTTTCCTTCAGTTCCCTATTGCACTTGATCTTTCTCTTCTCTTGCAGGAACAATGGCGATTCCTCAGGCCTCTCTGCACCCAATGAAGTTTGACGTAGGTTTTGACATTGACATGGACTCATTTGCACAGTCAGACCAAATCTTCAAGGATATTCTTCAAATGCTGGATGAACAACATCTAAGGAAATTTCTAAGCACCAGGCAGAAGATAGCTGTTGCAGAGATAAAAGAAAGGGTTTTCACTGCAAAACCAGTCGATGAAAGCATGTCGGGAACAATCGCAGGTCATCATGTCTCTCTCTCTCTCCCACCATCCTTACTGAAATCTTTGGTCTTGCAAACGGTGAAGATGAATTAGACATAAGCTCAAATGAATTTGATGAAGCTTTAGTCAAAATGGGCCATTTGACTGGAAACCCTAGCCACATTCTGAAAAAGAACATGTCTCAGAACTACAAGTTCTTAGCAGATATTGTTGGGAAAGTCCTACTGGGCAAGACTTCTGGACATGACTATATCAGTAGGCACCAATTTCTATTAATGGTGGACTTAATGGAGAAGAAGAAAGTCAACTGGGGATCAATCCTTTTTGACCTAATTAAAAAGAAGAATTCTACAGAGAATGTATGCTTTGGAAGAATCTTAGGAATCTTCTTGCAGGAAAGGCATCCAGAACTTTTGGTGTCACCAAAAGTAACAATAAATGCCAGCAAGAGGCTGACCTCAGCACTCTTTGCTAAATGGGACAGAATAATTCCCAAGAAGAATACAGGAGCTGAGGCCTCCAGAAAAAGGAAAGCTTCTGAGAACACAAGGACTGATCAAGTCACTCCCTCTACACCTCTAGAAGATCCTTCCTCAGTTCCTCCTCACTCTTATATCCTCTCTTCTCCTGCTCATTCATCATCCCCTCCCTCAACTACAATATCACTCATCAATGATATTCAAATCTTAACCGACCACATCAGTGATGCTCCACCTCCACCACTATCTTCAGAACCACTACCTACCACACCTTCCTCTCCAATACAAGATGAATATCACTCACCTATCCATTCTCCTAGTCCAATCCATCCAGACATTCTTCCACATACCACCAACATCAGTAATATCATTCCTTCAATATCCTCTCCATCCACATCACAACCATTCACTTGTCATCCACCCGATTATTCATCCCTCAACCTCTCCTCTATTGCTAATCAAGTTTTTGATCTTATCCTTCCTAAAATAAGCCAGCTCCTGGATGCAAAACTTGCTCCAGTTATTCAGGCTCTGTCTTCTTTATCTTCTAGGATAGCCTCTCTTCCCTCCTCCACTGCTGTCCCTTCTACTAGGGGCCTAGATTCAGGCTGTCCTGAAGCTAGGCAGGGGGGGATGTTCTATGAAGAAGCTCCAGCAACATGGTATCAAGCTCCAGCAACAGAAGAAATTCCAGAAGATGTTACAATTTTTGATACAGATTCACAAGTTATAGAAGTAATAAATACTATATGCATTCATCCATCCTATGATCTATATAGCCTATTATCAAAATTTGATGTCACATATACTTCAAGAGTATCACCAAAGGTATACATAGAGGATCTTTCAAAGGCTCTGATTTGCCTTCCTCAGAAAACTCATTCTGACATCATACAAAATTATATATCCTCTATTCCTTCATCCACTATTCAAGACAGTCCAATACAGGATCATTCTGTAGAATTTGAAGATGATCTTGCAGAATTCCTTGATGATTCACCAGCCCCACAAATTACTTCCTCACCTCCAATTCCTGTATGGAATGAAGAACCAATGCCAAGCTTTGATGAAATCTGGAGAGAAGCAGATGCAGAGTTTGACAAAGCTGAAGAAGAAAGATTAAAGGCTCGTGAAGCAATCAAGAGAATTGATGACCTATACAATAAGCCAATCTCATCTTCTGACTCTGAAGATGATGATGACACCAGTAATTCTGATGATACACTCTCAAAGAAAAGAAAGAAAAGAACAGCTAAGTCAAAGGCTGCTCCCAAGCCCCCAAATCCAAACAATGACATTCCTTTGTACATTTTGTATAATGTTCCTTTTGATGAGAAAACTCCTCACTGGATGAAGTACTCCAGAAATGAGAACAATAGGAGGAAGAAATTCAAGAAGACTGGCTACATTTCTGACAAACCAGTCAAGTACAATCCTCCTCCTCCTCCTCCTCCAGTAGCTGGTGCAGCAGGATCAGCAGGTGTATCATCCTCCTCTCAGAAGCCAAGCTCTCAATATTCAAGGAGACCTGGTAGTTCTAGTGGGTCTCAAATCTCTAAATCAACCAGTGCTCCTTCCTCTAAGAAATCAGCTTCAATCTATCAAGGAAGTCAAACCTTCTCTTCCTCTCAAATATCTTCAGAATACAAATTTCACATTTCTGATGGATCTTTTCACAGAGATAGAGTACCTCAAAAGGTCACTCAAGACAAAAATGATTCAGAAGATATTTATTACCTTCCAGATCCAGAAGAAGAGAAAATGTGTCAGATGGCAAGACTGAAAGAAACAGTTGCATCTGCACAGATTAAAAAGGCTAAAGCAGAAGGCAAAGACTTCTCAAGTTTCTCAACCATGTCAGATTACAGAAGAAAAGAACTTGAAAAATACAAAACAGTTACAGCATTCAATACTGAGAAATATATTGATATGCACCCAGAAGCATTTATCCCTCATGTCAAAGAACAAAAAATCATTGGTGCTCAAGAATTGTTTATCAGCAAAAAGAAATCAGAAGACTCCAACAGGAAAATCATATTCAAGCCAGCTTCTCAGGACAAAAAGCCTTAAATAAATTGCTTGGTTATGAATGTAAAGTTTCTAAACTCAGAGCACTTGTTTTTATCTGATGATTTTTTTTATTTATTTATTTATTTCATCATTGCTCTGTTTTGCTGCATTTATTTGATCTCTTGTTAAAAAGTATCCTAACCCAAATAGGGGGAGATTGTTGGAACGACCCTTTCTGTTTTGGGCTAGGATCACTTTTGTACTGATTAGGATCAGTTGACCCCATTGTATAGTTTAAGGGTCAAGTCTTTAGGCTGATAAACTAGCTAGAAATTAAGATTAATCAAAGGCTTTCAGCGTTCGACGAATGACCAGCAACGCTCGACATATGGCACGTGGGGTTCGACAAATGTCTAGTATCGTTCGACAAACAGTTCTAAGCAGACTGAAGTACTACTGCCAGTTACAGCACTCGACATTCACTGATCAGCGTTCGACGAATGACTAGCAGCGCTCGACAGTTTCTTTTTCTTCTTTGGCCAGTGTTCGACATATTCTGGACAGCGCTCGACAGATGGCTCCCAGCGTTCGACAGATCATTTATTGAATTCCAAATTTATTATCAGTCACATTCTATTCTGTCCTAACAGCAAAATGACGACTATAACAGATCTATTCAATATCTTTGGATATATTCTGACAGATAAGGAAGGACATTTAAAACTCAATTAATATATTCCTTTCCTTTCTTTTTCCCAGACAGGAATAGCCGTTGACATTTAATGAAATAGAATCTTTTCATGACCAAGGAACAAAAGGACCTGGCAGAGTCGTTTGAGCCTTGTTGTTATTTCCAAGAACGTCAACAGAATTAAAAAAAAAAGGGGATATATATATATAGAAATAAAAAGAAAAGAAGATATATATAAAGACATATATACAGACATATATACAGAGATACACAGAGATATATACAAGTAGTGATCTTCTTCCTTTTTTTCGACAAGCAGCACACAAAAACCTCAGAGAACATCATCAAGAGGATCTTTACTCAGAATCTGCTGCAAAGATAGATCTTCTAAAAGGAGCAACAAACAATCTGAAGAACCCATTCTTCCAGATTAATCTGCTACAGGAGATTTTCGTTTTTCAAGAGAAAGCTTCTCCATCTTCTGTCAAATAATTCTATCAGACAGGGGGAGCTTTACGACTACATCTACTAGAATCTTCTCTCAGCATCTTGACAGAGAAGAACACTACAAATTCTTTCTTACCTCTCTTGTACAGGGTTATAACTCCCTTCAAAAGTTAATCTTGGTGACAGGGCACTTTTACAAAAACCTGCACCTTGGTTAGAGCACCTTATCAACAGCTCACCTGGTGTGTGGACACCTTATCAAAATCACCTGGTGTGAGGGCACCTTATCAACCACCTCCTAGTGGATTCCTACCAAGGGTGGTAGAAGAGTAGACATACCCAGTTTTGGGGAACTACTATAGCTCTTTGTGTCTTCTGTGGTTAATTATTCTTTGTGCTTGTGCTGTTTGATTTCTTTCATTTACCTTTTCTGTTTATTTAATTCTCACACTATTTATACTCATAGATATATATAACACTATTTTAATTCCGCTATAAAACTAAAGAAAAATTTTAATACTCTATTCACCCCCCCACCCCCCCACCCCCCCTCTAGAGTAATTTAAGATCTGACCTCCACTTTCAACCTCTCCCCCGCCTTGGAGAGGAACCTGCTGAGTCCGGCCAGCTTCCCCGTGAGGCTCTGAACCTCCTTCGGGCTTCTCGGCGACCCCAACTCCATTATCTCCTTGACCTTGTCTGGGTTAGGTTCTACCCCTGCTGGGGTGAGCAAGTGGCCTAGGAACTTCCCTCGGCTAGCCCCGAAGATACACTTCAAGGGGTTGAGTTTCATCTTATACTTCCGTAGGGTCCCAAACGTCTCTTCAAGGTCTCGGAGGTGAGACCCAAGGTCCCGGCTCTTTACCCTTAGGTCATCAACATAGACCTCCAAGTTTCTTCCCCTTTGTTCGCGAAAGACCCGATCCATCATCCTTTGATAGGTGGCCCCTTCATTCTTGAGCTTAAAGGGCATCATCTTATAACAATAGCATCTGTCCCCCGTGATGAAGGAGATATCTTTGATGTCCGGGGGGTGCATGCAGATTTGATGATAACCTGAAAAAGCATCTAAGAAAGACATTACAGAGAAACCAACGGCTGAGTCAACCAGCGCGCCGATTCTAGGCAGGGGGTAGCAATCTTTCGGGCATGATTTATTAAGAAGTGAAAATTCGATACACATGTGCCACTTACCTCCCCCCTTTTTTACCATGACTACATTGGAGACCCAGCCTGGATACTGGATCTCTGACACAAAACCTGCTTGTGAGAGCTTTTTCACCTCCTCGCGGATCGGTCCCTCCAGCTTGTCCGTTGTGGCCCTCTTCTTTTGGCGGATAGGGCGGGTGTCGGGGTCGAGGTTGAGGCGGTGGAAAGCCACATCCGCATCGATCCCGGGCATCTCCACGGCGCTCCAAGCGAAGACATCCACATTCTTCTGCACGCAGGCTAAGATCTCAGCCCGCTCCTCTGAACTGAGCTCTCCGCTGACTCGGAACTTTTCCACCACACCAAACCGAGTGGTGACTTCAAGCTCCACGACCGCATCCACGGCCTCCATCCTGGATTGCTCTCCCCAAGCACTTTCCTTCTCTCCATCGCAAGCGAGCGCTTGGGCTCCTTCCTCCGTCTCTTCCTCCCATACCACCATCAACTCCTCTGCCCCTCCTTCCCGGGAACCTTCTCCTTTCCCCTCTTCTCCTCCTTTCTCCGCCCTGGGTCCTTCAACGACCCCTTCCTGGGCACGAACTTCCTCTTCCTCCATCTTCTCCTCGACTCCATTCTCTCCTCCGGCTTCTACCGCCTCCTCCATCACTTTATCGAACTCCTCCGCTTCTCCCATCCAGGTGACAGTATTGACAGCCATCACATAGAACTGTCTCGCCATCTTGGGGTCTCCTCGGATCCGGACCTGGACTCCACCCGCGTTGAACTTGAGACACTGGTGGAAGGTGGACGGAACGCATCTGAATGCACTGATGAGTGGCCGTCCAAAGATGGCACTGTAGCTACTTGGGGCTTCCACTATCACGAAGCGGCAGTTCCGGGACTGCCCTCTGAGGGTCACATGGAGCCCCACTCCACCCTCTACCTCCTTCCTTTCTCCCGAAAAGCCGAATAGGGGGCCATCTGAGGCCAACACCCTCTTGGCCTCCACCTTCATTTCGTCAAACGCCTTCTTGAAGACGATGTTGACCGAGCTCTCATTATCAATTAGAATCCAAGAGACGGTGAAGTTCTCGATGGCGGTCTGGATGACCAGCGCATCGCAGAATGGGTCTTCATAGCTTGGCATGTCCTTCTGGGAGAAAGTAATTCTTTCCGCTGGGGGCGGAGCGGTGGATGTTGAGGCCACGCTCTGCCGATAGATGGTATGGAGGCTAGCCTTGGGGGTTGCCTCCACCCCTACCCCCCATGGATCACCCTGATCCCTCCTCTACTCCCCACATCAATTTTGTCTTCGCACTTTTCTTCCTCCTCCCCTCGAGGCTCGACCTCCTCAATTCTCACTTGCTGCCTCAGCGCGGGCACTCGACCCTTTTTTGTTTCCAGGAACTCTGGGCAGGTGGTCGTCGCGTGACCCTCCTCATTGCGGAAGTCACAATACGGCAATGTCACCTCCCCTGCCTCACCTTCCGCCACCATATTCCTCCTCCTTCTCCCTGCCCCTGCTTCCTCTCTAGCCTCTTCTCTCCTTCCTCTTCCTCCTCATCCCAGCCTGATCGCCATGGCTTGCTGAGGTGGGGGAGTCAATGGCCTTGGACTTGCCTCCATCCCAGCTGATGGGGTCTTCCTTGACCTCCATAGAAGTTACCTCTTCCCGGGCCGTAACCACTTCCCTGACCTTGCATTCCTTCGGCACGCTGCCTCCACTCCACCTCCGGGGCCCTGGGCTCTTCCCTTCTCCTTACTTCTTGCTGCCTGACCTCTGGCTCACTGAGCTTCGCTAGCCTCTTGGTAAGCTCCGGGTTGGCCTCTTCACTCTCAATCTCCTCCGCCACCCTCTCCATCAGCTCTTCGTAGGAGACGGGGGCCTTCTTCTTCAAACCCATCTTAAAGAAACTTTCCCTCAGCCCAACCGTGAAGGCGAGCTAGAGTGCGAACCCAGGCATCTCATGAGTGAGCAGCACTTCTTCCTGGAACCGATCTGTGTAGCGGGCCAACGACTCCTTTGGCTCCTGCTTCACTTGGAAGAGGGACTCGGCGTCCTTCTTCCTCTTCTTTGAAGTTGAGAATCGCAACAAAAAGCTCTGGCACAAATCCTCGAAAGCGTAGATCGACCCTGTAGGGAGTTGATGGAACCAGTCCCTGGCCTTTTCTTTAACAGTGACGGCGAAGAGCCGACACTTGAAAGCATCTGACATCGGCTTGATGGAGACCGAGTCCTCAAAAGACTGGAGATGTTGGACAGGGTCATCCCTGCCGTTGTAGTACACCCTGTCCCACTCTCCGAACCCTGTCGAGACAGGCGCAGAAAGTACCAACTCGCAGAAGGGGCTTCCTCCTTCTACCAACCTTTCTCTCTCTGCTCGCCCCCCCCCCCCCCCCCCCCCCCCGAGCTCTCTCGCCAGACTCGAGCTCGCGGGGATTGCGCACGCAAGAACAGCATTCGCCTGTACCACTCCCACAGTCACTACATCCTCTGGGCGCTCGCTCCCCTGCGTCGCGCTCGTCGGCACAGAGCTTGTCGGCACAGAGCTCGTCGGCACAGTGCTTGTCGGGCTGGCGAACAGCACTCGCCCCTCCAAGTCCTGAACTGAACTTCCGGCGATTTCCTTTCCGGCTCTTCCACCCGGGGCATTCTCGCCGACTGTTGCTGGGGGAGGGGTCGCTTGAGATGCTTGGGTTGCGAACTCACTTCGCAACTCCATGACCGTGAGTCCGAAAGTGTCAAGCACCTCCCTTCTGAAATCCGCGAACATCCTCGGCGTCACCGCCCACGGTGACTTGCTGAACTCCTCGCCCTGATCCTCGCCTCCTGCCATCCTCTCCTTGGAATTTTCCTGGACCCGCCGCACTCCATGCTCACCGCACCAAAATGTTGAAACCGATTTCTCGGTCTCTTGTGGAGCTCGGGGCCCTCACCGGAATGAGGGGCGGCTAGCCCTTACTGATCCCTTAGAGAAGGTAGACCGGAGACTAGAAAAATGACTAAGACCTTAGTCACAGCGAGGAGGTCCCTCCACTAACCCGGATGATCGTTGAGCGCTTCCCCTCCCAAGCCAAAGCTGAGACTCGGGCACCTTGGAGAGCTCTGGGAATGCTAACCAAAGAAAGCCTGAGGAGAGAGAAGCTGAAGTCCCTCCCTCTCCAAAGGTGCCCTTGAGGTCTTATTTATAGGTTTTTTGGTCTGGCCTGCAAATAGCAGGATTCCGCCTTTTGATTTTACTATCCGTACCCCAAATAGGTCTGCTAACAGCTGAACTCCGCTGTTTGGATAGGCTAATGGCAGGCCAACAGGGATAGAGAGATGATTTCATCGATCCTAGATGATCATAGGATTCGTCAAACGCGGCAGCTGGGAGAGTTTGACGAACGCAGAGTTTTGGCGAATTCGTCGAATGCGGCCCGCACTTTGTCGGGCGCCGGGCTGAGTTCGCCGACCTTGACTGAGATTCGTCGATCGTGGAGACTTTGGAAGAAATCTGGCTCGCCTAACTTCTCGCGATCCTTCAGCGAGTTTCTGGCTCGCTCGCCTCTTTGCGAGCATTCGTCGAGCACTTGGCTCGCTCGCCCTCTTGCCGGCTGATCTTGAGGCTCTGGCTCGTGGGAACTCGACTCGCGCCTCTTCCCGCGGGTGACCTTTGATAGATCTGGTTCGCCTCCTTTGGGCGAATGGCCTGTGAGGACCTCGTTCGTACTCCTGCCCCGCTCGCATTCTTGACTCGCTTACCTTCTTGCGAGCAGCCGGCTAAGTGCTCGTCCCAGCGTATCCGCTGGGACAGGATCGTCGAGCGCTGCTTGGATTTTGCCGAATGCAGCTTTGAACCTCTTCGTTGAACGTAGAGCGCCGTTCGTCGAACGCAGGGATCATATGTCAATTTTGTTCTTTCTCCTATTTTCTGCCTATTAACATATATATATCCCGAGAACCTGGCTCGCATTACTTTTATTTGATCATCCACTAGGCGGATATCGGGGTTGTACAACCCGACAGATCGCCAGCGTTCTCACAAAGCAGACCGCGCGATCACACCACTTGGACAACATCCCGTCCAAGACCACAGAACAGCAGCAGACCGCGCACAAGCCGCGCGAACACAAGACCGCTCCTTCCTTAAATCACCAAGAGCAAGCCAAGAACATCTAGCCGACTTCAGACAAGTCGCTAGATCGACCTGTATAAGCCGCCCGGTCAAGCGGTTATACAGAACAGACCGCCCGGTCTTCCAACAAAGAAGACATGCCAACCAAGCAGAACAACTCGGGAACAGACCGCAGCAAATAAGAACAGACCGGCAGAGCTAGACCGGCAGAGCATCAGCGCAGACCGCGCGGTCTCTGCGGTCTCCAATAAACAGACCGCTGGCCACCTTCCACTCCACTTCAATAATTTCAACACTCCCCCTTGAAGTGGGAAGTGGAAACTAGCCCGAGTAAACTCCTCAACCGAGTAAACGGTCCCTTCGCTAGCGACTTTGTGAAGATGTCTGCAACATTGTCCGCACTCTGAACATGCTCGACCATAAGAGATCCTCCCAACACCTTTTCACGAATGAAATGGTGTTCAATCTCAATATGCTTGGTCCTCGCATGACAGACTGGATTGTTAACCAGCTTGAGAGCACTCTCATTGTCCCCGCGTAGAATAGTGGTACTGGTGCGAGCAAAACTATATCCGCAAATGACAACGGCAAGTGTACCGTGTCGAGTGTAGTATAGGTTATAAGAAACCAAGGTCATATTAGACTCGGGGCAGTTGAGTACTCTTACTTCAAGAAAATCTCTATTATTCTATCAAGTAGAACTTGGGTTGGTTGTTGCGAGAAAGAGAAATAACTTTTTACAACTATGATTTAAAGGACTAGCACTCAACCTTGAATCACCTTGGAAAAATAAACAGATTAAGAAATAAACTTCTAATTCTGTTTAAAATAATTGCTTGACCGTGGAGGTTCCCGAATTATAAACGTACCTCTCTCGAGGATACGCTCAACTGACTTTAGGTTGATCAATCGAACTCTCGTTCTAGAATCGAAACCCCTAAAACTCGCCTTATCGAAGTGAACCCCTCTATTGGATATGAATCCAATCCGGGAGATTTATGTCGTCCTCTCTCGAGGAGTGCATTCAAATCTCTTTATCCTTAAATGATCGATTCGAACTCAAAACCACTCGGTTATTAGACTACGAAAATAAGAATGAGATTTATATATCGATAATATAATCTCAATCAATTTAAATTCAAGGATAAATCTTTAGCGATCTAAATAAGAGAAAAAAAAAGTTCTAAACCAAATTATGAATTATATTTTCCTTGGATTATCTCGGCCGAGTACTAATAGAATTTAGCTACTCATAGAGATGGAGGAAACAACAAAAATAAAAGAAGTGCATGATAAAATAAGAGAGGGAAAATGAGAAAAAAAGAATTATTTTATTGAATTGCTAAGAAAAGTTACAAGACAGGAATTGAAAGTTACAACTATAGAATTGAAAACTACAAATGCTAATAAGAAAAAGGACATACAAGAACTACTAAACATGAAAATAAAACATGAAAAGAAGAGTCTAAGTCCTAAAATTCGTCTCCAAAATTCCTCTTCAAACATCTGCTGGAGCTGGCTTTTTATAACTGCAAAATTGAGGTTACACGCCATCGGTCATGCTCATGACCAAGGGCGTGTAAGGCGCGCGATCTTCTCGGTGCGGAAAGGGCACCGACTGTCATTAATGCAGAAAATTCGGGCGCGTCACGCCCGTGACCTGGGGCGTGTAATCTTAAAATCTGGCTTCTGGAGGGAATCTTCGGCGGGAGAAGCAGGAAGTGGCGCGGGATGAGTCATGCCCATGATCTGGAAGTCACGCCCCTTGGTCACGCCCGTGACCTGGGGCGTGTAACTTTAATTGGCGTGGCAGGTGTGCTGGCAGCTGGTGGCGGGGTTCACGGCCTTGACTTGGATGTCACGCCCGTGACCTGGGGCGTGACTTGGCAAATTTTGAACATTCGTCGAACTCAGCCATTTCGTCGATCTCAGCATTTTCGTCGAACGCAGCATATTCATCGAATGCAGCAGCCAGGCGCAGTTCGTCGATCTCAGCGGTTCAGGGTCGTGACTTAGATGTCACGCCCTTGGTCACGCCCGTGACCTGGGGCGTGTACTTGGCGAATCTTCACGGAATGGGCCCGAAGTGGCGGCAGCAGGTCTGGAACACATCTTAGGTTGTCACCCCCTTGGTCACGCCCGTGACCTTGGGCGTGTACTTGACAATTTTGCTCAAAGTGCCCAGAAAACCTGAAAAACATAAACTAAGCTTAAATTAGTGGCAAAAATAAAAAGGAATGAATTAGATAAGATAATACATATAATTTATACAAATTCTTATTAAAACTAGATTGAAATTATACTAAAAGATGAGTACAAAAAGTACTCATCAAACACCCCCATACTTGAGCTTTTGCTATTCTAGAGCAAAAGAGTGAGGAAAGAATTACAAGATATCGATATTATTTCTAATTAACTAAAATTTTATTAAACCAAGAATAAGTCAAAAGCAAATTTTAAGAATTCAAGAATTAAGTCATAAATTATGTTGATAATTTAAAAAGAGAAATTTGTTTAGCTAACTACTTCTCAAGATAACTATTTAGCAATCGAAATTATAGAAATTTTCAAACAAAGTTAGATTGAAATTATAAACACTCTAACATAAAAGAAACTTAAGGAAAAGACACCTACCAAAATATTGCTCTCTTAATAATTATGTTTAGGACTAGAAACAATGAAATTGGCTAGGGATGGGTTTAAATGAAATGGCAAAATGAAGAGTTTTTGAATAAAGGTGATGAATTTTATCCTCTCACCTCAATTGAAAAGGAATTTGTATATGTTTAGAAAAATAATGAATTTTATCCTCTTATTTTCCATGCCATATAATCTTTTAAAAATTCTCTTCAAATAAAACCCAAAATGTATATGTTTAGATGTAATGAATTTTATCCTCTTACATCATGACATATAATCTTTTAAATGATTTTGGGTGCATATGTTTAGGAAATAATGAATTTTATCCTCTTATTCCCATGACATGATTTTTTTTCTACTTTTTTTTTTAATTGCCAACAAAGGGTAAGGGTAACGAAATACTTCTAGTTTATAAATTAAACAATTTTAAGAGTAAATTTTTGGTGGAATGAAATTTCATAAGATCTTAAAGTTAAAAGAGAATATAATAGGAATCTAGAGGTGTTTAGCCAATTTACCACAAAGCGAAGCTATTTAAAATTAAATGGAGAAGTAGTGCTAAATTTATTCTCTAATCGAATTAAAAACATAAAGTGTTTCTTAAAACTAAATTACTTCAAATTTAGATTTAACAAATTCTGATAAAATAAAATATTAGCTAAATTAAAAATGTAAGAATACTTATAATCGGACCTCAAACTAAATTTCCAGAACATTAAAAACAACAAGGCTAGGCGTATTTATTATTATTATTTTTATAAATATTATTTCTTAGACTTCCCGAGGGCTACCCGGTGAAGGGTTCGCAAGGTACTAGGAGCTGTGTTGGGAGTTCAAGCCCAAAGCGCCCTTTTCAAGAAATTAGATTTTTATAATTTTTATATTTCTTTTTCTTTCTTTTTTCAAATAAAAATACTATGAACGCAAAGCTACACCCCCATACTTAAAATTAAACATTGTCCCCAATGTTTAAAACTAAGTATGAAGAACACTTGAAAGAAAATAAATTTTAAAAGAGAAATACAAAAAATTAAAGATAAGCAAGGGGTGCCTCCCAAGAGCGCTTTCTTTTTCCCGTTTTTAAGCTAGACGGTTAGTGTTAGGAAAAAGGAAAATTAAAAGAGAAGTGAACAGGCAACTCTCCTAATTCACGCGTAGGTGAATGTGTCGGCGTCAGTCGCCCGTCTACTCCTCCGCTTAACATGTGATTCTTCGTTTGTCTTTGATTTTGAATTTGCAAATCCAAATCACCTATACATGTACATACCTGAGGTGATTTGAATTTAAACAGATGAGCGGCATATGGATCGTCGATTATTTGGGGTAGCAACGGCTCATCTTCAACCTAAAAATTGTTAGTGTATAAAGAATCACAAATAAATGATTCAGATAATTTTTCGCAAGGAGGAGGCGCTCGCGAAAATATAAAATTAAGCTCCGGTTGTTCCTTTTATAAAATAAAATTTTCATTACAGAAATCTAGTGTATTACCAAGCGGAATAAAATTTTCGGATACAAAATTTTCATGAATTTCCGGTTGAATTAAAATAGAAGAGATTTGCGAAAATTAATGAAAAAGAAAAGAAGATCCGAGTGAAGTAGGGGAAGAAACTTGTTCTTCTTCTATTTCATCTGGGGTGCCCAAAACATTAAGAATTTCTTAGTAAGAGAATCTTTCTTCATCTTTGGGAAAAGAAATTATGGGAGTACATAAACAATCATGTTCCTCCATAACTAAATTTTCCAAAGACAAGGAAAAAGCACTAGAAGAAATAAAATTTTCATCTAAATTTTGGGGTGGAGTATCAAATTGAAAAAGCGGGCAATCCCCAAAATTAGAGTACGAATATTGCGGCGCAAAAGAAGATGAACAAGAATTCGGATCGAAAGATTTATCTTCATCGCTCCGAGAGCTATCCGGGTGACCTTGCCACCAAGAAAAATCTACTTCGGGGGTAGAAGACAAATTATTAGAGGCCGAAAAATTATTCTCGTGAAAATTAGAAAAAATATTTTCCTCTAAATTTTGGGGGAAAGTATCTATTTGAATCTGTGGAATTTCCCCCAAATTAGAGAACGAAAACTGCGGTGTATAAGAAGAAGAAAAAAAAATTGTGTCTAAAGATTTATCTTCGTCGCTCCGAGAATTATCCTGGTGAGCTTGCCACCAAGAATAATCAACTTCGGGGCTAGAAGAACAATTATTAAATGCCAAAAATTTGTTCTCATTATAATTAGAAGAATTATTTTCATCAAAATTTGAAAATTTATTTTCATTAAAAGAGGAAAAATTATGATCATAATTATTGTCAAAATTATTTGCATAATATTGAGAAAAATTATTTTCATAATAATTATTTTGAGCATATGAATGTAAATAACATTCCTCACTTTGATGAGGCGCATTACAATAATAACAACAATTTTGGTGTTTTCGTGCCGCTTCCAAAAGATATACTTGGCTTTGAAGCTCGGCAACTTTTACGGCCCATTCAAGCGACTCCATTTAATCAAAAAAAGGAAACAACCTTTACTCAAATGAATGGAATTTTTTAAAAATATTTTAATTATATAAATTTTTTTTCTTCTTTCAAAAAGCGGGTTAAATTAGTCCCGGAATTCCCAAGGTCAACCCGGTGAAGGGCTCGCAAGGTACTAGAGGCTATGATGGGAATTCAAGCCCAAAGCGTCCTTTCCGAGAATTTAGATTACGCTTTTTAAGATTTTTTAAATTTTAAAGAGAAGGGGGAGAAGAAAGAGAACGATAAAATTAATAAATATTTCTTTTTTCGAAATATCAACTGTGTTCCCCGACAACGGCACCAAAAACTTGGTGCAGCAAAACTATGCTTGCAAACGACAACGGCAAGTGTACCGTGTCGGATGTAGTATAGGCTTTATAAAAACCAAGGTCGAATAAAAATCCGGGCGTGTTGATTACTCTTTACTCAAGACGATCTCTATTGTTCTATCAAATAGAACTTTGATTTGATTGAAATAAGAAAAGTAACTTGACTAGAAGATTATAACTAATGAAAAGAGAGGTGGCCAAGATAGAAGAAAAAACAACAAATTTTATTAAATCACGAAAAGGGATTTCAACTATTGAAAGAGAAATTAAAAGTGCAAGAAAAGGTAAGCTATAATACTTAAAAACACGGAAATGAGCAAGAAAATGGAGGCATGGACTCCAATACAAGGTGTCCTGATAATCTGGAGAAGCTGCCTTTTTATAGCTAAAAATTTTGGGTTACACGCCCTCAGTCACGCCCGTGACCAAGGGCGTGTAAGGCGCGCGATCTTCTGGGTGCGGAAAGGACGCCGACTGTCATTAATGCAGGCGATTTGGGCGCGTCACCCCCTAGGTCACGCCCGTGACCTGGGGCGTGTAATCATAAAATCTGGCTTTTGGCGGGAAACTTCGGCGGGAAAGAGCGTTGAAGAACATTCGTCGGTCTCAGCCATTTCATCGATCCCAGCGTATTCGTCGAACGCAGCAAATTCGTCGAACGCAGTAGCCATTTCGTCGAACGCAGCAGCCATTTCGTCGAACACAGCATTTTCATCGAACACGGCATTTTCGTCGAACGCAGCAGCCAGGCGCAGTTCGTTAATCCCAGCGGTCACGACCGTGACATTGGGTCACGCCTGTGACCTGGACGTGTAAGGCTTGATCTCAGCGGGTTGATTCATCTCAGTGGGTCACGGCCGTGACATGGGTCACGCCCTTGGTCACGCCCGTGACCTGGGGCGTGTACTTGGCAAATTCTTCACGGAACACCCCCGTGGTGGCGGAAACAGGTCTGGAACACCGCGCAGGTTACACGCACATGGTCACGCCCGTGACCTTGAGCGTGTACTTGAAGTTTTGGTCCAATGTGTCCAAAAAAACTGAAATACACAGAAAAAACTCAAGTTAGTTTATAAAATTGAAATGATAATAAACTAAATTAGAAAAGCATAAAAACTATATAATTTCATATTAAAATTATATTAAACTTATACTAAAAGATGAGTACAAAAAGTACTCATCAAACACAAAAACTTGATGAGCAAAACTATGCTTACAAATGACAACGGCAAGTGTACCGTGTCGGATGTAGTATAGGCTTTATAAAAACCAAGGTCGTATAAAAATCCAGGCGTATTGATTACTCTTACTCAAGACGATCTCTATTGTTCTATCAAATAGAACTTTGATTTGATTGAAATAAGAAAAGTAACTTGACTAGAAGATTATAACAAATGAAAAGATAGGTGGACAAGATAGAAGAAAAAGCAACAAATTTTATTAAATCACGAAAAGGGATTACACTTATTGAAAGAGAAATTAAAAGTGCAAGAAAAAGTAAGCTAGAATACTTAAAAACACGGAAATGAGCAAGAAAATGGAGGCATGGAATCCAATACAAGGTGTCCTGATAATCTGGAGAAGCTGCCTTTTTATAGCTAAAAATTCTAGGTTACATGCCCTCGGTCACGCCCATGACCAAGGGCGTGTAAGGTGCGCGATCTTCTAGGTGCGGAAAGGACGCCGACTGTCATTAATGCAGGCGATTCGTGCGCATCACGCCCTAGGTCACGCCCGTGACCTGGAGCGTGTAATCTTAAGATCTGGCTTTTGGCAGGAAACTTCGGAGGGAAAGAGCACTGAAGAACATTCGTCGGTCTCAGCCATTTCGTCGATCCCAGCGTATTCGTCGAACGCAGCAAATTCGTCGAACACAGCAGCCATTTCGTCGAACGCAGCAGCCAGGCGCAGTTCGTCGATCCCAGCGGTCGCGGCCATGACGTTGGGTCACGCCCTTGGTCACGCCAGTGACCTGGGGCGTGTAAGGCTTGATCGCAGTGGGTTGATTCATCTCAGCGGGTCGCGGCCGTGACATGGGTCACGCCCGTGACCTGGGGCGTGTACTTAGCGAATTCTTCACGGAACGCCCCCGTGGTGGCGGAAATAGGTTTGGAACACCGCGCAGGTTACACGCCCATGGTCACGCCCGTGACCTTGGGCGTGTACTTGAAGTTTTGGTCCAATGTGTCCAAAAAACCTGAAATACACAGAAAAAACTCAAGTTAGTTTATAAAATTGAAAAGATAATAAACTAAATAAGAAAAGCATAAAAACTATATAATTTCATATTAAAAATATATTAAACTTATACTAAAAGATGAGTACAAAAAGTACTCATCAAACATCCACATACTTACTCGTTTGCTAGTCCCGAACAAACAACTTTTCATAGGAGTAGAAAAATTTAAATACTAGAAAAAGAAATTTGAACTCAAGGAATAAAATGTGAAGTCTTACGCCTACGTGTAGAGATCCTAGTTGAAAGACCTATTCAGCATAGCGATTAGCTTATAATTTTCAAAAATGCGATATAACATATTGCTTTTACTTTTAAGTTGAAACTTCGGTAAATTCTCGACTGCTATTCAGGGAGCGGGTAGCGGGTTTTCTAAGATCAATATTACCCAAAATCGAGTTTCAAGATATCCTCCAAAGAAATTCATCAATGACGATGGCCATAGGCTTGCCCGGTCGCACTCTCTCCACTACACAAGTATAATGTCATAGCTTAAAGATCAAAAGGGCTTTCATTAGGAGTGAAACTTGGCTTAGGTATATGATTTGGGATTGGAAATCAAAGGGATAAAATATGACGGCTAAGGATCACACTAAACCAAGGTGAGAGTAAAATTATCAAAATTTAAACCTCGCATAAGTGTTGTCATGAAGCAAAACATACAAAAAATCTCTTATTTTTCAAATATAAGGCCAGGAATAATTTTCTTTATTTTTCACAATTGGCCAACAAAATAATTTTTCATATTTTTTTTCACTTTTTTTTGTAGCTCCAAATAAAAAGTTGTAATTTCCTCATTTTCACAATTGAACCCATTGCAGAATTTTAATAAATCTCAAATGTTTAGTGTGATCATGGGGTGGATGTTTTGGCTTTGGTGAAAATGAATGGTGGAGGTAGCAAAGGAATAAGGAAAGGCCCAGAGTGTTTAATGTTGAAACCGATTTCTCGGCCTCTTGTGGAGTTCGGGGCCCTCGCCGAAACGAGGGGCGGCTAGCCCTTACTGATCCCTCGGAGAAGGTAGACTGAAGACTAGGAAGAAAACTAAAACCTTAGTCACATCGAGGAGGTCCCTCCACTAACCCAGAAGATCGTTGAGCGCTTCCCCTCCCAAGCCAAAGCTGAGACTCGGGCACCTTGGAGAGCTCTAAAAATGCTAACCAAAGAAAGCCTGAGGAGAGAGAAGCTGAAGTGGACTCTCCTCCAAAGGTGCCCTTAAGGTCCTATTTATAGGTTTTCTGATACGGCCTGCAAATAGCAGGATCCCGCCTTCTGATTTTACTATATGCACCCCAAATAGGTCTGCTAACAGCCAAACTCCGCTATTTGGAGAGGCTAAAGGCAGACCACCAAGGGTAAAAGGATAATTTGACCCTATCGGCTTATGGGCAAGGAACTGCGAGAGCCTTCCTGCGAGATGCTCTCGCGGGCCCCCTCGCGAGTCCTGCTCGCGGTGCCTCTCCTGGGTGATCGCCCTGCGAGGACCTCGCTGGCCCCTCCTGGCGATACCTACCGAGGTCCGGATCTCGCGACTGATCTTGAGAGACCGACCCTTTGGCTTCGTCGAGCTCAACACACCTTTTGCCGATGGCAGGTCGCCTCGCCGAACGCGGTCGAGGTTGACAAAATACAGGACGTCAAGTTACTCGCCGACCGCTGTGACGGGCGGTTCGTCGACCGCTGCTATTGAACATATTTTGTTTGTCGGGCTCCGTCCGATGAAGGCCGAGCTCCGTTCGACATTTGTCGAATGCAGAATTGAGCTCGCTGGATGCTGGGGCTCTAAACTCGCGAGCCCTCCTGCGGGATCGGCCATTGACTTTGCCGCGCATTGAACCTGCTGCTGGGTCTCGCATCGACCCTTCTCTCTCGCCTCTTATGCTCGCGAAGAAACATCCAATCCATGGTATTCGCCAGCCCCTTGATGATCTGTCAGGAATCTTTGGTGGGGCCCACCCCGAGGGCTATAAATATCGTCCCGAGTCCTTAGTGGCGCGCGCCGCCACTTCCTTTCCTTTTTCTTTTTGCTTGACACTATAGCTGCCTGGAGATGCCTCTTTCTGAAGAAGCCGAGGCTCGCCTGAGGGCGGTGAGAGCCGGCGGGCTACCCTCCACGACCAGGGTCCCCGCCTGGATGAATCGGCCGCCTCCTGCTTAGTCGCCGAAAATAAAAAAGGCGAGGGCGTCTCGCCGAACCGGGGACGACTCTGTGCTGTTGGACCCCTCCCCGGACGATCGCCTCCACGAGAAGGTACGAGCTACTCCTCTGGTCCACATAAATAAAGTTGCTTGTGATTCATATCTACTCGCAGGATGCTTTGCCGAACGAGAACACTGGAGAACCCGCCGATGGGTCTCGCAAAAGCCCGTCGACGGATACGGACCTCGCTGGGAAAAACGTCACCGGTATGATCTTGATCTCACATGCCAAAATGTTTCTTGTCAACCATCTGACCTCCGTTCCTTACTTCTTATACAGCCTCGCCCCGTGAGTCCCCGGCTCGCCAGGCATTGCGGCCTCCGTCTCCGCCTCCTCCCATCAAAACTATAGATAAGCCAGGGTTCCGGCTCCTGTCGAGCGAGGAGACCGACGTCTCCGTGCCGCCAAAGGTCCCCCCGATCAACAGCGAAGCCTGCCCTCCTGGCCTGGGTAAATCTCTCTATCCCCACTACGGAAACCTCTTCCAGGGCCGCCCTGAGACTTCCCGCCCCCCCTCTGGGTAAGCATTCTGACGGCCCCTTGCCCTACGCGAGCTCAAGCGTGTTATCTGACCTTTCCGTAATACTTCGCAGAGAATAATGAGATTCCTCCTACCGATTCCGAGTTGGGCGACGACGAGATGCCCCCCTTCCTGACCAAGTGGAAGACTTCTTAGGTGATCCGCGGGATCCGGAAATGATGAAACAACGAGCCGCAGAGTAGTTGAGAAAACATGGTCGGATGCTGATGGACCTCAACATGCAGGAGAGACCGGACAGAGAAGCCGCCGAGGACAGGCATGCCGTTTTGATGGAAGAATGTGCGAGGCTCCGGGCCGCGAGACAATGCGATCGCGATGAGAACGTCACGACGCCGAAGGTGCATATAGCGAGAATGAGGGATTACGCCTTCCTCATTGACCGGGAGGGCCACGCGGTCGAGGATTACTATAACTCTAGGATACCGCCGCGGTCTGGGTCGCGGGGAGGGGGTAGATGGAAGTGGTTGCCCCATGATTCTCGCTAACTTTTCCGTCGTCTCGGCCTTTTAATTCCTGTAAACGACTGCTGTTATTCTATACAATCTTGCCATGGCTTGTAATTCGTATACTTGCCACTTACATGTTGGCTTTATTTCGTGTGACAATAAGTATTACTGTCTTTTTATTATTTCTCGCTCGCTGCTAATAAATCTGTTTCATTTTTATGTTATATTATGCTCGCGAGGACCCTCTGTTCTCGCTAAATATATCTTGCGAAAATGTTGTTGTACTAACCCCGCAGGTTTTTGTCGCCCGCGGACTTGATGTGATGTTTTTTACTGCTACCCGCGCCCGCCGGCGCTTGGACTTCTTCCCGCCATTTTGCTTTGGCTATAAATAGGCGGCCATAACTGAGTCAACCGCCGCATTTACTGTCAACCTCCTTCCTCCTCCGCTCCAGAGCTCTCGCTCCTTCCCATTCTCGCTTTACTTCCTTTCTCGCAGGTCGCTAAGATGGGCGGCGACGCTAACGAGTCGGAGGGTCGGCGAAAGATTGCGAAGGCTTTCGCCGAGCACACCTTCTACCACTGCAACTTGACGGACGAAGAGTATTTCAGCGCGGTCGCTGATTATGTCACCCCCCCCCCCTTCGAGGCACGCCGTCTTAGCGAGGACGACGTGATCAACGCCCCGCGGGTCGACGAGTTGGCCATTCCCACCGCCCATTTCGCGGTCGGCCTGCGCCTCCCCTGTGGCCGGAAGTTTGCCAGGTAATAATCGCTCTCGCTCGCTTCTTATTTTCTGCATTTCAAGTCTCGCTCATTATGTGAACTAATCCCAATCTTCTCGCTGCTCGTCAGGTGCTCAAGCACTATGGAGTTGTTCTGGGCCAGCTCATGCCTAATGCCATGGCGGTAATCACGGCGTTCGCCTGCTATCTTCGCGAGGAGCGCATCGAGTTCAGCATCCCGGTCTTTCGGAAGCTGTTCTCGTTCCGCGCCTTCAAGGACGGGACTGCCTACTTCATGGGCTCGGGTCCTAAGGTTGACGAGACCATCAACAAATCCCACTTCTGGGCACAGAAGTTCCTTCTTGTCAAGGGGAACTTCGATAACATCCCGATCTCGCCCGTCCAACACGGCGAGACTACCTACCGGCCTGCTGCCCTTGGAGGTCACGACGCCCTTCTCTACCAGTTCTTCTGCAAGAAGAACTTTGAGGTTGTTGATGCGATATTTTCGGCAAGTGCACCTGTCGCGCAAGTAATAAAAATGGGGAAAATCCCCGAGTGTCGGTCTCTTGAGGAACACAGTAAGGTGGAATTTAATATCGAGGAAGGACTTGAGATCGAAGTCCTTGGTCGGTGTTACAATGGATGGTTGGTTTGGTTTGTGAATAATAAAATAAAATACTACGCCTACTCCTATGCAATGCCGCTATGCAATGCTTCGATTGGCGAGATGGAGACTGAGCAGGCCTTAAGCGCACTGCGTCGAAAGGGCGGATGGGCGAGAAGGCAAGCGGAATGAGGGTCGCAAGCACCTCGTCAACAATAAGCACGCCACAAGCAATTGCTAGTGCGGCACCGGTCACGGTGGTGGAGTGGGAGATGGAATAGGGCGCACCTCAATAACACAAATGAACTAGATAATTCCAAAATCATGAAATAAGCAATAATACACATGGTTCATAGCATTCATCATCTAAATAAAGAGATTACAACAAATATAACCACACAAGTAGAAGAAAAAGGCAAGAAATACGACCGAATCCGGAGTCTCGTTGTAGATTCACGGTAGGAAGCACCGGGTTGTCAATCCGCATCCTAGCTCGGTCCCAACTGCGTCCGGGGTAGAGGAGGGCTGTCACACCTCCCAATGGACCCGTCTTCTCCAGCGATTTACCATCCGGCCACGTCTAGTGCAAAGAACTTCTTCCTTAGCGATCAAAATGAGTGTAGGATCCCTTCTTGCAAGCCCTTGGATGATGGAGGAGGCCTAGGGGATGAAAACCCTCTGAAAATGGCGAAAACGGCGGAAGGAACGGAGTCCAAATGCGTTATCTCGACCTAATTCGCGATCAGGTCATTATATAGGCGCTGAATTGAACAGCGCGCACGGTCATTGGCGCACGACCAGTGGTCGTGCGCACTAGAATCCTGTGATCGTGCGCACTGCCTGGGTGGAACCTGCAAGATACGAAATTATAAAATAAAATGTTCGCACGACCAGTCGCGCACGACCGGTGGTCGTGCGCACTGGAGTCGATGGTCGTGCGCACTACAGCAAACAGAACTCGGAAATTAAATGGTAAGTGCGCACGAGCAGTGGCGCACGACCGGTGGTCGTGCGCACTGTCGTTGATGGTCGTGCGCACTGCACCAAACAGAACTCGTGAAAAAAGGGTTAAGTGCACACGATCAGTGGCGCACGACCAGTGGTCGTGCGCAATAGAACCGGTGATCGTGCGCAGTGTTCCTGTGCAGAATTGCACCGGGAGCACTTGCACGACTCCTATTCCCGCACAACCACAGATCTAGCCACTGAAAGTGGCACCTATCAGCACAAGAATACTACTAAAGACAAAAAGCACGAAAATCACACCAAAGTGGGCCAAGATGTGCACCTAGCATGGATTATCAAATATAAACTAAAACAAGGCTAAAGTGCGGAGAAATGACTAAATAACGGCCCGGATGAGTCCATAAATGTGTATATGATCAGGACTCATCACACCCCCAGACTTAACTGTTTGCGCGTCCCGAGCAAACGAATCCGGCGGAGCGTGAAAACGATAATTGACATAGAGAATTACACAAAGGAGTACGGTGCGAAGTAACATACGCATGCAAGTAGAGAATTTAGTAGAAGGAGATTCTAGATATGCTAAATAATTTACAAGAGTATTAAAGCGTAATTAAAGATTTAGATGTACTCAATTGGTGAATTATGAAGAATTTGACGATCATGCCCGGTATGAAAGTGACGAGACACTGAGGCGGGTGTTGCAAAAGATCGGGGCTTAGGAATAACTCCGCTGAAATCCATCAAGGTCGTGAACCATACGCTCGCCCGGTCACACTCTCTCCACGGCGCTAGCAAACTCGCAAATCAAATCAGTAGGACTTATAGGATTAAAACGAGGCTTAGGTTACGGTATGATATTCAAAGTTAAACACGGTGGCTACGCAACCCAAGTGAGCTAACGGAACGCTGCACCATACAAGACCAACGAACAATGCTCGTGTGACACACCCCCAGACTTATCATGAAAACCAGGTGTGCACACGGCCTACTTCACAAATACCAACAGATTTTCTGTTTTTAGCTCGGGAGGATTTTTTTTCAAAATACTCTTTTTTTTTCTTTTACATATTTTACTTCTTTTATGTAACCCCCGTTTGGTTCAAAATCAGCGGATGGACATTATTTTCCCATCATAACACAACGATTCCACACTCCACACAAGTTTAGAATTATGAGCGCAGTTAAAAACATTTTGGTTGCGGGAGTAGGATAGGCTTCAGGCTTTGGTGGATGAAGAGGGGCTGTACAAAGGAATGGTAGGCACAAAATTGGCTTGCAAAGGGGAATGAAATGGACATGGAATAACAAAGCTCAAACTAGCCAAAGGGTGGCCTACATCATGCTTGACTCAACGAGTAGCTCTCACCCATGCTTCGAGAGTCGCTTGGGGCAAGTTCTTAGCCCACGAGAAAGATAAACCTTCCTCCCGACTCGAGCAACACACGACTAGCAATCGCACACACACAACACCGGGTTATCGTCAATTCCATACAAATTCACCACTTGAGTATATTAAATCTAAATTTACGCAGAAATACTAAACATAAATTAGATGCATAAAGAAAATCTAGTTCTACACAAATTCTACCATAGCATGCGAAGTGACTAGAACACTACATGAGTCAACATCGCACTCCAAATAATAATTCCTGCGTTAACAACCTATTTCACATTCCAACCAAACTAGTTTAAACGGAACAACAACAAAAAGACAAGCACGCACTCAAGTGGGAGAAGTGGTGTGAGAAGAATGCAACGATGATAATGAAAATGATAAATAAAAAGCAACCTTCTAGTATGCAATGCAGCATGTGCACATTGGATAACAACAACCGCTCCCCCAGACTTAAGCTAAGCGATATATCTAGAAATTGAAGCAAGAAGAGGGGAGGAAGTGTTACCCAATGCTCAAAAGTGAGCATGCCAGACGATTGGCGTAAATGATCAAGAATAGTCCGCAGCATCCGCTCTCAAGAGAAACAAAGGCCACCTGAAAGTTATACACTAGAGCAACAAAAATAGTAAAAACTGGACTAAACATGTGAGAGCACAAAAAATCAAGAATTCTAAGTTATCACCCATGGGAGTGAACTTGTTCCTGCAATAAATATTGAGCACTCGCACACAAAATAAGGGAACAGAAAAAGCTGAATAAATAAAACTATGCCCAGAAGAGCATTCCACAAACAAAATGTTATTATTACAAACATCAAAAGAGAAGGAGTTCAAACGACTCAACAAAAGAAACTAAACAGAAAGCACGGCTTAGAATATCTCGCATGCAGGGAGGAAGATCACTCGTCGTCGCTGTCGCTATCTAACACCACAACGGACGGCGACCGTCTGGAAGATGACGCGGCCCGACCCGGAGGTGGGGGGATGTTTAGCCCTCCCCGCAGTGCTTGCTGATAGACGAAATCCGTAAGCCAGTACTGGTTTGCCTCCAAATCGGAGAGGCGCCGATCGAAACTTGGCACCTCCGGCGCTCTTGACGAACTGCCCTCCTCCTTGGCTCTCCGCTCCTGCTGAAATGAATGCCTTCGCGGCTGCAGAAGGGCTACCTCGCGGTGAGTATTTGGCGGCTCAGCCGGCTCTCCGTGCTCCTCGTCGCCTTGCCTCTCCCTAGGCGCATCTCCCGGCATCACGACCACAAAGCGTCTACTACTCTTCTTCCCCACGACCCGTAATAGATGGAAACTCACCATGGTGGCCCGAGTGATGAAGGAGGGCGCAGTCACCTGCACCATCGGAGGCAGATGACTCCAAACCCCCAGGCTTTTGGCAATGCGGGTAATATAGTAGGCACCACCAATGGCACCTGTGAGACCGTAAGTGGCCTCGTGGTGGAAGAAGAAAGCTAGCATGTAGCCAAGATGCAAAGGCTGCCGAAATTCCATACTATAGAGGGAGATCAGATCTTGCCACCCCACTACATTTTGACTAAGGGCACGGGCGACGAGAGAGTGGCTAAGGACGTGCTGCAGGTATCGGAGAGCAGGCGCGACGATCCATGTGGATTTGCTTTTTCTGGCCACATATTCTTCATCACGACCCGTGAGGGCACACCACGCGGCACGCGGGGTGACGCCATCAGGGAAAGAGACATCCAAATCCAGAAAAGGGATCGTCGTGGCCTCGGCTTCGGTGTAAAATCCAGCGCACACCGCCAACTCGGATAAGGAGAGAGTGAAAACCTTGCCCAAAATTCGGAAAGAGCACTTTCCCGGACGTTGACCGGAGGGCAACACTTCCCACTCAAACGTAGCAAGAAATTCCAAGGTGAGCTCCCGGTAGCCGAGGTCATTGCACTCGAACACCCCGCTCCAATGATCGAAATAATAGCGTTGGCGGACGGCCTCCCCCAACTCCCCATTGTCGCCGATAGAGTTCAACTCGTTCCAATCCACGAGACGCTGTGATAGGAATGGCTTCTCCTTAAGAGAATTGAATCGCCGCGTATGCGAATCCTTGGAAAAAGTCGCCATCCTAGCGAGGATTTGAGCAGGAGAGGCGGAAGAGCGGCCGGAGCGTTGGTAGACCTTTTGACGATCTCTGGAGCTCATGGTGGTAGGAGGGCAAAGGAAGGAGGAGAAATAGGGAATGGGCTCACCGGAAGGGAAGGAGGCGCACGATCGGCGGCAAGCAGGCAGAAACGGCGCACGGACGTCGGCGAACGAAAACCCTAGATCGTGCGCGAAAGGCTCGGGCGGACAGGCTTTTTATAAAAATCTGGGCCGATCGCACGACCAGTGGTCGTGCGCGATAAGTAGTGCGCACGACCAGTGATCGTGCGCCTTAGGAATTTTCCAAGCGGCCAAAATTTTAGTAAAAACTCCATCCACCGTGCAATTTACGCACAACCAGGAGTTAGCACACGCAGCGAGGCATTCATAGCCTTAACAAAAACTTAACTAAACCAGACAAAATAAAATTTCAGGGTAAATAAAGATAACTACTGGGGTTACTGTCATCCCAGCACGACTTATTTGAAAACAAAAAGGTCCTAGCTAATGGGTCTATGAAAAGAGAAGTGCACAGGTAACTATTCTAATATGCGTGTCGGTAGCGGGTACCGATACGGCAACAGAACAGTCACGCCTCTACCCGAATATAAATAATACCTGCTCGTCACAGGTAGAGGGAATAAAAAATAAGAAGAAGAGGAATCCTCACTCAACTCACCAAAACTATCCTTGCCCAGCAAGGTATCATCTCCAGGGAGGCAGCAGGAGGAGAAGGAAATGAGTGGAGCTTCCTCTACGAAGGGGGGATCAACCTCCTCGCATATGAGGATACACTCATCATTGACTTGAGCATCATGCTCCAAGTCCTCCTGAGGTACCTGTGAAGACTCAACCTGCACAGGCTCAGATAGAGAAAGGGGATCAAGAAATAAAAGAGAAGAAGGACAAAAATAATCAGAAATCGGGGGAGTGGTCCCGGTCTCACTCCCAGCAGGATGGGGAAGTAAAATAATGTTGGCATTGTCATCAATGCCGCAAAGTTCAGCGGGATCGACAGTGGCCATGCCCAAGGTTTGGACTTCCTCCACCGGTGTTGAGGAAAACTCCTCTTCACCTAGTAGGTTGTCCTCCTCCATAGGGGCAGGCATAACACATAAATCGCCAGCCTCATCCCTCGACACATCATCAACAATGTCATCGGAGATGAGTATAGCACGCACAACAGGGGAAAGAACCGAATCCACAAGAAGTGGTGGAGGCACATGGTGAATAGGCTCAGCAATGTCGCTGCATAGATCAGCCGCACATCCGGTGACCGTGTCCATGCCATACCCTTCAAGATGCGAAGGTGACAAAGACACATAACCGGATGTTGAAGGTGTGCCGCCAGAGTTAGGAGTTGGGACGATCCGGATATCCGGCTCGTCGTCTTCGTCCAATTGGCGAAGATACTCGGCACAGTCCTTCAGGACATGATCAGTGCTCTCACAAAACCGGCACTGCCTTGCGGGCTTCTTTGGCACAGCGGGAGCTGGAGCCGAAAAGAAGTACGACGGTAAAGGCTCAGCAGAGTAGCCATAAGACTTACGCGCACCATATGGAGTACCAGACGAAGTCGGTGCTCCATATGTTGGGCTATAAGAATTATGCCTACTATTCTCCGTAGGGCATTCATCACTAGAGTGGGAGGTAGCTCCACACCAACGGCAACGAAAATTGAGATGTGCCCACATAGTGTGAAGATAAAACGATTCAAAAAGAAGAACACTATTGTGTGAAATACTACACCTAACAAAAATTTACTAAAGCAACCTACTATAAAACAAGAAAATGGAATAAAGAGAACAGAAATAAAATAAAAGATGCGATAGACAAATGGGAGGGCTTCTCTCTCAGATTCTCCCTCTCCAGAAAACTCACACGACTGTGTTCCCCGGCAACGGCGCCAAAAACTTGATGCGATATTTTCGGCAAGTGCACCGGTCGCGCAAGTAATAAAAATGGGGAAAATCCCCGAGTGTCGGTCTCTTGAGGAACACAGTAAGGTGGAATTTAATATCGAGGAAGGACTTGAGATCGAAGTCCTTGGTCGGTGTTACAATGGATGGTTGGTTTGGTTTGCGAATAATAAAATAAAATACTACGCCTACTCCTATGCAATGCCGCTATGCAATGCTTCGATTGGCGAGATGGAGACTGAGCAGGCCTTGAGCGCACTGCGTCGAAATGGCGGATGGGCGAGAAGGCAAGCGGAATGAGGGTCGCAAGCACCTCGTCAACAATAAGCACGCCACAAGCAATTGCTAGTGCGGCACCGGTCACGGTGGTGGAGTGGGAGATGGAATAGGGCGCACCTCAATAACACAAATGAACTAGATAATTCCAAAATCATGAAATAAGCAATAATACACATGGTTCATAGCATTCATCATCTAAATAAAGAGATTACAACAAATATAACCACACAAGTAGAAGAAAAAGGCAAGAAATACGACCGAATCCGGAGTCTCGTTGTAGATTCACGGTAGGAAGCACCGGGTTGTCAATCCGCATCCTAGCTCGGTCCCAACTGCGTCCGGGGTAGAGGAGGGCTGTCACACCTCCCAATGGACCCGTCTTCTCCCGCGATTTACCATCCGGCCACGTCTAGTGCAAAGAACTTCTTCCTTAGCGATCAAAATGAGTGTAGGATCCCTTCTTGCAAGCCCTTGGATGATGGAGGAGGCCTAGGGGATGAAAACCCTCTGAAAATGGCGAAAACGGCGGAAGGAACGGAGTCCAAATGCGTTATCTCGACCTAATTCGCGATCAGGTCATTATATAGGCGCTGAATTGAACAGCACGCACGGTCATTGGCGCACGACCAGTGGTCGTGCGCACTAGAATCCTGTGATCGTGCGCACTGCCTGGGTGGAACCTGCAAGATACGAAATTATAAAATAAAATGTTCGCACGACCAATCGCGCACGACCGGTGGTCGTGCGCACTGGAGTCGATGGTCGTGCGCACTACAGCAAACAGAACTCGGAAATTAAATGGTAAGTGCGCACGAGCAGTGGCGCACGACCAACTGCTCGTGCGCACTGTCGTTGATGGTCGTGCGCACTGCACCAAACAGAACTCGTGAAAAAAGGGTTAAGTGCACACGATCAGTGGCGCACGACCAGTGGTCGTGCGCAATAGAACCGGTGATCGTGCGCAGTGTTCCTGTGCAGAATTGCACCGGGAGCACTTGCACGACTCCTATTCCCGCACAACCACAGATCTAGCCACTGAAAGTGGCACCTAACAGCACAAGAATACTACTAAAGACAAAAAGCACGAAAATCACACCAAAGTGGGCCAAGATGTGCACCTAGCATGGATTATCAAATATAAACTAAAACAAGGCTAAAGTGCGGAGAAATGACTAAATAACGGCCCGGATGAGTCCATAAATGTGTATATGATCAGGACTCATCAGTTATCCTTCTCCGCCGCAACCTCGACAAGCTGCTTCCCGTACTCGCCGGGGAAGGAAAAAGATCTCGCTCTATCATTGACCCCCTTTTTCTTTTCCGGTAATCTCGTACTTATTGAAGCTTTAATTATTTTCTAGGCGAGCGAGATCTTCCTCTACATCCCCCCTACGCTAGCAATTGGAAAACCGACGCTACCTTGGCCCTCGCGGCCATGGGGGCGGAGGCTTGCCTAGGCGCCGTCACTCCAGGTGAGCCCTCTTCTCGCAAGAGACCGGGAGCTTCTGGTGGTCATGTCGGTCCCCCGAAATCTCCGCCAAAGAAGAAGGGTAAGAAGTGCGGGGTCTCGCTCGCCTCCTCGAAGGGAAAGGAGCCCCGCGAGGTGGATTTCGACGAGTTCGACCTCACCGGCTTCTCCGTAGGGGGTGAGGACGATGAGCCCTGCCAGGAGGCTTCTAGAACCTCCATCTTACCCATCCCCGTCAACCATTACAACTTCAGTCTCGGCCAGAGGCACCGCGATGAGACCGGCGAGATCCTGGTCAACTGGAAACCGGAGACCAACCGGGTGGACATCTCCACCATCCTTCCCTCCTGGGTGGAGAAGGAGACCGTCAGCGGTCACGCCTTCGACCTCTCATTCGCTCTCTATGGGCGCGAGGACGCGGGGTCTTATAAAGATGAGACTGCGAGAACTCTCGCTTTTGAGAGCGCGAGGTCGCAGTTGCGCTCTCCCAAGCTTGCCCATATGACAGGGAGGCGCTGCTTACAGCTGGAGCTTCAGAACTTGGAGCTCGCTAGGGCCTATCAGGGGCTCCTTGCCGAGAACACGCAGCTGAAGGAGAAGCCACTCGCCGCAGAGGGCAGTGTGGTGAGTCACCTAGACTTCCTTATCTTTCTTTCCTTTCGCCATTTCGCTTTTTTAATTGAACTTATTTGCAGGATGTCGAGGCTGCCAGAAGAGCCGACGCTCGCATCAAGGAATTGGGGGTGAGGTGGCTAGGCTGAAAGCTTAAACTGTGATCTCACCCATGTCGTCGTTCCCCCTTCCCACCGCCGTCTGAAGGAAGAGCGGCGAGCGCGAGACGAGGACATTCGCCTGGAGTCTACCGAGTCAGCTCGCTACATCTTCTCGACGATGAAGGCGGCCGGTCTCCTAGCTGCTGATGCGGCTGACATGGTTCTAGAGGATATCGTCCCGGAGCTATTCATCCCGCTTCCACCAGTGAAGAGCAGTGATGACGAGGAGGAATTTGTGAGCGACTCATGATGCTTATAGAATTTTGATTTTATTTTCTGTTTTATTTTGGACTGGCGAGATCGCCGCCTTTTCTAATTTAACTGTGAAATGCATGGATGCACATTTTTAGCCTTGTATTGTGTTCGCCCTTTCTGCGGCTGTCTTTTTTGTTGGCATCTCGCTCTCGCTTATCTCGATGTTCATTTTTATGTAGGCTATCCCGCGATGATCGTTCTCGCATCTTGCGTTATTGAATAGACAGGCACAGGACCTTTTTGGCTTCTCTGGCCTTTCATCATTTGCCTTAGGATTATTACCCTTTAGGTATGCGTTTTTCTCTAGGTCTCGCGAGGTATTTTTCTTCTCGGCAAAGGCTCGCCTCTTACCCTGCCGGCGACCTTTCTGTCGAGCACCGGATACCCCGGAGCGCATAGGATTGATTCTCGTTTCTCGCATACTATCGTGCGAAGTATCTCTTTGCCGAGCGAGCAGGACCGCCGAGCGAGAAGGAGTATTCCAGCATAAAGACTTGTCACCTTGCTAGCCTCTCCAAAGATCAACCTAAACCCCCCGTCTAGTGAGAGCCTGGGAGCGGAATCGATCTGGGGCATTCCAGCCTAAAGACTTGTCACCCTGCCAGCCTCTCCAGAGATCAACCTGAACCCCCCGTCTAGTGAGAGCCCGGGAGCGGAATCGATCTGGGGCATTCCAGCACCAATACTTGTCACATTGCCAGCCTCTCCAGAGATCAACCTGAATCCCCCATCTAGTGAGAGCCCGGGAGCGGAATCGATCTGGGGCATTCCAGCATAAGAACTTATCACCTTACCAGCCTCTCCAGAGATCAACCTGAACCCCCCGTCTAGTGAGAGCCCGGGAGCGGAATCGATCTGGGGCATTCTAGCATAAAAACTTGTCACCTTGCCAGCCTCTCCAGAGATCAACCTGAACCCCCCGTCTAGTGAGAGCCCGGGAGCGGAATCGATCTGGGGCATTCCAGCATAAGAACTTGTCACTTTGCCATCCTCTCCAGAGATCAACCTGAACCCCCCCCGTCTAGTGAGAGCCCGGGAGCGGAATCAATCTGGGGCATTCCAGCATAAAAACTTGTCACCTTGCCAGCCTCTCCAGAGATCAACCTGAACCCCCCGTCTAGTGAGAGCTCGGGAGCGGAATCGATCTGGGGCATTCCAGCATAAAAACTTGTCACCTTGCCAGCCTCTCCAGAGATCAACCTGAACCCCCCGTCTAGTGAGAGTCTGGGAGCGGAATCGATCTGGGGCATTCCAGCATAAGAACTTGTCACCTTGCCAGCCTCTCCAGAGATCAACCTGAACCCCCCGTCTAGTGAGAGCCTGGGAGCGGAATCGATCTGGGGCATTCCAGCACCAATACTTGTCACCTTGCCATCCTCTCCAGAGATCAACCTGAACCCCCCGTCTAGTGAGAGCCAGGGAGCGGAATAGATCTGGGGCATTCCAGCATAAGAACTTGTCACCTTGCCAGCCTCTCCAGAGATCAACCTGAACCCCCCGTCTAGTGAGAGCCCGGGAGCGGAACCGATCCGGGGCATTCCAGCATAAAAACTTGTCACCTTGCTTGCCTTCGCATAGTAGTTATAACTATCAAGTGAGGAGGTAAAATATTCAACTAACATCATCATAAAATTTTCAAGGATAGAATCGTTTCAAATCGTCCCCACTTCTTGCTCGGCCTAGAGGTACCCATTCCACATATCGGAGGTGATACCCCCCTGACTTGAGCAGTTCACTTACAATGTATGGACCCTCCCAATTGGGGTTGAGCTTACCTACCGCGGCCCCTCTCCCAGCCGCCTCGACCTTCTTCAAGACCAGGTCCCCTTTTTGAAAGTGTTTTACTCGGATGTGTTTGTCAAAATACCGGGCCATTCGCCGCTTGATTTCCTCCTGCCTGATGGTGGCCTGGTCCCAAAGTTCCTCCACTAAGTCTAAGGATAGCCTTTGTTCTTCATTGTTGGCCACCAGCCACTCTTCATCCCCTTCACCTGCGGCGATCACCCTAGGGGTCTTTACTTCGAACTCGATGGGAAGGACTGCTTCGGATCCGTGGGAAAGTTTGAAAGGGGTCTCCCCGGTGGCGGTGTTAGGGGTAGTCCTCAGGGCCCAGAGAACGGATGGTAGTTGCTCTACCTAGTTCCCTCGGAGGTTCTCCACCTTCTTCTTCAGTAGGTTGACGATTACTTTATTTTCCGCTTCCACCTGGCCGTTGCTTCTTGGGTGGTCAACCGATGCGAACCTGAGGTCGATGCCAAGCTGGGTGCAGAAGCTAACGAATTCTTCGCTAGCAAATTGCGGCCCATTGTCCGTCACTATAGCCTGGGGGAGGCCGTGCCTGCAAATTATTTCTCCCCATATAAAATTCCTCACAACTTGAGATGTTACCTTGGCGAGCGCCTTCACTTCTACCCATTTGGAGAAATAATCGATCATGACCAGTAAGAACCTTCTTTGGCCGCTAGATTGAGGGAAAGGGACAACTAGGTCCAACCCCGATACTGCAAAGGGCCAGGGAGCAGTGATGGTTCGAAGCCTCTGAGCTGGGAGGAGTTGGAGTGGAGCATAGAGCTGGCACTTTGAACACCTTCTTGTGAATTCCGCCGCACCCTTGCTGAGGGTGGGCCAGAAATAGCCTTGTCTCAACACCCTCCCTTCCAGAGTTCGGCTCTCGGAGTGACTCCCACACTCCCCGGAGTGAATTTCTTCTAGGACTCTCGGAACCTCCTCCTCTGAAACGCAACGGGCCAGGAGTCCCGAGAGAGTCTTCCTGTATAGCTCTCCTGCATGCAAAGAGTAATAAGCCGACTTATATCTGAAGCGCCGCCTGTCTATGTCTCCTTCAGGGAACTTCCCTGATGACAAGAAGGAGATTAAGGGATCCATCCACGAGATCCGCTGATCCACCTCCATCAGTTCCCCTTCCTCGATGGAGGGTCGGAAGAGTTCTGAAACCGTCCCTCCTGTTCGAGGACAGAACCTGGCTAGGAGGTCCGCGGGGGTGCTCTCTTCCCTTGGCACATGTTTGATGGAGAAAGTGTGGAATTGCTCGATGACTCCCTTGACCTTCTCCAAGTACCGCAGGAGGGTCGGGTCTTTTGCCTCAAACTCTCCCTTGACTTGGCATGCTACCACCATGGAGTCCGTCGAGACCTCCACATCTTGCACTCCCAGTTCTCGAGCCAACCGCAGGCCCGCTATCACCGCCTCGTACTCCGCTTGGTTGTTGGTAATCGGAAAATGGATGTTCAAGGCTTGCTCGATCTTTGTCCCTTGGGGACTCACTAGGATGATCCCCCCCCATAGGAGTGCTTTCCTGAGGCACCATCTACTAACATCCTCCATGCCACTGGGGGAGGCAGTTCATGTTCCCCCGCCTCGATCGCGTAGTCGGCCATGAAGTTTGCCACTGCTTGGGCCTTGATTGATGTCCTGGGTACGAACGTAATATCGAACTCGCTCAGCTCCACGGACCACTTCGCTAGTCTTCCCGAGTGTTCCACCCCTTCCATGATTTTGCGAAGCGGGTGATCTGTCACTACCCTGATGGAGTGTGCCTGAAAGTAGGGCTGGAGCCTCTAAGACGCCACCACCAATGTGAAAGCCAACTTTTCCAAGATTGGGTATCGGAGCTCCGCCTTCTTCAGCACTCGGCTGACATAGTAGATAGGGAATTGCTTCCTCCCCTCCTCCCGGATCAGCACTGCACTCACTGCTTCAGACCCCACTCCCAGGTATAGGGATAGGTCTTCTCCCGATCTCGGACCTTGAAGTAAGGGGGTTTGGGTGAGTTGTTCTTTCAAGGCTTGGAAGGCTCCCTCGCATTCCGAAGTCCATTCAAATTTTTTGTTCCCCCTTAGCGCCTTAAAGAAAGGCGCGCACTTCTCTCCCGCCTTGGAGAGGAACCTGCTAAGTCCAGCCAAGTTCCCCGTGAGGCTTTGGACCTCCCTCGGGCTTCTCGGTGACCCCAACTCCATTATCGCCTTGACCTTGTCTGGATTAGGTTCCACTCATGTCGGGGTGAGTAAGTGTCCTAGGAACTTCCCTCGGCTATCCCCGAAGACACACTTCAAGGGGTTGAGTTTCATCTTATACTTCCGTAGGGTCCCGAACGTCTCCTCAAGGTCTCGGAGGTGAGACCCAAGTTCCCGGCTCTTTACCATGAGATCATCGACATAAACCTCCTAGTTTCTTCCCCTTTGTTCGCGAAAGATCTGATCCATCATCCTTTGATAAGTGGCACCTGCGTTCTTGAGCCCGAAGGGCATCATCTTATAATAGTAACATCCATCCCCCGTGATTAAGGAGACATCTTTGATGTCCGAGGGTTGCATGCGAATTTGGTGGTAACCTGAAAAAGCATCTAAGAAAGACATTACAGGAAAACCGACGGTTGAGTCAACCAGCGCATCGATTCTAGGCAGGGGGTAGCAATCTTTCGGGCATGATTTATTAAGAAGTGAAAAGTCGATACACATGCGCCACTTACCTCCTCCCTTTTTTACCATGAACACATTGGAGACCCAGCCTGGATACTGGATCTCTGACACAAACCCTGCTTGTATGAGCTTTTCCACCTCCTCGCGGATTGGTCCCTCCAGCTTGTCCGTCGTGGCCCTCTTCTTTTGGCGGATGGGGCGGGTGTCGGGGTCGAGGTTGAGGTGGTGACAAGCCACATCCGCATCGATCCCGGGCATCTCTGCGGCGCTCCAAGCGAAGACATCCACATTGTTCTGCACGCAGGCCAGGATCTTGACCCGCTCTTCCGAACTGAGCTCTCCGCTGACTCGGACCATTTCCACCACCCCAAGCCGAGTGGTGACTTCAAGATCCATGATCTCATCCACGGCCTCCAACCTAGATTGATCCCCCCAAGTACTTTCCTTCTCTCCGCCGCAAGCGAGCGCTTGGGTTCCTTCCTCCGTCTCTTCCTCCCCTACCATCATCAACTCCTCCACTCCTCCTTCCTGGGTACCCTCTTCTTTCTCCTTTTCTCCTCCTCTCTCCGCCCTGGGTCCTTCAACGACCCCTTCTCGGGCACGAACTTCCTCTTCCTCCATCCTCTCCTAGACTCCATTCTCTCCTTCGGCTTCTGCCGCCTCCTCCATCACTTTATCGAACTCCTCCGCTTCTCCCATCCAGGTAACGGTGTTGACAGCCGTCACATAGAACTGTCTCGCCATCTTGGGGTCACCTCGGACCCAGACCTGGACTCCACCCGTGTTGAACTTGAGACACTGGTGGAAGGTGGAAGGGATGCTTCTGAACGCGCTGATGAGAGGCCGTCAGAAGATGGCGCTGTAGCTGCTTGGGGCGTCCACTATCACGAAGCGGCAGTTCCGGGACTGCCCTCCAAGGGTCACATGGAGCCCCACTCCTCCCTCTACCTCCTTCCTTTCTCCCGAAAAGCCGAATAGGGGGCCATCCGAGGCCAGCACCCTCTTGGCCTCCACCTTCATTTCGTCAAATGCCTTCTTGAAGACGACGTTGACCGAGCTCCCATTATCGACTAGAATCCGCGAGACAGTGAAGTTCTCGATGGCGGTCTGGATGACCAGCGCATCGCAGAATGGGTCTTCATAACTTGGCATTTCCTTCTGGGAGAAAGTAATTCTTTCCGCTGGGGGTGGACCAGTGGATGTTGAGTCCACGCTCCGGCGATAGATGGTATGGAGGCTAGCCTTGCGGGTTGCCTCCACCCCTACCCCCCCATGGATCACAATGATCCCTCCTCTACTCCCCACATCAACTCCGTCCTCACACCTTTCTTCCTCCTCCCCTCGAGGCTCGACCTCCTCAATTCTCACCGATTGTTGTTGCCTCGGCGCGGACACTCGCCCCCTTTTTGTTTCCAGGAACTCTAGGCAGCTGGCCGTCGCGTGACCTTCCTCATCGTGGAAGTCACAATACGGCAACGTCACCTCCCCTGCCTCACCTTCCGCCACCCTATTCCTCCTCCTTCTCCCTGCCCCTGCTTCCTCTCTAGCCTCTTCTCTTCTTCCTCTTCCTCCTCTTCCCCTCCTGATCGCCAAGGCTTGCTGAGGTGGGGGAGGCAATGGCCTCGGACCCTGCCTCCATCTCAGCTGATGGGGTCTTCCTTGACCCCCATAGAAGTTACCCCTTCCCGGGCCGTAACCTCTTCCCTGACCTTGCATTCCTTCGGCACGCTGCCTCCACTCCCCCTCCAGGGCCATGGGCTCTTCCCTTCTCCTTACTTCTTGCTACCTGAACTCCGGCTCACTGAGCTTTGCTAGCCTCCTGGTGAGTTCCGAAAAGGCCTCCTCACTCTCAATCTCCTCCGCCACCCTCTCCATCAACTCCTCGTAGGAGACGGGGGCTTTCCTCTTCAACGCCATCTTAAAGAAACTTTCCCTCAGCCCGACCGTGAAGGCGAGCTGGAGTGCAAACCCGGGCATCTCCTGGGTGAGTAGCACTTCTTCCTGGAACCGATCCGCGTAGCGAGCCAACGACTCTTTTGGCTCCTGCTTCACTTTGAAGAGGGACTCGGCATCCTTCTTCCTCTTCTTTGCAGTTGAGAATCGCAACAAGAAGCTCCTGCGCAAATCCTCGAAGGAATAGATCGACCCTGTAGGGAGTTGATGGAACCAGTCCCTGGCCTTTTCTTAGAGAGTGACGGCGAAGAGCCGACACTTGAAAGCATCCGACATCAGCCTGATGGAGACGGAGTCCTCAAAAGACTGGAGATGCTGGACAGGGTCATCCCTGCCGTTGTAGTACACCCTGTCCCACTCTCCGAACCCTGCCGGGACAGGTGAAGAAAGTACCAACTCGCAGAAGGGGCTTCCCCCTTCTACCTCCCTTTCTCGCTCCGCTCGCCCCCCAAGCTCTCTCGCCAGACTCGAGCTCGCGGGGACTACGCTCGCGAGAACAGCATTCGCCTGGACCACTCCCACAGTCACTGCCTCCTCTGGGCGCTCGCTCCCCCACGCCGCGCTCGCCGGCACGGAGCTCGCTGGCACAGTGCTCGCCGGGCTGGCGAACAGCACTCGCCCCTCCAAGTCATGAACTGAACTTCCGGCGATTTCTTTTCCGGCTCTTCCACCCGGGGCATTCTCGCCGACCGCCGCTGGGGGAGGGGTCGCTTGGGGTGCTGGTGTCGTGAACTCACTCCACAGCGCCGCGACCGTGAGTCCAAAAGTGTCAAGCACCTCCCTCCTGAAATCCGCAAACATCCTCGGCATCACCACCTGTGGTGACTCGCTGAACCCCTCGCCTTGATCCTCGCCGCCTGTCATATCTGCTCCTTGGAACTTTCTTGGACCAGCCACGCTCCACGCTCACCGCACCAAAATGTTGAAACCGATTTCTCGGCCTCTTGTGGAGTTCGGGGCCCTCGCCGAAATGAGGGGCGGCTAGCCCTAACTGATCCCTCGGAGAAGGTAGACTGAAGACTAGGAAGAAAACTAAAACCTTAGTCACAGCGAGGAGGTCCCTCCACTAACCCGGAAGATCGTGAGCGCTTCCCCTCCCAAGCCAAAGCTGAGACTCGGGCACCTTGGAGAGCTCTAAAAATGCTAACCAAAGAAAGCCTGAGGAGAGAGAAGCTGAAGTGGACTCTCCTCCAAAGGTGCCCTTAAGGTCCTATTTATAGGTTTTCTGATACGGCCTGCAAATAGCAGGATCCCGCCTTCTGATTTTACTATCTGCACCCCAAATAGGTCTGCTAACAGCCAAACTCCGCTGTTTGGAGAGGCTAAAGGCAGACCACCAAGGGTAATAGGATAATTTGACCCTATCGGCTTATGGGCAAGGAACTGCGAGAGCCTTCCTACGAGATGCTCTCGCGGGCCCCCTCGCGAGTCCTGCTCGCGCCTCTCCTGGGCGATCGCCCTGCGAGGACCTCGCTGGCCCCTCCTGGCGATACCCACCGAGGTCCGGATCTCGCGACTGATCTTGCGAGACCGACCCTTTGGCTTCGTCGAGCTCAACACACCTTTCGCCGATCGCAGGTCGCCTCGCCGAACGCGGACGAGGTTGACGAAATACAGGATGTCAAGTTACTCGCCGACCGCTGTGATGGGCGGTTCGTCGACCGCTGCTATTGAACATATTTTGTTCGTCGGGCTCCGTCCGACGAATGCCGAGCTCTGTTCGACGTTTGTCGAATGCAGAATTGAGCTCGCTGGACGATGAGGCTCTAAACTCGCGAGCCCTCCTGCGGGATCGCCCATTGACTTTGCCGCGTACTGAACCTACTGATGGGTCTCGCATCGACCCTTCTCGCTCGCCTCTTAGCGAGTGCTTCGAGAGAGACTTCTCCAATGTCTCCCTCGTGAGGTCTTTGGCCCTTCTTTAACCGGGCCTCTTCGCCTGCCGAATATCGGGGTTGTACATTTAAACAATGAATTTTTTTTTAAAGGTGGGCAAACAGGCACAAACGATCAAAAGATGGCCTAAATCACTTCTAAAAACTATGACAAACCTATGCAAATGCTTCGAGAATCGCTAGAGGCAAGTTCTAGCCATCGAGAAAAAATACCCTTCCGTTCAAAAATGTGTAATATTTCTCTAGTAAGCTTCTACATACTCACTTGAATTATTCTCAAATTCTACCGGATTCAAGGTAAGAGTGAAACAAAAATGTTTTCTCGCTATTAGAAAATCATAAATCCAATTCTATGCTGAATAGTTAATTTGACATAGAATTCTACTAACGCGTGCGCTTAACTAGGAACATTGCATGAGTCAACAATTTTATTCCAAAATTCAAAAATCTAATGAAGTATAAAAAGTTCCCTACGACACTATATAAAAGCAAATCTACTAAGGATTTTGCATATGAGTAGGTATAAGAATTCAAAAAAAAGATGTTATTTTATTATTATTATTTTTCTTCTTGGACTTCCCAAGGTCAACCCGGTGAAGGGCTCGCAAGGTACTATAGGCTATGATGGGAATTCAAGCCCAAAGCGTCCTTTCCAAGAAATTTTATTTTTATTAAATTAAAAATATTTATATATATATATATATATATTTTTTTTTATTTTTTTCAAATAAATAGAAAAATAAAGAAAGCAATGTTACACCCCCATACTTAAAATTAAACATTGTCCCCAATGTTTACAACTAAGTAAGAAGATAAAAACAAGAGTTACACTTTTTATTTTATTTTATTTTTTTATTTAAAGAAACAATTAGGAAAATGAAGTAAATTAAATAACAAAAAGAAAGAAAATCAAATAAGTGACTAAAGGGTGAAGAGGGCTTCCCTGATCGGTAGACGAGGTTGCTGGACAGAAAATAGAACCTGCAAAATTGAGTTAAACAAAACAAAGAAAACAAAAGAAAAATGTTGGGTTGCCTCCCAAAAGCTCTTTGTTTACCGTCGCGTAGCTTGACTAAGTGACGTTCTAAAGGTTGGTGAGTTTAAGTGTTTCAATTTTGCAAGGCGCTGGGTCGCCGGAATGATATAATTTTAAACGGTGCCCATTAACTTTCAAAGGGCCTTGATTCGGGTGTTCTATTAGCACGGTCCTATATGGCCAAACCTCTTTTACAACAAAAGGACCGGACCATCGGGATTTTAATTTGCCCGGAAAAAGTTTTAATCTAGAAGGACTAAGTCTCCCAGTGTAAAAGTTTTTGGGAATTTTATTTTTTTATCATCGTAAAACTTAGTGCGCTTCTTGTAAAATTTATTATTTTCGTAGGCGTTTGCGCGTCATTCGTCTAATTCATTAATTTAAAACTTTCGTTGATCGGAGGCTAAGTTTAAATCTAGATTTAAAAATTTAAGCGCCTAGAATGCGCGGTGCTCTAATTCCACTGGGAAATGACACGCTTTTCCATAGACTAATCGGTACGGTGTACATCCGATGGCAGTTTTGTATGCTGTCCGATAAGCCCATAGTGTGTCGTCTAATTTTAACGACCAATCCTTCCTATTAACAGACACAGTTTTTTCTAAAATTCTTTTTAATTCACGATTTACTACCTCTACTTGTCCATTCGCTTATGGGTGGTAGGCAGTAGAAGTTTTGTGTGTAACTCCATACTTTGCTAAAATTTTAGCAAGCTGGTTGTTACAAAAGTGTGTGCCCCTATCACTAATTAGTTCTCGGGGTGTGCCAAATCGTGAAAATAATTTTTTTTTAAAAAGTACGATGACTCTTGCGTCGTTGGTGGGAAAAGCTTGTGCTTCCGCCCACCTTGACACGTAATCGACCGCAACAAGGATATATTTATTATTGAAGGAGGAAGGTAAAGGACCTACGTAATCTATTCCCCATAAATCAAAAATTTCGCATTCTAAAAATATATTTTGGGGGCATTTCGTCCCGGTTTGAAATATTACCTGACCATTGACAGCTATCGCAATTACTCACAATGGTGTGAGCATCTTTGAATAAGGTGGGCCAGTAGAAGCCCGCCTCTAGCACCTTCCTTGCGGTCCGGTTTGCTTAATAGTGACCACCGGTTGGTCCTTCGTGGCAGTGCCGCAAAATTTAGGCGCCTTCTTCGCCCGAAATACACCTTCTTACCACTTGGTCCGCGCAGACACAAAATAAAAAAGGGTCCTCCCAAAAATAATTTTTCAAGTCCGAAAAGAATTTCTTCTTTTGCTGACTTGAAAAATCTTTTGGTAGGACCCGGGCCACTAAATTGTTGGCCAAATCCGCGTACCAAGGGGTGGAAGAAGTCATTACCTTTTCAATGGAGAGGAGGAGCTCTTCAGGTAATTTATCATCTATCTCGGCATCCACTAGTGCTCCTGCTGCCGGGTTCTCCAATCTTTGAGAGGTGGTCGGCCGCCAAGTTCTCCGCTCCTTTCTTATCTCGGAACTCCAAATCGAATTCTTGCAAGAGTAGGATCCATCTCAATAGTCGGGGCTTGGAGTCCCCTTTATCTAGCAAGTACCGGAGTGCGGAGTGATCTGTAAAAACAATAATTTTTGGTAGCGTTATGTACGAACGAAATTTATCAAAGGCGAAAACAATCGCTAGAAGTTCTTTTTCCGTCGTTGTATAATTAGCTTGGGCGGATGTAAGCGTTTTGCTTGCGTAATAAATTGGGTGAAAGTATTTATTCACCCTTTGGCCCAAGACCGCTCCTACGGCAAAATCGCTTGCATCGCACATGATTTCAAACGGAAGAGACCAATCTGGAGAAATTAAAATAGGCGATTTTATAAGTTCGTTTTTAATTTTTATAAACGCCTTAGAACATTCTTCATCGAAGATAAACGTGGTTTCTTTTTCTAAAAGATGCGTTAACGGTTTTGTAATTTTCGAAAAATCTTTAATGAACCGTCTATAAAAACCCGCATGACCTAAAAAACTCCTAATAGATTTAATATTAGTAGGCGGAGGGAGTTTTTCTATAACTTCGATATTTGCCCTATCGACCTCGATCCCTTTACTAGAAACCTTATGTCCAAGGACTAATCCCTCACGGACCATAAAGTGGCACTTCTCCCAGTTGAGTGTCAGATTTGTGTCTTCGCAGCGTTGAAGAACACGGTCAAGATTTTTTAGACAATTTTTAAAGGAATCGCCATAGACTGAAAAATCGTCCTTGAAAACTTCCATAACGTCCTCAACTAATTCATTAAAAATTGCCAGCATACACCATTGAAATGTAGCTGGGGCATTACAAAGACCAAACGGCATCCTCCGATAGGCGAAGGTGCCGAAGGGGCAAGTGAAGGTGGTTTTTTCTTGGTCTTTCGGTGCGATTGGGATTTGAAAATATCCCGAAAGACCATCAAGAAAATAATAGTGTGAATGACCGGATAAGCGTTCTAAAATTTGGTCAATGAAGGGCACCGGAAAATGATCTTTGCGGGTAGCATCATTTAATTTCCTATAATCGATGCATACCCGCCAACCCGTAACAGTACGGGTTGGAATCAACTCGTTATTTTCATTTTCAACTACTGTAATTCCGCCCTTCTTAGGCACGACTTGCACCGGGCTAACCCAAGTGCTATCACAAATTGGGTAAATAATCCCCGCGTCCAATAATTTTATAATTTCGGCCTTAACGACGTCCTTCATATTGGGGTTAAGGCATCGTTGAGGCTGAATAGTGCCGCGAGAATTATTTTCTAGATTTATTTTATGTGTGCAGAATGAGGGATTTATACCCTTTATATCATAAATTTGCCACGCAATTGCATGACAGTGGTTATTTAAAATTTTAATTAATTCGGAAATTTCCGAATCATTAAGCGTAGAAGAAATAATCACGGGTAATTTTCAATTTTCTTCTAAAAAAACATATTTTAGATGATCCGGCAGTTGTTTTAATTCTAGACTCGGTGGCTCTTCATAAGATGGTTTGATTTTAAAAATATTTAAATTTGTTTGTTCAAAATTTGCCTGTCGGGTCATTTCTTTAGGACATAATAAAGTTTGTAACTCCGGATTTTCATAAAGGGATGAATTTCTTTCCGCAACAATTGATAATTCTTCTTCAAAATTTGATTCTAAAATAAAACAAGAATCATCGTTAGTAATCACATTTCTCATTGATTGATTAACATTGAAAATAACTTCTTCCTCTCCAACTCGCAGGAGAAGTTTTCCGTTACTGACATCTATTATAGCTCGAGCGGTGGCTAGGAAAGGTCGGCCAAGTATTAGGGGTACTTCGGCGTCTTCTTCAATATCGAGGATGACAAAGTCTAACGGGAAGATAAACTTATCAACCTTCACTAGCACATCTTCAATGACCCCTATTGGTTATTTAACTGACCGATCCGCTAGTTGGATGCTTATGTTAGTTGGGCTTGGGTTGCCCAAACCAAGCTTTTTAAATAACGCAAAAGGCATTAAATTTATGCTAGCGCCTAGATCGGCCAAGGCGTGCTTGATTGATAAATTACCAAACATATACGGGATGGAGAACCGTCCAGGGTCATTTAGTTTTTGTGGTAATTTATTTAATAAAGCCGCCGAACACTCTGCGTTTAAAGAAATACGCGAAAAATTTTCAAGTTTTGTTTTGTTCGAAAGTAACTCCATTAGATATTTAGCGTACTTTGACATTTGAGCAATTGCTTCGCAGAATGGCACATTTATTTGGATTTATTTTAAAATTTCAATAAATTTTTTATATTGCTCCTCATTGCGCTCATCTTTAAATTTTGAAGGATAAGGAATAGAAGGATTTTTAATAATGCGCGGCACTAAAGTAGCAGACGGTAAAGCAGGTAAAGAAAGAACTTGCGGGGGAGAAGGTGAAACATTTACCTCGGGCTCGACCAAATTTGAAGAAGTTACCTCCTTTCCTCTACGGAGGGTGATTGCGTTGGCGCTCTCTCGCGGATTGGGCTCAGTATTGCCCGGAAGTGCTCCTTGCTGGCGTTCGGAGAACATTTTTGCTAGTTGTCCAATTTGATTTTCTAAATTTTTGACCGATCCGGTGAGATTCCAGATATTGGACTCATTGGAGGCAATGTACTTAGTGAAGACCTCTTCAAGTGGAGAGGGCTTTTGTGGTGGTGGTGGAGGAGCAAATCCGGGAGGATTCACTTGTGGTGGTCGTTGAGCGTTATTGGGATTGCTCCATGAAAAGTTTGGGTGATTCCTTAAACTCGGATTATAACTATTGTTAAATTGAAGATTATTATTCGGGTTATGAGGAGGGCGATAAGAGTTCCCCATATAATCAACTTGCTCATGAATGAAATTATTATTCAAATTATTAAAATTATTATTATTATTAGCCCAATTTGTGGCGGAGGAAGCAGACATCTCCGCCACTTGCTTAGTTAATCTTTCTACCTGTAACGCTAAATTAGTGGCTTCCTCGACTTCATAAAGTCCGGCCGGCTTGTTAGGGCGCGTCCATGGCGCATTCCACTGATATGCGTTCATGGCCATCTCTTCAAAAAGCTCTTGAGCGGCCTTGGGGGTTTTGTTATTAAGAGTTCCCCATGCTGCCGCATCAATCATTTGCCTTGTTTGGAGATTCAAACCATTGTAGAAAGTTTGAATTTGTTGCCACAAAGGAAGGGCATGATGAGGATATCTCCGCAATAATTCCTTGAAGCGCTCCCATTTGTCGTAGAGAGACTCTGAGTCTATTTGCGTAAAAGAGATAATGTACGTACGTAGTTTAGCGGACTTTGCCGGAGGAAAATATTTCGTTAAAAATTTCTCCGTCATTTCGGCCCATGTAGTGATGGAACCTCTAGGAAGAGATCACAACCATTGCTTGGCCTTAGTACGCAAAGAGAAAGGAAATAAACGCAAATGAATGGCATCATTTGTGACGCCATTTATTTTGAACGTATCGCAAATTTCCATAAAATTTAATAAATGCAAATTAGGATCTTCATCTGGTAAACCATCAAATATGACGGTTTGCTGTACCATTTGAATGACGCTCGTTTTAATTTCAAAACTATTATTCGCCACCGCTGGGCGAATAATGCTAGATTGTGTTCCCTCCCATTTTGGCCTCGCATAATAGGACATAGTCCGTAGCGGGGCCTCATTATGGTCGAGATTATTCATTAAGCCTTCGTTAGTCTCTCCGATGGAGTCTTCCTGAATTATTGGTAGATCACTAAATCGGAGACGACGCCGCAAGGTGCGCTCGATTTCTGGATCAAAATAAAATTCAAGATTGACTGAAGAGTTTCCTCGGGTCATGAACAAAAAGAAAAGAGGAAAAGATGTGGATAAATAAAATAAAATTTCAGATAAATAAATATTTTTTTAAATTTTTTTTAATTTAGGTGAATTAAAATTAGTTATGGACTTCCCAAGGTCAACCCGGTGAAGGGTTCGCAAGGTACTAGTGGCTATGATGGGAATTCAAGCCCAAAGCGTCCTTTCTGAGAATTTAGATTACGCTTTTTAAGATTTTTTTAAAATTTTAAAGAGAAGGGGGAGAAGAAAGAGAACGATAAAATTAATAAATATTTCTTTTTTCGAAATATCAACCGTGTTCCCCGGCAACGACGCCAAAAACTTGGTGCGAGCAAAACTATATCCGCAAATGACAACGGCAAGTGTACCATGTCGAGTGTAGTATAGGTTATAAGAAACCAAGGTCGTATTAGACTCGGGGCGGTTGAGTACTCTTACTTCAAGAAAATCTCTATTATTCTATCAACTAGAACTTGGGTTGGTTGTTGCGAGAAAGAGAAATAACTTTTTAAAACTATGATTTAAAGGACTAGCACTCAACCTTGAATCACCTTGGAAAAATAAACAAATTATGAAATAAAACTTGTAATTCTGTTTAAAAGAATTGCTTGACCGTGGAGGTTCCCGAATTATAAACGTACCTCTCTCGAGGATACGCTCAACTGAGTTTAGGTTGATCAATCGAACTCTCATTCTAGAATCGAAACCCCTAAAACTCGCCTTATCGAAATGAACCCCTCTATTGGATATGACTCCAATCCGGGATATTTATGTCGTCCTCTCTCGAGGAGTGCATTCAAATCTCTTTATCCTTGAAATGATCGATTCGAACTCAAAACCTCTCGGTTATTAGACTACGAAAACAAGAATGAGATTTATATATCGATAATATAATCTCAATCAATTAAAATTCAAGGATAAATCTTAAGCGATCTAAATAAGAGAAAAAGAAGTTCTATACCAAATTATGAATTATATTTTCCTTGGATCATCTCGGTCGATTACTAATAGAATTTAGCTACTCATAGAGATGGGGGAAACAACAAAAATAAAAGAAGTGCATGATAAAATAAGAGAGGGAAAATGAGAGAAGAAAATAATTATTTTATTGAATTGTTAAGAAAAGTTACAAGACAGGAATTGAAAGTTACAACTATAGAATTGAAAACAACAAATGCTAATAAGAAAAAGGACATACAAGAACTACTAAACATGAAAATAAAACATGAAAAGAAGAGTCTAAGTCCTAAAATTCGTCTCCAAAATTCCTCTTCAAACATCTGCTGAAGCTGGCTTTTTATAGGTGCAAAATTTAGGTTACACGCCCTCGGTCACGCCTGTGACCAAGGGCGTATAAGGCGCATGATATTCTCGGTGCGGAAAGGGCGCCGGCTATCATTAATGCAGGAGATTCGGGCGCGTCACGCCCTAGGTCACGCCCGTGACCTGGGGCGTGTAATCTTAAAATCTGGCTTCTGGCGGGAATCTTCGGCGGGAAGTGGTGCGGGATGAGTCACGCCCGTGATCTGGAAGTCACGCCCCCTGGTCACGCCCATGACCTGGGGCGTGTAACTTTAATTGACGTGGCAGGCGTGTTGGCAGCTGGTGGCGGGGTTCACGGTCGTGACTTAGATGTCACACCCTTGGTCACGCCCGTGACCTGGGGCGTGACTTGGCAAATTCTGAACATTCGTCGAACTCAGCCATTTCGTCGATCTCAGTATTTTCGTCGAACGCAGCATATTCGTCAAACGCAGCAGCCAGGCGCAGTTTGTCGATCTCAGCGATTCGGGGTCGTAACGGAAGAATCTCCTGCGAACTTTGAAGACTTCCTGGCCGAGAAAAGTACTTAATTTTTCTGAGAGTTGGTCTGTCACCCTCAGAGACCTTCATTCAACTGCAATTGTAACGGGAGCGGCCTGTCGCTCCCGATTCTCGCATCATTACTTGTAAACACTCCACAACTTAGTGAAATTTGGTCGGCGCCGATCCGACCACGTGGTTTTTCACCCTTTCTGGGTTTTCCATGGTAAAAACATCTTCTTGTCACCTGTTTGTTCTCTCTGTGACTGCTTGCGCGCTCGGTTCACTAACGGGCTAAGATGGTTTGATTCGCCCGGTCTGAAAAAACGTTGAGCGACCCGCAACAGTTTGGCGCCGTCTGTGGGAAAGGTGTTCCCCAAACTCTGCAAAAGCTTTTCAAAGACAGTATTTGCCTCGTGGCAATACTCGTGACTGACAGCAATGGCAAGAAGTGCTCGCACCACTGATGGTTCCATCCCTGAAGGACGTGTCGATCCTGCTCCATCCCATTCACTCATCAATGCACCTCCTGCCGAAGAAGTTCCTTTAGCGCCCGTTGCCGCGCTAGAAGGGCGTATACGCCAGATGGAAGAGCAGCAAACTGAAATGCTGGCTCTTCTCAGAAACCTCGGAGTCCCGCAAGGTCCTGCTCCACCTGCCGCTCCAATCATCACGCCTCCCTTGGTCCCTGATCACGCTCCATTGGGAGAAGCTGCTCAAGAAGGAGAAACATACGAAGAAGAATATTCGGATGCTGTCAGCTCCGCACATCCAGTCCGCCCCGCCAGGGGAGGTAGAGGAGAACCCCTTCACCGCCAGCAAGGAGGAGTAGGAGTCGAACAAGCCATAGGAAGGCCCACTCGCTTGGTCCCTGATACGCGACGTGATAGCTGAAGAGTACGGACAGGTCGGACGCCGGGGCATCTTCGCCCGACACCCCCTACGTCGCGGCTCCCCGCTCACACAACAAATCTTGGACCATCCAATTCCGCATGGCTTCAAGCTTCCCAACGCCGAGACATTCGATGGGACGGACGATCCCCTTGAGCACGTCAACCATTTTACCACCATCATGCGGATCTACAACGCCGTTGATCAGCTCCTCTGTCAAGTGTTTCCGACAACACTCAGGGGGCAGGCACGCACTTGGTTTCATTCCCTGTGGGATGGATCCGTCAACAACTTCACCGAGCTCGTGCAGCAGTTTACGGACCAATTCATCGCTAACCGAAGAATCGTTCGAGATCCCTCGCATCTTTCAGGAATTCGCCAGAACGAAGGAGAGACCCTCAAAGACTTTTTCCGCCGCTTCACGACTGAGGCGCGGCAAATCCCAGGGGTTGGTCCCGAGCTTCTGCGCGACGTTTTCCTGGGGGGACTCCGCCCAAGCGGATTCTACTCTACTTTGATGAGGGAGACAGTACCAAGCTATCCTGATCTTGTGCATCGGGTGGAGGCACAGATAACGGCAGATGAGGCGACTGAGGCACATCTCCAGCAGTTCGAAGGAAGTCAGAAGAGAAGGAAGGGGCATGAGCAGGCCCCCAGGAGGCAGGAGGAGCGGCGTACGGAGGAACGCCGGAATGATGATCATCACCGAGACCCCCGAAGAGATCAGGGTCCCCGGCCGCCACGGATTTACACCCCACTCAACACGTCACGAACCAACGTGCTTTATGCCATTCAAGAAAACCTGGCGTTCCGTAGGCCAAGGCCGCCTGTCCCGAATGAGAGAACCGACCAATCGAAGTATTGTGAGTTTCATAGAGGGGCTGGTCATACAACTGAAGAATGCACCAGGTTGAAGGAAGAAATCGAGCGCCTTATCAGGCAAGGGCTCCTCGGAAGATTCTTGCAAGGTCAGTAGTCGAACCAGGCACAGCAGCCTAGGCGAATCTTCACGCCCGTGATCTGGAAGTCACTCCCCCTGGTCACGCCCATGACCTGGGGCATGTACTTGGCAAATCTTCACGGAATGGGCCCGAAGTGGCGGCAGGAGGTCTGGAACACATCTTAGGCTGTCACGCCCTTGGTCACGCCCGTGACCTTGGGCGTATACTTGACAATTTTGCTCAAAGTGCCCAGAAAACCTGAAAAACATAAACTAAGCTTAAATTAGTGGCAAAATTAAAAGGAATGAATTAGATAAGATAATACATATAATTTATATAAATTCATATTAAAACTATATTAAAATTATACTAAAAGATGAGTACAAAAAGTACTCATCAGGGACCTCGAACCTCCTCATGAACGTCCTCTACCAACCTCCCGAGCCAAATGACTTCCTGAGCTGCCACGGCCGAAGCCTTGTATTCCGCTTCTATGGTAGATACAGACACCGAGTCTTGCTTTTTGTTGCACCAAGAAATAACTGTGGGGCCTGTCATAAAGACATAACCAGATGTTGATCTCCGATCATCCACGTCTCCCCCATAATTAGCATCCATGTATCCAAGCAACTCCAAGCTAGACCCTCTCCTATATAGGAGACCCAAATCATAGGTCGACTTCACATACTTCAAAATTCCTTTTGCCCCTAGAAGATGAGGCTTCCGTGGCTCCACCATGTACCGACTCACTTTGCCAACTGCATAAGAAATATCAGGCCTCGTGATGGTCAAATAGATCAAGCTTCCAACCAGAGCTCGGAACACCAATGGATCAGATAGAACTCTCCCCTCATCCTTCCGAAGTTTATGATGTTGTTCCAGAGGTATACAGCTACTCTTCCTTTCCTCCATGCCGAATCGTTGAATGATCCACTCCGCATATCCGGCCTGAGAAACGAGCACTCCGATCTCCCGCCTCTGAACCTCGAGTCCAAGGAAATGGTGAAGCTCACCCAGATCCTTCATCTCAAACCTGATAGCAAGCTCGGCTCTCAGCCTCGCTACTGCCTCCTTCGAGTTCCCGGTGACAATCATGTCATCCACATACAGCAGAACAATAACCCGAAGCGCCCCCTCCTTCTTGACGAACAAGCTAGAATCAGAGTCTGAAGCAAAGAACCCGCTAAAAAGAAGATATTCCGCGATCTTCCCATACCACGCCTGAGGCGCTTGCTTCAACCCATACAGGGCCTTCTTCAGTTTGCAGACGTAGTCCAGACACTCCTCCAAGATGAATCCTGGCGGTTGGATCATAAGGATATCCTTGTCAATCTCGCCGTATAAGAAGGCATTCTTAACGTCGAGCTGCCAAATCTCCCATCCACTGGATGCCGCCAAAGCAATAACAAATCAGACCGAAGTCATCTTTGCCACTGGACTGAACGTCTCATCATAATCTTCTCCATACTATTGTGAGAACCCGTGAGCCACAAGGCGAGCCTTGTATCGCTCGATCGTGCCGCCATATTTCTTCTTGAGCTTATAGACCCACTTGCATGTCACAGGGGTAATGCCCTTGGGCCTGGGCACTAAGGACCAAGTCTCATTCTTCTTTAGAGCATCCATCTCCTCTTGCATAGCAATGTCCCACTGCTTCACGCCTTTGGCCTTCTCAAAGCTCGACTGCTCTCTCTCATCCAAGGGACCAACAAAGAAACATGAGATGAAGCTCACCATGTTTCCTCCTGTGTATCTATCTGGTGGCTTAATAGTCCTCTTTGACCTCCTAAGAGGTTGCTCCTGACTAACCACCTCCTCAGCTGCTTCTTCTATGCTAGCTCCTCTTCCAGATGAACTTGGAGCATCGCTCCCCCTACTTCCAGAACCTGAAGCCTCCATCTCAGAGCTTGACATAGCTGGAGCTCCTGGTGAAACAGGCAACTCCATTTGAAGATTTCCCACAGCCTTTCCTTCTTTGTCAACCCTACTCTCCGGTATTTCAATTCCTGAATTCCCCTTGTAGGAAGTCACCTCATCGAACACCACATCCCGAGATACAATTGATCTCCGTGTCTTAGGATCCATGCATCTCCATCCCTTCTTTCGCTCATCATATCCAACAAAGACTAGCTTCCTTGCTTTCGCATCTAGCTTTGTCCGAAGAGCATCAGGAATATGCATATAACAGGTTGACCCGAACACCCGAAGGTGTGCAACACTCGGCTTCTCCTTGAAAATTAGTTCATGAGGGGTCTTCATGTTGATAGGACTTAGAGGCATCCTGTTGATGACGTAAGCCACACAAGACATTCCCTCCGCCCAAAAGGACTTTGGGATACTCTTGGCATGAAGCCAGCACTTGCAGGTTTCCGTCAGATGATGGATCTTCCTCTCTGCAATGCCATTTTGCTGTGGAGTATGGGCACAAGAGAGCTCTCTATGAACGCCATGCTTCCTGCAAAAACTTGAGAACTCACCAGAGGTGAACTCCCCACCATTGTCAGTTCTCAATTTTTTCACCTGCAGGCCTAACCGACCTTCCACCAGCTCCTTGAACTCCACGAACTTCGCAAAAGCTTCTGACTTCTCTTTCAGAAAATACACCCAGACATATCTGGTGTAATCGTCAATCAACACCAACATGTATTTGTTGCCTCCAAGGCTTGGGGTGGCAGTCGATCCCATCAAATCACCGTGAATGCACTCCAACGGCGCTTTGCATATTGTTTGCGATTTATCAAATGGAAGTCGATGAGACTTACCAAACTGACATCCCGCACAAACATGACCGTCTCCATATGAGGACAAGCTAGGCAAGCCCTTGATAAGGCCCCTTACCGCCATAGCCTTCAATTTGTCCATGCCTACATGCCCCAACCTTTCATGCCAGATAGCCGCGCTATCATTGGTCTTCATCTTATCAACATAGGTACTTGTCGATAGAACGAAGAAGTCCTTTACCCATTTTCCAACATGGATAACATCTCCCTTTATCTCCAGTTGAGTTTTAAGAAACTTCACTTATGTTGGGTCAAACAGAATGTGATAACCGGCATCGACCGCATTAGTCACAGAGAAGAGATTCTTCTTCATACCAGGCACGTGATAAACACTCCTTAAAGTGAGTGGACCCTTATCACTGCTCAGAGAGACAACACCTTCTTGTTCTACTGCATGAACATAATTACCAGTCGTAATGATTGCATCGTTACCTGAGTAAGGCGCCAAAGAAGAGAACTTTGATTCATCCCCAGTGAGGTGATGCCCACACCCTGAATCGAAGTCACAAAGCCAAGATACTCCTTCCGCAACCCGCGGATGATATGCCTCTTCAGTTTTGCCTCCGAGATGGGCTCATCAGGGTCCAATGCAGAAATTTCTGCTGTGAGGTTCTTCATCTTGAGAAAGAAGGTAGAAATAGAAAGATCACCATGAGAGGCCTTTGCCAACTCATTTTCAAGAAACTGTAGCCGAGCTACATTCTTCTTATTAAACAACCCATCCAAAGACGTCCAAATCTCAACAGCAGATTTACATCCAATGATGTGATCAAATAGCTCTGGTGAGATAGCCCTCTTGAGTATGAACTCTGCCTTCCATGGCAATCTATGTGGTCTCTTCTTCACAAAGACGATGGCAACTCAAGTTGATCACTGCTTATCCACTCCAACAACCTATCTCTGATACCATGTTAAAATTTTTGATTTGAATCGTTTAGGAGTAAGCAGGAGTTGCATCAACTGAGTTATAGCCAAACAACCACAATATGCCACATAGCAACACACATCTTTATTGAATCACAATACTTGATTACAGTGCGAGGTATATATGACGAGACATGACTCATAAGAATCACGAAGGAGAGAGAAACAAAACACACCAAAACAAAACTGGCGGCTTGACAAATAGAGACCGCACAGACCGCTCGACTCCAGAAACCGTCCAGCTTGACCTGAGACCGCTCGAACAGAAAACAGGCAAGACCGCAAACAGTTCACCTGGCTTGATCTGCACTGCAAGACCGCCACCTCAGACCGCACGAACTGGAGCTTATTGAACAGAACAAAGAACTGAAGCTGTCTCCAGACCGCAACTCAGATCGTCTAACCGCTGAAGGTCGCCTGATCACCTAGCTCGCTGCGAACAACACAAGAACAAACATAAACCAGTTCGCAGAGAAGCCGCTGTCGAACTGTTTATCCAAGCCGCTGGGAATCACCAAGGAAGGAGACCGCAACCTGCTGACCGCAAACCTGCGAACACAACAAACAGTCAACTCGCTTCCGAGACCGCCTGACCTCAAAGTGAGACCGCACGAAACAACCCAGGCTCTAGTTCTTACAGTTCTCGTTATGAATGATGGGCCATGCACCCATATTTATAGGCGGGTAGACAGATATCGTCACTGTATAGGAGAGATACAATCACCACCCGACATAACGCCAGCGGTCTCATAAAGCAGACTGCGCAATCACACCACTTGGACAACATCCCGTCCAAGACCGTAGATCAGCAGCAGATCGCGCACAAGTTGCGCGAACACAAGACCGCTCCTTCCTTAGATCACCAAGAGCAAGCCAAGAACATCTGGACGACTTTAGACAAGTCGCCAGATCGACCTATATAAGCCGCCCGGTCAAGCGGTTACACATAACAGACCGCCCGGTCTTCCAACAAAGAAGGTGGGCCAACCAAGCAGAATAACTCGGGAACAGACCGCAGCAAATAACAACAGACCGGCAGAGCCAGACCGGCAGAGCATCAGCGCAGACCGCGCATTCTCTGCGGTCTCCAATAAATAGACCGTCGGCCACCTTCCACTCCACTTCAACAATTTCAACAGAAACTGTAGCCGAGCTACATTCTTCTTGTTGAACAAGCCATCCAGGGCTGTCTAAATCTTTGCAGCTGACCGACATCCAATTAAGTGGTCAAACATCTCTAGAATGATAACACGCTTGAGCGTGAACTCTTCCTTAGCATTTGTTCTCTTCCAAGCCTTCACTTGCACAACATTCCCTTCAATATCTACAACTGCTTGTCTATCATATCCTCTGACTACCTCCCATAAATCTTTGCCAAAAAGATAGCTCTCCATGCACGACTTCCACTTCTTGAAGTTAGTCTGTGTAAGGAGCTTAATACGAAGACCTCTTGTATAGTATCCTTCCATTGCTATCACATTAGTTAACTCAAGTTTCAGAGATTCAAGCAAGATTGTATGGCTGATCACTGCTTGGAACCTAGCTCTGATGCCATGTTAAAATTTTGGAGTAGGATTGAAGACGATATATCAGAAGACTTCAATCAATTTCAATTCAAGTAACTAGTGACAATGAAGGACAAAAAAGATCTTTTTTTATTGACTATCTTTTTACAATGCATTGCATACATGGCGAGACATGAGTTATAAGAGAAACATAGATGAGAAGACAAAGCAACAAAATAAGCTTCTGCCAGTTAGAACATCTGAGACCGCACAGACCGCTCGATCACAGCAAGACCGCACGGCTTCCCTGATATTGTACGAACAGAATAGGTCACTGACTTATAATCTGCCATACCACCAATCACAGACTGCACAATCTGCTTCTTATTGAACTGCTGAAAAATAATACCCTGTCCGCACTTCTTGATCGCCCAGACCGCACGGTCACTAGATCACAGAAGTATCCCGCGAACAGAAGAAGAAGAACTGCTCACTGCTGCAAGACCGCAACTCAATACCGCCTGACCGCTGAAGGTAACCTGATCAACTGAGTTCGCTGCAAATAGATCAAGAACAACAACCGCAGACCGCCCAGACGAGACCGCTGCTGGTTATTCAAAGATGGAAAGATTGGAAGTATGCTGACAGAGACTGTTGACCGCCTAACCTGCGAAGACAATCAAACCGGTCACAAACTTCAAACCGTGCGACCTCAAAAGTGAGACCGGCAAAATCAATCCAAACTTTAGTTCTTACAGTTCTTGCGTACAAATGGCTACCCCTGCACCTCTATTTATAGGCAAACGAACAGATGTCGTCACCGCCCATAAGAGATACAGACACCTCCCTTATTAGGATGGGCGGTCACCTGAACCAGGCCGCGCGGTCTTCATAAGACCATTATTTCACTTAGAGCAAAATGGACCAACAAAGATAGTTCGCCATAACAACACTTGCAGACCGCCTGGCTTATATAAGAACAGAACTACATGAGCACAACTGACCAACCAAAGCTGACCGCCAGAGTGAACTCATGCAAACCGCGCGATCTCACCACCAGACCGCCCGAACTCTGCGAGTACTTGAATACACCTGGCTGACTGACGCTGTCCACCAACACCGAGCTCTCGCAGGCCACACGAGCTCTGCGGTCTCCAAAATTCAGACTCCCCGAACTCCCACTTGCATTTCAAAATTCAACACTAGAAGCAAATTGTAACAATAATAACTAAGGGCAACTCAGTAGAAGTTATTCCAAATTGAGCATGCCCAACTCAATTTTGAAGAAATTGAACTTTGCTTCATCCAGAGGTTTAGTAAAGATATCTGCCACTTATTTGTTAGTGGGGACAAACTCAAGGCAAAGGTCTTCTTTTTCCAAATGCTCTCTGATGAAGTGCCACCTAATTTCATTATGTTTAGTTCTGCTGTGTGACACAGGATTCCTAGCAATTGAAATTGCACTAGAGGAATCACAAAACATTGGGGTTTTATTTAGCTGTAAGTTGTAATCCTGAAGTTGATGTTGAATCCACGGAAGCTGTGCACAGTAACCTCCAACTGATATATACTCTTATTATGTTGTTGAAATATCAACACTTGGTTTGCTTCTTGTTGCTCCAGGAAATTAGTCTTCTCCCAAGGAATTGGCATGTCCCTGAGGTACTCTTCCTATCCTCTCTATAGCCTACAAAATCTGCATCTGAATAACCTATTAGTTCAAAATCATTATTCCTAGGGTACCATAAACCAAGATGTGGTGTGCCCTTAAGGTATCTCAAAATCCTCTTGGCAGTCGAGTAATGAGATTCCTTAGGGCAAGCCTGGTACCAGCACACGCACATGTAGCATACATGATATTAGGTCTACTTGCAGTTAAATAGAAGAGGGAGCCAATTATACACCTGTACAAAGTCTTATCAAAAGGTTTCCCTTTCTCATCCTTGTCAAAAGATATATTTGACCCCATGGGAGTTTTCATAGTGGAGGCATTCTTCATTCCAAATTTCTTGACTAACTCCTTAGTGAACTTAGTCTGTGAGATGAAAATTCCATCTTCAGATTGTTTGACCTCGAGTCCTAAGAAATACTTAAGCTCTCCCATACTGCTCATCTCAAACTCCCCTTGCATCAGGTTGACAAACCTCTTGGAAAGGTTATCATATGTAGACCCAAATATAATATCATCAACATATATTTGGACTAGGAGACTCTTGCCCTTTATTTCCCTTAGGAAAAATGTCTTGTCTATCTTCCCTCTTGAGAATTTATTCTTAAGTAGGAAGGTAGACAATGTCTCATACCAAGACCTTGGGGCTTGTTTTAAGCCATATAAGACTTTTCTAAGATAATAAACATAAACAGGAAAGGTTGGATTGATAAAACCTGATGGTTATTCTACATAAACTTCTTCTTTAAGCTCACCATTCAGAAAAACTGACTTCACATCCATTTGGTAGACCTTGAATCCTTTGTGGGTAGCATATGCAAGGAATAATCTGATGGCCTCTAGTCTTGCCACTAGTGCAAAAGTTTGATCAAAATCAATGCCCTCTTCTTTTTTATATCCTTTTGCTACCAGTCTAGCCTTATTCTTCACGATTACTCCATGCTCATTCATCTTATTCCTGTAGACCCATTTTGTCCCAATAATGTTCTGTCCTTTGGGTCTTGGAACCAATTTCAACACTTTGCATCTTTTGAACTGATTCAGTTCTTCCTGCATAGCCATTATTTAGAATGGATCTCGATTTGCCTCTTCAAATTTTTTTGGCTCTACCAGAGAGAGGAAACTCAGAAACATTGCCTCATTGTGAGTTCTGCTCCTGGTTATGACCCCTTGGCATGCATCCCCAATGATCAGATTCCTGGGATGATCTCTAAGGTGTTTAGTTGCAATTGGCAACCTTACTGCATTTCCCTGTGCACCAGCTCCAACTTCATGTTCAGCAGGTTGAATTGCATGTTGCTCTTCTTTACCAGCTTCTTGTATTTCTCCTGAAGAATGACCTTCTTCTCTGATTATGCATCTGGTGGGGTGATCTCATTGGCAGCTAGCTTGTCCACTATAGAATGCTCTTTCTTCTTCAGTTTTGTACCTGCAACATTAGAAGAACTAGACTAGCCCTTATAGATCAGGCTGGTCTCATCAAATACAACATGTATAGATTCTTCTACAACTTCAGTATTTTTGTTGAACACCCTATAGGCTCTGCTATGGGAGGTGTATCCAACAAGAATACCCTCACTGCTTTTCTCTACAAACTTAGTTAAATAAGATTTGATTATTCAAAATGTATCATTTTCTACCAAAGATTCTAAAGTAGGATACAGTGAGTTTCTGCTCTTCAATAGTTCATAGGGAGTTTTATTGTGATGTTTGGTGATTGATGCTCTATTTTGCACATGACAAGTAGTTTGAACAGTCTCAGCCCAGAAATATTCTGGCAATGAGGAGTCACCCAGCAATGTTCTTCCAGCCTCAATAAGAGTTCTATTCTTTCTTTTGGCTGCCCCATTTTGATATGGGGTCCTAGGAGAAGAGAATTCTTATGAGATACATTGTTCTTGACAGAAGTTTGTCATAGCACTAGATTGGAATTTTATTCCATGGTTACTTCTCATTTTGACCAATGAACAGTCCATCTAATTATGGATAGACTTGACAAATGTCATCAAGATTGCAAGAGTATCTGACTTCTTTTTAAGGAAGAAGACCCATAAGAATCTAGAATGATCATCAACTATCACAAGGGTATATAAATTCCCTCCTAAACTCTGAATAGGCATTGGATCAAAAAGATCCATGTGCAATAAATACAAACGCCTTATAGAGTCTTTGTGAGCTATGCCCTTTAAGGTTGTCCTAGTTTGCTTGCTCATCTGACAAGCATGACATGGATCATCTTTAATGCATTTTAAATTAATGCATCTCTAACAAGATTTCTAGAGAATAACTTACCAATAATTTTATAGTTAAGATGTGCTAATCTCTTGTGCCATTGTACACAAAGAGACTATTTTCATTAGCTACAAGACAAATTGGCGTGGTAGAAGTAGAACAAATGAAATTTAAACAATACACATTTCCACTCCTAGTACCTGATAAGATTGTCTCCAAGTCAATTGACTTTTTGATAAGGCACTTATCCTTGTGGAACTCAATCACATACTCTAAGTCACATAGTTGGCTTATGCTTATAAGGTTTTGTTGCAACCCCTCTACATAAGCCACTTTTGTGAAGGAGATTATGACATTGGAGATCATACCATAGCCTTTTATAACCCCTCTATATGAACCTCCAAAGATGAATTTAGGTCCATTTTTCACTGGGGCATACTCCTTCAGAACGCTTCTTATTCCAGTCATATGTCTGGAACATCCACTGTCCAAATACCATATTGGCATGTAAGATCCCTGTCCTCCTTATAAGAGAGTTCCCAGATCTTATGCCCAGAACCGCTGCCTTACAGTGACACCAAATCACGGGTTAGTCGTCACCGCTCGACGCCGATCCTACTGGCTAGTACGATCATATTACAGGCCAATAATTAAGAAAAGAAGTAACAAAAGCAGTCCATGATCACATCACATCACACACACACACACACACACACACACATATATATATATATATATAAAGAAATAGTCCACAATGAGTACGAATAAAAGAGTGCAAGGGCTTATGCCCGGTACAAGTCCAAGAAAATAGAATAACACTCTCTCACACTATTCAGAAGCTAATCAACATCTCTCAACAACCTGTCGCCGTGTAGTAGTAGTAATGCGCGACAACTACTCCTTAGGTCTTGCCATCACGTCCTGCTGGTCGTACTGCTCCTCCAGCTCCTCTATCTCCTAGTGTTACGGTCACATTCGACCGTTAGTCAAAAAGACAGCCATTTTGTCCTCGCCTCCCCCCACGAATCCTAGGTACCGTGCGGGAGGATGAAGCGAGGACAAAAAGGGGTAAAGCAAAAATAGGTGACAAGAAACTAAGCTAGCATGTATACACAATTAGAACACGTACATTCTAGGCAAACCGTATGTATGAGTAGTGAGCAAAAAGTACAGCAACAAATAAACAGTAAGTAAAGCAGTAAAAAAATAAGAGCGGCGTAAGTAAATGTAACAGGTAGAGTTCTACTCTATCATCACATGAGTACCTTACCTTATATGAATGCCAATTCAAACTTATAAGTTAAGGTTTCCGGAATTGTAACTTGTCATTTAAAAGAGCCCATACTATTCTATATAATAAGGATCTGCAAGTCCGTATGTCTATATAATATATGAATGATATGATAAGTTATGCTTTGTTCATACAGTGCAACTCACCCACATGACTCTGCGCGCATAGACCTTTTGTTCATGCATTTCGGAGGTAGCAAGCCTCTTAGGGGCTTCTGTCATGGCTATGGAAACAGTGGATCGGACACTCCAATCCTAGGCACCTGATGATTTTAAATTAAATTTCTTATTAGAGCTTTTGGAAATTTATTCGAACTAATATTCGATGAAGGCAAGTATACCTTATTGCGTATAGTATAGGATATTTTTAGAAAATATCAAAGTCATATTTTCAACGAATCGTGTTGATTATTTTTAATTATAAGGAATGAGCTATTATTTTATCGGTTTAAGATTTTGATTTGGTTTTTAATTTTTAGAGACGATAATAAAAATATAACTAGGGTTTGAAAATGATGATAAGGATAGCGCCCGATGTCGAATTACCTTGAGATGAAAATAACTTTTTTAGAAGTAAAAGATCTGATTTTTCAATTAATTAAAACGACTTAGCTGTGGAGGTTCCATAAGTATAAATGCACCTCCCTCGAGGAATACGCCCACCCAAGATTAAGAATATTCGACCGAACTCTCGTTCTTTAATCAAATCTCCTTAATATTCTCTTAATGTTGTGAACCCCGCTATTGAGTTTTAATTCCAATTCGAGAGACTTACGTCATCCTCTCTCGAGTGTAGCACATAATTCTCTTTACCCATGAGAGATCGATCCATACGCACGACCCTCTCAGAAATGAGAACCACACATCGATTATATGGTTCCACTTAATGTTTTTCTCGGGTAAACCTTATGCTCGTTAATAGCTTAGAAAAGAAAGAGATTTTTTAAATTTAGAAATCCATTTATTTATCCCAAAGCTCTTCGGCATCGAGTGCTAAAATAGATTAGCCACTCGTCGGAATGGGGATGACTTTAGTGCTTAAAGAGTACATGTTAATTTTTAAGCGATTACGAGTGTGTTTAGCAAAAGTTGAAAGACAATTAGTAAATAAAAACACACTAAATTAAGAACTCACACACTCTACAATAATTTAAATAAAAGTAATAAATCTAAGTTAGCACACTCACACACTCTACTTTGATTTAAAACTAAGTTACAAAAAGGACAAAAACTATCAAACACACACACACACACACACACACACACACACACTACTTTGAATTAAACTAAGTTACAAAAAGGAAAAAACTATCTCATACATACACACACACTCTACTTTGAATTGAAAGCTAAATTATAAAATAATTAAAATCTAAAACTCATAAACACACACACACACACAACTTGAATTGAAAGCTAAATTATAAAGCAATTAAATTTTAAAACAAATACACAACACCAACACAAAGAGAATAAAAAAAGCCTAACACTCATACACTCACACACACCAACATAATGAGGAAGCTAGGTTAAAAGAAAATAAAAACATAACTCATACACATACACACACACACACCAACATAAAGATAACTAAATTAAAAGAAAAAGAAAAATTAAACACACAAACACACACACACCAACATAAGGAAAAAAGGAATAAATTGAGGAAACAAACTATTTCATTGCCAAATGAATATTACAACTAGACTAGGAGAGAGAAAAATACAATTACAAAAAACATAAGAAAAGGAACAAAGAAAACACTCAAAAGTAGCTCACAAACACTCAAAAATAAATGCAATTTATGAACCCTTGACTTTAGCTGAATTCCTTTATTTATAGGAAAACATTGGATTTACACGCCCTCGATCACGGTCGTGACCGAAGGTGTGACTAGTAGTGTGTTGGATGGGTCAGGACAATTGGCCTTCTGGATGGATCCGGAAGGGTTGACAAGAGAGGTGGTTGAACACAGGCGTGGCTGACATGTCACGGACGTGACCTGGGCATGACTTGGGGCGTGACCTGGGGTGTGTTGGAGAAGTCAGGACAATTGGCCTTCTGGAAGAGTTGGCTGAACATGGGCGTGACCATCTACACGACCTCGGTCATGGGCATGACCAAGGGCGTGACTTGATCTCTTTGTTGACTTGCTCTAAAATTGGCAGAGAACTGAGTTTTTGGTGTTTAAGATTACACGCCCTTGGTCGTGGCGTGACCGAGGGCGTGACTTAACAAAAAAATACCAAAATGCTACAAAACAGAAATAAAACTAAGTTAGTAAGGAAATAATAAAAACAAGCAATTTATTCATTAATTTACATAGGATATTTATAATTTTAATTAAAAAATATGTATAATTTACTACTCATCAAATATCCCCATACTTAAGTTTTTGTTATTCCAAAGCAAAAGTAAGAGAGGTATCCATATAGAATTATCATAAGTTTTAATTTTAGGCTATCATTTTAATCAAAAGAGTTACCGAAAAATAAAAATTCGGAGTATAAAGAGTTAAGTCCTAAATTATGTAAGTGATTTAAGTAGGGAGAAATCTCCTAGCCAAAAGACTTCTTAAGTGAATCAAATAGCAAGCAAAATTGCAATCATTAGTGAACAAGGAAATTATAATAATCTTTGCTTTAAGGAAATTTGAAGGAAATAATACAAGTTAATTATTATGCTCTCAAAAAGATTTTTGAATTAAGTCTAGGTACACGAAATTGGATAAGGGGAAAGGGGTATAATGTTTTGGCAAAAGAAGAGTACTTGAATTAGGGGTGATGAATTTCATCCTCACACCCTTCCCTTTTGTTTTTCTTTGGCGCCCATCATGGTTTATGATGGAAAATAATTCATTTTCAATTAACCCAATGCTTATGTTTATGGAATGAAATCTTATTCTCATTGACATAGGATTTTTTAAATTTTTATTAGGTGCCAATATTTATGAAATGAAATCTTATTCCCATTGACATAAGATCTTTTAAAAATTTCTTTTTCTTCTTCTATTTTTAATTCCATGCTAAATGGGTGCATACAAGGGGGTTTTCAAAAGAAATCCTAGAATAAAAATAAAATTTGAGAGCAAACTTAGTAGTTTGAATGTTCCTGAATTCCTAAAGGCATAAAGTAGAGATAGTTGAGGTCAAAGGTTGTTTTTCTAACATAATACATATGCCTCTATTTTAGATAATTCAGAAGTAGTGCTTGAAAACAAATTCTCTATTTAAATTAGAAACACAAGATATTATTTAAAACTTATCCCTGAACGTTTAGATCTATCTACCTATAATGAATAAATGGCTAGCAAATTAAGAATTATGAAAATCTATAAATAGAAGCTCTCGAAACTAGGTGCTTGGAAAAAATGTAGGGTTTTATTATATTTTTTGTTTTTTTTCTACTTCGAAATAAACTTATTTTAGGAGAATTTTGGGGTTTTGTAAATTTTTTGGTGCTTTCTGCTATGAAATAAACTATTTTTTGTAAATTTTGTGGTTTTGTAATTTTGTTGGTTTTTCTGCTACAAAATAAATTATATTTGTAAATTTTGTGGTTTTTCTACTATGAAATAGACTATTTTTGGAAATTTTGGGGTTTTGTAATTTTTTTGGTTTTTCACATAATTTTTAAATGAAAACAGGAAAACACCCCCATACTTAAAACCCAACATTGTTGATAGAATATACGTATGTGATCTAATTCACCTAGAGAGGGGGGGGGGGGGTGAATAGGTATTTTGATTTTTACTTATATGATATAGATAGTTAAAACTATTCCAAGCTAGTAAACAAGCAAACCCAAAAAACACTCAAGTGTTTATAGTAGTTCCCTAAGACAGTGTGTCTATGGGTAGTCCACTTTCCCCCTTCACCTTTCTAACAGTATGTTAGACAAGGCCAACTTCTCCAATCTCAGCTACAAGAGCTTATAGTTCAGATCCTTCAAGATCTCTCAGGCTTGCTCCAAGCCCTACCTCAGGCCAGTCAGCCTTACAACTCAGGCTTAACATCCCTACAACCTCAGGCCTAACTGCCCTACAAACTCAAGCCAAATAGCCCTACAATCTCAGGCCTAACAGCCCTACAAACTCAGGCCAAATTGCCCTACAATAAAAGAGTTCTTATGCTTACTACAACAGACAACACAGAGAAGGTGTCTTCTGTAGTTCCTGCGCTGCTTGTGCTTTCTAGTAGCTTGACTGGATGATGATTTGTGAGCCAGCTACTATCTGATCTTCCTCTTTAGTTTAAGGATGAAGGATCACCTTGCTCCTTCTTGTAGAAGAGCAATCTTTATCTCTCACTCTCTTCTTCCTTGTTCAGTGAGCAGTAGGAGAATGAGAAGTTCAGTGCCGTCAATAGAACAATAGTAATTTGTTTAGCACTTGACCAGCCTCTTTCAAAAGTGCCCTAACTCCTTCTTTTATACTCTACACATCTTCAACGGCACTCAAGGGAAAGCTCTGACACCTTGGGAGCAGATGGAAGGCTCTAATCTCCCTTTACAGCTGTTTACGCCAAAGGCATGTCGCGCCACTTGTTTTCTTCAATATTTGAATCTGTCTCAGCGTTTGGGCTGAGACAACTTTCAGTCTCAGCGGTTAAGCAGCCGTCGTCCCAGTGGATCCGCTGAGATAGTTTCTCTTCTCAGCGGATTCTGTCTATCAGCAACTCAGTAGAGATATGCTGCTTCTCAGCGGCACCTGTCCTCGTCTCAGCGGTTTAGCTGAGACAGGGACACTTTCTCAGCTGATTAATCAGCCGACCTTTGAACCTATTCCATTGTATGGAATATCATCTCCCTGTACAAACCGTGAGACAAAATAGATTTTATCAAGTACAATATGTACTTAGCATTATGAGTGATGCCTCTTCAAATCAAGGGAACATTGAGGGCAATATTCCCAACAATCTCCCCCTATTTGAAGAAGGCAGAACATTCCCAATGTTAAGGTACATAGCCAACAAAAACTTATCATGTAAATGAACTATATAGCATTCATGATATCATAACTTCCAGAAGATAACATTGTTTAAGCATTCCAACAAAAATCATGACAGATTATACAAAGTGATTATGATACCAGCATTTTCTGTTATTAAAAACTTAGCATCACAGACCATATGAAGCAAAAGTACTAAAAAGAGAATATTAAGCTTTGACTAATTTATCCCATAACATACATACTTAATTTCAACAGAATTTTCATTGTCATTTCAGTTTAAGAGTTAATACATAGATCTAGTTCCACTTTTATTAACATAAGCAATTTATGTTTTCCTTTTCTTGGAACTTTCAGCTTTGTTGACATCAGCAGCTTCCTTCCCTTTGGCAGCAACAGTCTTTAGCTCAGCAACTTTCTTCTTGTTTTCCTGTCTTTTGAAATAGAGGAAGGGTTTTGGAATATATTTTGAAGGTATTCTTTTTGGATTGCCCTTCAGCATAAGGTTTTCTTTGAAGATCAAGTCCCTCAAAGAATTTCTTTCTAGATGTTTTATCCATTCTTCAGCTGGGTAAATCCTGTCAATATCTTTGCATATCTGCCCATGGTTTACCTAAGCATTCAGAATAATGATTTTGGAGTCATCACTCTAATACTCAAAATCAGGATCATTGTCTTGCTCCTTTCTTAGCATAGCCATAAATTCTTCAGCTAGCATCACTTGTTCTCTTTTTCTCTTCTTTGCTAGGTGAGCATTCTGAGCTAGTTTGGCTTGCCCCTCAAACTCAAAATCTTATTTGCTGAAATTGTCCAGTAAAGGAAGATTAAGGGCTATCCTTGTACCCTATAGCACTTGTAGAGCTAACTCTGAGTTGTTCTCATCATTGGCCACCTCCCCCTTTATGGCTTCTTCAACTATTTTTCCTTCTAGGGATTGGGAGGCAGCAGCTACAGAGCCAGAGAGAGTTTGGAAAGCACTTTCCAAGTCCCCCTTTAGGTCATCCTTCATCTTCTCTGTCTATCCAAGCATAGTGGTGGTTGTTTCCCAAACAAATTCTTCAATGTGATTGGAGGCTTGTTCTATGACTTCATCTGTCTTGCTTACATAATTCTTTACATATCTCATGTCTTTCTCTGCCATTTGGAGGTGTTTGTCCATTGATCTCAGTATAGTGTTCTGAGCAATCACTGTGTGTTCTGCTAGATTAAACCATTTGGTCATTTGTTTATTTAGGATTGCTGTATCTTCCTTGATTTCCTATACTTCAGCCATAATCTCTTTCTTCAAAGATTGTAATCCATTATCAATATAGGTCTTTATTGACAGCATATGACCTTCAATTAAGGTACTAATAGAGCTGAGGAGATTGTCATGAGTTGTTGTAGTTGTTGGTCTCAGCTCCTTTTCAACTTGAGCATGACTTTGCTCCCCTCAACCTGAGCAGGGACTTGCTCCCCCTCAATGTGAGTAATATTATCTTTATTAGCTGATAGAGAGATTTAAAGTTAAGATTGGTTGTAAAATTCAAGAATTTTGTGATAAGCAAAGGATTTAGTTAACATGTATAATACCTGATAACTGCTCTTGTTCCTTTTCAATACACTTTCCTTGCTCCCCCTCACTTGGAGCATCAGTATTGTTCTTGTTTGGTGATGTGTTGAGCTGCTCCCCCTCTGAGTCAGGATCAACATTTTCCTCATCATCTTTCCAGTAACCTGCTGGTTCAGGAGGGATTTGATTAAGCCTTTTGTTTAGGTTGACGATAATTAAATCAATCTCACCTTGAAGATCAATAGGGTCATTGTCTTCAATGTCTTCAGGGGAGGAGTGTGAGATTGTGATATTTCTTCATCCTCTTGATGCACTATCTCAGCATCATCATTTCTTTCTGGTTCAGGATTAATGCATGCATGACCTTCAGTGTCATGATTATTTCCTTGGTTATCCTGTGGAGGACTGCTTGATGGAACTTGATTATTCAGATCTTGTATATCTTCTTCTGGCTCATGTTCTGAGTCAGAGCATATCATTCTTCTTCTCTTCATCTCCTTCACCCGAACTCTCTTTTTCTTTTCCTTTAATGGAGAAGGTTGGCTCATTGGAAAAACCCTCGAAAATCTGTCTAGGGTTTTTATGTCCATTCTTTTTAGATAATGGAGGTTGAATCCTTTGGATTTGTCAAAGTAGTCGGGGTAGGTATTGAGAAGATAGATAGAGATGATTCTTCCTAAGTTGGGGGCTTGCAGACATTCTATTGTTCTCTGAAACAGTACCTTTGCCCAGGAAGTCTTCTTCTGTAGGATAACTCTTGACATCAATTCAAACATGTGTTTGGAGATTGTGTCGTGAGAGCCTGGTTTGCACAGTATGGACTTGCCAACTATGTCAGAGAGCAATTTGCCTCTTTGGTTGAAGAACTTCCTCTTAAGAGAACCAAGTTTGGCATCACAATAGGCACACCACTGTAATGCATTGACTCTGTCTACCTCAGAAATAGCATCCTCTTCTTCTTTACTGCAGGAGGGCAGTTGAAGAGCCTTTTCAATTTTCTTAGGGGATATTTTTATCCTCATACTTCCTATCTTTCCCTTAATGGTTGACTTTGAGGAGGATAGCTTAGCACTGGAGAATAATTCCAGAACTTCTGTTTTGAGAATTATGGAGGGCTCAGATAGGGTACTTTCAAGACCTTAGGCAGATAGAAGATCAATCACAACTTTAATTTCTTCTGGAGCATGCAGGAATCCATTCCTAACTATTTCATAGCCTTCTTGCAGCTCTTTTGCCATCTTTGGCGCCATTTCTTTTGAGTTACAGGTCGCTGAGTCGGAGGGGAGAAGGGTTTGTCTCGCCGGCTAGGTTGAAGGAAAGTGTGATATTTTAATCAATCATTAAGCTATTTATAGAGGATTGAATTAGGTTTTAGGTTTGCTCTAATTGAATGAGTTGATAAAACTTAATCAATTTATTAGAGTTTTTATTCCTGATGAATCAAGTTTGACCTGTTTGGAAGTTAAGCAAACTGTCTCAGCGGTACATCTGAGAATTATCCGCTGGGACAGTAAATGCCAACCGCTGAGATAGGTTTATTCATCTCAGCGGTTTAGATGAGATCACCCAAATCATTTCAGCTGATTTCATGATCTGTTAGATTGGTTTGGCACATGACGTATACTTGGTAATAATCTTGTACACAGCACATTTTGACAATTCAAAGCTCGTTATACATGTGACCCTTGCTATATTGAACTAGAGAGTGACACCATGAGCAAAACATATAAGTTTGCAGAATCAGATTTATTATAAGATCAACATTCCAAGTTCAATTTCAAAAGCATTAAATTTAACTTCATCTAAAGGCTTAGTGAAGATGTCAGCAACTTGTTTGTCAGTGGGGACAAATTCAAGGCATACATCATTACACTCTACATGTTCTCTAATGAAATGATACCTTATTTCTATATGCTTAGTCCTGCTATGTGAGACAGGATTTTTAGCTATAGAGATGGCACTAGATGAATCACAATATAGTGGAGAATTACTTCCCTTGAGGTTATAATCCTCTAACTGATGTTGCACCCACAGTAGTTGAGCACAACAGCTCCCTGCAGCTATGTATTCAGATTCAGCTGTGGATATTGCCACACTGGTCTGTTTCTTGCTGCTCCAAGAGATCAGCCTTCTTCCTAGAAATTGACAAGTCCCACTTGTGCTCTTCCTATCTTCCTTGCAACCTGCAAAATCTGCATCTGAGTAGCCAGTTAGTTCAAAATCATTGTTCTTAGGGTACCAAAGGCCAAGATGTTGGCTGCCCTTAAGGTATCTTAGAATTCTCTTTGTAGCTGAGTAATGAGATTCCTTAGGGCAGGCTTGTTACCTAGCGCAGACACAGGTAGCATATATAATGTCTGGTCTACTAGCAGTAAGATACAATAAGGATCCAATAATACACCTATACATGGATTCATCAAAGGTCTTGCCCTTCTAATCCTTGTCCAGGGAGTTGTTGGATCACATTGGAGTTTTCATGGTGGAGGCTGACTCCATTCTAAACTTCTTAATTAGCTCCCTAGTGTACTTGGTCTGAGAGATAAAAATCCCATCATCAGATTGTCTCACTTGGAGGCCTAAGAAGTACTTTAATTCTCCTATACTACTCATCTCAAACTCCCCATGCATTAGATTGGCAAATCTTTTGCAAAGGTTGTTATCTGTAGACACAAAGATTATGTCATAAACATAAATCTGGACTAGAAGACACTTGCCATTTGTTTCCCTAAGAAACAATGTACTATCTATCTTTCCCCTCAAGAATTTGTTCTTGATGAGAAAGCTAGACAATGTCTCATACTAAGCCCTAGGGGCTTATTTAAGACCATATAGAGCTTTCCTAAGTAAATAAACATGAGATGTAAGAGTAGGATGGACAAAACCTGATGGCTGCTCTACATATACTTCCTCTTTCAAATTCCCATTTAGGAATGCTGATTTGACATCCATCTGGTACACTTTGAAGCCTTTATGGGCTGCATAGGCAAGGAATAACCTTATGGCCTCCAACCTTGCAACTGGGGCAAAGGTTTGGTCAAAGTCTATTCCCTCCTCTTGCCTATACCCCTTTGCAACAAGCCTTGCCTTGTTCTTGATGACTGTCCCATTTTCATCCATCTTGTTCCTGAAGATCCATTTGGTGCCTATGATATTGTGTCCTTGTGGTCTTGGCACCAACTTCCATACTTTGCATCTCTTGAATTGCAAGAGTTCTTCCTGCATTGCCTGAATCCAGAATGGATCCATGTTGGCCTCTTCAAACTTCTTGGGCTCTACCTGTGAAAGGAAACTGAGGAACAAGGCCTCATTGTGAGCCCAGCTCCTAGTTGTCATACCTTGTTGAACATTCCCAATAATCTGCTCCAAGGGAGGATCCCTTAGATGTCTTGTAGCTATAGGCAATCTGTCCTCTACATGCTGAATTCCTTCCACTGGATCAGCAGCTTCTTCAGCAGCCTGCACCTCTACTTCTTCTAGAATTGCAGCATATGTATAGGCTCTGCTGCTGCTGGATGGCTCTTGTATAGACAATTCTTCCATGGTCCTTTCACTTCCTGTCAAAATAGAAGAACTAGACCAGCCCATATAGATTAGGCTTGTCTCATCAAACACCACATGCATGGAATCTTCAACAACATGGGTTTTCTTGTTATAGACTCTATAGGCTCTACTATGTGAGCTATAGCCAACAAGAACCCCCATGTAGCATTTTTCAGCAAACTTGGTTAATTGAGATTTTCCATTGTTTAACATGTAGCATTTAGAACCAAAGATCCTAAAATATGAAATGGTTGGTTATTTTCCTTTCAGAATCTCATAGGGGGTAATTCCATGAACTTTATTGATGGAAGCTCTATTGAGAACATAACATGCAGTATTGACTGCTTCAGCCCAGAAGTATTCTGGGAGTGAAGAATCACTAAGCAATGTTCTCCCAGCTTCTATCAAGGTTCTATTCCTCCTCACGGCCACACCATTTTGTTGTGGGGTCCTTGGGGAGGAGAACTCTTGGATGATACCTAGTTCTTGACAAAACCTTGTCATGGCTTCAGATTGAAACTCTGTGCCATGATCAGTCCTAGTTCTGACCACAGAACATTGTAAAACATTCTGAATTGCCTTGACATGGTTTATAAAGACATTTAGTGTATCTGATTTCTTTTTAAGGAAAAATGCCCAAGTATATCTTGAGTGATTATCAATAATCACTAAAGTATACAGGTTCCCTCCTAAGCTCTGAATTGGCATAAGACCAAACAAATCCATGTGCAATAAATAAAGGCATCTTTTAGTGTCCTTGGAGCCAATACTTTTAAAAGTGGCCCTTGTTTGCTTGCCCATTTGGCAAGCATGACATGGGCCATTATTAACACATTTTAAGTTAGGACTATTTCTAACCAAGTTCTTAGAGAATAGCCTATGCATTGTCTTGTAGTTGATGTGGGCAAGTCTCTTGTGTCATTGAACATATAGAGACTCACTTTCATTTGCCACAAGACACACAGGAGAGGAAGATGATTTGCATATAAAATCTAAGTAGTAAACATTTCCACTCCTAGTGCCTGAGAGTATGGTCTCTAAGTCATTAGACTTTTTGATCAGGCACTTATCATTATGGAATTCAATGACATAGCCTAAGTCACACAGTTGGCTTATGCTAACAAGGTTGTGTTGCAACCCATCAACATAAGCCACTTTAGTGATGGAGACTATGCCATTTGAGATCATACCATAACCTCTGGAGAATCCCTTTTCTGATCCTCCAAAAATGACTTTGGGTCCATTCTTCACATCTTTGTATTCCTGCAGAAGACCTTTGGTGCCTGTCATATGTCTTGAGCACCCACTGTCCAAATACCAAATCTGCCCAAGGCTGGTATTTGAACTAACCTGCATGATGGAATTTAATTACCCTTAGGATCCTAAGTGATTTTGGGTCCTAGTTCTTGTTAGTATGAAAAGACTTCATACCTGCTCCAACTTTTGCAGGAAAGCTCATCCTTGCAGTTGGCACTTTGGGATTATGCCAACAATCAATGGCAAAGTGTCCCACCTTACCATAGTACCAACACTCATGAATGTTATATCTCCTTTTTTGAACATTTCTTGTGGTGACATGAGCCTCAACATGCTTGTGTTCAGGAGTGGAGACAACAGTCTTCATTTTATTCCTTTCAACAATGATTTGGCTGAAGGTCATCTTGTGGATAGGCCTAGCAGACTTTGGCCTAAGAACCTCACCTTGCTTTGACTTGGAAGTTAGGCAAGATTGGATGGCATTGGACACAGAGCACCAAGGCTTATCTACAGGTTTGACAGCAGACAAAGTTTTTGCTGGAGAGAATTTTGAAGATCTAGTTTCCTTACATTTGAGTGAGGGAGCTGAGGTACCAAAAACAAATTGTCCTTGATGGGCCATTTGGATTTCTTCATGGGGAGCTTTCATAGCACTCATCCCCATGCCCTTTCTTCTACTATGGGAAGGAATGTTTTCCGTCCTATAGGAGAACCCATTCTTCCAGTGACCATACATGAGATCATGGTTAAACATGTTGGAGGGAAGAAACACTTTTTGAAAGGTGGTATGAGGCTTAATCTTTTCCTTTCTCTTTTCTCCACTTCCCTCACCCATTTCCCATTTATTGAACCCAAGTCCTCTCTTATTGGTTTGAAAGGAAAAGGTATCAATAATTGGGAGCACTGATTTGGGCTTTGAGAATTGAGCCACTAAGCTCTTCTCTTCGAGAAGCTTTTCCTCAAGATCCTTGATGATCTTATTCTTTAGAGAAATAGAGCTCAATTAGACAATTGTTATCCCCTTGAGTTTGCTTATTTCTCTACTCATTTGAGCCACCAAGGTAGGAGACTCAGAACAGTTTCTTTCATCCATTTTAAGTGAGTCAATCTTTAGGGCTTGGTTTTTGGCAAGCTTCTTGCTCTTTTTCAGAGCATTAACTAGAGCATCATATTTGTCAATCAATTGATTGACACCCACTTCAGATTCTGAATCATAATCATCAGTTGAGTATGCATCAGATTCTGGAATTGATTCATCCTTAGAGGAAGAGGGAAGAGTAGGTACCTGGTCAGGTGTGTCCTGACAATCTTCATCATCTGATGTTATGGCCATTAGGCCAAGATATTCTTTAACATCTTCATCCACCTCCATATCACTGTCTGAATGTGATAGAGGGGCCCTGATGCCCACCTTTGCAGTAGGAAAGTCCTCATCTTCCCCAGCTGCAAACAACCCAATATAGGCCTCTTCTTCATTATCTAAATCTGAGGATGATGACTCAGATTCACTCTAGCTTCTGTCCTTCTTGGCTAGGAAGGATTTCTCACCCTTTCTTCCCTTCTGGTTATAAGGCTTCTTGTCACCCTTATCCTTTCTTTTGACTGGACAGTCAGCAATGACATGTTCAAGCATACTGCAGCAATAACAAATCACATTAGCTAAACCATGTTTAACATGTTTAGAATCATACCTATCCCCTTTGGGGTGCTGCCTGTCTTCCCTATTTGAATCCTTCCTAGGATATGAGGAGGAGGAAGGCTTATTCTTCCACTGCTTCCTTCTCATCATCTTTTTAAATTACCTTGAGAAGGCAGCAAATTCCTCATCAGAAGAGTTGTTGTCAGATGAGCAGTGTTCAGAGTTTTCTGAGTCAGCAGTCCTTCTTGGAGGGGTAGGAATCCTTGTCTTGCTCTTCTTGGACCCTTTAGCCTTGAGGGCCACAGACTTCTCCCTAGCATGAGACCTGGAGGAGGTGTCCTCCTCCTTTCTAGCGGATAGTTGCATCTCATATGAGAGCAACTTTCCAAACAGAGTGTGAGGAGGAGTTTCACTCAGCTTTGTCACTTCCCTGATGGAACAGATTTTGGTATCCCAGTCTCTAGTTAGAGATCTTAGGAATTTATCATTTAACTCATAATGAGTGAAGGTCCTTTCATAGGTCCTCAACTCATTTACTATTCAGAAGAATCTTTCATAGCAGTCAGCTATGCATTCCAGGTTTTGTTGCCTAAAAGCTTCATACTCCTGATTGAGGCGGGATTTCCTATCATTCCTCACTTCTTCAGTCCCTTCCATGTAAACAATCAATGCATCCCACATCTCCTTTGCAGTCTCACAGTGCACCAAGTTTTGGAATGTTGAATCATCAATAGCATTGACTATAATATTTTGAGCCCTTTTATCCATTGTAGCCAATGCTATCTCATCCCTTGTCATTTCAGTGTAAGACTTGCCTACCTGCATAGTAGGATCAATGGTGGAGGGCTTTGTGATAAGGAAGGGGCCTTCCTGAACAGTGATATAGATCCTGGGGTCTGAAGCTTCCATGTACAACCTAACCCTTTATTTCCAAATGCCAAAGGTTTCCTTTTTGCATATAGGAAGCTTCATGGAACCCATTTCCTTCTGAACTCCATTAGAAGCCATTGGATTCAGAAATAACAATACCTATGTAGGATCTGGTCAGACAGTTAAGCCCTTTATGACCAACCTCCCTCTGATACCACTTGATAGAACATAGGTATGTGATCTAATTCACCTAAAGGGGGGGGGGGGGGGGGAATAGGTATTTTGATTTTTACTTATATGATATAGATAGATAAAACTATTCCAAGCTAGTAAACAAGCAAACCCAGAAAACACTCAAGTGTGTATAGTGGTTCCCCAAGACAATGTGTCTAGGGGTAGTCCACTTTCCCCCTTCACCTTTCTAACAGCGTGTTAGACAAGGCCAACTTCTCCAATCTCAGCTGCAAGATCTTACAGTTCAGATCCTTAAAGATCTCTCAGGCTTGCTCCAAGCCCTACCTCAGGCCAGTCAGCCTTACAACTCAGGCTTAACAGCCCTACAACCTCAGGCCTAACTGCCCTACAAACTCAGGCCAAATAACCCTACAATCTCAGGCCTAACAGCCCTACAAACTCAGGCCAAATAGCCCTATAGTAAAATAGTTATTATGCTTACTACAACAGACAACACAGAGAAGGTGTCTTCTGTAGTTCCTGCCCTGCTTGTGCTTTCTAGTAGCTTGACTGGATGATGATTTGTGAGCCAGCTACTATCTGATCTTCCTCTTAAGTTGAAAGATGAAGGATCACCTTGCTCCTTCTTGTAGAAGAGCAGTCTTTATCTCTCAGTCTCTTTTTCCTTGTTCAGTGAGCAGGAGGAGAATGAGAAGTTCAGGGCCGTCAATGGAACAGTAGCAATTTGTTTAGCACTCGACCAACCTCTTTCAAAAGTGCCCTAACTCCTTCTTTTATACTCTGCACATCTTCAACGGCACTTAAGGGAAAGCTCTGACACCTTGGGAACATATGGTAGGCTCTAATCTCCTTTTACAGCTCTTTGTGCCAAAGGCATGTCACGCCACTTGTTTTCTTCAATATTTGAATCTATCTCAGCGGTTGGGCTGAGACAACTTTTAGTCTCAGCGGTTGAGCAGATGTCGTCCCATTGGATACGCTGAGACAGTTTCTCTTCTCAGTGGATTCTGTCTATCTGCAGATCAGTAGAGATATGCTGCTTCTCAGCGGCACCTGTCCCGTCTCAGCGGTTCAGCTGAGACATGGACACTTTCTCAGCTGATTAATCAGCCGACCTTTGAACCTATTCCATTGTATGGAATATCATCTCCCTGTACAAACCTTGAGACAAAATAGATTTTATCAAGTACAATATGTACTTAGCATTATGAGCAATGCCTCTTCAAATCAAGGGAACATTAAGGGCAATATTCCCAACAATTGTCCCCAATGCATTGTCCCCAATGTTGTAATTTACATATGAAGAAGTTAAAATGAAAGTGTGGTTTATACAAAAAGAAAGAAGGGGAGCAAAAAGGCTTCCCTGAATTAAAGTTGGCGAGGCCGCAATAAACCCTGTAAAAAATGGTTAAAGTAACGAAACATAATAAAATATTAGAAAGATATGAGGTGCCTCCCATAAGCGCATTGTTTGCCATCGCGTAGATTGACTAATTTGGCGCGGTAAGATTGTAAGTTGGGGAAGGTTAATGATTCAATTTTTCTATCCACTAGATTGCCTGTAAGATAAAGTTTTAAACGGTGTCTGTTGACTTTAAATGAGCCTTTTTTCGGATGGGAGATAAGAATGGTCCCATATGGACAAACCTCTTTGACTTCAAAGGGGCCGGACCATCGAGACTTTAACTTACCCGGAAAAAGCCTAAGGTGTGAGTTATATAAAAGTACAAGATCGCTCGGCACAAATGTTTTTGGACATTTAATTTTTCGATCATGGAAGAACTTAGAGTGCTCCTTATAAAATTTATTACTCTCATAAGCGTTCGCACGCCATTCATCAAGTTCATTTAGTTGAATTTTTTAATTCTCGGAGGCTAAGTTCGAATCGAGGTTTAAAAATTTTAGAGCCCAAAAAGCGCGGTGCTCTAACCCTACGGGTAAATGGCACGCCTTGCTGTAGACTAATTGATATGGTGTATAACTAAAGGCCATCTTGTACGTTGTACGATACACCCAAAACACATCGTCGAGTTTTATGGACCAATCTTACCTATTTAGTGATACATTTTTTTCTAAAATGTGTTTAATCTCTCGATTTACTACCTCAACTTGGTCGTTTGTTTGGGGGTGATAGGCAGTGGTAAGATTGTGCATAACTTCGTACTTGGATAGGATTTTTGTGAATTGAGCATTGTAGAAGTGCGTACCACTATCACTTACTATTGCACGAGACGTGCCGAAGTGAGAAAATAATTTTTTTTAGAAAGTAGACGACGACTCTCGCATTGTTGATGGGGAGAGCTTGTGCTTCCGCCCACCTAAATACATAGTCGACCGCCACTAAAATATAGCGATTATTAGAAGAAGACAGTAGAGGGCCTACAAAATCTATGCCCCATAAATCGAAGATTTCGCCCTCTAGAAAAAGGTTTTGGGGCATCTCATCACAACGAGAGATGTTACCCGACCACTGGCAGCTATCTCAGGTACTCACAAAAGTGTGAGCATATTTGAATAGAGTGGGCCAATAAAAGCACACCTCTAGCACCTTCCGGGCGGTCCGGTTGGCTTGATAATGCCCACCGGCTAGCCCCTTGTGGCAGTATCGCAAGGTTTGCGCACCCTCCTCATTCGAAACGCATCTCCGCACTACTTGGTACACGCAGACACGAAAGAGAAAAGGGTCCTCCCAAAAGAATTTTTTAAATCAAAAAAGAATTTCTTCTTTTGTTGGGTTGAAAAATCTTTTGGAAGGACCCGCACAACTAGATAGTTGGCGCAATCTGTGAACAAAGGGGTGGGAGATGATTTTACATTATTTATAGCTATGAGGCACTCCTTAGGAAATCTATCATCTATTTCAAACTCTACGAGCGCTTCTATCGCTGGGTGTTCTAAACGAGAGAGGTGGTCGACAACGAAATTTTTGGCCCCCTTTTTATCCCGGATCTCTAAGTCGAATTCCTGCAGAAGAAGGATCCATCGAAGTAAGTGGTGTTTGGCATCTACTTTGGCTAATAAATATTTGAGGGCGGAGTGGTCGGTGAAAAAGATTACTTTTGAAAGCGTGACGTTGGATCTAAACTTATCGAAGGAGAAGACAATGACCACCAGTTCCTTTTCAATTATAGTGTAATTGTCATGTGCGGCTGTTAGCGTTCGTGAAGCGTAATAAATAGGATGAAAATATTTATTAACACGATGACCTAAAATAGCTACTACAGCGATATCGCTCACATCGCACATGATTTCAAACAGAAGGGACCAATCTGGCGCCATCAAAATAGGAGAATTATTAAATTTTTCTTTAATGAAATTAAATGCCTATATGCACTCGCTATCAAAAATGAAAGGGGGTTCTTTCTCCAAGAGGTGGGTTAGCGGTTTTGTAATTTTTCAAAAGTTTTGTATGAACCGTCGATAAAAACCCGCATGGCCTAGAAAACTTCGAATGGATTTTATGTTTGAGGGTGCGAGAAGTTTGTAAATAATTTTGACTTTGGCCTTATCGACCTCCATCCCCTTGGCAGAAATCTTATGGCCGAGGACCAAACACTCTCGGACCATGAAGTTGCATTTCTCCTTGCTTAAAACTAAATTAGTCTCTTCACACCGCTTGAGGACTCAATATAGATTTTTCAAGCAATTTTTAAAAGAGTTTTCGAATATGGAGAAGTCATCCATAAAGACTTCCATGATATCTTCTACGAGCTCGCCAAATATAGCCAGCATACATCATTGGAATGTAGCTGGCGCATTGTAAAGGCCAAGCGACATTCTTCGATAAGCGAAGGTGATGAATGGGCAGGTAAAAGTTGTTTTCTCCTAGTCTTCAGAGGAAATATGGATTTGGGAAAACCCCAACAGACCATCTAGAGAACAATAAAATGGATGACCTGAAAGTAGCTCTAGGATTTGGTCGATGAATGGTAGTGGGAAGTGGTCTTTTCGGGTGGCATCATTCAATTTTCGGTAGTCGATGCACACCCACCAACCCGTAACAGTACGAGTTAGGATCTGTTCATTGTTTTGGTTTGCCACGACCGTTATACTGCCCTTTTGGGGATGACTTGTGCGAGGCTTACCCACATACTGTCTAATATAGGATAGATAATTCCTGCGTCAAGAAGTTTTATTACCTCAACCTTAATGGCATCCCGCATGTTCAGGTAAAGTCATCGTTGAGGTTGGACGCTTTTGCAGGAGTTATCCTCGAGAAAAATTTTGTGGGTGCAGAATGAGGGGTTTATCCCCCTGATATCTAAAATCTGCCATGCAATTGCATGGCGATGTTTGTGTAAAACTTCTACTAATTCGGAAGTCTCTGTTGGTGCCAAAAATGGTACCTCCAAAATTCACACTAAAAGGGATGGGAGAAAACTGCGAAGTGCAGGTTACTAAGACAGAAGATGCTGGAAACAAAAGGAAAAACGATCACGAAATGGCGATCACGAAGAAATGAGACCGCTTACACAGGTTGTAAGCTGGAGCCTCGGAGCCAAAAGTGCTTTTCTGGTATCCCTACCCCTCTATTTATAGACGAGGGGCTGCCCAAACGGGCAGAACTGAAAACTACGGGCTGCCCGGGGTACAGGAGAGCCGGGGCAGGGAAACGGAGTACAAATAACAAAAATAACAAAAACAAGAAAAACGACCAGACCGCTTGAGTCGGCGATCTCGCACCATCTTGATCGCTGGGTACTTGGAAAATCAGACCAGGCTGAAGGCTGGCGATCTCGGCGATCACCTAACTTGAGACCGCTGAGACCGGGAAAAACGAACGACGAGAGGAGGTCGCGGGCTTTCTGGGCAAACATAATCCCCGCACATGTTTAAGTTGCACCTGGAACTTCGAAAATGTAAGCTTTGACCGCTGAGACCGCGACCACCATTAATGCGGCTTGGTCTATAAATACCGGCTGAAAACTTCATTTTGCAAGATATTGTGATACTCCAAACTTTGAGCGGTCTTTGATAATTGAGCAGGTGCGACCTTCTTGCAAAGATGACCATGCTCGATCTCTTAAAAGCTCTCCCATCGAAAGCGAACTCTCCTGGAAAAAAGGAAAGTGTCAGCTCAAAGAAAGGAAAGAAGGCGCCGAAGATCTTAACAAAAGTGAGCACTTCAAAGGAGACCGCCCGATCTCCGATAAAGAAAACTGAGCTTCCTGAGGGCTTGATTGTGCCGGTCTCTGTTGCTTCTGACCCGTCTAATACTTCTTCAGATCCTGTATGGAAATTGTCTGACTTCTCCATTTCTTTTAATTGTCAGAAATCCCTGGAGGCACTGGGTCAGACATCTTCCAAGCTTCCTGAGACCGTCTCCACCGAGGTCATCCTGGCTGGGCTGCGTCAGAAGGGGGTTTAGGCCGAATCCTTGAGGCAGAAGATCGCTGACCAGGAGATCGTTGCAAAGGGCAAGAAGAGAAAAAATACAAGTCCATCTAGCTTGACTTATAAGAGGAGCAGAAGAAATGAGGAAGGAAAAGATGTGACCGCCATGGAGGCGACTAGATTTTCTGAATCCATCGACCTGGAAGACTCCGCTGAGTTTCAGAAGGTGAATGCTAAGGGCGATCTCCCCTTCCCTCCCGCGGTCTCAACCTTACCAAGAGAGGATGATTCTGGATTAATCGCCTACCTTGATGAGGTTTCTTCTAACAATTCATCTTTTTCATCATTGCAGGTGTTGGATCCCCTAGAGGCTTCAGCTCTCAGAAATGCTGCCGTTGACGAGGAGATTGCGGACAGGGAGAAGGAGATCGCCGACGCAGCGATCAAGGCAAAAGAAGAGGAAAGGAAAAAGATTGAAATGGAAGAAATGGTGAAGAGGAGGAAAGAAAAAGAGGTAGAGGAACAGAGGAAAAAAGAAGAGAGTGAAAAGGAGAAAGAAGAAAAAGATAAGAAAGAAAAGAGGGAGAAGAAGGAGAAGAAAAAGAGGGAGGACGAGGAGAAGAAGAAAGACAAGGAGAAGAAAGAGAGAAAGGAAAGAGAGGAAGAGGAGAAGAGGAGAGAGGCGGCTAAGGCCGTCGAGGAGGAGAAGAAGGAGGCGGTCAGAGTTGCTGAGGAGAAAGCGGCTCTGATCGCTGAGGAGAGGAAGAAAGAAGCGGTCAGGGTTGCTGAGGAAAAGGCGTCCCTGATCGCTGAAGAGAGGGAAAAGGCTAGGGTCTTGCAAACTTCGGACAAAAACGGTGAGGAGATCGCAGAGAAGCTGCAGATCGCTAAGGAGAAAGCTGTACTTTATAGCGGTCTCCCGGATGATTCTCTTCAGGGAGATCGCTCGAACAAGACTGCAGCAGATCGTGCGGCGGCGGTCTCGATTTCACGAGCTGGTAAGAATAAAATGATTCTCCAGTCAGCTGAGTTCCTTCCATTACCTACAGTTCGTTTTGCTTCTCCTGAAAGAAAACACGAGATCGTTTTTATTGAGACCAATAATATTCTCTTAAGTAACGAAGAATTAAAAAGGAGAAGAAAAGAGGGAGAAAAAGCGCAGAAAAGAGGTTTGGAAAGAATGGATCTGGAGCGCTTAAGGGGATCAGATCGTCTTTCTCTGACTGCAGATCCCGCGGTCACTAAAGATATCAGAAGAGCTTTACGTGACTGCGGTCTCGACTTCTTTCCAAGTACTCTTTCTGTTTATTTAAAAAGCTTATCTGATCATATGCTCATGATTGACATAACCCATCTCCTATGACCGCAGACAACAAAAATGCTGAGATCGAGGAGGGAGAACTTCCTCAGCCCATCGAGATCTCCCCTCAGTTAACCAACATCCTTAACCCCATGTTTGAGGATGTTCGTTCTATGCTGATGAGGGAGCGGACTCAGAACGATCAGATCCGTGATCTCGAAGAAAGATTGCGTTCCAATGAGAAGAGGATTCGTGAGGAATGCTATCTGAGGGTTGTCGAGATCGCGCGAGCTCTGAAGAAGGCTGAAAAAGAGGCTGAATACTATAGGGGGAAAGCTACGGCGCTGTCCGCGGAAAATGAGAGGCTGAGGAGCGGTCACGGAAAGATGCTGATGCGACCGGGTACCTCCAGCGATCATCCAGCGGAGAGACCGCAACCTGAAATTGTACTGATCCCCATGGAGCAGGTGGACAAAGAAATGTCGAAAATCCACCGGTCTGCAATGCTGGCTAATCACAGCCTGGTGTCGGTTATGGCTGCAGTGAACGATATGCAAGATGTCGCAGCTCATGTAGGAAGAAACAGGCCTCCCAGGAGATGAACATTTAACTTGAGACCGAGCGGTCTCTAGATTTAAACAATATGTTTTGTAAAATTTTACTGTTATTTTTCTATATATTTGTGGCTGTTTTGATTTTAATGTTTTGTGCGGTCTTGATTTGTTAAGTTCTGATCTCTTTATGCCTGGGTTGCTTGTATTGCTGCTGTGTTTTTTATTGATTGAGATCGCCAACTATAGTATGTTGTCATATAACTTTGCATAGGTCGAGCGGTCTGAACATGTTTTGGCTGGGCGGTCTTCAAGATGTAATGATTACGAAATGACCCTTCGTCTTCTATAAATAGTCGTCTTCATGACCTTTATTTTACGCTTTCTTGAATGCGCTCTAAACACTGATCTCATCGATCGCTAAAAATGGTGTCCGCTCGTGCTTCTTCTGCCACCATCTTTATGAATGCCGATCACAAACAAGGTCGTCTATCAAAGGATGAATATATCGAGTTTATAAAGAAATATATGATCCAAACTAAGGTAGTTGTGAGACCGCCAACTGAACAAGAAAGGTTGAACTTTGAAGAGGAGAAAAAGTTTATTATTCCCATCGATCACTTTGAAAATGGGTTGAGGATTCCCCTCCCATGGGAATGGCTTGAGATCCTGAATTATTACGGCTTCGTGCTTGCCCAGCTGGCCCCGATCTCCATCGGCCTAGTTAATGTCTTCATCAATTACTTGAGATCGGAAAGAGTGAAGTTTACAATGAATTTGTTCCGCGCAACCTTCACCGCGAAGATCTTGAAGGAAGGCAGAAAGAAGGAAGAGTTCAAAGGGTTGATGTACTTTTCAGCAGACGGAATAAAAATCCTGAACCTTCCAAATAAAATCTCTTTTTGGACAGAGAGATTTCTTGTCTTTGAAGGTGACCTTGGCGGTCTCAAAAACTCGCCTTCTCCGCGACCTGACAGTATTTTTAAGAAGATAAAAGCGGTCTCAGAAGAGGAGCTGAAAATCCTGGCTTTCTTGGCGGGCAAGAGGATCGATCTTGTTCATTATCTAGCGATCTGGCCCGAGATCGCCGAGATTATTCCGGCTGAAAGTAAGCTTTTCTTGCGGTCTCGAGTAATTTCCTTTCATACCTTTTATATGCTTTCCTAACTTTTTCCCGCTCTTTAGCGACCTTTGCGGTCCCTGTTCAAGATCCTATCTCCCCAGCTGCAGAGGTTCTTACACAGAGGGAGAGGAGGCTGAAGCGTGAGGCCGACGTGTTCGGCACTACCTCTGAGACCGTCGAGCGAGATTTCCCTTTGATCGGTTTCAAAAGAAGAATGAAGGATATCAAAGGAAAACCCCTCCTCAAATGGGCGGCCAAAGGAAAGTCTGTGAAGGTGTCCACTGATCTGCCCCTGTGGAGCGGAAAGGTGACCCGTCACGCATATGCGGTCACTTCGGCTCTGTATGGGAAAAAGAATACAAATGAAATACTGAATATAGAGACCGATGCGCTCCCCGACCTCTGTGCCCAAGTGACCGCTAGAAGTATAATCTTAAATCACCATATGGGGCGGTCTCTTCGCAGTGCTCTGGATGAAATAACTGCCTTGCAAGAAGAAAGAAAAGTGAGAATTTTATTTATATCTTACGAACGCGTTACCTATGATCGCGCGGTCTAACATATATCTCTTTTTTTTGTAGCAATTTGAAAAAGTAGCTTATGACCCTGAAAATCCAGCTTTTCAGAGGGCTATGATGCATGATAAAGTAGTTTTTATATAAGTTTTTAATAGAAAATTTTGTAATTATTTAATTTGAATTTTCCTTTTTATGTCAATTTTAGGTTATAAGTAGTTCTTTTTGTAATTTTGATTCTAACTTAGCCTAATTTTAATATTTGCAGATTTCTGGGACAAATCGGGAAAAATCACATGTCACGCCCTCGGTCACGCCCGTGACCAAGGGCGTGTAACCTGAAGATCAGTCCAGAGTCGCAGCCGTGCTGTTGAGCTAGTCCACACCCAGTCACGCCCCAGGTCACGCCCGTGACCCAAAGTCACGCCCGTGACCGGGGGCGTGTAATTTTAGCATCTGCCACGTGGAGCCGCCGTCGAGACGAGAAGCTGCCGTTGAGAAGTCAACTTGAGTCACGCCCGTGACCCAAAGTCACGCCCGTGACCTTCCCGCGTGATCCAAGCACGCCGCCGCGGCGTCTGGCTAGCCCATGCCGCATTAAATGAAGCCTTCCTGAGTCACGCCCGTGACCCAATTGTCACGCCCGTGACATGTGCGATTTTCTCCCGCCGTCACGCCAAGCCCACGCCGCGACCGGATCCGATGCTGCAGAGATTACACGCCCTAGGTCACGCCCGTGACCGAGGGCGTGTAACATGAAATTTTTGCCTATAAATTCAGAGGCTCTCCTTGAGTTCAAAGTTCAGAATTTTGGAGTGGGGAAGGTGCTGCTGGAGCCAATCTTGAGTAGTTTTCCTTTTTCATGTTCATGTTCATGTCTCTTTATTTTCATGCTCTCTTCCTTTTCTAATGCAATGTATTAGCTTTCCTTTAGTGCAATAGTCTAGTTTAAGCTTGTAATCTTGTTTTTCCTAGCTTGCAATTTCCTTTCTTAAGTCTTGTAATAGTTTTTCATTTAAATAAAAAAAATAGTTTGTTCTCTTTATTTTGTCTCCTCCTTAGCTAAAATTTCTTAATATGCATTTTTATTTTTCTTCCTCTTCCCCCTCCACCATGATTAACTAATCCTCATTAGTACTCGATCAAAATGATCCGAGGATGAGTTAGACAAGTTATGATTTTCTAAAGTTTTCTTTTTCCGTTTTTATAAACACTTGAATTATCCTTGATTTTTAATTAGTGAGGCCATACTTTCGATATATGGTTTTCGCTTAAGTTTTCATATTTAGTTAGCCGAGAGGCTCAAAGTATGAATCGATCACTCAAGGGTAAAGAGAGTTGCACGCACCCCTCGAGAGAGGATGACGTAAATCTCCCGGATTGGAGTCAAATCCAATAGTGGGGTTCACCTCGTAAAGCAAGTTTTAGGTAATCGATTATAGGACGAGAGTCCGGTTGATTTTTCCTAATCTTAGTTGGGCATTAACCTCGAGAGAGGCATGTTCGAGCTTCGGGAACCTCCACGGTCAAGTAGTTCAATTTAAACGGAATTAGATTTAATTTCTTTTTACTTGTCTTTTCTCACTCCAAGGTGACTTTTGATTGAGTACTAGCCTCTTTTATCATCATCTAAACCCATAATTTAGCTTGCAATTTCTCTTTTTTTTAGCTAAGAACCAAAACCCCAAAATATCATTAGATAAGATAATAGTGACTTTCCTCAAAGTAGAAGTAATCAACGCGCCCCGTGGAATACGACCTTGGTATTTCTTAATATCCTATACTATAGACGATAAGGTACACTTGCCTTTATCGGCTATAGTTTTGGAGAAAATCTCAACCCTTCACTAAAATTTCAAAACCAAAAAAATCTATATCAATGCATCACATTAAAGAGACCGCCGACCAGGTGTTGAACGAGGTTCGAGGCCGAGGTGGATTCACCAAAGAATATAAGGATGTTACGTTTGCCGATCTCTTCCCTGACGCGGCACAGAGGATTGAAGAGCAATCTGCAACTGCTGAAGAGACCGCGGATGTTGCTGATGAGACCGCTGGTCAAGACGAAGATGTTGTGATCGAAGATGAAGAAAGCGGAAGCCGCTATACCCTGGGTCTGTATTCCAGTTCGAGCTCAAGCTCTGGATCTAGAATTCCAGGGAAAAGCTTAGAAGAATCTTCCGCAGAAACTGATTCTTCTTCTTCAAGCGAGCGGTCTTCTAAGAGATCAAAGAGAGAGTGAATTGTACAAACTTTCCTTTTTCCCCTTTTGGAGACCGAGCGGTCTCGTTGTAATTGAAAATTCAGAATATATATAAAAATTAGATTCTGTTATGTTGTCTGTGGATGAGTTTATTTTTGATGCATATATTTGTTCCTCTGAGTTTGAACTCGGCATTCGATCTCAATGCCTTAGGCTTGTTACAATTTTATATCATCGTTAAAGGATTTCAGGTGGCGATCTCTTGGAAAAAACAAAAAGGATCTCGAAAGAAAGACTAATACTTTGTATAAATAAAAATACTCTGCGATCTCGAGATAATCAGATCATTGAAAGACATTCAGTAACTCGACTGTGATCAGAAAACCAACTTATTTGCAATAGTCATGCGGTCTCACATTATACGAATCACAACATAAGGAAACTACAATCCGAAGATGATTTGAAGAAATTAAACTTTTGGGTGTTCGGTGCCCAAATGACTGGAAATCCGTCTGACGACCCCTTTGATAACCAAAACTATTACTTGAAAAGAAAAACGATAACTCTTCATGAATCTCCAGTTTAGCGATCACATTATATTCAGACCGCCCTTTTTGAAGAAAAATCCTAACTCACTTGATGGGAAACAGAGCATCAAGATTATTCCATGTAACTTTGAATAACGGGGAATACCAGAATCTCGATCTTACTGAGACCGGGTCGAGCTCTGTCAAGTCAGCATAAGAGCTTTCTGAATAGCGACCTCAATTGTCCTGAAAAAGTCATGTCCGGCGATCGTAAATGACTCATCACTCTTTGGAGAAAGTTGGAAAGAAAAACATGCGGTCTCACAAATTTCTGACCGCCCGATCCCAGTACAAAGGGATGAATAAGATTTTTCTTTCTGAAGTAAGAAGATATGAAAATGGGATCTCTAAGAATGATCCAAAAGGAATGTGTGGTCATGCCGCGGAGGCTATACCGCCATTGCCTCTCTTTTTAAACAAAGGATTACTGAGTTTACTGCAAACATGCCAATCTAAGGTTCAGGCGACGGTCACGGATGTTCCTGACCGCCCCTTAACCACGCTTCAATGAGTATTCGAGAGTTACGGATCAAAATGATCGGTAGGGCAGGTGTGGTCATGCCGCGGAGGCTATACCGACATTGCTTTCCCTGAAAGATCATTAAGATCGTAACAATGTCCTTCTTAATGCATGACAGAGCTGAGCCAGCCACCTAGGCCCCCTTGAAATGCTGAGGTGTGCCAAATGTCAGCAAGGACCCGGTATCCTAAACTTCCACCGCTCAAGCTTGGCGAGCTACTGCTACATAGATTCGAAATCTCCCCGACATCTGTGGTCCCAGCAGGATTACAAGTCGAGCTAACAAGTCGAGGGGGGAAGATAGTAGGATCCGTCGATGTCTCATTTGACAGGTTTTTGGTTTTTCAAAAAATAACATGCTTAAAACTTGTCACCCATCGCTCATATTGCGAATGCTTTGATAATACCTGCATGACATTTGAGAGGGAAAAAATGAGAAAAAGAATGAGTGAATCGGATACGAACATTTAAGAAAAGAAGAGTTTGAGATCATCTCCGCTCCATGAATGAGGCAATTCTTTCCCTTCATAAGTTTGAAGATGGTAAGCGCCATTTTTAAGCACGCTCTTCACCACAAACGACCCCGCCAAATTTGGGTTAAGCTTTCCAACTGAACCAGCTCTTGCTGCTGAATCTACTTTCTTCAGGACTAGATCCCCAACAGCAAACTCTTTGGTTCTTACATTTTTGTTGAATAGCCTCGCCGTTCTTCTCTTCACCTCTTCTTGCCTGATGATTGCCGTATCCCTCAACTCCTCAATTAAATCAAGGCTGCATTTTAACTCCTCATCGTTTCCTTCCATCCAGTCAATTTGACTCTGTTGCGCCAATAATACTCTTGGGCTTTTCACTTCAAATTCCACCGGAATAAGGGCTTCGGAACCGTGTGATAATTTGAATGGAGTTTCTCCAGTAGCAAAACTTGGAGTTGTCCTCAAGGCCCATAAGACGGAAGGTAGTTGTTCTGCCCAATTGCCCCTGACATTTTCTACCTTCTTTTTCAAGAGATTTATGATAAGTTTGTTGGCGGCCTCTACCTGCCCATTGCTTCTTGGATGATGCACGGAAGCAAAACGTAGCTCAACGCCAATTTGCTTACAGAAATGAATAAGAATTGAATTGTTGAACTGGGAACCATTATCTGTGATGATTGCCATCGGGATTCCGTGCCGACATACTATCTCTCCCCAAATAAAATTTTTCACGGCTTGAGTCGTAATCTTGGCCAATGCCTTTGCTTCTATCCATTTGCTGAAGTAGTCAATCATAACTATAATATATCGACGTTGCCCACTTGCCATAGGAAAAGGCCCAATTAAATCCATTCCCCAAACTGCAAACGGCCATGGAGTTGCTATCGACTTGAGTTGTTGAGCCGGCTGATTTTGGAGAGGGGCAAACTTCTGGCACTTCACGCATTTCTTGGCAAATTTTTTCGCATCCTTCCTCATTTGAGGCCAAAAATAGCCTTGCCTTAGAATTCTTTTTTTCCAACGTTCTGGCTCCCGAGTGACTTCCACATTCTCCAGAATGGACCTCCTGAAGGACCGCTGGAATCTCCTCCTCCGAAACACACCGTGCTAATGGTGAAAGGAAAGTTCTCCTATAAAGCACTCCTGCAACAAGATAATAGTTAGCCTCTTTCCGTTTAAACCTTTTCCTATCCTTTATTGATGAATGGAGCTCTCCAGTTGAAAGATAAAGAACAAACGGATCCATCCAAGATGGATGTTGATCAATCTCCATGACCTCTCCTTCTTCAATCGTCGGGCGAAACAACTCCGAAGTTGTTCCCCCTGAGAGAAGCCCAAATTTTGCCAACTCGTCTGCTTCCACGTTCTCACCTCTTGGAATATGATTGATAGTAAAGCTTTTGAACTTCCCAACCTCAATTTTTACCAGGGTTAAATACTGCTTTAAAATACTATCTCTAGTTTCGAAAGTCCCATTTACTTGAGAAGCCATCACCAAAGAATCTGTGAAAACTTCGACATCATCAATTCCCAGCTCCCTAGCAAACTTGAGACCGGCTAGCAAAGCCTCATATTCCGCCTGATTGTTTGTTACTTGAAAATAGAACTTCAGCGCTTGATCCAGCCTTACTCCATTTGGGTTGACTAAGACAACTCCTGCTCCAGAAGAATTTTTCCCTGAAGCTCCGTCCACGAAGATTTTCCAGGCAAGGGGCACTCCGACCCCCTTCTGTGACTCAACTTCTTTGGCATCCACCATGAAGTCTGCTAAGACCTGAGCTTTGATTGCCATCCTTGGAACATAGGATATGTCAAACTCACTGAGCTCTATTGCCCACTTTGCCAACCTGCCTGAATGCTCTGGCTTCTCCAAGACACTTTTCAATGGAAGATCAGTAACGACTAGAATTGAGTGAGCTTGAAAATATGGCCTTAATCTTCTTGCTGAAGTTATAAGCATTAAAGCCAACTTTTCGAGAATAGGATAACGAGTCTCTGCATTCTTCAGGATCCGACTTACGTAATAGACTGGGAATTGCCTATTTTTCTCCTCTCGGACCAAAACAGAGCTTATGGCATCAGTTCCGACTCCCATATATAGGAAAAGATTTTCTCCCTCTCGCGGGCTTTGGAGCAAAGGAGTTGATGTCAATTGCTTCTTCAGCTGAGTGAAAGCATCATCACATTCCTTTGTCCACTCGAACCTACTCCCTCCCCGGAGGGTTTTAAAGAAAGGTGCACTCTTATCTCCTGAACGGGAGATAAAGCGACTTAAACCTGCCATCCTCCCTCCTAGCTGCTGAATTTCTTTTGGGGACTTGGGAGGTGGCATTTCCAGAATAGCTTTCACTTTGTCAGGATTGGGTTCCAGCCCTTCTGGAGTAAGGAGATGACCCAGGAATTTTCCTTTACTTGCCCCGAAAACACACTTCAACGGATTCAACCTCATATTAAAAGTTCGAATGGTTGCAAAAGTTTCCGAGAGGTCTCTAAGATGAGAAGAAAACAGTTTACTTTTTACCAAGAGGTCATCAACATATACCTCGAGGTTTCTTCCTTTTTGACTTCTGAACACTGTGTCCATCATTTTCTGATAGGTTGCACCAGCATTCTTTAGCCCGAAAGGCATTACGAGATAACAGAAGCAACCATCATTTGTGATAAATGAAGTATGGGGTATATCTGGTTTATGCATTCTGATTTGATGATAACCTGAAAAAGCATCTAAAAAACTCATAAAAGAATAACCTACCGCAGAATCTACTAAAGAATCTATCCGAGGCAAGGGGTAGCAATCCTTGGGGCAAGCTTTATTGAGTTTGGTAAAGTCGACACACATCCTCCACTTTCCACCCGACTTCTTTACCATTACAACGTTTGACACCCATTCCGGGTATTGAATTGGTTGGATGAACTTTGCCTTCAGGAGCTTCTCTATCTCTTCACAGATAGGCTGTGCTAGAGTAGTTGCAACAGACCTCTTCTTCTGCTGGATTGGGATGAAGTTTGGGTCAAGATTGAGATGATGGCAAGCAACATCTGGGTCAACTCCGGGCATGTCATCTGCCGACCAAGCGAAGATATCTAGATTTTGCAGAAGGCAAGAGATGAGCTGACCCTTGTCAGCTTTGGATAACTCAGCGTTGATGGAGAGGCTCTTGCTCTCATCTTCCTCGCTGATCCGGACTTCTTGAGTTGCTTGGGCAAGTTCCAAGCGCACTCCATCTCTTGCATCCTCCTCAATTTCTTCTGCAACTGGAACTTGTTCAGGAGCTTCGATTGATTCAGCCATCATGATTTCTTGGGGAGGAGAGGATACGATCATGTTGACCGTCTTTACATAGCATTCCCAGGCTTTCCTTGAGTCGCTCCTGATTCGGTGTTGTTTGCCGTTCAAGGCAAACTTCACCGCTTGATGATAGGTGGAGACGATGGCTTGATAGGCATTCAAGAAGGGTCTTCCAAAGATGGCGTTGTAGCTACTGGGAGCATCAACGACTATAAATTTGACCAGCTTCACTATCCCTCCCAGAATCACAGAAAGAGTGACGAGCCCTTCTACTTCTTTCTTCTCTCCTGAAAAACCATAGAGGGGGCCTTCAGTCGAAAGGAGGGTTTTACCTGTCTTCAATGCCTCGAAGGCGGGTTTGAAGAGCACATTGACTGAACTTCCTGTGTCAATCAGAATCTTCTCTACTGTATAGTTTTCAATTACGGCTTTGATGACGACTGCGTCGTCAAAAGGATTCGCGGTCTGAGGAAGGTCTTCGTCACCGAAAGTGACCGTTCCCCGGACCGGAGCTGAAGAGGTGGCAGCAACCTCTGATTGATAAACCCTTTTCAGACTCGCCTTTCTTGAAGATTCCGGACCTGCGCCCCCGTGGATGCAGAAGAGATTGCCCAAGGCGCCTTCGTCATCAGCATCCACACATTCATTGGGAAAGCCGATATTGCCGAGATGGCCAATATCGTCCACTTCTTCGCATTCCCAATGGACTTCCGCTACTTCCTTAGCCTTGGAGGTTGAGACTTTGGAAGAATCATTCTTCTGGATGAGATCTCGAAGCTTACCCTCCTTCAGAAGCTTCTCTAAGAACAGGCGGAGAGCTCTACAATCCTCTGTCAAATGACCCCTATCTCTGTGATATTCACAATAGAGAGTTGGGTTTCTGGTTTTCGGGTCAGAATTTAGCGGAGCTGGCCTCTTAAAAAAGGGCTGCTTCTGAAGTACTTGAAGCACTTCATTCATAGAAACGCCAAAGTCCGTGAAGGACTCTTGGGATTCATTGTAAAGTGAAGGAATGGGTAGAAGAGGAGGTTGAGCATGCTGGATCTGGTGGATGGGGGTGACTTGCGGAGCAGGAGTAGCGGGAGTTTGAAGAAATGAATTTTGAAGTGGGAAGGATTGATTACCTCGGTTGAAGCGGCTGTTGCGGTAATTCTTACCTCTCGGAGCCGGAGGTGGGAGCTCTTGTCGGGGCTTAGAGGAAGACGGAGCCGGATAAAATCCCGCAGAGCCTTTCTGAGTGGCCCTGTTTGTCAAATTGCTCACATAGGTGGGGTTGTTGATCTCCCCTTCTATGTAGCGATTGGCAATGCTGATCAGCTCCTGATAGGAGCTAGGCTCCTTGGTTGTGACTTTGAATTTCAGAGGACCCTCCTGCAGACCGCTGATCAAAGCCACCATGTAGAGCTCGGGGTCCATATCCCTAACTCCCAAGATCTCCTTCTGAAAACGGTCAACGAAATGCGCTACAGTTTCGTTGTCCCCTTGCCTGATCTTGAAGAGGGTCGCAGGACCACTCTTCCTCTTCTTTGCGGTGGCGAACCTCAGGAGGAGCTCTTGCCTCAGGGCAGCAAAGCTTGGGATAGATTGACAAGGCAGCTTATAGAACCATTCCATGGCTGACCCATCGAAGGAGGTGACTGATGAGTCCTGATCATATACACTTTTATGGACTCATCTGGGCCGTTTTTCTAGTCATTTCACCGCACTTTAGCCATGTTATAGTTCATATTGATCAATCCATGCTAGGTGCACATCTAGGCCCACTTTGGTGTGATTTTCGTGCTTATTATCATTAGTAGTATTCATGTGCTGTCAAGTGCCACTTTCAGTGGCTAGATTTGTGGTTGTGCCTGGAATAGGAGTCGTGCGAGTATTCCCGGTGCAATTCTGCACAGGAACACTGCGCACGATCACCGGTTCTATTGCGCACGACCACTGGTCGTGCGCCACTGATCGTGTGCACTTGACTCTTTTTATGAGTTCTGTTTGGTGCAGTGCGCACGACCATCAATGCCAGCGCGCACGACCACCGGTCGTGCGCCACTGCTCGTGCGCATTTGCCATTAAAATTCCGAGTTCTGTTTGCTGTAGTGCGCACGACCATCAACTACAGTGCGCACGACCACCGGTCGTGCGCCACTGGTCGTGCGAACATTTTATTTTATAATTTCTGTCTTTGCAGGCTCCGTCCAGGCAGAGCGCACGATCACAGGATTCCAGTGCGCACGACCACTGGTCGTGCGCCAATGACCGTGCGCACTGTTTATTCCAGCGCCTATAAAATCCGCTGCTCGCGATTTAGGTCGGGCAATCGTCTTCTTCCGCCGTTTTCCGCCCGGTTCCGTCCAGATTCGCCCCTCCACCGTCGCCCACCATATGGAGGTGCTCCGGGCTTGCTCTTCACGCCAATCTTGAGCCGGAGTTTCCTCTCGGCCGCCTCCTTCATCCAAGAGCTTCAAAGGTAGACCTAGCCGCCATTACCATCAAGCAAGAGGAAGTTTGCAACCTCTACCGGATCGTGACACGAAGAAGACGGGTCCATTGGAGAGTCGTGACAGCTCTCTCTACCCCGGACGTAGTTGCGGACCGAGCTTGGACGCGGATTGACAACCCGGCGATTCCAACCGTGAATCTACAACGAGCCTTCGGATTCGGTCAATTTCTTGCTCTATTCTTCTCTTATTGATGTCTATGTAGTTAGATCTAACAGTATGATGAAGCGTGCTTGATTATTAGCATTTATACTTGATTATGTCTATGTGATTTGAGTATTCTTGCTTATTATTTTGAGGTGTGCCTTGTGGTGTGGATTGTTGGTTGTCGTGTGCCGCACTAGCAATTGCTAGTGGCGTGCTTGTCGAAGAGGTGCTTGCGACCCTCACTCCGCTAGCCTACTCGTCCATCCGCCTACCGAAGCGTGGCATCGCGGCCCGTACTCCATCCCGCCTAACGAAGCAGCGCGCTCAAGGCCTGCATTGTTCGATTCCGCTAGCCTACTCGTCCATCCGCCCTTTCGACGCAGCGCGCTCAAGGCCTGCCTAGTCTCCATCCCGCCAAGCGAAGCATTGCATAGCGGCATTGCATAGGAGTAGTTGATAACTTTTATTTCATTTTCCAAAAGCCAACCCAACTCCCCCGCATTCCATCCTATTTAAGGACTTCAATATCAAGTCCTTCCTCGAAACCTAACTCCACCTTACTGTGTTCCTTGAGAGATTCGATACTCGAGGATTACTCCTCGTTTTATATTACTTGAACGATCGGTGCACTTGCCGAAATTATCGCATCAAGTTTTTGGCGCCGTTGCCGGGGAACACAGTCGTGTGAGTTTTCTGGAGAGGGAGAATCTGAGAGAGAAGCCCTTCCATTTGTAAATTGCATCTTTTGTTTTATTTCTGTTCTTTTTATTCCTTCTTCTTGTTTTATATTAGGTTGCTTTAGTAATTTTTGTTAGGTGTAGTATTTTGCACAATAGCACTTTTATTTTGAATCGTATTATCTTCACACTATGTGGGCACATCTTAATTTCCGTTGCCGTTGGTGTGGAGCTACCTCCCACTCTAGTGATGAATGTCCTACGGAGAATAGTAGGCATAATTCTTATAGCCCAGCATATGGAGCACCGACTTCGTCTGGTACTCCATATGGTGCGCGTAAGTCTTATGGCTACTCTGCTGAGCCTTTACCGTCATACTTCTTTTCGGCTCCAGCCCCCGCTGTGCCAAAGAAGCCCGCTAGGCAGTGCCAGTTTTGTCGGAGCACAGATCATGCCCTGAAGGATTGTGCTGCTTTTCGTCGCCAATTGGATGAGGATGATGAGCCGGATATCCGGATCGTCCCGAATCCTAACTCTGGCGGCACACCTTCAACATCTGGTTTTGTGTCTTTGCCACCTTCACATCTTGAAGGGTATGGCGTTGACACAGTCACCAGATGCGTGGCTGATCTGGGCACCGATATTGCTGAGCCCATTCTCCCAGTGCATCCACCACCTCTAGTGGATTCGATTCTTTGTGAGGAATCGGTGCTCGACTTTTATCCGAGCACTATTCCTCTCCCTGTTGTGCATACTACACTCGTCTCTGACGACATTGTTGATGATGTGTTGCAGGAGGAGGCAGTTGATCTTAGTATTGTGTCTATTCCTATGGAGGAGGACAACCTTCTAGGTGAAGAGGAGTTTTCCTCAGCACCGGTGGAGGAAGTCCAAATCCTAAGCCTGGCCACCAGTGATCCCGCCGAATCTTGTAGCATTGATGACAATGCTAACATTATTTTACTTCCCCAACCTGATGGGAGTGAGACCGGGATCACTCCCCCGACTGTTGTTTATTTATGTTCTTCGTCTTCTTTATTTCTTGATCCCCTTTCTTCATCCGAGCCTGTGCAGGTTGAGTTTTCACAGGTATCCCAGGAGGACTTGGAGCTTTTTGCTCAAGTCAATGGTGAGATCATCCTCTCATGCGAGGAGGTTTATTCTCCCTCCGTAGAGGAAGCTCCACTCATTGCCTTCTCCTCCTGCAGACCTGCTGCAGACGATGCCTTGCTGGGCAAGGATAGTTTTGGTAAGATGAGTGAGGACCAGGCCTCCTCCTCTTCTTACTTTCTTTTCCCTCTACCTGTGAGGAGCAGGTATCTATATTTAGGTAGAGGGGTGACTGCTCTGTCTCTGTATCGGTGCCCGCTACCGATGCGCATATTAGAACAGTTACCTGTGCACTTTTCTTTTCATAGGCCTATAAGCTAGAACTGTACAAAATCTGAATAAGTCGTGCTGGGATGACAATAACCCCAGTAGTTATCTTACTTTTCATGCATTTTATTTTATGCAATCCTGTTTAGTTAGCTGTAGTATTGTAGTTTATCTTTTTCTGTTTCTTTTGTATTTGCGGAGCTGACCCCTGCAGGTACTTCTTCTGGATGGCGGATGCTGCAGCTTAGTCATGGTTTAAACGCCAATCTTCTGGTGTGCTCATTTCTGAGCACTGGGTACTCTCTTTCCCTAGCTTTTTCTGATTATCATGTCATATATTCTGTGGATTGTTTAGTTTAAGTCTGGGGGAGAGCAGTTTTTGCACCCACTCACGTGCACTCATGCATAGCATGCCAGAAGTATTTTAGTTTCAGTTTTATTATTTGTTCATTTTCATTGCACACCACAGCACCCACTTGAGCGCGTACTCATCTGTATGCAAGCTCTGTAGCGAATTTAATTCTTCTGCTTATTTGGGAAAGTCTAGGTGATGGCTTAGGACTATGTAGCAGAGTAAAATGTTGACTCTAGTAGTGCTCCTAGTCGAGTGCTCGGTTGCATAGAAATTCGTGTAGATTAGATTCCTCTTTATACTATGGTTTTATATTTTTCTCTATTAGTGTAAATGTTGTTTACTCTACTCAAATGGTGAATTCGGTGGAATCAAACGGTAGCATAGGGATGTGTGTAAACGATCGTTAGATTCGTATTGCTTGAGTCGGGAGAAAGGAGAATCTTTCTCGGTGGCTAGAACTTGCCCCAAGCGATTCTTGAAGCATGGGTATACGGTTAGTCAATTGTGTGAATGTGATATAGGCCATCATTTTGGCCCGGTTGAGCCTTTGTGCCTATCCCTACCGCTATATCCTCGCTAGCCCAGTTGTGCCTACCCGTTCTTTGATTCAGCCCCACTTTTATTTCACCAAAGCCCAAAAGCCAATCCTAGCCGCACACCCAAAATTTGAGCTTTAGCTGTTTATTATTTTCATGAGTTGGGTTGTTGATGTGGTAGTATGTTTGTGAAGATGTGGATGTGTCCTTTTGTTTATTTGCTGAAAATGAAAAAAAAAATGAGAAAAAGAAAAGAAGTTAAAAAGAAAGGAAAGAGAAGGAATGTTTAATTGAAAATCTTTATGTATAGATTTATATTTGGGAGTAGGCGGTGCACACACCCATGCGTCTAAGTCCAAGTCTGGGGGTGTTGTGTACCCGCATGTTTGTGTGGTGAATGAGGATAGTTTCCTGCATTAGCTCATTTGGGTTTAGTGCTTTAGCCGTCGTTTTTATCTTTGTTTTTCCTCACCTAAACCCAAGCCCCATTTAAAACCTAAAGTCCTATTGATTCACGCATTTGAGCCAAACCAGTGCCGTGGAGAGAATGTGACCGGGCAAGCCTATGGTCACCGACACTGATGGATTTCAGTGGAGTTTTTCCCGCATCCCGATCTTGGGCAATGCTCGTCTCAGCGTTTAGCTTACTTTCTCCGTATGCATGACCGAACGATTCACCGCTGTTCACCATTTTGAGTAGTTGTAATATGCTTTTACTCTTTTAGAAATATATAAACTGTTTTTATAATCAGAAATCTTCTCTACTATTCTTCTTATGCACGTGAGCATGCGACTTCGCATGGTACTCTGTATTGTAGTTTTAAGCCATCTACTGTTCTTTCCTAGTTCGCTTAGAATTTGTTTGCTCGGGACGCGCAAACAGTTAAGTCTGGGGGTGTGATGAGTCCTGATCATATACACTTTTATGGACTCATCTGGGCCGTTTTTCTAGTCATTTCACCGCACTTTAGCCATGTTATAGTTCATATTGATCAATCCATGCTAGGTGCACATCTAGGCCCACTTTGGTGTGATTTTCGTGCTTATTATCATTAGTAGTATTCATGTGCTGTCAAGTGCCACTTTCAGTGGCTAGATTTGTGGTTGTGCCTGGAATAGGAGTCGTGCGAGTATTCCCGGTGCAATTCTGCACAGGAACACTGCGCACGATCACCGGTTCTATTGCGCACGACCACTGGTCGTGCGCCACTGATCGTGTGCACTTGACCCTTTTTATGAGTTCTGTTTGGTGCAGTGCGCACGACCATCAATGCCAGCGCGCACGACCACCGGTCGTGCGCCACTGCTCGTGCGCATTTGCCATTAAAATTCCGAGTTCTGTTTGCTGTAGTGCGCACGACCATCAACTACAGTGCGCACGACCACCGGTCGTGCGCCACTGGTCGTGCGAACATTTTATTTTATAATTTCTGTCTTTGCAGGCTCCGTCCAGGCAGAGCGCACGATCACAGGATTCCAGTGCGCACGACCACTGGTCGTGCGCCAATGACCGTGCGCACTGTTTATTCCAGCGCCTATAAAATCCGCTGCTCGCGATTTAGGTCGGGCAATCGTCTTCTTCCGCCGTTTTCCGCCCGGTTCCGTCCAGATTCGCCCCTCCACCGTCGCCCACCATATGGAGGTGCTCCGGGCTTGCTCTTCACGCCAATCTTGAGCCGGAGTTTCCTCTCGGCCGCCTCCTTCATCCAAGAGCTTCAAAGGTAGACCTAGCCGCCATTACCATCAAGCAAGAGGAAGTTTGCAACCTCTACCGGATCGTGACACGAAGAAGACGGGTCCATTGGAGAGTCGTGACAGCTCTCTCTACCCCGGACGTAGTTGCGGACCGAGCTTGGACGCGGATTGACAACCCGGCGATTCCAACCGTGAATCTACAACGAGCCTTCGGATTCGGTCGATTTCTTGCTCTATTCTTCTCTTATTGATGTCTATGTAGTTAGATCTAACAGTATGATGAAGCGTGCTTGATTATTAGCATTTATACTTGATTATGTCTATGTGATTTGAGTATTCTTGCTTATTATTTTGAGGTGTGCCTTGTGGTGTGGATTGTTGGTTGTCGTGTGCCGCACTAGCAATTGCTAGTGGCGTGCTTGTCGAAGAGGTGCTTGCGACCCTCACTCCGCTAGCCTACTCGTCCATCCGCCTACCGAAGCGTGGCATCGCGGCCCGTACTCCATCCCGCCTAACGAAGCAACGCGCTCAAGGCCTGCATTGTTCGATTCCGCTAGCCTACTCGTCCATCCGCCCTTTCGACGCAGCGCGCTCAAGGCCTGCCTAGTCTCCATCCCGCCAAGCGAAGCATTGCATAGCGGCATTGCATAGGAGTAGTTGATAACTTTTATTTCATTTTCCAAAAGCCAACCCAACTCCCCCGCATTCCATCCTATTTAAGGACTTCAATATCAAGTCCTTCCTTGAAACCTAACTCCACCTTACTGTGTTCCTTGAGAGATTCGATACTCGAGGATTACTCCTCGTTTTATATTACTTGAACGATCGGTACACTGCCGTTTCGTGTCGCAGTCGAGCTACCGCCTATAGCGGTGTGTGAGATTTGCGCCATCAGTGACCATCAGCTTGCACCTCACTCCATCTGAAATGTTCCTGAGAGCCACAGCAGACTCGAAGGCTTGAAGATGGCACATTGGGTCGGTTTCTCCTGTATACACCGGAAGGCGAGGTTCTCTGAATCCATGAGGAATCGGATCCCGACGAATCTCATCGGTAAAGGGGGAAGGCTCCCCGAAAACAGAAGGTCCTGGAGGAGGAAGAAAAGAGGCAGGAGGATCTTGAGGGTAAGCAAATCCTTCTTCAAAATTCAGGGTCTGGGCCGGAGGCCCCTGTGCTGCGGCTCGAAAAGAGTTACGATGGGCGGCGAACTCCTCATGTTGAGATCGCTGAGGAGCTGCGGGCTGGAGGACGGGGTGATCGCTCGGGTGACCGCCTGCCATGTGGTCTGGAGTGGCGACCTGAGAGGTTTGAGGAAGGATCTTCTGGGAGATCGCGGCTAGAACCTGGTTCATAGCTTCAATCTGCTTCGCAGACTCCTGCTGAGCCCGGACAACTTCTTGCCGATCTCGAGCGGCCTCTTGCTGAGACCGCGCGATCTCCTGCTGAACAGAGGTGGCGTCCTGCCTAGCTCGGGCGGCCTCACGGAGAGCTTGTTCAACACGAAGCTCGAAGCGGCGCTCAAGCGCTTCTAACGGGTTGTGATCGGAAGGGGGAACACTGGGAGATCGCAAGGGACGACCTCTACGGCGATCAGTGATAAGTAATAAAATATATGTATTTTTGGTATAAGTATTAGTATAGTTTTAATTAATATTGTGAATTTTCTATGTAAATTAATGAATAAATTGCTTCTTTATTATTTCTGGTTTCTAACTTAGTTTTATTTTTGATTTTGCAATTTTTTGCAAAATTTTCACAGGTCACGCCCTCAGACACGCCCGTGACCAAGGGCGTGTAATTTTAAAGATCAAATATCAACGGGACGGCTCAATTCAGATCAAATCCCGACAAATCGCTCAAGTCACGCCCGAGGTCACGCCCGTGACCAAGGGCGTGTAATTTTAAAAGCCAAATTTCCAGCTGGCAGCCGTTTTCAGGTGAAATCTCGAAGAGTTGATCAAGTCACGCCCGTGACTCTACAAGTCACGCCCGTGTTCCAGCAGAGTCACGCCCGTGAGCCGCCAGCGCGTCACGTCTCGAAGCCGCACCCATGCTGCCGACATCAGCCACCCATAGTCACGCCCGTGACTCACCAAGTCACGCCCGTGACATACCAAGTCACGCCCGTGTGCAGCCATGTTTGACGGCCAGACCTTCCAGAAGGCGGCGAATACAGCCGAGCAAATGTCACGCCCTAAGTCACGGCCGTGACATTCAAGTCACGCCCGTGACCTAGGGCGTGTAAAACTCAAATTTTCCCTATAAATAGAGGGGCTCGGCTGAAGTAATTATCATCCAAATTTTGAGTGGTTTTTGTTGTATTGTGAGTTCTTTTGAGTGATTGTGAGCTTCTCTTCTGCATTTCAGTTTAAGTTCGTTTGTAGTTTTTTTTCGTCTTCCTAGTCTAGTTGTAATGTTGATTTCAGAAATAAAATGATGTTTTTCTCATTTGGATCATCTTCTTTTTATTAATGTTAGTGTGTGTGCGTGTATGAGTTTAGCTTTATTGCTTTCATAATTTAGTTTTATTGCTTTTATAGTTAGTTTTATTGCTTTCATAATCTAGGTTTACTATTTTCATAGCTTAGATTTACAAGCTTTCATAAAATAGTTTTATCGTTTTCTTTTTCGCCTTATTTTATCGCTTTCATTTTAAACGCTTTCTTTTTCAGTTTCTTTTAGAGTGTGTGCGTGTATGAGATAGTATTTTCCTTTTTTGTAGCTTAGTTTTTATTTCAGTCTTTATATAACTGCTATATACCACCCCCTTCTCAAATAAGAGGCTAATTTACTTTAGCACTTATTTAAGTCGGTTGGGACGGATATTATTTCTGCACCTTTATAAGTCTTTTCATTTCTATACCACCCCCTTCTTAAATAAGAGGCTAAGAACTTTTTAGCACTTGTTTAAGGTGGTTGGGACGGATATTATTACTGTTTTTATATAAGTCTTTTTATTTCCTTTTTATCCGCTTATATCCGCTTTAATTATCAAACATGTATTTTTCAACCGATAATGCCGTCTCCATTCCGATGAGTGGCTAATTTCATTTAGCGCACGACGTCGAAGAGCATTGGGACACATAAATTGTTTTTCTATAAAAATTAAAACATCTCTTTCTAAAATAATTAACGCTTAAGGTTTACCCGAGAATCACGTTGAGTGGAGCCACATAATCGATGTGTGGTTTTCATTTCCGTTTTCGTACCTAGTTAGCCGAGAGGCTCGTGTGTACGGACTGATCACTCACGGGTAAAGAGAAGTGCGCTCTACCCTCGAGAGAGGATGAGGTAACTCTCCCGAATTGGAAATAAAAACCCAATAGCGGGGTTCGCAACATAAAGCGAGTATTAAGAACATTCGATTGTAGAACGAGAGTTCGGTCGAATATTCATAATCTCAGGTGGGCGTACCCTCGAGAGAGGAGCGTTCATAATTATGGAACCTCCACGGCCAAGTCATCTTAATATTTTGAAAAGTCATCACTTTTAATTCTACGAAAAATCTATTTTCGTCTCAAGGTAATTCGACGTCGCGCGCTATATTTCTCATCACTTAGAACTCTAGTAAATCGCTTAAATCATCTTTCGCATTTTATCATTTAGAACTCTAGTTAAATCAACTAAAAATATTATTCCGATAAAATAATAGTTCGTCCCTCGAAGTAGCATAATCAACACGACCCGCGGAAATATACGATCCCGATATTTTCTAAAAATATCCTGTATTACTTGCGATAAGGTATACTTGCCTTTATCAAATGATTAATTTGGACTAAAAATTCAAACACAGCTTTTCAAACTCATTTAGTGCAAAACTCTCCTTTTCTACTATTCAATTCAATAGAATTCGGCATTGTAGCCGAAGCGTAATTGTCAATATTCCGAAAGAAGAAAAAGATCGTTACTTCTATCCTTCGATAGGATAACGGTTAATTTCTCAAAGTAGGAGTACTTGCGAGACTCTTCGAAAATATCCGCCAATTCTAAACTCTTAATATAAAGGTTATCTTTTATTTATAAAACAAAAAGAAGAAGCCCAAGTAATCATCAATCAGCCATCTTGGAAGTCTGGATTTCACCTGACACTTCGGATCTGAAGGTCGCGTGTTCGTTCTGTTGGTGCCAAAAATGGTACCTCCAAAATTCACACTAAAAGGGATGGGAGAAAACTGCGAAGTGCAGGTTACTAAGACAGAAGATGCTGGAAACAAAAGGAAAAACGATCACGAAATGGCGATCACGAAGAAATGAGACCGCTTACACAGGTTGTAAGCTGGAGCCTCGGAGCCAAAAGTGCTTTTCTGGTACCCCTACCCCTCTATTTATAGACGAGGGGGCTGCCCAAACGGGCAGAACTGAAAACTACGGGCTGCCCGGGGTACAGGAGAGTCGGGGCAGGGAAACGGAGTACAAATAACAAAAATAACAAAAATAAGAAAAACGACCAGACCGCTTGAGACGGCGATCTCGCACCATCTTGATCGCTGGGTACTTGGAAAATCAGACCAGACTGAAGGCTGGCGATCTCGGCGATCACCTAACTTGAGACCGCTGAGAGCGGGAAAAACGAACGACGAGAGGAGGTCGCGGGCTTTCTGGGCAAACAGTCTCCGAATCACTTAAGGTATAAGAGATAATAACAAGAAGTTTTAAATCTTTTTCAAGAAAAAATGTATTTCAGACTATCGGGGAGTTGTTTCAGTTCGAGGATTGGCGGTTCTTCATATGATGTTTTAATTTTTAAAACTTCTGAATTGAAGGGTTCAAATGATGAATTTGTCGGCCATTCATCTAGACAGAATAGATTCGTCAAATCTAAATCTTCCAGCGTTAGTGAGAGAAATTCAAAAAGAGAAAACATTCCTCTTCCAATGCGGGTTCCAGGTTAAAACAGGAATCATCGTTCGATAGGGAGTTCCACATTGAGGGATTAATGTGAAGAGTAACTTCATTGTCTCTGACCCGAAGGAGGAGTCGACTATTACTTACAGCAATTAATGTGCGGGAGGTTGCGAGGAAGGGGCGACTGAGTATGATAGGTACCTCAACGCCCTCCTCTATATCCAGGATGACGAAGTCTACCGGGAAGATAAACTTGTCGACCTTGACCAGAACAACCTCTTCCACCCCTATCGGGTACTTTATCGAGTGATCCGCGAGTTGGATGTTCATCTTTATTGGGCTCGGAGCGCCTAGACTGAGTTTTTTTTAAAGAGAAAAGGGCATCAAATTGATGCTGGCGCCCAAGTCCGCTAGAGCATACTTTATTAACAAATTGCCAAAGAGGCACGGGATGGAGAATCATCCCTGGTCGTTCAGTTTTGGCAGCAATTTGTTAAGGAGAACTACCGAGCATTCCCCGTTAAGAGAAACACGCAAAACATCCTCGAGTTTCTTTTATTAGAAAGCAACTCTTAAAGATATTTCACGTATTTCAGTATTTGGGAGAGTGCCTCGCAGAAGGGGGCATTTATTTGAATTTGTTTTCAAATTTGTAAGAATTTTTTTATACTGCTCGTCTTTCCGCTTGTTATTTATTTTTGAAAGATAAGGAATAGGCGAGCTAGAAACATTTGGCGCGTTTGAAAATCTCCATGATTTAGATATCGAAGGAGAGGGTGTAGAGGTCGGTGTCGAAATATGTACCTTAGGCTCAACTCTTTTTGGGGAGGTTTCCTCCTCACCGCTGCGAAGGTTTATGGTGTTGGCATTTTCTCTGGGGTTTGGCTCCTTGCTCCTTGGCAAAGCTCCATATGGCTGCTCAGAGATCATCTTCGTAAGCTGTCCAACCTAGTTTTCCAAGTTTTTATCGATCCAATAATATTCCGAATATTTGACTCGTTGGATGTGACATATTTAGCGAAAACTTCTTCGAGTGGAGAAGGTTTTGGAGGTGGTGGTGGGAATCCGTGCAGAAATCCTTGTGGATTCACATTTGGGGGGCGTTGAGCATTATTTTGATTACTCCAGGATAAGTTTTGTTGATTCCACTAACACGGATTGTAATTATTACTATAAGTATTATTATTATGGTTGAAGGGGTCCCTAAATGGGTTGCCTAGGTAATCTACAAATTCTTTGACTAAGTTATTATTTTGAGCCCAAACGGGAGTGGAGGAGGAACCACCACTTGCTTACTTAGCCGCTCTACTTGTGAGGCTAAGTGAGCAGTGGCATCCACTTCGTAAATCCTTGTCGATTTGTTAGGGCGTGACCTAGGCATATTCCATTCGTAGGCGTTCATGGCCATCTCCTCGAACAGAGCTTGTACGGCCTCCGGGGTTTTGTTGTTTAACGTTCCCCTGGCGGCTGCATCAATCATCTGTCATGTTGGGAAATTCAAGCCATTATAGAATGTTTAGACCTGCAGCCAGGAAGACAGCGCATGATGAGGACACCTACGCAAAATTCTTTAAATGGTCCCAAGTCTCGTAAAGAGACTCATAATCAAATTGAATGAAAGAGGTGATATCCGTGCATAATTTAGCAGTTTTAGACGAAGGAAAATATATAGTTAGAAATCTCTCCATCAGCCGACGTAGTGATGCAACCTCTCAGAAGAGAACACAACCACTGCTTGGCCTTTGTCTGCAAAGGAAATAGAAATAAATGCAAACGAATGGCGTCATCAGTGACACCATTAATTTTAAAAGTATCGCAAATTTCCAAAAAATTCAAAAGATATAAATTCAGATCCTCATCCGGCAAACCGTCAAATTGTACTGATTGTTGTACCATTTGAATGATGTTAGGTTTAATTTCAAAATTATTATTGGTCACTGTTGGGCGAGTGACACTTGGTCCCGTATCTTCCAAATTTGGGCGCGCATAATATGCCATGGTCCGCAGGTGGGCCGCAATTGGATTGGGATCAGCCATAGCTTTTGCGCTAGTGTCTCCGATAGACTCTTCGAGATGTAAGGGTGGATTTTGGTCACGAGATCGAAGGCTCTCACGAAGGGTGCGCTCGATTTTAAGATCAAAAGGAATATTTGGATTGTTCAAAGAGCTTCCTCGGGTCATACACTAATATTAAAAAAAAAATCCTTTTTTGGCTTTTATGTTTTTTGTTTATTTTGTTTTTGTTTAAGAAATATATATAAGAAAGAAAAAATGGGGAGGAAGAAGTAAAAGATTAAATTAAAAGTGATTTCTTTTTCGAAATAACAACACAAGTCCCCAGCAACGGTGCCAAAAACTAAATGATTTTAAATTAGATTTCTTTTTAGAGCATTTGGAAATTTATCCGAACTAATATCGATGAAGGCAAGTATACCTTATCGCGTATAATATAAGATATTTTTAGAAAATATCAAGGTCGTATTTTTCCACGGATCGTGTAGATTATTTTTTACTTATAAGGAACGAGCTATTATTTTATCAGATTAAGATTTTGATTTGGTTCTTAATTTTTAGAGAGCGATAATAAAATATAATTAGGGTTTGAAAACGATGATAAGGATAAATCCCAATGTCGAATTACCTTGAGACAAAAATAGCTTTTTTAGAAGTAAAAGATCTGATTTTTCAATCAATTAAAACGACTTGGTTGTGGAGGTTCCATAAGTATGAAGGCACCTCTCTCGAGGAATACGCCCACCTGAGATTAAGAATATTTGGCCAAACTCTCATTCTTTAATCGAATCTCCTTAATACTCGGTTTATGTTGTGAACCCCGCTATTGGGTTTTTATTCCAATTCGAGAGACTTACGTCATCCTCTCGGGTAGTGCATAATTCTCTTTACCCGCGAGCGATCGATCCATACACACGAGCCTCTCGGCTAACTAGTGTAAGGAAATGAAATTGAAAACAACATATCGATTATATGGTTCCACTAAATGTTTTCTCGGGTAAACCTTAAGCTCATTAATTGATTAGAAAAGAAAGAGATTTTTTAAATTTAGAAAACTATTTATTTGTCCCAAAGCTCTTCGACATTGAGTGCTAAAAGAGATTAGCCACTCATCAGAATGGGAATGGCTTTAGTGATTAAAGAGTACATGCTAATTTTTTAAGCGATTATGAGTGCGTTTACAAAAATTTGATGAAAGACAATTAGTAAATAAAAAAACACACTACATTGAGTGCTAAAAGAGATTAACACACTCTACAATAATTTAAATGACATGTAATAAACCTAAGGTAGCACACCCACACACTCTTCATTGAATTAACACACACTCTACTTTGAATTAAACTAAGTTACAAAAAGGCAAAAGCTATCTCATACACACAAACACACTCTCTACTTTGAATTGAAAGCTAAATTATAAAACAATTAAAATCTAAACCCCCCCCCCCCCCCCCCCCCCACACACACACACACACACCAAAATAAAGAGAAGTAAGTAAAAAGAAAAAAGAATAATTGAACTCATACACACACACACACACCAACATAAGGAAAAGAAGAACAAATGGATGAAACAAACTATTTCATTTCCAAAATGAGGATTACAACTAGACTAGGAGAGAAAATTACAATTACAAAAACATAAAAACAAAAAAAAGGAACAAAGAAAACACACCAAAGCAGCTCACAAACACTCAAAAATAAATATAAATTGTGAACCCTTGACCTCGGCCGAATCCTTGTATTTATAGGCAAAATTTTGGATTTAAACGCCCTCGGTCACTACCGTGACCGAGGACATGGCTAGTAGTGTGTTGGAGGGGTCAGTACAGTTGGTCTTCTTAATGGATCTGGAAGGGTTGATGAGAGAGGTGGCTAACATGGGCGTGACCGACATGTCACGAGTGTGACCTGGGGCATGCCCTGGGGTGTGTTGGAGAAGTCAGAACAATTAGCCTTCTGGATGAGTTTGCTGAACACGGGTGTGACCATCTACACGGCCATGCGTGACCGAGGGCATGACTTGATCACTTTGCTGACTTGCTCTAAAATTGGCGGAGAACTGAGTTTTTGGTGTTTTAAGTTTACACGCCCTTGGTCATGGGCATGATCGAGGGCATGAACAAATGAAAATACCAAAATGCTGCAAAATAGAAATAAAGCTAAGTTAGTAAGAAAATAATAAAAACCAGCAATTTATTCATTAATTTACATAGAAAATTTACAATTTTTATTAAAACTATACTAAAAATACGTATAATTTGCTACTCATCAACACATATACACACTAAAAGGCCTAGACCATACGTACGCCATTGTACACGTCCTAGGTGCACTTCCTTGAGCTCTCGCGTACTCTTGCTGGAAAACCCATCAGTATTTTATGGTCAGGTGTGGTTTATTAGGGATTGTCCTCCTGACCATAGTAAAACAACCTACTGGCCCTCTAAACCACCACACCACGCCAGAGTCAATGTACTTCCATCGGTGTGATGACTGGACAAGTATCGAAGACTCGCCATAATTTATGCACGTGCAATGTTTTATCTTACTCACCCAAGCTTCCAGCTCGCAGGACCAACCTGTCCTGATATCATAACCTACCGAGTCTGCAGCTCGTAGGACTAACAAGTCCTTATACCATTTCGTCCCATATTTTGGGACAAGGTTTACCTTTATCAGATTTTCCTACTTAAACTACTCTTGTCTATGTTTAGTTGATCATAACGGTTTAAGGTGAATCCTGGACTTCTTGAGGTCTACCCGGTGAAGGGCTCGCAGCGATACTAGAAGGTATGCTGGGGTGACATCACAAACCTTCCTTTCTCAGGATAATTACTTTTATTGGTGGATGCCCATTGCTAAGAACACTCTCATTGTTACTCATAAACTAACTTATGATGACTTATGATACTTATAGGGGAGTGACGACCTTTCGTCGGACACCAAGAATAGAACTCCCCTTAATGTCCGTGCACACTAACACGTAGCACCATTTGGTGCTTTGCCATAGGACTTCAACCTGAAGTCTACGACACTCCAATTGCCACAAAATCAGTTGGGTTTAACCCCTATAATCACCTCCAAGGTCCACCCCTAAGCAAACGCTCTATTGAACAGTGCATACCCTTAATCTACAATACACTGTGTGAGGTGCAAACCCTTAACATGTTTATCTATATGCCCCAAGATTTATTCTACTGATGCACCATGGTCATAATAACACCATAAATGTTTATGATAATCTCCTAAGGTGGAAAAGCCCCAAATCATTCATTTATTCGATATGCGATATGAATCCATATTAATGTTCAACTATATGACAAATGTTATCCAAAAATTCCATAACTTATAAGGACTGATATAAATGATATCCTACAGATATGTTCTTGATATAAATGATGTCCTACAAATTTCATTCCGATCTTAGGTGTTCATGATGGTTTATTCATTACATTTTTATTTTACTAATCACAGACCATCACACAAAATGAACTAGTTTTGATCTTAAAGATATAACTATCATTAATATTTGGGCAAATGATCCAAAATTCATAACGTAAGTTCATCATGACAAGGTTAAGAAATGACCAGAAATTCATCATATTTCTAATTAATTTGGCCATAAATAAAAATTCTTTAAATTCATGACATATATCATTTACACATGAAGTGTCTATTACAGAAATTAAAATGTTCCAAATAATTTATCAGGTGTATTTAGTGATGAAATATAATGATTGGTAGAGTTTCATAATTTTCCATTATAATTGTGACCACAATTTCCATAATTAATTATATGTCAATTTGTCACATTGCACAGTAAGTAATAAAATAATCCATTCCAAAAATTCTGAGAAAATTATCATAGGTTTACAGTGTCATAAAAATAGCTTAACCATAATTTTAGAATTTTCCCCATAATATTGACAACAAATATTTTAGTAATACAAAAGTGTGACAAATGATGTTCTTGGTATTCAACTAGGTAAATGATGTTGGATCTGTAGGCGCCCTTAGAGGGGAGGGGGTGAATAAGGGTTGTAAAAACTTATATTATATTTTGAAATACTTGAAATAATAAGAGATCAAAATAGTGCAAAACCAAAAACAAATCAAGTGAAATAAAATAGAGACATGATTTTATTAATATGTAATATAAGATTACAAAACTTGACTTCTTATAACGCTAGAAATCGAAGGCGAATAGTAAAAAGACTTTTTCGTTTCCTATCACGTCTCGTATCCCCACAAACATGTGGCTTTAGCCTATCTTTCCCCGGTTACGACCTCATGCCGCTCTAGCCAATCCTTCTCCGGATATGGCCTCGAGCACCCCCTAGATAAACCTAGATCTAGTCGCCAACACGAGGTGAATTCCTCCCTAAGTCCTACCCAGACCGAGTCGCCAACACGAGGCGAATTTACTAAACGATGACAAGAATGAAAATAACAACAACAATAAACTCCCTCTTAAAGAACTTCTGAAGTTGGAGACGAAAGACCGCTGTAGAATAAGCGTGGTTGAAGTGATTGTCGGTCCGATTTGGCGTGAAGAAATCCTCCTTCAGAAAATCTCAGAACTTTGGGTGGCAGATCAACTCTCGACAGTATAAGGCTTTGGAAATTTGGCACTAGAACTCTCTCAAGGATGTATGTTGAAAACGAGAGAAGAGGGCTCCTTTTTATATCCTTGGAGCTAGCGCCTGCGCTATCGCTATCGCGGATGCTATCCCTATATAGTCAATATTCCGCGTGTGCATTTCTTTCATTCCAAGTAAACCTTGCCGAAATTCCTCTTGTATGCCACGCTACCGCCCGACGCTATCGCCTTCTATACTTGCCTCCCCAAATGTCCTAATCAGGTCAAGTGCCCGCGCTAGTGGCTACCGCTAGCGCTAGTGACCATGCTGGAATTTTGGCTTCAGACTTGGGGGCAACCTTCTTATGTTATCATTGAGTCATATGGCATTGTTTCCTGCACACTTAAACACACAAGCTCAAATACACATAGGATTTGTTATTCTCAAACCTAAAAGATGCGGAAGACCATGTTCCAACAAACTCCCCCTTTTGCTAATAACAAATCCATTAATGATTAAACAAAGAATTAATACATAAAGCATGAGGAATCCTACTTATGTGTGTGTGAGAGATGACTTAGGATAATTGTCGATTTTAGTATTTAGAATTGCTCCCTCTAAATACATGCCCCCCTATGTGAATGCTCCCCTTATATGTAAACTATCATTTTAAGAATTAATCATGTTTAGTTCTTTCCCATTTGATAGCGATTTTTATTAATCATGTTAGTTCTCCCCCTTTTGTTATTAGCAAAAGTGGGTTAAGGTAGCAAAAGACATAGAAATAGTTTTTTTTTTTTGAAAAAAGATAAAGCATGATCGAGCTTTTTAGTGAAAATCAAATGATACGGAGTTTTTAGCATAAAAATTTTCATAGAAATAAATCAGAGTTTTTAGCATAAAAATAATATTCATTTTAGAACAACCAATATAAAGTTTACCAAGCAAGTCTACCACTTGTTGAATGAAAGGAATTTTAAGATTCAAGTGATGATACACAAAAGAAAAGACTTTAAATAAGCATGAAAGAGCAAGGTAAAAAATTATATGGTAATGATGCGAAAGACATAGAAATACAAGAAACATCTTTTTGTAATCATGACTATTCATAAGAAGAAATATGAGTTAAATTCCAAAAAGAAAAGATGTTTTTGTAAAACATTTTTCTTTTAAAATCTTTAAAGATTACCATAAAGTAACCAAGCATGAAAAAAGGTATCAAAAAGAGAGTAATACAATATTATTTGAATTCACAAATTCAAGACATACCAAACATTGTAGAGAGCATGCTAGGTTATCTAGTGCATTTATATATAAAGAGTAGTATAGAGTTAGCATTAGAATCCAATACTCATGAGAAGAAGTGTTATGGAAGATAATGAGGTGCATATGAGTGTATTTTGAAGAGAGTAAACAAATGATTTAAAAAATACAAGACATATGTAGAGTAAAGTGCATAATAAAACACAAATAATTTTACTTCCACACACTTCAATTTACAAAGAAAATGTACAACTACCAAGGTGCTTTGCACACATAATGCTCATTAAGATTTATTAGGGTGCAAAGTAGTGCTTGGGGGATCACACACTTTATTTTTCAATATTGATTTTTTTGTGTTCTGGTGTACTTAAGAATAAGTGGTGTAAAGAAAAAGCTTATGGTTTGTACAAAACACTTTACTATTCTTTCCAAGGTGCTCAACCTCACAATGCTTATTAAGGCTTATCAGGAGGTTCAAGTAGTGCTTGGTGGAGTTATCTTTGTTAATTTATTTTATGATTTTTGTTTTGTACAAAGTTCTCTGAATACACTTGTTTTGCAAACCAATTTAATTTTGAAAGCACAACCACTTTTCATAATTTTTATGAGTGCAAATGAAAGTTGTGTAGGAAGATACTTGTGCAAATTAAATTCATTGTATAATTACAATACACAAGCAAGCATTCTTAAATTAAAAGCACATGTAGACTTTTCAGAGAACTTTGTACTCATAATTAGAGGCATGCTAAGCTTGGTTTTACACAAATTATACAATACAATTGATGCACATGTGGTATTATGAATATTGTATGGAGCGTGTTGACAAGTTGTCGAGTCGAGTCGAGTCGTCGAGAGTGTCTCGACGTCTCTTACTTCAGTTCGTCGAATGAACGAAATCATAATAACTTGGTGAATTTATGATTAGTCGACGAACTCGACGAATTCATGACCCGACGAATTTCTTCAAGTGAAATGTTCACTCGACAAATTACTTGTTACTCGACGAATTTCTTAGTGAAAGGTTCACTCGACGAATTCTGTTTTACTCGACGAATTCAGTTTATTACTCAACGAATTTCTTCAGTGAAATGTTCACTCGACGAATTCTATTTACTCCAATGTAAGTCGTGGGTGTGCGGATAGCCTCTCTCTCGCCTGGGTATAAATAGAAGACGATTTCATATCCTAAAGAAGCGATCTTCTTTAGCGAAATAATGATAGAGACGGAAAGGTTCTGATCGGCTGTTCCCGCACCCCGACGTCGTCTCCGCCTCTCCCTATCGTCGGACCTAGCAGTCCGTGGGAGACGTAGAAGGCTCTTCTTCACCGACCTAGTTCTTGTGTGACAAGAAGCTAGGGTTCTTCATCGCTCGTGTGGACTTCCGTAGAGGCGTCGATCGGTTTCAGTGCTTGGGACTCAGAGGTTGTCTTCGGGATTTCTTCTTGGAGCATCTTGGTTGAGTGTTGACTCAATCCCCTTCAGGTATTGCAATGTGTTGCTTTCCTTATTTCTTGATTCATGAAATCGCAAGATCCGTAACTCTTTTGGGTTGTTCTTGTTTTGTTTCTTCCGCTGCGCATATTTGATATGATATTATCATTATGAATGGTATATAAAAAACCCAACAGTGGTATCAGAGCCAGGTTGTGATCCTGTGCGTGTAAATATAGAAATTTAGAAGCGTTCTAAATGTGTAGATTTCTTCCTGGAGCATCAGTTTTGATGTATTATGTGAGATTTCCGGTGGTGTGTTTTTCAAAATTTGGTTGGGGCACTACCCCTTGGACCCCGTTAGGGGCTCTGCCCCTAAGACCCCACCAGGGGCGTGGCCCCTTGGAACCCCGCCAGGAACGCATGTGATTGCGTTGCAATTTCATTGTTTCAGAAATTGTTTCTCCTTTGCAGTAACAGTCCCTCAAAATGATTTGTGAAATCAAATGTCTTAGATTTTGAATCTGACATTGAGAGACGAGCTTGTCTACTGCATAAGTGGAGTTGTTTTGCATGTGTTCAATGCATGTAAATATGGAGATTTAGAAGTGTTCTAAGTGTTCAGATTTAGCCTATCTTATCAAAAGTGTTGATAATTTGACTTTGTGCACATAAGGGATGCATTTGGTTTGTGAATGTTGTATTTCTATTTTGTGAATGTGCACTTTGATTAAATGTTAATCATGATGAACTGTTCATCGATTGTATCTTAAATCCCTTTTCAATATTAAGTGTGTGGATGCCTTCCGGTGGATAACACTCTTCCTGCCTCGATCGATGAAGTGTGGGCTTGCCAAAGCAAGGTAAATTAATCTATCTTGGTAAGGGTGCGAGCGGATAATTGTGATATCTCATTGTCGACATCGGGTCCAACCTAACTAGGTGACCTCAAAGGATGAGTGCCTAGAGGCATAGGGTTGACATGCACCATATGATGGAAGCGAATAAAGAGTTATTCACAAACCATACAAGAGTTGCATGATGATGCAATTGACAAGTGTAGTCTACCTAAATAACCGCATTATGAGAGGAATGCCAAAGTGGACTCGTTATGTTGGTGAAATACGGATCTTGTCCACTAAGAGAGTAGCTCGTATAAACTCTCCGAATCGAAATTAAGGGTTGTCGATTTGATTAAAATAGTGGGAGCTTTTAGTAAAAGTCCTTATTGAATAAAATGTATTTTGAAATATAGTACTAAAATTTTACTTTGCAAAACTCCTTGTAGAATATTCATGGCAAGTGGATCTCACTCCACCTTGTCCCTGAGAGCTATCCTTGAGAAGGACAAGCTCAACGGGATGAACTTCCTTGACTGGTACAGAAACCTGAGAATTGTTCTCAGGCAAGAGCGCAAGCTCTATGTCTTGGAAGGGGAAGCCCCTACAGAGCCGATTGGGAATGCTCCGCGAGTAGACAAAGATGCTTACAAGAAGTATTAGGATGATACTTTGGATGTGAAATGCCACATGCTTGCTACCATATCCTATGAGCTTCAGAAGCAACACGAGAGCATGTGTGGTTATGAGATAATCGAGCACCTCAAGAAAATGTTTGAGGGGCAAGCTCGGCAAGAGAGGTTTGACATATCTAAGGCATTATTTCAGTGCAAGATGGGAACTCGAGACTCAGTAGGGACTCACATACTCAAGATGATTGGGTATATAAAGAACCTTGAAAGATTGGGTTTTCCCTAGGGCCAAAAGTTGGCCACAGATCTGATCCTACAATCGTTGTCGGACAGTTATGAGCAGTTCATCTTGAATTATAACATGAATGAAATGGACAAGACACTGCCCGAGCTCCTAGGCATGTTGATAACTGCAGAAAATATGAAGAAGGTCAAGTCTGCTAGCCCCATACTGATTGCGCATAAAGGCAAGGGCAAGACTAAGGGATCCAAGAAGACGAAGATAGCATTTAAGTCTCATCTTGATCCCAAATCTTCTGCACTGAAAAGGAAAGGCCTGGCGAAGGAAGGAAAGTGCCACCACTGCGGTAAGGCGGGGCATTGGAGGCGGAACTGTCCCCTCTATATTGAGGATCTGCAAAAGAAGAAGGGAAGTGTGACTTCCACTTCAGGTATTTACATTATAAAGATAAATCTTTCTGCTCTTTCCTCTTGGGTATTGGATATCGGATGCGGTTCTCACATTTGTACAAATGTGCAGGAACTGAGAAGGAGAAGAATGCTGGGTAAAGGGGAGGTAGACCTGCGCATCGGAAATGGAGCAAGAGTTGCTGTCGTTTTCATTTGTCTATTGTCTTTCTTTGCCCACTGGGCTTGTAATAGAATTAGATAAATGTTATTTTGTTCCAGCCATAACTAGAAACATTATATCCATTTCATGTCTTGACATGAAAGGTTTTTCATTTATAACTAAGAACAATTGCTGTTCGATTTTTATGAATGATATTTGTTATGGTGTAGCTCAATCGTTTAATGGTTTATATATTTTGAACTTAGACCATCCAATCAATAATGTAGAAGATACTAAAAGACTAAAAATAAATTACTTGAATCCTACGTACCTTTAGCATTGTCGTTTAGGCCATATAAACGAGAAACGCATATCCAAACTCCATAGAGATGGACTACTAGACTCATTTGATTATAAATCATTTGAGAGATGCGAGTCATGTTTATTAGGCAAGATGACGAAAGCTCCTTTCATTAGTTGTATTGAGAGGGTTGGTGATCTCTTGGGTATAATACATAGTGATGTATGCGGACCCTTGAGTTCTATGGCTAGAGGTGGGTTCTACTACTTCGTTATATTTATTGATGATTTCAGTAGATACAGATACGTGTTTCTTACGATGAACAAATCTGAAACCTTGGAAAAGTTCAAGGTGTTTAAGAATGAAGTAGAGAACCAACTGGGAAAAGGATAAAAGCACTCTGATCTGATCGTGGTGGCGAATATCTGAGTCATGAGTTTCGTGATCATCTCAAAGAGTGTGGTATTGTATCACAGTTCACTCCTCCCGGAACACCACAACATAATGGTGTTTTTGAGAGGAGGAATCGTACCTTGTTAGACATGGTGCGATCGATGATGAGTCATGCAGATCTGCCCATTTCTTTTTGGGGTTTTGCTCTAGAGATTGCTGCTTTCACACTAAATCGAGTTCCAACAAAGACGGTTCTAAAGACACGATATGAGATATGGACTGGGAAGCGTCCTAGTATGTCGTTTATTAAAATTTGGGGCTGTGAGACATACGTACGACGTCAAATGCCTGATAAGCTAGAACCCAAATCAGATAAATGTTATCTAGTGGGGTATCCTAGGGAGACCAAAGGGCACTACTTATACCTGCCATCTGAGGGCGAAGTGTTTGTCGCAAGGATTGGTGTCTTTTGGGAGAAAGAGTTCTTATCCAGAAAGACTGCAAGAGTAGAACTTGAAGAAGTTCAAGAACCACAAACAATGAACGAACCGGAAGTGAAACCTGAGCAAGGACTACAAGAAGTTGAAGCTGGAAAGCCTGCTCAGGAAACACAAGTCCTACGTAGATCTGATAGACCAAGATTTGAGTCTGAGAGATATGGATTTCTCGTGTCTCAGATAGGTAATGTGTTGCTTATGGATCATGATGATGAGCCTGCAACCTATCAAGATGCTATGAATGGACCAGACTCTGAGAAGTGGCTTGAGGCCATGAAATCTGAAATGGACTCCATGCATACAAACCAAGTTTGGACCTTGGTGGAACCACCTGAAGGGATAAAACCCATAGGGTGCAAGTGGATCTTCAAGAAGAAGATCGACATGGATGAGAATGTACAGACATTCAAAGGCCGGCCGGTGGCTAAAGGTTTCAGGCAAATTCATGGTATTGACTATGATGAGACTTTTCCCCTGTGGCCATGGTCAAGTCCATCAGAATTCTACTTCCTATTGCTGCGTATTATGACTACGAGATCTGGCAAATGGATGTTAAAACGGCTTTCCTTAATGTAAACCTCCTTGAGGAAGTGTATATGACACAACCCGAGGGTTTTGTATCTCCAAGTGAAGCCACTAAAATATGCAAGTTGAATCGATCCATTTATGGATTAAAACAAGCTTCTCGAAGTTGGAATCTTTGTTTTGATGAGAAAATCAAAGAGTTTGGTTTCATCAAGAACGAGAATGAGCCTTGTGTTTATAAGAGGATTAGTGGGAGCATAGTTGTCTTCCTGATATTGTATGTAGATGACATACTGTTAATCGGGAATGACATTCCGACCCTGCAAGTTTTTAAGAACAACCTAGGGAAATACTTTTCTATGAAAGACTTGGGCGAAGTGACTTATATACTAAGTATTAAGATCTATAGAGATAGATCGAAGAAGTTGCTGGGTTTGACCCAGAGTACATACATTGAGAAGGTGTTGAAACGGTTCAACATGCTTGAGTCCAAGAAGGGATTCTTACCCATGTCTCATGGTGTGAGTCTCTCTATGGACCAGTGTCCTAAATCTTTGGAAGATAAGTACTGCATTAAGTTGATTCCATATGCTTCGGCAATTGGATCAATCATATATGCAATGTTGTGTACTCGACCTGATGTCTCATATGCTTTGAGCATGATGAGCAGGTATCAATCTGATCCAGGTGATGTTCACTGGATTGCTGTCAAGAATATCCTAAAGTACTTGAGAAGGACTAGGGATATGTTCTTGGTGTATGATGGAGAGGAAGAGCTCGTTGTATATGGTTACACGGATGCTAGCTTCCCGACTGATATGGATGATTCAAAGTCCCAGTCAGGTTTTGTATTTTGCCTTAATGGAGGAGCTGTAAGCTGGAAGAGTTCCAAGCAAGAGACAGTTGCCGATTCTACGACTGATCCCGAGCATATCACTGCTGCAAATGCGACGAAAGAGGCTGTGTGAATTAGGAAATTCATCAGCGTGCTTGGTGTAGTTCCTAGCATTGTTGGTCCCATAATTCTATACTGTGACAACAATGGTGCAATAGCCCAAGCTAAGGAACCTAGATCTCATCAGCGCTCCAAGCACATACTTTGGAGGTTCCATCTTATTCGAGAGATTGTCGATCGGGGAGATGTGACGTTTGTAGAGTACCGACTGAAGAAAACATAGTGGATCCACTGGCAAAGCCTCTTGTGCAAAAGAAGCATGATGGTTATGTTAGATCAATGAGTATTAGATACCTGAATGATCATCTTTAGTGGGACCCTTGTGGATTGTATGTTTGTTGGTTGTTTATTCATTTGATGAATTGTGATATATACTGTGTTTTTCATTTTACATTTATGGCAAGTTCTTATTGTTATATCTATAGTTTCTATTTGATAGATTAATTAGCATAATAAATGCCCTTAGAATGTTTGCTTCCATGAAAATTCAAGTACGTGACTTGAATGTTAGGGCCTATGTATAGCAAGAAGCTTCATTCTTAAATGGTCCCTAGTCGAAGTATCCTCTTAGAAGTTAAAGGGCAATGATGATACATTAAGACTAGCATGTGTGTTGACTGATGACCGGTTATCACAGGTCATGATATTGTGATATCAAGTCATCACATGAGTACTTGTTAGTGAACAAGTTGTACTAGACAGACCCACCTTGAGACTACTTTGTGGATTGTTATATGAATGTGTCACAAGTAGGTCTCAACTGACAATGATGTTTATAGTTCTTTGACCTGAAGTCACAACATTCATCAAGTGAGGAAGAGCGTACTTTGATGCCATCTAAAGTCTTCCTTGAGAAAGGTTGATGATAAGGGTGGTAATTTGATATGTTACGATTCATTTGGGTGTTTGTGTGTGGACAGATATAAGATTTGTCCTCCTTTATGATAGGAGTTACATCCATGGGCCCCTTGATGGAATGAGACCGATAAATGCATGACCATGCTGGGTTGAGCCAATATGTGATATTGAGCTTACCACTCTCTTAAGGTCTATTCTAGATCAGGAAACTAGGATTGAACAATTATGAGGGTGACACGGTTCATGCCTCTTGTTCTATCCGGATGTAAGGGACAAAGAAACATGAGAGGGCGGAGTAGTCTGTAAAAACAATAATTTTAGATAGCGTTATTTATGAACAGAATTTATCAAATGCAAAAGCAATCGCTGAAAGTTCTTTTTTCTGTTGTTGTATAATTTGCTTCGGCGGATGTAAGTGTTTTGCTTGCATAATAGATTGGGTGAAAATATTTAATCACCTGTTGGCCCAAGACACCCCTACAATAAAATCACTTGCATCACACATAATTTCAAAAGGAAGAGACCAATCTGGCGCAATTAGAATAGGCGAGTTGATAAGTTCATTTTTAATTTGAGTAAACGCCTTTAGATATTCTTCATCAAAAATAAAAGCGGTTTCTTTTTCTAAATGCGTTAATGGTTTTGTAATTTTTGAAAAGTCTTTAATAAACCGTTTATAGAAACCCGCATGTCCCAGAAAACTCCTAATGGATTTAATATTAGTAGTTGGGGGAGTTTTTCTATGACCTCGATCTTGACCCTATCGACCTCGATCCCTTTACTCAAAACTTTATGTCCAAGGACTAATCCCTCTTGGACCATAAAATGACACTTCTCTCAGTTGAGTGCCAAATTCGTATCTTCGCAGCGTTGAAGAACACAATCAAGATTGTTTAGACAATTTGTAAAGGAATCGCCAAAGACTGAAAAATCATCCATATAAACTTCCATGACGTCTTCTACTAATACATTAAAAATTGCAAACATACATCATTGAAATGTAGCCGGCGCGTTATAAAGACCGAACGACATTCTTCGACATGCAAAGGTGCTGAAGGGGCAGATGAAAGTGGTTTTATCTTGGTCTTTGGGAGCAATTGGGATTTGAAACTATCCCGAAAGACCATCAAGAACACAATAGTGTGAGTGACCGAATAATCGTTCTAAGATTTGGTTAATGAAGGGAAACAGAAAGTGATCCTTGCGGGTAGCATCATTTAATTTTCTATAATCGATGCATACCCACCAACCCATAATAGTACGGGTTAGAATCAACTCATTATTTTCATTAGTGACCACCGTTATTCCGCCCTTTTTAGGCACGGCTTGCACCGGACTAACCCAAGTGCTATCAGAAATTGGGTAAATAATTCCCGCATCTAATAATTTTATAATTTCGGCTTTAATGACGTACTTCATTTTGGGATAAAGGCGTCTTTGAGGCTGAATAGTGCCGCAAGAATTATTTTTAAAATTTATTTTATGCGTGCAAAATGAGGGGCTAATCCCCTTGATATCCGAAATTTGCCATGCAATTGCATGGCGATGATTATTTAGATTTTTTGTTAATTGAGACATTTCTGAATCGTTAAGCGCAGAAGATATGATTACGGGCAATCTTGAATCTTTTTCTAAAAAAATATATTTCAAATGATCCGGGAGTTATTTTAACTCAAGGTTTGGCAGTTCGTCATGAGGTGTTTTAATTTTTAAATTAATTGAATTTATCTTTTCGAATTTTAAAGGCCTACCTATTTCTTCAAAAATTGGCGAGATTAATTTGTTAAAAGGCGACGATTCCTCTTCAAAATTTGTTTCTAAAGTAAAACAGGAGTCGTCATTAGAGAAAGAATATTTCATAGATTTGTTTATACTAAAGATAACTTCTTCATCCCCAACTCGTAGGAGAAGTTTTCATTACTAACGTCAATAATTGCCCGAGAGGTGTCGAGAAAAGGACGATTGAGTATAATAGGTACTTCTGCATCTCGAGTATATAAAAGTACTTCCGCAATGTCTAGGATGACAAAATCTACCGGGAAAATAAATTTGTCAACCTTAAGAAACACATCCTCAATAACCCCTATTGGGTATTTTATTGATCTGTCCGCTAGTTGGATGCTAATTTTTTTGGGCTTGGCTTTCCTAAACCAAACTTTTTAAATAAAGAAAATGACATCAAATTAATACTAGCGCCCAAATTTGCTAAGGCGTGTTTTATTAATAAATTACCGAACAAGCATGGGATGGAGAAGCGTTCCGGATCGTTTAATTTTTGTGGTAATTTATTTAATAGAACTGTTGAGCATTCTGTGTTTAGAGATATACGAGAAAATTTTTTCAAGTTTCTTTTTATTTGAAAGTAAATCCTTTAGATATTTAGCGTATTTGGGCATTTGGGCGATTGCTTCGCAAAATGGCACATTTATTTGGACTTGTTTTAAAATTTCAATAAATCTTTTGTATTTCTCCTCATTGCGCTCATCTTTAAGTTTTGAAGGGTAAGGAAGAGAAGGATTCTTACTAATGCGCGGAGCTAAAGTATAATTAACTTGCAGAGGAGAATATGAAACGTTTACCTCGGGCTCGACCAAATTTGAAGAAGTTACCTCCTTTCCGCTACGGAGGGTTATTGCGTTGGCGCTCTCTCATGGATTAGGCTCAGTATTGCCTGGTAGAGCTCCTTGCTGGCGTTCATAGAACATTTTGGCGTGTTGTCCAATCTGATTTTCCAGGCTTTTAATGGATCCGGATAGATTTTGGATGTTGGACACATTAGAGGCAACGTATTTAGTGAATACCTCTTCAAGTGAAGAGGGTGTGTATGGTGGTGGTGGAGCGAATCCGGGAGGATTCACTTGTGGTGGGCGTTGAGCATTATTGGGGTTGCTCCATAAATAATTTGGGTGGTTCCTTAAACTCGAATTATAGCTATTATTAAAAGGAATATTATTCGAGTTATAAGCAGGTTGGTAAGAGTTTCCCATATAATCTACTTGTTCTTGAACAAAATTATTATTAGTATTAATATTAACATTATTATTATTATTAGCCCAATTAGTGGCGGAGGAAGCAGACATCTATGCCACTTGCTTAGTAAGCCATTCTACTTGATGCGTTAAGTTCGGGTCGGCCTCGACTTCAAAGAGTCCGGTCGGCTTATTAGGGCGCGACCGTGGCGCATTCCACTAATACGCATTCATGTCCATCTCCTCGAAAAGCCCTTGAGCGGCCTCTGGGGTTTTGTTATTAAAAGTTCCCCCAGCTGCCGCATCAATCATTTACCTCGTTTGGAGATTCAAACCATTATAGAATGTTTGAACTTGTTGCCACATCGGGAGGGCATGATGAGGACATCTCCGCAAAAGTTCCTTGAAGCGCTCCCATGTGTCGTAGAGAGACTCTGAGTCTATTTGCGTGAATGAAAGAATGTCCATACATAATTTAGCATATTTTGCCAGAGGAATAAATTTTGTTAAAAATTTCTCGGTCATCTCGGCCCATATAGTGATGGAACCTCTAGGAAGAGAACCCAACCACTGCATGACCTTAGTCCGCAAAGAGAAAGGAAATAAACACAAATGGATGGCGTCATCGGTGATGAAATTTATCTTGAACGTATCGCAAATTTCCAAAAAATTTAATAAATGTAAATTTGGATCATCATCTGGTAAGCCATCAAATATGATTGTTTACTATACCTTCGGAATGATGCTCATTTTAATTTCAAAATTATTATTTGCAACTGTCGGGTGAATAATACTAGATTATGTTCCCTCCAAATTTGGCCTCGCATAATAGGACATGGTCTGTGGCGGGGCCTCATTATGGCCTGGATCTTCCATTATTCCTTCATTAGTTTCTCTGTTTGACTCTTCGCGGATTATTGGTAGATCACTAAATCGGAGACGTCGCCACAAGGTGCACTCGATTTCTAAATCAAAACACAATTCAAGATTAATTCAAGAGTTTCTTCGGGTCATAAACTAAAAAGAAAATAAAAGAGAAAAGGAGGCGAAGAGAATGAAGGATGAAGAAGAAAAATTAAATTATTATAATATTATTATAATATTTTAAAAATATATATATTTTTTTTTTCAAAAAGCGAGTTAAGTTAGTTCCGGACTTCCCGAGGTCTACCCTGTGAAGGGTTCGCAAGGTACTAGGAGATGCGATGGGATGAAAAACACAAATCTCTCTTTCCGAGAATTTAAGTTGCGCATTTTAAGGTTTTTAGAATTTTTGAGAGAAGCGTGATGAGAAAGAGAACGATAAAATTAATAGATATTTTTTTTTCAAAATATCAACTCAGTTCCCCGGCAACGCTGCCAAAAACTTGATGGATGCAAAACTATGCCTGCAACTGACAACGACAAGTGTACCATGTTGGAAGTAGTATAAGTTTATAAAAACCAAGGTCGTCTAAAGATCCGGGCAAGTTGAATATTCTTACTTTGAGAAAATCTCTATTATTCTATCAATAGAACTTTTGGGCTGGGTTGCAAGAAAAGTAAATAAAAAGGATGAAAAAAACAAATTTTAGGAGATTAGCACTCGATCTTGAATCACCTTGGAATAAAAATAATAAGAACAAATAGGATTCAAATTCTTTATAAAGAAATACTCTAATCGTGGAGGTTCCCAAATTCTAAGCACACCTTTGGTAGAGGATACGTTCAGCTGAGTTTAGGTTGATCAACTGAACTCTTGTTCTATAATTGAAACCCCAAAAACTCGCTTTATTGCGGTGAACCCCTCTATTGGATTTGACTCCACTCTGAGAGATTTATGTCATCCTCTCTCGAGAATTGCATGCAACTCTCTTTATCCTTGAATGATCGATTCATCTTACGAGCTTGTTCGGCTAACTAAAGAACGAAAATAAGAACGAGAATTATATATCGAAAATATAATCTCATTTCATTAAAATCAAGGATATATCGTAAGTACTCTAAGGAGAGAAGAAGAGAATCTAAATTAATTCAAAACACATATTATTCCTTGGGTCATCTCGATCGAGTACTAATAGAAATTTAGCTACTCATGGAGATAAAGTAATCAACAAAAGTACAAGAATACATGATGAAATTAAGAGGAGAATAAGAAGAAGAAATGAGTACTATTTTATTGATTTTGCAAGGAAAATTACAAGCTATGAAATTGAGAATTACAAGTGCAAACAAGAAAGAGGAATGCAAGAATACTTAAAACAAGAAAACAGTACAAGAAAAGAAGACTTGAGCTCCCAAAACTTGTCCTCCAATGTTCTGGAGGAGCTGGCTTTAAATAGGCTGAAGTTTGAGGTTACACGCCATTGGTCACGCCCATGACCAAGGGCGTGATCGAAGCTGGTGCGGGAGAGACACCTTCTGGATTCATTGCAAGCATTATGTGTGTGTCACGCCCTTGGTCATGCCCGTGACCTAGGGCGTGTAATATTCAAATTTGCGTCTAGCGGGAAGTTTTCGGCAGGATGGCGCATTTTTTCTGGCGGCAAGGACATACATGCCCGTGACCTTGGAAGTACATGGGCGTGACATGTTGTGGCACAAGCGTGTACTTAGCGTATTGCATGTCGGGGTCGTGGATCGCATCCTGCTGAGCTAGAGTCATACTTTATGTTTACACGCCCTTGGTCAAGCCCGTTACCTAGGGCGTGTACTTGGTGAATTTTCTCGGAATGAGCCCAGGATGCCGACAATAGGTCTGGAACATATCTTAGGCTGTCACGCCCTTGGTCACGCCTGGGACCTTGGGCGTATACTTGGAATTTTTCTCAAAGTGTCCATAAAACCTAAAAAACAAATTTATCGAACTCGTATCATCCTGGATGGCGTAACCATCCAAACTTTTCTCGGAGTAACCCCGCAAATGCCATGCGTCCACCACACGATTTCGCACCACCAAATCAAAATCAAAATCAAAGTTTTCAAAAACCTCCATCCTTGGAGGATTTGTTTTCAAGATATATTACCGCAAACGAGGCGACTATTAGAAATCTAACGGGGTCAATGAAAAATCTAGAAAATACGGTCGGGCAACTCGCCAAGATTATTTCTGAAAGGCCGCCTGGGACTCTTCCCTCAAATACTGAACCCAATCCAAGGGAGCACGCGAAAACGATTACCCTACAAAGCGGTAAAGTAATTCACGAGCCTACCACAAGGGAAGAGCCAGAGGTGATCGCCTCTCCTGCTGCTAAACAAACTATAATTTTGGAAAAAGATAAAAATGATTTTGAAAAAGAGAATTGTGTTTTAGAAAAAGAAAAAATTGATTTTCAAAAGAATGCTCCAGAATTTTTAAAAGAATTACCACCTCCTCCTTATCCTTCTCAACTTAGGAAAGAAAAATTAGACGATCAATATCACCGCTTTCTTGAAATGTTTAAACAAATTCATATAATTTACCATTTCATGAAGTGATTAGTCAAATGCCTAAGTACGCAAAATATTTGATAGATTTATTAACAAACAAAAGGAAATTAGAAAATTTATCTCACGTAACGTTGAATGAAAAGTGCTCGGCGGTCGTTAATAATAGTAATCTACCTAAAAAGATAAACAATCCGGGTAGCTTTTCTATCCCCTGCATTTTTGGTGATCTTTTTGTGAAGTATGCGTTAGCTGATTTAGGTACGAACATAAATTTGATGCCTTTTTCTTTATTTAAGAAGTTAGGGTTGGGTACTCTCAGCCCTACGCATATGAGTATTCAATTAGCTGAACGATCGATTAAATATCTGCTAGGAATTGTAGAAGACGTGCTAGTGAAGGTTGACAAATTCATCTTCCCGGTGGATTTTGTCATTCTTGATATCGACGAAGATGTCGAAGTTCCTCTGATCCTTGGTCGCCCCTTCCTTGCTACGTCACATGCGATTATCGATGTGAGTAACGGAAAGCTCTTGCTCTGTGTCGGAAATGACGAAGTCAAATTTTCAATAAATCAATCCATGAAAAATTATTTAAAAAATGATGACTCTTGTTTTTTTCTTGATATTTTAAATGACAATTCTGATTTTTCTCTTTCAAATGTGTCTGCAAATGATTTTTCCTCTTCATTTTCTGAAACTCTACTGATTTTTATGAAGCCACAGCTATGTCTGTGCAAGATGTTTTTGATAATGATAATCTTTCAAGATCAAAAAAATTTGAATCGATTGTTTTTGAAAAAGAAAAGGTTTTAAAAAACTCTTATGACGAACCATCCACTCTTGAATTAAAACCGCTCCCCGAACATCTAAAATATGCTTTTCTCGAAAAAATTTCTAAGTTGCCCATTATAGTCTCGACATTTCTTTCTCAATCCGAAAATGATCAATTGATCGAAGTTCTACAAAGGCATCGCCGAGCTATATCATGGCAAATATCTGATATTTCTGGCATAAGCCCTTCCTTTTGCACGCATAAAATATTTTGCGAAGAGAATTCTAAAAGTGAAGTCCAACCTCAAAGTCGTCTTAATCCAAACATGAAAGAGGTCGTAAAGGGAGAGGTGCTTAAGTTATTAGATGTGGGGATAATTTATCCAATCTCAGATAGTAAGTGGGTGAGTCCAGTCCAGGTAGTGCCTAAGAAAGGAAGGATTACGGTGGTAGCAAATGAGAATAACAATTTGATTCCAACTGGACGGTAACAGGATGGAGGATGTGCATCGACTGCCGTAAATTAAATTATGCCACTCGTAAAGATCACTTCCCCCTTCCCTTTATCGATCAATTTTTAGAACATTTATCTGGGCATAGTTTTTATTATTTTCTCGACGGTACTCTCTCGAGATATTTCCAAATCCCTATCGCACCCGAGGACCAAGAGAAGACAACATTCACTTGCCCCTTCGGAACTTTTGCCCATCGTAGAATGCCTTTCGGTTTTTGCAATGCACCAGCTACCTTTCAACGTTGTATGTTACCAATTTTTGATAAGTACGTAGAAAATATAATGGAAGTCTTTATGGACGACTTTTCGGTTTTTGGTGATTCTTTCTCTTTGTGTTTACAAAACCTAGCTAAGGTGTTAGAACAATGCGAGGAAACAAACCTGGTTTTAAACTGGGAAAAATGTCATAAACAACTGGGAGAAGGGTTAGTTTTGGGTCATAAAATATCTGTTAAGGGAATCGAGGTCGATCGAGCTAAGATCGAGGTGATTGAAAACGTGGCGCCGCTTACGAACGTAAAGGCGATTAGGAGTTTTTTAGGCCACGCAGGCTTTTATAGGCGTTTTATCAAAGATTTTTCTAAAATCACCAAACCTCTAACACAACTTTTAGAAAAAGACACTCCTTTTATTTTCGATGATTCATGTTTAGCTGCATTTGAATTAATTAAATCTAAACTTATAAATGCTCCGATTATGATCGCTCCGGTCTGGGATTTACCATTCAAAATTATGTGCGATGCGAGTTGTTATGCGGTCGGTGCGGTTCTTGGAGAACGAATAGCTAAAAACTTTCTTCTGATTTATTACGTTAGCAAAACGCTTAATTCTGCTCAAGAAAATTACACCATAACTGAAAAAGAACTTTTAGCCATTATTTCCGCGTTTGATAAATTCCGACCGTATATTACTCTTTCTAAAGTTATCGTTTTCACGGATCATTCTGCTTTGAAGTACCTCCTTTCTAAATCGGACGCCAAGCCGCATCTTATTCGCTGGATCCTCTTACTTCAAGAAATTGACTTGGAGATCCGGGATAAGAAAGGAGCGGAAAATCTAGCTGCTGGTCATCTTTCTCGACTCGAAAATCCTGAAATCGGCATTTTAAATGAAAATTTTTTGAATGATTCTTTTCCGGATGAGCAAATTTTAAATGTTTCTTCTTCTACCCCCTGGTTTGCAAATCTGGCCAACTATCTCATGGCCCGCGTCCTCCCAAAAGAGTTCTCTTCTCATCAAAAGAAGAAATTCTTTTTTGAGTTGAAGTACTATTTTTTGGAGGACCCATTTTTATTTCGTATTTGCGCAGACCAGGTGATAAGAAGATGCGTTTCCCGGGAAGAAGGTTATCAAATTTTAAAGCATGTTCATGAAGGTCCGATTGGTGGGCACTATCAATCAAATCGCACTACTCACAAAGTGTTTAGTGTTGGTTTTTATTGGCCAAGCATATTTAAAGACGCACAACATTTTGTGAGTGAGTGTGATCGGTGCCAGCGGACCGGAAACATCTCTAATAAAAATGAAATGGAACAAAATTATTTTCTCGAATGCGAGGTTTTTGATTTGAGGGGTATTGATTTTGTAGGTCTGTTTCCCTCTAGTTTAGGAAATAAGTATATTCTAGTTGCAGTAGATTATGTTTATAGGTGGGCGGAGGTCCAAGCTTTACCCACTAACGATTCTCGCATGGTGATTTCATTTCTTAAAAAATTATTTACTCATTTTGGTTTTCCTCGGGCGATCGTTAGTGACAGGGGAACTCATTTTTGCAACGTTCAGCTCGCTAAAGTTGTAGCTAAATATGGCGTTACGCATAAACTATCCACCGCTTATCACCCCCAGACTAACGTTCAGGTCGAAGTATTCAATCGTGAAATTAGAAGAATTTTGGAAAAAACCGTCTCTACTTCTCATAAGGATTGGTCATTAAAGTTAGACGATGCTCTTTGGGCCTATCGGACGACGTACAAAACCGCTATCGATTTTACCCCTTTCTGAATGGTCTATGGAAAATCGTGTCATCTCCCGGTACAAGTAGAACACCGTGCATATTGGGCACTAAAATTTTTAAATTTCGATCCGCACTTGGTCGGTGAGCATAGAAAAATTCAATTGAACGAACTCGACGAGTGGCGAGCCAACGCTTATGAGAATAATAAAATATTTAAAGAGCGAACGAAATTTTATCACGACAAGAACCTACGCCACCCTAAGACGTTTAAACCTGGTGATAAAGTTCTTCTTTTTAATTCTCATTTGGGTCTCTTTCCTGGGAAACTCAACTCCCAATGGTCTGGACCATTTACGGTCAAACAAGTTTTTCCGTGTGGCACTGCGTTGTTAACGCACCCAGAAAAGGGTGAATTCAAGGTTAATGGTCATAGATTGAAATTATATTTTTCTAATGATTGGGTGTCTTCTGTTACGAAACAATTTTTATTTAACTCTTTGATGGTTGGATTCAGATTGTTTTTTCTTAATTTATTTGGTTTGCGCAACCTTTACATGATGAGATTAGAATTAGGTGGATGTTTTCAAGAGTTTCGCAAGTACTCCTACTTTGAGAAATTAACCGTTATCCTATCGAAAGATAGAAGTAACGGTCTTTTTCTTCTTTCGAAATATTGACGCTTACACCCCGACTACAATGCCGAATTCTATTGATTTTTAAAATAGCAAAGGAGAGTTTTGCACTAAATTGGTTTGAAAAGCTTTTGTTTAATTTTTAATCCGAACTAATCATATAATAAAGGCAAGTATACCTTATCGTGAGTAATACAAGATATTTTGTTTTAGAAAATATCGAGGTCGTATATTTCCGCGGATCGTGTTGATTAAGCTACTTTGAGGAACGAACTATTATTTTATCGGAATAAGTTTTTAGTGTGGGTTTTTAAAAGAAAATGATAATAAGCGTATAACTATAGTTCTAAACGATGATAATAATAGCGCTCGATGTCGAATTACCTTGAGATGAAAATAGTCTTTTTTAGAAGTAAAAATGATGACTTTTCAAAACATTAAAATGGCTTGGCCGTGGAGGTTCCATAATTATGAATGCTCCTCTCTCGAGGGTACGCCCACCTGAGATTATGAATTTTCGACCATCGAATCTTCTTAATACTCGCTTTATGTTGTGAACCCCGCTATTGGGTTTTTACTTCCAATTCGGGAGACTTACCTCATCCTCTCTCGAGGGTAGAGTGCACTTCTCTTTACCCGTAAGCGATCAGTCCGTACGCACGAGCCTCTCATCTAACTAGTGTACGGAGACGAAAATGAAAACCACACATCGATTATGTGGCTCCCCACTCAACGTTATTCTCGGGTAAACCTTAAGCGTTAATTATTTTAGAAAGAGATGTTTTAATTTTTAGTAAAACTATTTTTGGGTCCCAATGCTCTTCGACATCGTGTGCTAAAGGAAATTAGCCACTCATCGGAATGGAGACGGCATTAATAATTAGAAAATACATGTTTAATTATTTAAGCGGATATAAGCGGATAAAAAGGAAATAAAAAGACTTATATAAAGCAGTAATAGTATCCGTCCCAACCGTCTTAAACAAGTGCTAAAAAGTTCTTAGCCTCTTATTCAAGATGAGGGTGGTATAGAAATGAAAAGACTTATAAAGGTGCAGAAATAATATTCGTCCCAACCGTCTTAAACAAGTGATAAAGGAAATTAGCCTCTCATTCAAGATGGGGGTGGTATAAACAATTATATAAGGACTGAAATAAAGCTAAGTTACAAAAAAAAAGAAAAACACTATCTCATATACGCACGCACTCTACTTGTAATAAAAAGACTTAATCGAAAGAAAGCGTTTAAACGAAAGCGATAAATAAACGTTAAAGAAAGCGATAAACTATTTTTATGAAAGTAATAAACTAAGTTATGAAAGCAATAAAACTATTCTCATACACACACACACACACACTAACATAAATAAAAAAGGAAGATGATCCAAATGAGAAAACAACATTTTATTTCTAAAAGGCGAAAATTACAAATGAACATAAACTTAATTGCATAAAGAAAACTCACAATCATTCAAAAGAACTCAGAAAAACATTACAAACACTCAAAATTTGGATGAAATTTACTTCAGCCGAGCCCCTCTATTTATAGGAAAAATTTTATTTTTACACACCCTAGGTCACGGGCGTGTCTTCTGGTCACGGGCGTGACCCTGGGGCGTGACATTTGCGCGTGCTTTAGGGGTCGCATCCGCAGTCTTCTGGAAGGTTTAGCCGTCAAACATGGCTGCACACGGGCGTGACTTGAAGTGTCACGGGCGTGACAGTGGGCGACACATATCTGCTTTAACGGGGGCGTGACGGCTGGCGTGTGCGCTGGATTCTTCGAACGCCTGAACAGAGAGAGTTCGTCGAACGCAGATCATCGTTCGTCGAACGCTGAGACAGTTCGTCGAACGCAGAGCGCCGTTCATCGAACGCTGGACGCTGAGAGGGATTCGTCGAACGCAGGGCGCCATTCATCGAACGCTGGACGCTGAGAGGGATTCGTCAAACGCGGAGCGCCGTTCGTCGAACTCTAGACGCTGAGAGGGATTCGTCGAGCGTAGAGCACCGTTCGTCGAACACTGAGACAGAGAGAGTTCGACGAATGCAGCTCAATTTTCGTCGAACGCAGGGAGATTGGCATTTTAAAATTACACGCCCTTGGGTCACGGGCGTGACACATTGTCACGGGCGTGACTTAGGGGCGTGACTTGACAAAAATTGCCAAAATCTGCAAAAACAAAAATAAAACTAAGTTAGTAAGGAAATAATAAAAAGAAGCAATTTATTTATTAATTTACATAGAAAATTCACAATATTAATTAAAACTATACTAATAACTATACTAAAAATACATATATTTTACTACTCATCAAATGTCCCCATACTTAAGCCTTTGCTATTCCAGAGCAAAAGTAAGAGAGATCTATACGGGATTAACATAAGTTCTAATTTTTAGCAATCATTTTATTTTAATCATAAGAGACTGAAAAATAAAAATTCGGAGTAATAAGAGTTAAGTCCTAAATTAAGCAAATGATTTAAGTATAAAGAAATGTCCTAGCCAAAAGACTTCTTAATTAACCAAATAGCAAACAAAATTGTAATCATTAGTAAACGAGATTAGATCAAAATTATAATAACCTTTGTTTAAAGAAACATGAAGGAAAAATATAAGTTACTAATTATGCTCTCAAATGATTTTTTGAATTAGAAGTAGAAACAATAATTTGGCTAAGGGAAAAGGGGGTAAAAAGCCTTGGCAAAAAGAAGAGTACTTGAATTAAGGGTGATGGATTTATCCTCTCACCCCTCTTTTATAGTTTCTTTTGACTCCCATCGTTGGTTTACGAGGGAAAATTGACCTCTTTTTTTTTAATTAACCAAATGCCTATGTTTACGGAATTTTTTAACTCCCATTGACATAGGATCTCTTTTAACAAATATTGGGTGCCTATGTTTACGGAATTTTTTTATTCCCATTGACATAAGATCTTTTTCTTCTTTTAATTTTTTATTTGCCATGCTGAATTGGTGTATACAAGGGGTTTTCAAGAGAAATTCTAGAATAATAAAAAAAGTTTTGAGAGCAACCTTAGTAATTTGAATATTCCTAGATTCCTAAAGACATAAAGTAGGGATAATTGTAGTCTAAAGTTATTTTGCCAACATAATACACATGTCTCTATTTTAGCTAGTAGAAGGAGTGCTTGAAAACAAAGCCTCTATTTAAATTAAAAACACAAGAAATTCTTTAAAGCTTAACCCCGAACGTTTAAATCTATCGATCTTAGATAAACAAACAAATAGTAAAACTAGCGATTATGAAAATCCACAAACATATACTCTCGAAACTAAACGCTTTAAGAATAAAAGTAAAGTAGGGTTTATTGTTTTCTTTTGTTTTGTTTGTTTTTCAACTACTATATTGTTATATATATATATATATTTGAAATGTTTTGGGGTTTTGTAATTTTTTTTTGGGATTTTGGAGTTTTGTTTTTTTTTTTTTTTGAAATTTTTTGTTTAAGCTTATATTTACAAAAGTAAGCAAATTGCAGAAGAAAACATGATTTTTTTTTATAGTTTTGTTCTTTTTTTTTAAATATTTTTTTTGTTTAAATAAAGACAGTAAAACTCCCCCATACTTAAAACCCAACATTGTCCCCAATGTTGTAATGTAAGTATGAAGAAGAGAAAATAAAAGATTCAGTATGTACGAAAAAGATAGAGAGCAAAAAGCTTCCCTGAACGAAAACTGGCGGGGTCAAACAAAATCCTGAAAAAAACATGTAAAAGAACAAAACATAATAAAATAATAGATAAATATGGGGTGCCTCCCACAAGCGCTTTGTTTATCGTCGCGTAGCTTGACTAAACTAAAGTACCGGGATCATCGTTTGATAGGGAGTGCTTAGTGTGGGATTAACGTGCAGAGTTACTTCGTCGTCTCCCACCCGAAGGAGGAGTAGACCATTACTGTCATCAATTAGCGCACGGGAGGTGGCGAGGAAGGGGCGACCGAGGATGATAGGTACCTCAGCATCCTCCTCGATGTCCAGGATGACAAAAACTATCGGGAAGATAAACTTGTCTACCTGGACCAGAACATCCTCCACTACCCCTATAGGGTACTTTATCGAGTTATCCATAAGCTGGATACTCATTTTTGTCGGGCTTGGGACGCCCAAGCCGAGTTGTTTAAAAGGAGAAAAAGGCATCAAATTGATGTTGGCGCCCAAGTCTGCTAGAGCATATTTCAATAACATATTGTCGAAGAGGCACGAAATGGAGAACCGTCCCGAGTCATTTAATTTTGGCGGCAATTTGTTAAGGAAAACAACCGAGCAGTCCGCGTTAAGGGAAATGCGCGAAACATCGTCTAGTTTCTTTTTGTCAGAAAGTAACCCTTTAAGATATTTCGCGTATTTTGGTATTTGGGAGAGTGCCTCGCAGAAGGGAACGCTAATTAAAATTTGTTTAAAAATTTGTAAGAATTTTCGATATTGCTCGTCCTTCCGCTCGTTGTTTATTTGTGAAGGATAAGGAAGAAGCGAGCAAGAAACGTTCGGCACAATCGGAAAACTCGGTGATTTATCAATCAAAGGAGAGGGTGTAGGGGTCGGTGTCGAAACATGTACCTTAGGCTCGACCCGTTTTTGGGGAGGTTACGTCCTTGCAACTGTGAAGATTTATGGCGTTGGCAGTTTCTCAGGGGTTCGGCTTCGTGTTCCCTGGTAGAGCTCCATATGGCCGCTCGGAGACCATCTTTGCTAGCTGTCCCACCTGATTTTCCAAGTTCTTAATCGATCCGGTAATATTCCGGATATTTGACTTGGTGGACGCAATGTATTTAACAAAAATATCTTCGAGCGGTGAAGGTTTTGGAGGTGGAGGCTGAAATCCGTTTGGAAATCCTTGCGGAAATCCTTGCGGGTTCACATTTGGGGGCCTCTAAGCATTATTAGGATTGCTCCAGGAAAAATTTGGGTGGTTCCTCCAACCCGGATTATAATTATTACTATACGGATTGTTATTAGGGTTGAAGGGGGGCCTAACTGGGTTGCCTAGGTAATCTACAGTTTCTTCGACAAAAATATTATTATTATTATTATTATTAGGAGCCCAAGCGGGATTGGAGGAGGAAGCAGTCATCTCCGCCACTTGCTTACTTACCCTTTCTACTTGAGAGGCTAAGTGAGAAGTGGCATCCATTTCATATATCCCAGTTGGTTTAGTAGGGCGTGATCTAGGCGCATTTCATTGATAGGCGTTCATGGCCATTTCCTCGAACAAAGCTTGGGTGGCCTCCAGGGTTTTGTTGTTTAACGTTCCCCCGGCGGCTGTATCGATCATCTGTCGCGTGGAAAAATTTAGGCCATTATAAAAGGTCTGGACCTGCAGCCAGGACGACAGCGCGTGATGAGGATACCTATGCAAGAACTCTTTAAAACGCTCCCAAGTCTCATAGAGAGACTCAGAATCATATTGAATGAAAGAGGCGATATCTGTGCGTAGTTTAGCGATTTTAGACGGGGGAAAATATTTTGTTAAAAATTTTTCCGTCAATTGTGCCCACGTGGTTATGGATCCTCTAAGGAGAGAACTCAACCATGCCTTGGCTTTCGTCCACAGCGAAAATGGAAATAAGCGTAAATGAATGGCGTCGTTAGTAACGCCATTAATTTTGAAAGTATCGCAGATTTCCAAAAAATTCGAAAGATGTAAGTTTGGATCCTCATCTGGCAAACCGTCAAATTGGATTGACTGTTGTACCATTTGATTGATGCTAGATTTTATTTCAAAATTATTATTAGCCACTGTTGGGCGTGTTATGCTCGATCCAGTATCTTCCAGATTTGGCCTGGCATAATATGTCATGGTCCGTGGCGGGGACACATCTGGAATTTTATCGGCCATAGGTTCAGTGTAAGTATCTCCGACTGACTCTTCGGGAAATTCGAGTAAGTTTTGATCACGAAGTCGGAGGCGCTCGTGAAAGAGTGCGCTCGATTTTGAGGTCAAAAGGGATATTCGAATCGTCTGAGGAGTTTCCTCGGGTAAAAATGATATATTTTGTTTTTTGTAATAATAAATTTTTTATATATTTTTTTTTTGTAGATATATATTTTTTATATATTTTTAAGATATATGATAAAAGTAATAGTAATTACTTGTTTCAAATAACAACACTAATTCCCCGGCAACAGCGCCAAAATCTTGATGGGTGGATTCAGATTGTTTTTTCTTAATTTATTTGGTTTGCGCAACCTTTATATGATGAGATTAGAATTAGGCGGGTGTTTTCAAGAGTTTCGCAAGTACTCCTACTTTGAGAAATTAACCGTTATCCTATCGAAAGATAGAAGTAACAGTCTTTTTCTTCTTTCAAAATATTGACGCTTACACCCCGACTACAACGTCGAATTCTATTGATTTTTAAAATAGAAAAGGAGAGTTTTGCACTAAATTGGTTTGAAAAGCTTTTGTTTAATTTTTAATCCGAACTAATCATATAATAAAGGCAAGTATACCTTCTCGTGAGTAATACAGGATATTTTGTTTTAGAAAATATCGAGGTCATATATTTCCCCGGATCATATTGATTAAGCTACTTTGAGGAACGAACTATTATTTTATCGGAATAAGTTTTTAGTGTGGGTTTTTAAAAGAAAATGATAATAAGCGTATAACTAGAGTTCTAAACGATGATAATAATAGCGCTCGATGTCGAATTACCTTGAGACGAAAATAGTCTTTTTTAGAAATAAAAATGATGACTTTTCAAAACATTAAAACGGCTTGGCCGTGGAGGTTCCATAATTATGAACGCTCCTCTATCGAGGGTACGCCCACCTGAGATTATGAATTTTCGACCATCGAATCTTCTTAATACTCGCTTTATGTTGTGAACCCCGCTATTGGGTTTTTACTTCCAATTCGGGAGACTTACCTCATCCTCGCTCGAGAGTAGAGCGCACTTCTCTTACCCGTGAGCGATCAGTCCGTACGCACGAGCCTCTCAGCTAACTAGTGTACGGAGACGGAAATGAAAACCACACATCGACTATGTGGCTCCACTCAACGTTATTCTCGGGTAAACCTTAGGCGTTAATTATTTTAGAAAGAGATGCTTTAATTTTTAGTAAAACTATTTTTGGGTCCCAGTGCTCTTCGACATCGTGTGCTAAAGGAAATTAGCCACTCATGGGAATGGAGATGACATTAATAATTAGAAAATACATGTTTAGTTATTTAAGCAGATATAAGTGGATAAAAAGGAAATAAAAAGACTTATATAAAAGCAGTAATAGTATCCATCCCAACCGTCTTAAACAAGCGCTAAAAAGTTCTTAGCCTCTTATTCAAGATGGGGGTGGTATAGAAATGAAAAGACTTATAAAGGTGCAGAAATAATATCCGTCCCAACCGTCTTAAACAAGTGCTAAAGGAAATTAGTCTCTCATTCAAGATGGGGGTGGTATAAACAGTTATATAAGGACTGAAATAAAGCTAAGTTACAAAAAAGAAAAACACTATCTCATATACGCACGCACTCTACTTGTAATAAAAAGGCTGAATCGAAAGAAAGCGTTTAAACGAAAGCGATAAATAAAGCGTTAAAGAAAGCGATAAACTATTTTTATGAAAGCAATAAACTAAGTTATGAAAGTAATAAAACTATTCTCATACACACACACACACACTAACATAAATAAAAAAGGAAGATGATCCAAATGAGAAAACAACATTTTATTTCTAAAAGGTGAAAATTACAAACGAACATAAACATAATTGCACAAAGAAAACTCACAATCACTAAAAAGAACTGAGAAAAACATTACAAACACTCAAAATTTGGATGAAATTTACTTCAGCCGAGCCCCTCTATTTATAGGCAAAATTTTATTTTTACACGCCCTAGGTAACGGACATGTCTTCTGGTCACAGGCGTGACCCTGGGGCGTGACATTTGCGCGTGCTTTAGGGGCCGCATCCTGTTGGCAACCGTGCCCTGTAATGTTCCTGATTTGAAGAAGTGCTCAGCTCAATGATAAATGCAAGTTGTATTTGACATTCCATCTAGTTCATGCTTGCAGGAATCGACAACATGTCATGTACTCTAGTTATTTTACTAAGTACTATATCGTCGAGAAATTAAAGCGATATCATCGACAATGCATGCTTGTCATCGTAATGACGGGCAGAGCAGCAGGCGCTGAGAAGCAAATTATTCGTCGAATGCTGAGACGTGGCGAGATCGTTGAACGCAGAGATGACACAGGACATCATCATGTGGAACACATGTCGTCGAGAGAACATATGATAACGACGACATGATGCAAGAAGAAAGTTCACGATGACACTGTCAGAGAAAGAAGATCGTCGTATATACATAATCGCCAGGATATCTTGTATCGTCGAGATACCACCATCTGAGGCAGAAGGAAGATCGCGACGACAAAGTCAGAGACAGATTGCCGTCGTAATGATGCAAATATCTTGAAGACAGAATTCAAATCTTGCGGACATGATGTCCGCAATTAATGTCGTCGCCTAATCATTTAATCAGCGCGTGCTCTTATGGAATGGGCGTCTGACATTAAAGGACAACAAATGTTACCGTTATGCGGCTCATCTATCCTTTAAAAGGGAACAGTGTTGCCGTAGAAGAGGGGGCTCGCTGTGCTAGAAAGAAAAAGAATCCCGCCGTTCTTCAATCGAACAGTATATCCTTGCGGAGAAGAAGAAGAAACAAGAACACTCAAAAGAATCAGTCATCATCATCGACTGAAAAGTAGCCGATCAACACCAGGAAAATGAAGTGAAGGCTGAAGAAGATCCAGTGCTAAATCTCCAAATCAAGAAGCATCTTCTTCAACCTAAAGAAGCCGATCTCCATCAGGCTAAGTTGCCGATCAACATCAGGCAGAAGAGATAGTTTTCTTTACTGTATTTTCTTGTAAGGCTTGCGGGCCAATTTGTCTAGCTTGAGGGCTGGAGAGTTGTGAGGCTTGAGGGCCAGGGCAGTGGACTTGCGGGTCCGACTTTGTCTAGCTTGAGGGCTGGAGAGCTGTGAGGCTTGAGGGTCAGGGCAGTGGACTTGCGGGTCCGACTTTGTCTAGCTTGAGGGCCGGAGAGCTGTGAGGCTTGAGGGCTAGGGCAGTGTGCTTGCGGGTGCGATCTGTCGAGCTTGCGGGCTCGGGGGCAGTAGGGGCTTGCGGTCCTAGGCTGTTTGGACTTGCAGGTCCGTTTTGTAGGGATTGAGGGCCTGAGTGTCGAGCTTGCGGGCTCGGGGGTAGTAGGGGCTTGCAGGCCTAGGCTGTTGGGACTTGTGGGTCCGAGGTGTAAGGCTTGAGGGCCTGAAAGTTTTGGCGTCGTTTGCCGAGCCTAGCACACTGCTGGGTAGGCGCAGAGGGAGGGAGGACTACTGAAGACACCCGGTCTTGAGGAACCTTTATAGATCGTTGTGTGCTTTCTGTGGCTTGTTCTTTATTTCTTAGATCTATTAACCAGAAAGCTAGAAAAACCTAAAGGGGGACTTTATACAAAGAAAAACCTATTCAACCCCCCCCCCCCCCCCCCTAGAGGTGATTAAGTAGGCCCCCCATAAACAACAAGTGGTATCAAAGGGAGGTTGTTCAAAGAAAAGCTTAACAGCTTGAACAGATCTGCCAATGGGTGTCTAAGCATCATTAGTATGGAGTCAAGAATTGCCAGGTGCTGTAGAGAAAACTTTCCCCTGTTGAAAGTTAGAGCCATAGTATTTATGGAAGCTTTGGATCCCAAGATGTTTCAAGTCACTCAAGAAGGGCCATATGCTCCCAAGACCATATCCAAGACAATGACTGAGGATGAGATGATTCTGGTTAACTTGGACAAAAGAGTTAGAGACATCATAGCTGCTGCAGTTGATACTTTTGTACTCCAGAAATTGATCCACTGCACAACAACTAAAGAAATATGGGACTCTCTGACAGTTCTCATGGAAGGATTCCCAGAAATTGGAGGTATTGCAGATGAGAGGAATAATAAGACCCGGAGTGATAGTAAATCAAGCAACTCAGATGCAGAGGAGGAAGCTCAGTTTGGACTAACTGTCCTATCTGAACCAGAGGAAGAAATTCAGGATGAGACAACACCAGAACAGGTAGGAATAAGGGCTCCATTATCTAACACTGATTCATATCCCGAAATATGTCTCTCCGAAATATGAGGATCTTCTAGAAGAACTCAAAAGGAGCAAGGAACTCTGCAGGAAACAAGCCGATGAGATCTCAATTCTCCAAACCAGAAACTCTGATCTTTTGGAAAAGGCTGATAGGCTGACTTTGGAGAACGCGGATTTCTGTCAGCTCAAAAGAGATTATAATGCTAGCTCAAACATGGACTTGATAACCAAGTTTGGGAAAACCATGAAAGCTCTGGTTGACAGCAGAGAACTATGCTACTCTCTAACCAAAGAAATTGTGCTTCTAAAGAAAGACAGGAATCTGGCTGGACCGACGAAATTTAGAGTCAATCAAGTCAGTGGGTTGAAGAATAAATCCTCCACAAAAAGGAGAAAGATATTGCCTGTCACCTCCAAAGTAAGTCAGGAAAGAGGAATCACAAGGGAACAGGAGCTCAGTTGGTCCAAGAGAACGAAGGGACCTTTGCAAAGGACTGACTTTCACAAATGAAGCAGGAGTGGGAAAAATCACACCTCTGATCAATGCAATTCTACTTCCTACAGGCACCCCTTCCGTCCATAGAAGAATCATACACTAACCGATAGCAAGAGGATAGGGCACGAAAGATTTAACTGTTGGTGCTGCGGTAAGACGGGGCACTTTACAAGCAATTGTTGGCACAATACAGTTGCTCCAAGGGTAACAAATGCTAAACCTATAAATAATTTATTTCACAATCATTATGTATATCCGAGGGGAGTGAAATTCAGCATACCCTTCAGAACTAATAATTTCCCAGGACCCAAGTTCGCTTGGGTTCCTAATTGTAACCATATTTTGCAGGGAGTCCTAGTGCCCACCAGAAGCAAATCTGGGCCCTAGACATAGTAGTTGTTCTGACTCATTGTCAGAACAGCAAAGTCTATTTACTAATAAAATTAGTGCAGGTTATTTTGAAAAACAAGGAGCCCAACACGTGGATTGATCCTGATATCTAGAATCGTCGATAGTTACGACGATATGATATGTGCTAAGACATAAAAAATTCGAGACGAGAAAATGCATATCCAAGGAACATATCAACGACGTACGCGCTTTGAGATAATTAAGCTATTTGTCTCGGGATTAGATGGGTCCATCGGAGCCGTCTGATCTCCCTTGAAAGGTACGTGCCTCTTCACATACCGACACTATAAATAGAGTGAATGCTCAAAAATAAAAAAAATTACGCTATCATTTGCCCTAAGCCACTCCGTCGACAAACCCTCGCCTCCGTTGACGTGATGCCTTCTCACTCACTCTGAATCAATGGCTCCAAAGAAAGAAGAGGTGATCTCAGGCTGTGAACTTTTGCGCGGAGGATTCAATGCCTGCTCCGAGGAAATTAGGTCAGTAATAGGACTGCTGGAGGCATCGGGACTGGAATATGTTCTATGTGAACCCTCTGTTCTTCTCCACCGAGAATTAGGCGAACTCTTCGCCAACGCAAAACTCAATCACAATGAATCACAGATAAAGTCCCTGGTGGGAGGCAAGAAAGTAAAGATATCTGCGATTAGCCTCGGTAAATCTCTGAATCTACCAAGAATCGAAGGGGGAGAGGAAGAAGATGAACTGACCTCCGAAGAAATGTCTGCTAGCTACAAGTGGTGTGGGCACACAGGGAAGACCTACGGGTCTATCAAAAGAGCTGAATTCAATCAGAAGGGGAAGCTGCTGGCCGACATTGTTGGCAAAGTGTTATTGTGCAAGCCTGGTTCCCACGACCGCATATCCAAAGACATGTTTGCTGTCATGGCCCGAATCACTCACTCTAAGAAAACTGACTGGAGTGAGTTCCTCTTCCAGAGAGTAAAAAACTCCCTGAAGACCCCCTCTTATGGGAGAATATTGTCCCTTTTCTTTCTAAACATCCAGGGTGATGTGTTGCAAAAGAGAATGGGAGTACCTCTTCACTACTCCAAGAAATTAGATGGAAAGATGCTAGACCGATGGGACAGGTCCATCCCCAAACCACCCTCTGATGTACAGCCAGCTCCAAAGAAGCAGAAGAAACCTGCAGCCCAAAGAAACCCCTTCTCCGAAGAAGAGTCATCAAGCAGCTCTGATGACATCCCACCACACCCACACCATTCAGCTCAATCCGGAAGTGAACCATCCAGTGGTATCAAAGAACATATCCCTGTCTCAACTCCTGAACCTGCCTCCACAGAGATTGGTGAAAATACGCATGGAGGAAATGAGTACGTTAAGGGGGAGCCTCAATTCGGGGGCTCGGCCCAAAATGATGACATGATCCCTAAGAATGCTCGAGTTGAGGGGGAGATCGATCTAAAGCACTCTAGCCCAGAAGATTGAAATACAATGCCTGAGCCAACAACAGACATCTCCGATTGCCGAGAGTTAGCTGTTGCGAGCAAAATTGTGCTCATAGCTCCAAGTGAGCCCCTGCCAGAAGTCCCTAAGGGGGAGGCCAAAGTTACAGTGCATATCAGTGAAGAATCATCTGAAGATGTCAGTAAAGCAGACTCGCAGGGACGAGGAGATCAGGAGGGACAAACTGCTAAGCCATCTTCGGCTCAGACAGGTTCGCTATTCCACATGATATCAGCTTTACTTAATGCTCAGCGACAACATCTAGAGCAATTTATAGTAAAAACCGTGAATAGTTTAAGAGAGGAAGTGAAGGGAGAAATTAAGAAGGTAAAGAGCAACATACACGACCTGAACACTCAATGCGCTCAATTCTATTCTATGGCAGCTCCTGCTATAGATAAGATGAATGAGGAGGTTAATAAAGTGGGACATCAAACCCATAAAATCTTGACCAGTCAAGAAACCTTCTCGAATAATGTATATTATTGTTTTGAGCAGATGGAGACAGGTGCTGCAAATAACAGAGATCAAATTCTGACCAGGGTGAATGAGAATGCTCACACCATAGATGCTCATCTGCTTGAAGTAAGAAATTCTCTGGATGTCACTGAGCAGACCCTGGTTGAACTGCTTAATCTAGTCAAAGACAGCCTGGAAGAGCACATATTTGAACAAGCCATAAAGGGGGAGAATACAATAATAAATGCCAGTTCACATCAAGCGATGTGGATCTCAAATTAGATAAAGCAGACAATGAATCAACCTCCATCAGTATATGTAACTGCCGCTCCTTCTGCAAGCACTGACTCTGATGAGTATGGGATAGAATTTGGAGAATCAGCCACCTCTAGAAAAAGAAAGAGAATTCACAGCAACCAGTATAGGGAAAAGAGACTGAGGGAAATTGAGCTGGATCCCCAATCTGGGAGTTGGAGTCCAGCATCAAGAGAAATAATAACAGAATCGTGGATTCAATTTGGACACTCACAAGAGGATTATCAGAGAGTATACCACTCAGTTGACTAGGATAGACATTTAAAGCAGCTGGAAAGGAGGAAGAACCACAAGCTAGCATTCCCACAAGGTCCTCCCCCTTCTTCTAAGAAGATTCCTCTACCATCAACTACCATCAAAGGCGGAGGCAGAAAGACAAAGGAGCAAGCGGCAGCAGTAGACGCTGATGGGCAACAAACTAAAATCCTAAATTATCTTGTTAGGGCAAAATGAATGCGCATGATTATTCTTGAACATTTAATCTATTTTGGAGAACACTTAACCCATTTATATGATTGTTGCTATATGTGTGATTTCATCATCTGAAATGTTATATCTTTTCATTGATGGCCTTTATCATTGAGTGGGTTATGAATTCTTCAAATAGGGGGAGATTGTTGAGAACAGTGCCCTGCAATGTTACTGATTTGAAGAAGTGCTCAGCTCAATGATAAATGCAAGTTGTATTTGACATTCCATCTAGTTTATGCTTGCAGGAATCGACAACATGTCATGTACTCTAGTTAGTTTACTAAGTACTATATCATTGAGAAATTAAAGCGATATCGTCGACAATGCGTGCTTGTCGTCGTAATAATGGGCAGAGCAGCAGGCGCTGAGAAGCAAAGTATTCATCGAACGCGGAGATGTGGCGAGATCGTCGAACGCAGAGATGACACAGGACATCATCATGTGGAACACATGCCGTCGAGAGAAGATATGATTATGACGACATGATGCATAAAGAAAGTTCACGACGACACTGTCAGAGAAAGAAGATCATCGTATATACATAATCACCAGGATATCTTGTATCATCGAGATACCACCATCTGAGGCAGAAGGAAGATCGCGACGACAAAGTCAGAGACAGCTTGCCATCGTAATGATGCAAATATCTTGAAGACAGAATTCAAATCTTGCGGACGTGATGTCAGCAATTAATGTCGCCGCCTGATTGTCCAATCAGCGTGTGCTCTTATGGAATGGGCGTCTGACATTAAAGGACAACAGATGTTACTGTTATGCGGCTTATCTGTCCTTTAAAAGGGAACAGTGTTGCCCTAGAAGAGGGGGCTCGCTGTGCTAGAAAGAAAAAGAATCTCGCCATTCTTCAATCGAACAGTATATCCTTGCGGAGAAGAAGAAGAAACAAGAACACTCAAACGAATCAGTCATCATCATCGATTGAAAAGTAGCCGATCAACACTAGGCAAATGAAGTGAAGGCTGAAGAAGATCTAGTGCTAAATCTCCAAATCAAGAAGCATCTTCTTCAACCTAAAGAAGCCAATCTCCATCAGGCTAAGTTGCCGATCAACATCTGGCAGAAGAGACAGTTTTCTTTACTGTATTTTCTTGTAAGGCTTGCTGGCCAATTTGTCTAGCTTGAGGGCTGAAGAGCTGTGAGGCTTGAGGGCCAGGGCAGTGGACTTGCGGGTCTAACTTTGTCTAGCTTGAGGACTGGAGAGCTGTGATGCTTGAGGGTCAGGGCAGTGGACTTGCGGGTCTGACTTTGTCTAGCTTGAGGGCTGGAGAGCTGCGAGGCTTAAGGGTCAGGGCAGTGCACTTGCGGGTGTGATCTGTCAAGCTTGCGGGCTCAGGGGCAGTAGGGGCTTGTGGGCCTAGGCTGTTTGGACTTGTGGGTCCGTTTTGTAGGGCTTTAGGGCCTGAGTGTCGAGCTTGCGGGCTCGGGGGCAGTAGGGGCTTTCCAGGCCTAGGCTGTTGGGACTTGCGGGTCCGAAGTGTAAGGCTTGAGGGCCTGAAAGTTTTGGCAGCATTTGCCGAGCCTAGCACACTGCTGGGTAGGCGCATAGGGAGAGAGGACTACTCAAGACACCCGGTCTTGAGGAACCTCTATAGTTCGTTGTGTGCTTTCTGTGGCTTGTTCTTTATTTCTTAGATCTATTAACCAGAAAGCTAGAAAAACCTAAAGGGGGACTTTATACAAAGAAAAACCTATTCACCCCCCTCTAGGTGATTAAGTAGGCACCCCATAAACAACACATTCGCCGTCTTCTGGAAGGTTTAGCCGTCAAACATGGCTGCATACGGGTGTGACTTGAAGTGTCACAGGCGTGACAGTGGGCGGCACATATCTGCTTTAACCGGGGCGTGACGGCTGGCATGTGAGCTGGATTCTTCAAACGCCTGGACAGAGAGAGTTCCTCGAACGCAGATCGTCGTTCGTCGAACGCTGAGACAGTTCGTCGAATATAGAGCGCCGTTCGTCGGACGCTGGATGCTGAGAGGGATTCGTCGAACGCAGGGCGCCGTTCGTCGAACGCTGGATGCTGAGAGGGATTCGTCGAAAGCAGAGCGTTGTTCGTCGAACGCTGGACGCTGAGAGGGATTCGTCGAGCGCAGAGCGCCGTTCGTCGAATGCTGAGACAAAGAGAGTTCGTCGAACGCAGCTCGATTTTCGTCGAACGCATGGAGATTGGCATTTTAAAATTACACGCCCTTGGGTCACGGGCGTGACTTGTTGTCGCGGGCATGACTCAGGGGCGTGACTTGACAAAAATTGCCAAAATCTGCAAAAACAAAAATAAAACTAAGTTAGTAAGGAAATAATAAAAAGAAGCAATTTATTTATTAATTTACATAGAAAATTCACAATATTAATTAAAACTATACTAATAACTATACTAAAAATACATATATTTTACTACTCATCAAATACCCTCATACTTAAGCTTTTGCTATTCCAGAGAAAAAGTAAGAGAGATCTATACGGGATTAACATAAGTTCTAATTTTTAGCTATCGTTTTATTTTAATCATAAGAGACTGAAAAGTAAAAATTCGGAGTTATAAGAGTTAAGTCCTAAATTATGCAAATGATTTAAGTAGAAAGAAATGTCCTAGCCAAAAGACTTATTAATTAACCAAATAGCAAAAAATTGCAATCATTTGTAAACGAGGTTAGATCGAAATTATAATAACCTTTCTTTAAAGAAACATGAAGGAAAAATATAAGTTACTAATTATGCTCTCAAATGATTTTTTGAATTAGAACTAGAAATAATAATTTGGCTAAGGGAAAAGGGGGTAAAAAGCCTTGGCAAAAAGAAGAGTACTTGAATTAGGGGTGATGAATTTTATCCTCTCACCCCTCTTTTATAGTTTCCTTTGACTCCCGTCGTCGGTTTACGAGGGGAAATTGACCTCTTTTTTTTTAATTATCCCAATGCCTGTGTTTACGGAATTTTTAATTCTCATTGACATAGGATCTCTTTTGACAAATATTGGGTGCCTATGTTTACGAAATTTTTTTATTCCCATTGACATAAGATCTTTTTCTTCATTAAATTTTTTATTTGCCATGCTGAATTGGTGTATACAAGGGGTTTTCAAGAGAAATTCTAGAATAGTAAAAAAAAGTTTTGAGAGCAACCTTAGTAATTTGAATATTCCTAGATTTCTAAAGACATAAAGTAGGAATAATTGAAGTCTAAAGATGTTTTGCCAACATAATACACATGTCTCTATTTTAGCTAGTAGAAGTAGTGCTTGTAAAACAAAGCTTCTATTTAAATTAAAAACACAAGAAATTCTTTAAAGCTTAACCCCGAACGTTTAAATCTATCGATCTTAGATAAACAAACAAATAGTAAAACTAGCGATTATGAAAATCCACAAACATATACTCTCGAAACTAAACGCTTTAAGAATAAAAGTAAAGTAGGGTTTATTGTTTTCTTTTGTTTTGTTTGTTTTTCAACTACTATATTGTTATATATATACATTTGAAATGTTTTGGGGTTTTGCAATTTTTTTTGGATTTTTGTTTTTTTTGTTTTGGATTTTTGAAATTTTTTGTTTAAGCTTATATTTACAAAAGTAAGCAAAATGCAGAAGAAAACAGGAATTTTTTTTATAGTTTTGTTATTTTTTTTAAATATTTTTTTAGTTTTGTTTAAATAAAGACAGTAAAACACCCACATACTTAAAACCCAACATTGTCCCCAATGTTGTAATGTAAGTATGAAGAAGAGAAAATAAAAGATGCAGTATATATGAAAAAGATAGAGAGAGCAAAAAGCTTCCCTGAACGAAAACTGGCGGGGTCAAACAAAACCCTGCAAAAAACATGTAAATGAACAAAACATAATAAAATATTAGATAAATATGGGGTGCCTCCCACAAGCGCTTTGTTTACCGTCGCGTAGCTTGACTAAAATAAAGTACCGGGATCATCGTTTGATAGGGAGTGTTGTAGTGAGTGATTAATGTGTAGAGTAACTTCGTTGTCTCCCACCCGAAGGAGGAGTAGACCATTAGTGACATCAATTAGCGCACGGGAGGTGGCGAGGAAGGGGCGACCGAGGAAGGTACCTCAGCATCCTCCTCGATGTCCAGGATGACAAAATGTACCGGGAAGATAAACTTGTCTACCTGGACCAGAACATCCTCCATTACCCCTATAGGGTACTTTATCGAGTTATCCATAAGCTGGATACTCATTTTTGTCGGGCTTGGGACGACCAAGTCGAGTTGGTTAAAAAGTGAAAAAGGCATCAAATTGATGCCGGCGCCCAAGTCTGCTAGAGCATATTTCAATAACATATTATCGAAGAGGCACGGGATGGAGAACCGTCCTGGGTCATTTAATTTTGGCGGCAATTTGTTTAGGAAAACAGCCGAGCAGTCCGCGTTAAGGGAAATGCGTGAAACATCGTCGAGTTTATTTTTGTCAGAAAGTAACCCTTTAAGATATTTCGCGTATTTCGGCATTTGGGAGAGTGCCTCGCAGAAGGGAACGTTTATTAAAATTTGTATAAAAATTTGTAAGAATTTTCGATATTGCTCGTCATTCCGCTCGTTGTTTATTTGTGAAGGATAAGAAAGAGGCGAGCAAGAAACGTTCGGCACAATTGAAAGACTCGGTGATTTATCTATCGAAGGAGAGGGTGTAGGGGTCGGTGTCGAAACATGTACTTTAGGCTCGACCCGTTTTGGGGAGGTTACCTCCTTGCCACTGCGAAGATTTATGGCGTTGGCAGTTTCTCGGGGGTTCAGCTCCGTGTTCCCTGGTAGAGCTCCATATGGCCGCTCGGAGACCATCTTTGCCAGCTGTCCCACCTGATTTTCCAAGTTCTTAATCGATCCGGTAATATTCCGGATCTTTGACTCGGTGGACGCAACGTATTTAGCAAAAATATCTTCGAGCGGTGAAGGTTTTGGAGGTGGAGGCTGAAATCCGTTTGGAAATCCTTGCGGAAATCCTTGTGGGTTCACATTTGGGGGCCTCTAAGCATTATTAGGATTGCTCCAGGAAAAATTTGGGTGGTTCCTCCAACCCGGATTATAATTATTACTATACGGATTGTTATTAGGGTTGAAGGGGGGCCTAACTGGGTTGCCTAGGTAATCTACAGTTTCTTCGACAAAAATATTATTATTATTATTAGGAGCCCAAGCGGGAGTGGAGGAGGAAGCAGTCATCTCCACCACTTGCTTACTTAATCTTTCGACTTGAGAGGCTAAGTGAGAACTGGCATCCACTTCATATATCCCAGTTGGTTTAGTAGGGCGTGATCTAAGCGCATTCCATTGATAGGCGTTCATGGCCATTTCCTCGAACAGAGCTTGGGTGGCCTCCGGGGTTTTGTTGTTTAACGTTCCCTCGGCGGCCGCATCGATCATCTGTAGCGTGGAAAAATTTAGGCCATTATAAAACGTCTGGACCTGCAGCTATGACGACAGAGCATGATGAGGACACCTACGCAAGAACTCTTTAAAATGCTCCCAAGTCTCATAGAGAGACTCAGAATTATATTGAACGAAAGAGGCGATATCTGTGCGTAGTTTAGCGGTTTTGGACAGGGGAAAATATTTTTTTAAAAATTTTTCCGTCAATTGTGCCCACGTGGTTATGGATCCTTGGGGAGAGAACTCAACCACGCCTTGGCTTTCGTCTGTAGTGAAAATGAAAATAAGCGTAAACGAATGGCGTCGTCAGTAACGCCATTAATTTTGAAAGTATTGCAGATTTCCAAAAAATTTGAAAGATGTAAGTTTGGATCCTCATTTGGCAAACCGTCAAATTGGACTGACTGTTGTACCATTTGAATGATGCTAGATTTTATTTCAAAATTATTATTAGCCACTGTTGGGCGCGTTATGCTCGATCCGGTATCTTCCAGATTTTGGCCTGACATAATATGCCCTGGTCCGTGGCGGGGCCACATCTGGAATTTGATCGGCCATAGGTTCAGTGTAAGTATCTCCGACTGACTCTTCGGGAAATTAGAGTAAGTTTTGATTACGAAGTCAGAGGCGCTCGTGAAAAGTGCGCTCGATTTCGGGGTCAAATGGGATATTCGAATCGTCCGAGGAGTTTCCTCGGGTCATATACTAATAATAAAAATGATATATTTTGTTTTTTGTAATAATAAAATTTTTTTTTTGTAGATATATTTTTTTTATATATTTTTAAGATATATGATAAAAGTTATAGTAATTCCTTGTTTCAAATAACAACACTAATTTCCCCGGCAACGGTGCCAAAAACATGATGGTTGGATTCATATTGTTTTTTCTTAATTTATTTGGTTTGTGCAACCTTTATATGATGAGATTAGAATTAGGCGGGTGTTTTCAAGAGTTTCACAAGTACTCCTACTTTAAGAAATTAACCGTTATCCTATCGAAAGATAGAAGTAACAGCCTTTTTCTTCTGTCAAAATATTGACACTTACAACCCGACTACAACGCCAAATTCTATTGATTTTTAAAATAGCAAAGGAGAGTTTTGCACTAAATTGGTTTGAAAAGCTTTTGTTTAATTTTTAATCCGAACTAATCATATAATAAAGGCAAGTTTACCTTATTGTGATTAATACAAGATATTTTGTTTTAGAAAATATCGAGGTCTTATATTTCCGCGGATCGTGTTGATTAAGCTACTTTTGTTTAATTTTTAATCCGAACTAATCATATAATAAAGGCAAGTATACCTTATCGTGATTAATACAGGATATTTTATTTTAGAAAATATCGAGGTCGTATATTTCCGTGGAACGAACTATTATTTTATCGGAATAAGTTTTTAGTGTGGGTTTTTAAAAGAAAACGATAATAAGTGTATAACTAGAGTTCTAAACGATGATAATAATAACGCTCGATGTCGAATTACCTTGAGACGAAAATAGTTTTTTTTAGAAGTAAAAATGGTGACTTTTCAAAACATTAAAATAGCTTGGCCGTGGAGGTTCCATAATTATGAATGCTCCTCACTCGAGGGTACGCCCACCTGAGATTATGAATTTTCGACCATCGAATCTTCTTAATACTCGATTTATGTTGTGAACCCCGCTATTGGGTTTTTATTTCCAATTCGGGAGACTTACCTCATCCTCTCTCGAGGGTAGAGCGCACTTCTCTTTACCCATGAGCGATCAGTCCGTACGCACGAGCCTCTCGGTTACTACTGTACAGAGACAGAAATGAAAATCACACATCGATTATGTGGCTCCACTCAACGTTATTCTCGGGTAAACCTTAAGCGTTAATTATTTTAGAAAGAGATGTTTTAATTTTTAGTAAAACTATTTTTGGGTCCCAATGCTCTTCGACATCGTGTGCTAAAGAAAATTAACCACTTATCAGAATGGAGACGACATTAATAATTAGAAAATACATGTTTAATTATTTAAGCGGATAAAAAGGAAATAAAAAGACTTATATAAAAGCAGTAATAGTATCTGTCCCAACCAGTATAAATAAGCGCTAAAAAGTTCTTAGCCTCTTATTCAAGATGGGGGTGGTATAGAAATGAAAAGACTTATAAAGGTGCAGAAATAATATCCGTCCCAACCATCTTAAACAAGTGCTAAAGGAAATTAGCCTCTCATTCAAGATGGGGGTGGTATAAATATTTATATAAGGACTGAAATAAAGCTAAGTTAAAAAAAAAAAAAACACTTTCTCATATACGCACGCACTCTACTTGTAATAAAAAGACTGAATCGAAAGAAAGCGTTTAAAGGAAAGCGATAAATAAAGCGTTAAATAAAGCGATAAACTATTTTTATGAAAGCAATAAACTAAATTATGAAAGCAATAAATTAAGTTATGAAAGCAATAAAACTATTCTCATACACACACACACACACACACACACACATAAATAAAAAAGGAAGATGATCCAAATGAGAAAACAACATTTTATTTCTATAAAGCGAAAATTACAAATGAACATAAACTTAATTGCATAAAGAAAACTCACAATCACTCAAAAGAACTCAGAAAAACATTACAAACACTCAAAATTTGGATGAAATTTACTTCAGCCGAGCCCCTCTATTTATAGGCAAAATTTTATTTTTACACGCCCTAGGTCACGGTCGTGTCTTCTGATCACGGGCGTGATCCTGTGGCGTGACATTTGAGCGTGCTTTAGGGGTCGCATCCGCCATCTTCTGGCAGGTTTGGCCGTCAAACATGGATGTACACGGGCGTGACAGTGGGCGACACATATCTGCTTTAACTGGGGCGTGATGGCTGGTGTGTGCGCTGGATTCTTTGAACGCCTGGACAAAGAGAGTTCGTCGAACGTAGATCATCGTTCGTTGAACGCTGAGATAGTTTGTCGAACGCAGAGCACCGTTCATCGAACGCTGGACGCTGAGATTGATTCGTCGAACGCAGGGCGCCATTCGTCGAACGTTGGACGCAGAGAGGGATTCGTCGAACGCTGGACGCTGAGAGGGATTTGTCGAATGCAGAGCGCCGTTCATCGAACGCTGGATGCTGAGAGGGATTCGTCGAGCGCACAGCGCCATTCGTCGAACGCTGAGACAGAGAGAGTTCGTCGAACGCAGCTCGATTTTTGTCGAACGCAGGGAGATTGGCATTTTAAAATTACACGCCCTTGGGTCACGGGCGTGACTTGTTGTCACGGGCGTGACTCAGGGGCGTGACTTGACAAAAAATGCCAAAATCTGCAAAAACAAAAATAAAACTAAGTTAGTAAGGAAATAATAAAAAGAAGCAATTTATTTATTAATTTACATAGAAAATTCACAATATTAATTAAAACTATACTAATAACTATACTGAAAATATATATTTTACTACTCATCACTCTTAATATTTATTTTTATTTGTAACGTTTTTTTATTGTGGATCTCTCTATTATTGAACTTTTGTTTATTGTCTTCGAACTCAATAATGTTGAATAAGGAACACTCTTGGGAGGCTGCCCATGGTTTTTCCTGTTTTTCTTTTCTGTTGGTATTTTGATCTTCCTCCCAGTGGGCAATTAAATCCAAGATCGTGATCGCCGCTCCAACGTTGCTGATTTCAAGATGGATCAAGTCAAGCCTACTGATAATCAAGTGGTTTAAAGCGTAAGCATGGGGGAGCGATATCAACATTCGGCCTCACAAATCCGGGGAAGTCCTGTTTTTACTTTATCTTTTTATTTTACTTCATCCCCTCTCCCTCCTCTTCTTCTTCTTCTTGCCTTCTCTTTCTCGTTATTTTCTTCTTTTTCATTGAGGGCAATGAAAACTTTAAGCATGGGGGAGGGTCTCGCTCTTTTTTTTCGGGTTTCTGAATCTCTATCTCTTTTTCTTTCTAGCACTTATAAGAAAATCTAAAATCAAAATCCAAAAAACCTAATGAAAAATTTAAAATCTATTTGAAAATCAAAATCAAAAATTATTTCCTATCTTTATTTCTATGCGTCTTTTAGTGGTGTGTATGCCCGAGCGGTACTTTAGTTCTAAGTAGAATTTCTTTGAAACGGTTTTCTAAATCTATTATTTTTACATATTTTAGTTTTACTATTTTCTAATTCATAAATATAGGCATTCATTTTTACGTTCTAAGTTAGCAATTTGTGGTTTTTCTTTTTATTATCTATTTTCATTAAGGGGTAATTCTTTCTTGGTGTCTAGAACTTGCCTCAAGCGACTCTCGAAGCATTTGCGCGGTTCTTCACGAACTTTAGAAATGATTTAGGCCACCTTTTGACCCATTTTGAGCTTATTTGCCCACCAAAAATTTTACCGTTGCTTAAACAATTTTGGGCCATTTTTCCGTTTCTTTTGTTCACCTCCACCAAATTTCACCAAGGCTGAAATTCCCTTCCCAGTCGCACTAAATTTTTGAGCTAAAATTTCATTTGTGATAGGATTTTCTTGTGTTTGGGTGACTTATTTTTCTTGCATATTTTGGTGAAAAGGAAGAAAAAAATATTGAAAAATTTGGAGAAAAATTGAGAACATGTTACAAAGAAAAGAAAATTTCTTGTTGGCCAGGTTCAAAAAAATATATATATATTGTTGAAAAAATTATTGTGATGGCCTATTCAAAAAGATGAAATCATCTCATTTGACTTTTTTCTTTTGTTTGGAAGCATCATGAAAAAATCTTATGTTTATCATTTTTTAAGCTCATCCTTGGTTTAGTGTGATTTTGACCGCCACGTTTATCTTTTGCTATTCCATATCCTAATCCTTTACCTAAGCCAAGTTAAATTACCTATAAAAGTCATTTTGATCTTTAGAACATGTCGCCAACTTGTGTAGTGGAGAGAGTGTGAACGAGCAAGCCTATGGAAACCATCATTGATGGATTTCTTTGGAGGTTATCTTGACGTGATTATGGGATAATTGTTATTGTAGCAACCTAGTAGTTTGTTCAATGCGCCGTTTACTTAGGATCTCTACTATTGTCTTTCTTACCTTCTTAATTTTTGAATGCTTTGTTTTAAGAATTTTGAAATGTGTAAACCTTCTTTATGTTCTAATAATATTTTTAGATTTCCATTTTCAAGTTTTTTATTTTTGTGCTTCTAACCCTACTAGTTGCTAGCATAGAAGTTAGGATAGTTTAATTTTGCATGTTTTGATTTTCTTATTATTTGAAACTCCAAGTTGTTTGTCATTTCTCCTTCCAAATATAATTCCATTTGCTTGAGGGCAAGCAAATACTTAAGCATGGGGGAATTTGATAACACACTATTAATCCTAAATTATAACATAAAAATATTAAATATTTTGATAAAAATATATCATCTCGCTTATTAAAAAATTGGTTTTAAAGATAATTTATCTTTCTCGCAAAATTTATGCTAACATTATTATTATTATTTTATGACTGGCCTGGGGGATTTTATGCATGTATCGATAAACAAGCCAGCTGTCAAAGCCATGTACACAAATAAGTTCAATTTGGTGGACGCACATTCCTCCGTCTATCATGGATTCCATCTCACACAAGCGGTCCATCCACATAGCCCCCGTTTGAAGGCCATGAATGCAGGGCCTATTTGAATTGCAGCCCAGCAGCCCTCCACTTCATCTTTCCTGGAAACAGTCGGTTAATATTTCAATTCAAGCAGCCGGTTTCCAAGTATTAATTGCTACCGCCAGTTTTGAACCTCCTCAAGTACAGGCTGATTCATCTCCTCTTCCTACAGCTGTTTGGATTCCAAAATTAATGGCAGCAGCCCTTCTAGATTACTCTTTCCCCTCCCCCACTCTTCCTATATATGGAGAGTTTTGGAGAGTGCAAAAAGGGGACCAACTTACTTTGGATCGGAAAACTTCAAATTTTGGGAGTGCTGTAAAAAAAAGAGAAAGAGTGTTGTTCTTATATGTGCTGTCTTTATTAAGAGTGTTATTTTCTTTATTTCTTTTTAAGAATGTTGTTTGAGTTTTAGATTTTTAAGAGTGTTGTGCTTTTCTTTGTTTAAGTTTTAAGATTATTTGTGTAGGAGAATATTATTGTGTTCTCTTCCTATTATTGTACCCTTTTTCTTAATTAATGAAAATGCGATCTACTTATTCTATTGTTGTTTCTTTAATTAATATGCGTAGCTAATTTTCTTTAGCGTTCAATCGTGAGGATCCATGATTTGAGAAGAGATTGTGCTTCGTTTCTAAGTTTATTTTTGCTAAATTTTTCTCTCGATCCCTCTTCGATTTATCTTGCATCGATTCTGTGTTTTCGGTATACGATAGTAAATATTTGATCTCATTTTATAGTAGTCGAGAGACTCGTTAATTTGAAAGATCACTTGAAGAAGGAAGGAGTTGCACGCAATCCTAAAGATAGGACGACGTAAATCCTCCGGATTGGAGTCAAATCCAATAGTGCAGCTCACTTCGATAATGCAACTTTAGCCCTTTTGATTCATTAAGAGATTTCGGTCAAATTGTCTAAAAGATAGGAGATTTAATGCTCTAGCGAGATTATTTCTTATTTTCGATCCGCCACGGTCAAGATTAATTATGCAATATTAAAACTTTATTTTTATTCGTCTTCTCTCTTTTCATGGTGAATCATTGATCGAATGCTATCTTTTTTAATCTAAATTTATCATTTTCAATTTTCATTAGTTCGTCTTTAAATTTTCAAACCACAATAATCGTACGGTAGGATAATAGTTGGAAGCGTGAGTAGTAATACTTGACAGCCCTGTGTTTTAAATACGACCTTGGTACTACGGTTCGATAGGTACACTTGCCTTTTTGGATTGATCATAAATTAATCACCAATCCCAGATTTCTCAAACCAACTCTTAATTGAAGAATGCATAAAGGAAAACCCAGGCGGCGGTCTCGAATGATCCAGACCGCTCCTTTATAGAATTAATAATTAAAAACCATAGATTGCGGTCTTAAATGCTCCAGACCACCTTTTACCGTAATAAAGAACCAAGAATTATAGGCGTCGGTCTCAGAGGTTCCAGACCACCCCTTAATAATATAACAAGGAATCCAAAAAACTGGCAGTCTCAAAAACTCCAGACCGCCCAATCTCAGAGGAATAGAAAATTGATGCCTGAGATAGAGAAGAAGGGGTGTACAATCTGAAATAATCAAAAGGGCAGGTGTGATCATGCTGTAGAAGCTACACCGGCATTGCTTTCCTCAAGAGATCATTAAGGTTGTAACACCCTAATAAGAAGAGAGAGAGAGAGATTCATAACTCAGAATGATCAAAAGGGCAGGTGCGGTCATGCTATAGAAGTTACACCGAAATTACTTTTCTCAAGAGATCATTAAGGTTGTAACACTCTAAGAAGAAGAGACCTTGACGGTCAGAGGCATACAAATCAGAATGATCATAAGTGAAGGTGCGATCATGTTGTAGAAGGTACACTGGTATTGCTTTCCTCAAGAGATCATTAAGATTGTAATACCCTAAGAAGAGAGGGGGAGGGAGAAGAGAGGTGTACAACTCAAAATGATCAAAAGGGGAGGTGCGGTCATGCTGTAATAGCTACATTAGCATTGCTTTCCTTAAAGATCATTAAGATTGTTTCACCCTAGCCATTGGAGGGCTCAGGCGACAGTCACAGATGCTCCTGACCGCCCCTTGGCTATCCTTTAACCAATGAGTATTCGAGGGTCACAGAGCAAGATGATTAGTAGGGCAGGTGCGGTCATACTGAGAAGTTACACCGACATTGTTTTCCTCTAGGGATCACCAAGATTGTAACGATGTCCTGTAATGCATGACAGAGCTGGACAATCACCTAGACCTCCCTTGATGAAGAGGTGTGTCAGATGTCAGCGAAGACCCAGTATCCTAAAGTTCCTTCGCACGAGCTTGGCGAGCTACCACTGCACAGATGCGAAATCTCCCCACTACCTGTGGTCATGGTAGATATACATCTCAAGCTTCATGTCGAAGGGACATCAAGTAGGACCCATTGGTGTCTTGCTTGGTAGGATTTTAGCCTTTAATGAACAATCTATCTCGATGCTTCCCTTTCAGTATGTGGAGTACAAGAGGCAAGAAGAGGAAAAGAAATAATTGAAAAATGTAAGCTTTCAAGAAAAGAAACGCTTTAGATCATCTCCACTCCAAGTATGTGACAGTTCTCCTCCTTCATAAGTCTGGAGATGATAAGGACCATTCTTGAGCACTTCTTTGATGATGAATGGTCCTGCCCAATTTGGATTGAGCTTTCCAACTGAGCCAGACCTTGCTGCTGCATCCACCTTCTTGAGGACAAGATAACCAACAACAAACTCTTTTACTCTGACATTTTTATCAAAATACTTGGCCATCCTCCTCTTCACTTCCTCCTACCTAATTGTTGCCACATCTCTCAGCTCTTCAATGAGATCGAGGTTGCATCTCAATTCTTCATCATTTTCATCCATCCAACTATCTTGATTTTGTTGAGATAATAATACCCTTGGACATCTTACTTCAAACTCAACCAGAATGTGAGCTTCTGATCCATGAGTTAATTTGAAAGGAGTTTCTCTAGTGGCTGAAGTTGGAGTTTTTCTTAAAGCCCATAACACTGAAGGTAACTGTTCTTCCCAATTGCCTCTGAGATTCACCACTTTCTTCTTCAAGAGATTTTTTAATAACTTGTTTGCAACTTCTACTTGCCCGTTACTCCTCGGATGATGCATAGAAGTGAACCTCAACTCGGTGCCGATTTTATCACAAGAATTTATTAGACTGGAGTTGTTGAATTGAGGATAATTTCCATAGGAATTCCATGTCTACAAACTATCTCTCCCTAGATGAAGTTCTTCACAATTTGGGTGGTGGTTTTTTCTAACACCTTTGCCTCGATCCACTTGCTAAAATAATCGATCGTAACCAAAACAAAACTGTGTTGTCCACTAGCCAGAGGAAAAGGCCCAATCAAATCCATCCCCCAAACTTCAAATGTCCATGAAGTTGCTATCGAACTAAGCTGTTGAGCTGGTTGATGATGAAGAGGAGCATATTTCTGACATTGAACGCATCTCTTTCCAAACTTCTCCGCATCTTTCCTCATTTGGGGCTAGAAGTAACCTTGCCTCAAAATCTTTTTTCTAAAGTTCTAGCTCCTGAGTGTCTGCCATATTCTCTGGAATGAACTTCTCGAAAAACAACTGGAATCTCATCCTCAGAAACACACCTTGCTAATGGTGAGAGAAAGGTTTTCCTGTAAAGTACTCCTGCAACAAGGTAATAGTAGGCTACTTTTAATTTAAACCTTTTCCCATCTTTTACCATTGGATGGAACTCCCAGTTGAGAGGTACAAGATGAAGGGGTCCATCGAAGATGGATGTTGATCTATTTGCATAACTTCTCCCTCTTCAATAGCCGGTGGAAGAGTTCCGAAGTGGTTTCTCCTGAAAGAAGACCAAACTTTTCCAATTCGTCTGCTTCTGCATTCTCTGATCTCAGAATTTGTTGAATAGTAAAACTTCTTAATTTACTAATCTCAACTTTCACCAGAGTTTGGTATTGTTTCAGAATACGATCTCTGGTCTCGAAAGTTCCATTTACTTGAGACGCCATCACTGGAGAATCAATTTTAACTTGTACATCTTCAATTCCTAGCTCTTTGCAATTCGGAGACCTGCAAGTAATGCCTCATACTCTGCTTGATTATTTGTAGTTGGAAAATAAAACATCAGATCCTGATCAAGCATAACCCCATTTGGGTTAATCAATACAACTCATGCTCCCGATGAGTTCCTCCCCGAAGCTCCATCGATGATGATCGTCCAAGCTAGAGGTGTTCCAACCTCTTTCTCTAAGTTAGCTTCCATTGCATCAATCAGAAAATCTGCTAGGACTTGGGCTTTGATTGCCATTCTGGGAATGTAGGAGATGTCGAATTCACTGAGCTTTATTGCCCACTTTGCTAATCTACCTGAGTGTTCTGGTTTCCCCAAAATGCTTTTTAATGATAGATTAGTAACGAATTTGATAGAATGGGCTTTGAAGTAAGGTCTTAGTATTCATGCTGAAGTCACAAGAATTAAGGCCAACTTTTTAAGGATCAGATACTGGGTTTCCGCATCCTTCAAAATCTTGCTTACGTAGTAAACCGAAAATTGCCTCTTCTTTTCTTCACTGACTAGTACAGAAATGATAGCATCGGAGCCAACTCCAAGATATAAGAAATGATCTTCTCTATTGGGTATTATGCCTTCAATGTCTCTAGATTTAAAGAAGGAACAAAAGTATAGATAAGCTAAGTTATTTTTGATGTCATATTTATGTTCATGTTGTGACAGTTACATCAAAGCTACATCACTAGTATCTAGATGATAACAGTAATAAAAACCACTAAGTAAAATATCGTCTCAAGACTCAGTAGATGAATCGTTGAGAAAGATATCATATCCTCAAATCAGTTTCGACGATGTCGTCTTGAAGAAAGCTTATCGTTGATAAGGCTAAGTTCAGATATCTCGACGATATTATCTTGAAGAAATCTTATCGTTGATAAGGCTAAGTTCAGACATCTCGACGATATCGTCTTGACGAAAGCATATAGTCTTGAAGATTGAAGAAAGCTTATAGTGAGAAAGACTAAGTTCAGATGACTCGACCACATCGTCTTAAAGAAGATGTATAGTCTTGAAGGTTGAAGAAAGCTTATCGTGGATAAAGCTAAGATGTCTCGACGATATCATCTTGAAGAAGTGGTATAATCTTGAAGATTAAAAGACATAACTATTTAAGTCATGAAGAAAGTCTCATGTGGACAAACATTGGTTTGAAGACCTCACATCGTCTAGAAGATCAAGACGATATCATCTTGAAGAAAGACTGTCAGCCTGATGAATAAGTCTAAGTCTTATTAGAAGAAACATCTCGACGATATCGTCTAGAAGAAGTAATATCGTTGACGTATCAAGAAGAGTCGTGAAGAAGGATGTATGTCGATGATATCATCGTGAAGAATATTTGTAGTTTACACTGATTAAGATGATATCGTCTTGAAGGAATATTATCGTCTTGAAAAATTGCAGCGCAACATTTAATTTGCAGACATTCTTGGAAATTGATATTCAGGGAATGTGCATGTCTCCTATCTTGCACACAAATCAAGGAGTAATAAAGGATATATTCTCTACAGAATATAGCTGTTGCACAGTATTTAATGAAGAAAATTATTATTTTTATATTCTGCAAGTTCCAAGAATGACTAGTAATTAATGATGAAATATTGCCCAGTCTGCAAGACATTTCAAACGGGAAAATTGATTATGGAATAATCAACAAGGTGTTTTATGCAAAATTGCAGAGCAATATAAAAGGAGGTATTTTTTATCTACAACATGCATGCTTGCTCAGTATTCTCTCTCAAGTTAATTCTCATACATACTTGCTAAAGAGAAAGAAAAGAATCAACAAGAAGAAGACTTTACTGCTGCTGTGCTATGAAGTTCTAGAGAAGATTCTAAAGAAAGGTTCATTGATTCACAAGATCTTTGGGCTTATTGTTACAAGAAGAAAAAGAAGACCTGATATTCAAAGCTTTCACCATAAAGTCTTTTCTTCTATAACAACCTCTCTATATTACTCTGTGGGGTTCTTTGTGAGCTTGATCTGGTAGGATCTAGTGATAGATCTGAGTTGGTAGGGTTTTTGGTGAGCCTGAGTTTGGTAGGATCTCGTTGAAGATCTGAGTTATTATAAGACTTATAAAGTCTGAGCTTGGTAGGATTCTGTGTGAACCTGAGTTGTCAGATCAATTTATAGTGAAAAGATCTGAGTTGGGGAAGTTGCCTAGTCTAGCACATTGCTAGATAGGTGGGAGGGACAGTGGACTACAACTAGACACATTGTCTTGTAGGGAGCCACTATAAATCTTGTATGTTTTCTGTGATAGCTAAATTAAATGTAGCAAATAATTCTGAAAACACCTAATCACCCCCCCCCTATAGGTGTAGTTTATAGACAACCATATCTTTCAATTGGTATTAGAGGTAGGTTAAGTTCAAAGGATTAATAACTTAGAACAAGATCTACAAATTTAGTGGGTTGTGCTAAATCAATGGCTGATGTGCATCATAAGGAAATGAGCTCAATGAAGCTCCACATCTGTACTAAGGAGAACTTCACCATCAGGAAGCAAAGTATTGGAACCAGGATTCGGCCCAACGAGGAGTTCGGACCCCAAAGATGGGTGCAACTCACGCTTACTGATCCCTCAGAGCTACCTGACTGGAAACTTAGAACAAAGACCCTTGGAAATAGTGTGGAGGTCCCACCACACACCCGGAAGATCGTAGAGCGCTTCCCCTCCTAAGCCAAGAACTGAAGCCAGGCACCTTCGAGAGCTTTGAGAATGCTAACCAAAGATGACCTAAGGTGAGAGAAGAAAAAGGAACCTCTCCAAAGGCGCCCTTAGGTTTTTATTCATAGTTTTCCTGAACCGGTCTGCTGATAGCGGGATTCTGCCTTTTGGTTTACTAAATGCACTCCAAATCAGCTTGCTAATAGCCAAACTCCGTTGTTTTGAAGGGCTATTAGCAGCCCATCTGGGGCAAGAGGGTAATCTCGCCTCCTTAGCCCCTGGGCAAGTGGCCTGCGAGAGTGCCACTCCTAACACTTCTCGCGAGTCTCTTCGCGAGTATCGCTCGCGAACTCTCCCTAGGCGAGCGACCCATGAAGGCCCTACTCGCCTTCCTTCTGGCGACAACCAACCAAGATAGGCCTTGCATTCTCCCCTGCGAGATCGCTTTGGCTCGCCTTGCCTGGCTCTCGTGACACCTTAGCGGCGAGATGACCACTTCCAGCCCAATTCACACATCTTCGGGCTCGCGCCGTCTCAGGCGAACATGGGGTTGCACACAATCCCCGCTCTTTGCAAGATTACTCTAAGATCGTAAAGAATCATCCAACCCCGGGTGTTCACCGATGACTGTTGATCTGTCGGGAATCCTTCTGTGGGCCCCACCCCACAACTATAAATACTATGCAAGCCGGGGTGATGCGCAACATTTTTCTCTATTCCTCCTTTTCCAGCTCCTACTACTGTAGTTGCTGGAAAATGTCCCTTTCCGAAGAACTTCAAGCTCGCCTGAGGGCGTCCAAAGCGGGCGAGCTCTCTGCCATGGACAATACTGCCTCGTGGATGACCCTCCAGACCACTCCTCCACTGCCTAAGATGAAGAAGGAGAAGTCAATCCTCCTACCCCCAGGGGGAGATGGGGCTGTATTGCTAGACTCCTCTCCTGATAACAGGTCCACCAGAGAGGTAAAAGCTATCCTTATCACTAAACTGTTCGCTTGATTTCACTAAACCTCGCCTGGCCGCAAGACCCCCCTCCCACGGATAAGGGAGCGGGCGAAGACTTAACTGGGTCTCGCCCCGATCCTCCGACGAAGACTGACCTCGCTAACGGGAAAGCCGCTGGTAAGTTACCCGCTCTTACCTGTCAAGATTAATGCCCTGACTGATGGATTTTTCACTTTACTTCTTACAGCCTCCCCCCACGTAACCACTGACCGCAAAATCTCGCGACCCCAATCGTCAATCCTCCCGGACACAACCCTTAAGACCCCAGGGTTTAATCTCTTGAGGGGAGAGGGTTCTGGTGGCTCACGACTGGCCACTACCACTCCTATCGATGATGTGACGCGTCGCGCTGGTCTAGGGAAGTCCGCCTTGCTTCCCTTTGACAATCTCTTTCAAGGTCGACTCACCACTTCTCGCCCGCCTCTGAGTAAGGATTCTACTGCTTCTTCTAAGAGATCACTCCCTGCGACAATAAGAGAAGGTTTTGCTAACTACTAACGCTGCTTAGATTCGCTCGCAGGTGATTCCGAGACCCTCCCCACCGACTCTGAATTTGGTGAGGAAGAGATGTCTCCCCTTCCTTTGCCGGAGTAGATGGATGATTTCCTGGGCAACCCGTTAGACCCTGAGACCATGAAGAAGCGGACTTCGGAACTATTTCAGAAACAAGGGTGACTACTGTAGGATCTTCATCTCCAGGCGAAGAGGGACAAAGTAATTGCTGAGGAGCGGCACGCCGCTCTGTTAGATGAATGCACGCGGCTTTGCGCTGAGATGCCGCAAGATCTTAGCGAAACGGCCAACTCCCCAGGAATGCACCTCGCGCGAGTGGAAGATTACTGTTGGGAATCTTGCCCACATGATTCCTGATTTGAAGAAGTCATCATGCCAAGAGTACTTCACTTTGTATTTGATCGTACATCTAGTTCATAATCTCAGGAACATATCATCAAGAAGAACAGGCGATATCGTCGACAATGCGCGCTTGTCGTTGTAATGACAGGAAGAGCAGCAGCCGCTGAGAAGCAAAGTATTCGTCGAACGCTGAGACTTAGCGAGATCGTTGAACGAAGAATGCCGATCGTCGAACGCTGAGACGTGGCGAGATCATCGAACGAAGAATGGCGACCATCGAGCGAAGGATGGTAAGATCGTCAATCGCAGAGAAGACACAGGACATCGACGTGTGGAACTCATGTCGTCGAGAGAACATATGATTACGACGACATGATGCAAGAAGGAAGCTCACGACGACATTGTCAGAGAAAGAAGATCGTCGTATATACAAAATCCCCAGGATATCTTGTATCGTCGAGATACCACCATCAGTGGCAAAAGGAAGATCGCGACGACAAAGTCAGAGACAGCTTGTCATCGTAATTAATGTCGCCGCCTGATTGTCCAATCAGCGCGTGCACTTAATGAATCGAGGTATTAGCGCATACTCCAAAAGAAATAAAGATATCAGCGCGTGCTAAAAAGGAATGGAGGTCTGACACATAAAGAAACTTTTTAGAAGACCGTTGGGAGACATCGCAGTCCGATAAAAAGGATACATGAGGTTGCCCTAATAGAATAATCATCAAAAAAGAACTTGCGCACATAGCAAATCGAAAAACATAAGCGCCGCAAGAAAGAAAGAGAAAAAGAAGGAGCAGGCATCTTCATCGACTGCTAAGAAGCCAATCCTCATCTGGCTAAGGAAAGATTTGAAGAAGAACCGTGCGCTCAAGATCTGATTCAGAACAATCTTCTTCAATCTTAAGGAGCCGATCTTCAACAGGCTAAAGGTGCCAATCACCATCCGGCAGAAGAAGCAGTTTTATTTACTGTAATCTCTTGTAAGGCTTGCGGGCCAATTTGTCTAGCTTAAGGGCTAGAGAGATGTGAGGCTTGAGGGCCAGGGCAGTGGACTTGCGGGTCCGACTTTGTCTAGCTTGAGGGGTGGAGAGCTGTGAGGCTTGAGGGCCAGGGCAGTGCACTTGCGGGTGCTATTTGTCGAGCTTGAGGGCTCGGGTGCAGTAGGGGCTTGCGTGCCTAGGCTGTAGACACAGTACTTGCGGGTCTGTGTTGTGTAGGGCTTGAGGGCCTGAGTGTCGAGCTTGCGGGCTCGGGGGCAGTAAGGGCTTGAGGGTCTAGGGTGTTGGGACTTGCGGGTCCGTGTTGTAAGGCTTGAGGGCCTGAAGTTTTGGCGGAGTTTGCTGCGCCTAGCACACTTCTTGGTAGGCGTAGAGGGAAAGAGGACTACTCAAGACACCCCGTCTTGAGGAACCATTATAGATCTTGTGTCATCTGGTGTGACTTATTTGCGTGTTAACTTTGTGCATTGCTTGAAAATTGATAACTCACACTAATAGATCAAAAACACCAAGATCACCTAACACCCCCCTCTAGGTGAACGTTCCATCTCCAACAATTACGCTCTCTTGATTCAACACGAGGCTCGCGCCGTCAACACATATCACTACCCTAGGGTCCCGCCACGGTCAGGAGTGCGAGGTCGTGGTAGGTGGAAATGGATACACTATTAAATCCTCGCTCGCACTTCCCCTCTGCCTGGCAAGCCCCCCCCCCCCCCCCCCCCCATACGATGCATGAACTATGTTGGAACTCGTTGGACAATCTTGCAACTCTTTACTTTTTTTCTCGCCCGCTACTGGGGCTATCACACACTTATTATTTGTTTATGCGACATACTTTCTAGTGATGCTCGCTCTACCTTTTATTTTCGCTCTTATTATTCTCGTATGAAAATGTTGTTTATGCTAACCATGCAAGTTGGTCTCACTCGCTAATATATCTAGGATTACCTTACGCTCTTGCCTACGATCATCGCACGGGGTTTTTCCTAACCGTACCCCCGTCTCTTCGACTTTTTTCATGCATTTTTCATTTCATATAAATAGGTCACAACGCTGAACTTACCTACCGCATTTAACGTTAGCCCTTCTTCTTCCTCTGCCTGTGAGATCTTACGTTCTCTCCTTCACGCCTCTCGCTCTTTTTCTTCATAGGTTTCAACAATGGTCGGTGATGCTAGCGAGGCGCTGGGCCAGCTGAAGTGCGCATGGGCCTTTACCGGCCACACCTTCTCCAACAGCAACCTGACCGAGGCAGAATACCTCGCCGCCGTCGCCTACTTCATACCGTCGGGGTTCTCTGCTCACTGCCCTAGTGAGGACGACGTGATCAACGTCCCCATGCAAGATGAGCTCGCCATCCCTACCGCCTACTTTGGGGTCGGCCTGCGCCTTCCTCTGTGGCCGGAGGTTCGCCAGGTACTTACTGATCTCACTTACTTCCAAATCTTGCCACAATTTAAACTCTCGCTCGACTCTTTAACATCTCGAAATTTTATTCGCCAGGTGCTCAAACGCTTTGGCATGATATTGGGTCAGCTGACCCCCAATGATGAGTCCCATTTCTATACACTTTCATGGACTCATCCGGGCTAGTTTTCACTCTTTAATACATCGTTTTCGAGCTATTATTGCTTATATTTCTCTTATGCTCATTTACGCGCACTTACGTGCTCCGTGCTCTTTTTAGGCCCATTTTGGTGTGCATTTGCGCTCTTTGTTGTTGGGGGTAAGCACATGGTGCTCCCCGACCCTTTCTCTGTGTTGGATTGTTGCTGGAGGAGTATTCCCAGCTTTATTGATGTTCTTGCAGGTGGCTGGATCGCCCTATTTTACCCCAGAAATCATGTTTATTTGTATCGCACGGTCGTGCGTTTTCCTTGATGCACGGACGACTGCGGTCGTGCGCCTTCTTCTGGGTAGAAAATGGTGATCTGACTTTGGTCGTGCGTTTTTACGCATGGGCGGCTTCCCGTGCACGAAGGAAATGCACAATTGCCTGTTTTGCCTGGTTTTCAGCTGATCTGAATTTGGTCGTGCATTTTTACGCACGGGCGGCTTCACCCGCGCGTGAGTAAAATGCACGGGCGCTGCTGCTTCTTCCTCAAGTCATTTTATTCGTTAAATAACGCACGAGCAACGCACGGTCGAGCGTTCGACCGTGCGTGACTAAATTTCTGACCGTTTAGTATTTAAAGCAGAAAATCTGCTGCAATCAGGGACCCCGCGGGAAAAGCTTCAGAAGCCCGCCACTTTTGCCCATTTTCGGAGGAGCTCCGACAACCATAGTCTTGCAAATCTTCTGCCAAAGCTCCCTCCTTGGCCTCCTCCATCATCCTTGAGCTCAAGAACGCCATAGACTGAGAGATTCCGCTACATTCAAGGTGTTGAACAAGAGTTACCTCGAGCTAGACCACGAAGAAGACGGGTAATAGTAGAGGAAGGTGACTGCTCCTCCTGACCCCGGACGCAACTGAAGACCGAGCACGGACGAGGCTTGACAACCCTACGATTCCGGCCGAGAATCTTAAGCATAGTCTTTGAGCTTTGGTTTTCTCTTTCCCCCTATGTTTTGCTTCAGTGTTTTCCTTGTATGCGCTTGTTATTGTGGATGATGTTCATAAACTCTATGTTTTAGTTAATATGATTTCATGTTCTTGAGATCTTGTGCGGTTTACGAGATTTGAGGAGCGTCGTAGTCCACCATCCACTCCACCGCTTTGTAATGCTCCGCACTAGCAATTGCTAGCTGCGTGTTCAGCGACGAGGTGCCTACGACCCTCATCCGCTAGCCTTCTCGTCCACCCGCTCACCGAAGCACGGCATCGCGGCCTGCACTCCATCCCGACAAGCGAAGCAGAGCTTTCGACCCACATTTCTCTTATTTCTGCAATAGCTTAGGACACCAATCACAACGCCCTTGTTTTTTACATTCTTTTACTCATCGTAACAATCACCTCACTCTATTTTCTTGTCACCACAACTTACATTCCCTGAGAGATCGATATCTGGGGAGTTGCCTCCCAACTAACTTGCCGTAATCGCATCAAGTTTTTGGCGTTGTTGCCGGGGAATGCAGGCGTGATGAGATTCTGGTTGTGAATCGATTATTTTCGATTGAGTATTTTATTCTTTTTAATTTAGTCTTAATCATGCTATTTTCTTCTTCTGTATCATGTGGGCGCTTTTGAATATCCGATGTCGTTGGTGTGGGGACACATCCCACGCTAGTGATAGGTGTCCCAAAGAGTATGGTGTTGTTCAGATACCGTACGGAGCCCATAAATATTTTGGCTACTCTACTGCGCCTCCGTTGTCGCACTCTTACGCGGCTGCCGCACCTTTGGTGCTGGTGAAGCCGATAAAGCAGTGTTTATTTTGCAAAAGTAGAGATTATGCCTTGAAGGACTGTGTTGATTATCTTCGCCAATTGGCGGATGACGATGAGCCGGATATCCAGATCGTCCCATCATCGAATTCTGCGAGCACAGCACCTTCCTCTGATTACGTGTCACTTCCACCTTCACTTCTTGAAGGCTCTGGAATTGAAACGTGCATCAGTGTCCCTCATGACTCTGTTTCTGATGCGACCTCCCATACCTCTTCAGTTCATGTACTACTTTGCGTGGATTTTTGCCCTTGTGTGGAGAGTGAGCCCAAACTCTTAAGAAGCACGTCTTCTCCCACTACAAATGAAACTACATTTATTTATGATGTTATCATTGAGGTCAATTTGCAGGATGATGCAGACCTGCGCAGTGTCGTGCCCACTCTCATGGAGGAGGACAGTCTCGATTGTGCTGAAGCAACCATTTCGGTCCAGTGTGAGGAAGTTCAAGTTATAGAGGATGTCATTGCGTGCGTTGTTAAGTCTAGTGAAATCTTCGATGATATCATCAGTTTGTCATTGCCGCACCCTATGGGGGATGAAGTCAGGATTATCCCCTCAGATGAGATTTCTTTTAGTTTTTCTTCCAATTTATTTCCTGACCCCCTTTCTTTATGTACAAGGATGTAGGATGCCCCTCCTCCGGTTGATCAGACCTTATGCATGGAGGAGCCGAAAGCCTTGCGGGATGAGGAAGGTACGGTGAAGGAACATCTTGTTTCCTCATCATCGTTGGTGCTTCCCCTTGAGGATTGGTTACAAGGGGGCAAGCGGTTTTTCTTTGAAGACATAATACTAGAGGAGAAGAAGAGAGCGAAAAAGGAGGAGATTTGGGGTTGTAGGCTGAGCATCCTACTTAATTTCCACACCTACTACCAGGTCCCTGGACCTTTTTTTCATCAGTTGTTACTACTTCAAATCAGCTTATAGCTGATTTGTTTTGAGCTTGTAATAATAATTAGGATTTATTGACTTTTGCTTATTCCTAGACTTTGTAAACTGCTTTATACAGGTATTTGGTCCACCTTAAGGACGGTAAACAAAAGGGCTTATGGGAGACGACCCAATTTTGTTGTATTACTTTTGTTTCTGCGTGTGTGGAGATGTAATTTTGCAGGTATGGTGACATCTATGGCGGACACATAGTAGCTGAATTCGAGTTTAACGCCAATCTTCCGGTATGCTCATTTTTGAGCATGAGGTAACCTCTCCTCCCAATTCTTTCTTTTGAATCTAGCATTATAATCTGTGATAATTAGATTTAAGTCTGGGGGAGAGTAGTCTTCGTTACCCACTTGCACGTGCACACAAGCACAACATGCTAGAAGTTACAAAATTATTGTCTCATCTTTCATTCTCATAGCACACCGCATCACCCACTTGAGCGCGCACTTAACCATAGGTGCGTAACGAGTCTAACTCATTTCTTTTGTGTGTTGGGAAAATCATTGTGCTGGCTTAAGATTGTGAGTCAGAGTAAAATGTTAACTTCTCTAGTGCTCCTAGTTGAGTGCTCGTGTTTCGAATAGAAACTTGTGTAGATTCAATTTCTCTTTATGCTTTTAGTTTATATCTTTCTATTAGCGTAGATATTGTTTACTATACTCAAAAATTTGTGAATCTGGTACGAATCAAGCGGTAGCATAGGGATGTGTGTAGACATTTGTTAGCCTCGTATTGTTCGCGTCGGGAGGAAGGATAATCTTTCTCGGTGGCTAAGAACTTGCCCCAAGCGATTCTTGAAGCAAGGGTATACAGTTAGTCAATCGCGTGAATGTGATATAGGCCACCAGTTTTGGCCCGGTTGAGCCTTTGTGCCCATTCCTATCGCCATATCCTCGCTAGCCCAGTTGTGCCTACCCGCTCTTTGATTCAGCCCCACTTTTCTCTCACCAAAGCCTTAAAGCCAATCCTAATCGCACACCCGAATTTGAGCTCAAGTTTGTATTTTATTTTCATGTTTGGGATGTTGATGCTGTGTTATTTTTTTTTGTGTGAAATTGTGGATGCGCTTCACTGCTCAATCTGCTGAAGTTGTTTTAAAAAGAAAAAGAAAGTAAGAAAAAGAAAAGAAGTAAAAAAGAAAAGAAAAAAATGAAGAGCTTTATGTTTATGATTGGGAGTAGGCGGTGCACACACCCATGTTATCAAGTCCAAGTCTGGGGGTGTGGTGTACCCGTGTTTTTGTGTGGTGCTGGAAGATAATTTTCTGTGCTAGCTCATTTGGGTTTGGTGTTTAAGCCCTCTTGTTTATCTTTGTTTACCTCACCTAAACCCAAGCCCCATCTTAACCCTAAAGTCCTATTGATTCACGCATTTGAGTCCATCGAGTACCGCGGAGAGAGTGCAAACGGGCAAGCTTATGGTCACCGACATCGATGGATTTCTTTGGAGGTTGTCCCGAGCCCCGATCTTTAGCAATGCTTACCTTAGCGTTCAGTCTACTTTCTTCCTATGCATGATTGGATGATTCACCGTGATTCAATTTTTGAGTAAATGTAATATATAAATACGCTCCTAAGAAAATTATAGACTAGTTTGTATAAATTAGAGAGTTCTTCTACTATGTTTCTATATGCGCGAGCATGCGACTTCGCATGGTACTCCGCCCCTGCAATTTCTAAGCCAGCATCATCCTTTTTCTCGTCCGCATAAGGGATGATTTGCTCGGGACGAGCAAATGGTTAAGTCTGGGGGTGTGATGAGTCCCATTTCTATACACTTTCATGGACTCATCCGGGCTAGTTTTCACTCTTTAACACATCGTTTTCGAGCTATTATTGCTTATATTTCTCTTATGCTCATTTACGCGCACTTACGTGCTCCGTGCTCTTTTTAGGCCCGGTTTGTTGTGCATTTGCGCTCTTTGTTGTTGGGGGTAAGCACATGGTGCTCCCCGACCCTTTCTCTGTGTTGGATTGTTGCTGGAGGAGTATTCCCAGCTTTATTGATGTTCTTGCACGTGGTTGGATCGCCCTATTTTACCCCAGAAATCTTGTCTATTTGTATCGCACGGTCATGCATTTTCCTTGACGCACGGACAGCTGCGGTCGTGCGCCTTCTTCTGGATAGAAAATGGTGATCTGACTTTGGTCGTGCGTTTTTACGCACGGGCGGCTGCCCGTGCGCGAAGGAAATGCACGATCGCCTGTTTTTCCTGGTTTTCAGCCGATCTGAATTTGGTCGTGTGTTTTTATGCACGGGCGGCTTTGCCCGTGCGCGAGTAAAACGCACGGGCGCTGCTGCTTCTTCCTCAAGTCATTTTATTCGTTAAATAATGCACGAGCAACGCACGGTCGTGCGTTCGTCCGTGCATGACTAAATTTCTGACCGTTTAGTATTTAAAGCAGAAAATCTGCTGCAATCGGGGCCCCCGCGGGAAAAGCTTCAGAAGCCCGCCACTTTCGCCCATTTTTGCCTCTCCACCACCGTTCGACCTAGGAGGAGCTCCGACAACCATAGTCTTGCAAATCTTCCGCCAAAGCTCCCTCCTTGGCCTCCTACATCATCCTTGAGCTCAAGAACGCCATAGACGGAGAGCTTCCGCTGCATTCAAGGTGTTGAACAAGATTTACCTCGAGCTAGACCAAGAAGAAAACGGGTAATAGTAGAGGAAGGTGACAGCTCCTTCGGACCCCGGACGCAACTGAAGACTGAGCACGGACGAGGCTTGACAACCCTACGATTTCGGCCGAGAATCTTCAGCATAGTCTTCGAGCTTTGGTTTTCTCTTTTCCCCTATGTTTTGCTTCAGAGTTTTCCTTGTATGTGCTTGTTATTGTGGATGATGTTCATAAACTCTATATTTTAGTTAATATGATTTCATGTTCTTGAGATCTTGTGTGGTTTATGAGATTTGAGGAGCGTCGTAGTCCACCATCCACTCCACCACTTTGTAATGCTCTGCACTAGCAATTGCTAGCTGCGTGTTCAGCGATGAAGTGCCTACGACCCTCATCCGCTAGACTTCTCGTCCACCCGCTCACCGAAGCACGGCATCGCGGCCTGCACTCCATCCCGACAAGCGAAGCGGAGCTTTCGACCCGCATTTCTCTTATTTCTGCAATAGCTTAGGACACCAATCACAACTCTTGTTTTTACTTTCTTTTACTCGTCGTAACAATCACCTCACTCTATTTTCTTGTCACCACAACTTGCATTCCCTGAGAGATCGATATCTGGAGAGTTGCCTCCCAACTATTACTTGCACGTGACCGGTGCACTTGCCGTAATTGCATCACCCAACGCCATGGCAGTCATCGTTGCGTTCGCGTGCTACAAGCGAGAAGAACACATCGAGTTCAGCTTACCGGTCTTCCAGAAGCTGTTCTCCTTCAGGGCCTATAAGGATGGCACCGCCTACTTCGTGGGCTCGGGGCTCAAGTTAGTCGAGGCCGTCAAGAAGAGGCATTACTGGGCGCAGAGGTTCCTCTTCATCAAAGGGAATTTCGGCAACGTTCCCTTCTCGCCAATCCAACACGGCGAGAGCACCTACCGCCCTCCACCTCTTGATGGCCATGATGCCGCCCTGTTCCAGTTCTTCAATGAGAAGAACTTCGAGGTGGTCCATCTCCGCCAAAACCTCGACTCGCTGCCTCCTTTGCTCCCTGTGGAGGGTATGTATCGTGCTCGCTCGCTTATTTCTTCTTAAGGCTTTCACCGAACACTTCTAATTATGAAATCATTACAGGTGAGTGAGACCTCCCCATCCAGCCTCCTTACGCGAGCAACCGGCCAGCTCCTGCGGGTCTTGCTCTCACAAAAATGGGAGCGGATGCATGTCGCGAGACTCCCCACCCTATGACCCCGCCTACCAGGAAGAGGGATGAGTCTTTTGGCCGCAAGGATCCCTCCTCGCAGCCCTCGCAGAAGAAGAAGAAGGACAAGAAGAACCCCCTCCTATCTGAGAAGGGAAAGGGGCATGCCGAGGCCTCTCCGAGCGAGATCTCCCAGACTGACCTTCCTGCGGAAAGGGAGGCCAGTGAGCCGGTCGAAGAGGTCGCCCAGACCTCCTCCTTGCCAGTCCCAATTAACCATTGGAACATTGGTCTCGACAAAGGCTCAAGGATGAGGCAGGCGAGTACCTGCTATACTAGAATCCCAAGGTCAACAAGGCCTCTATCTCCACCCTACTTCCCTCTTGGGTGGAGCAGGCGCCAGTGAATGGACAGGCATTCTCGCTCTCCTTCGGGCTTTACGGCCGCGAGGACACCTCAGTTTATAAGGCTGATCCTGCGAGGACCTTGGCGTATGAGAGCGCACGAGCCCAGCTCCGTTCCCTGAGCTCGCTCATATGACGGGTCAGCGATGTCTTCAGCTGGAGCGCCAAAACGAGGAGCTCGCTGTCGCCAACAAAAATGCCACTGCCGAGATCATGAGCCTAAAGGAGAGGCTGCTTGCCTCCGACGAGCTTCTCTCCGGCCATCAGGATGGAGTGGTAAGTCTTCGTGCTCTCGCTTCCATCCTTTTCTAACAACGCTTTCCTGGCTTACCTACTCTCTTCTTTTCAGGATGCCGAGACCGCCCGGGAGCTTCGCGCTCGCATCTCCAGCCTGGAAAACGAGGTCGCCAGGTTGAAAGCTTACAACCATGAGCTGATCCGTGCCGCCATCCCCCCGTCCCCTCGCCGCCTGAAGAATGATCAACGAGCCAGGGAGGAAGAATGCCGTGAAGCCTTTGTCACTGCAGCGCGGTACATCTTTCGGGCCATGCAGGGAGCCGACTTGCTTTCTGCCGAGGAGGCCGACCTGACAATCGAGGATGTGGTCCCGGAGCTATTTACGCCAGCCCCTCCACCCGTGGACAGCGAGGACGAGCCATCCGCCGACGAACATTAGATAAACTTGTATTTTTTATTATATTATTTATTTTTTTGTATTTTTGGCTGGCGAGATCGCCGCAACACCTGTAACTGACTAGTGAAATGAAATGGAAATTTTTGCCTACTTGTTCATTGTGTTCTCGTTCTATATGTTTTATTGTTTTCCCGCGCTTATATCACATTTTCTATAGCATTTACGGTGCGCGCTCCCGCCTACCGCGTAGCCGCCCAGCTTCGGCACAGGACGTGTATTCGTAACTACCTCCTCGCCCTTTTCGCCTACTTTAGGATTGAAGGTTCCAGGGTCAACCTTTTGAATCTCCATATCGCGGGGAGTGAGCCTTTACCCTTTTGTCTTCGGCGAGTGAGGCCCCTATACGACCTCTAGTACCATCTTCAGGGATTTGAGTGATCCCTTTAACACCCCTCTTACATTAGCTAGTGTTCGGTCTGCCTGTCTGGGATGGTCACTGCTCTTCCCCTTCAATATTTTTGCAAGGGATATGGGGCATTCCAGCACCAAAGAACTTGTTACCCTGTCAGCCTCTCCAGAGATCAACCTGACCCACCATCTATGAGAGACTGGCAGCGGAATCGATCTGGGAATTCCAGCACCAAAGAAATTGTTACCCTGTCAGCCTCTCCAGAGATCAACCTGACCCACCGTCTATGAGAGCCTGACAGCGAAATCGATCTGGGGCATTCCAGCACCACAGAACTTGTTACCCTGTGAGCCTCTCCAGATATCAACCTGACCCACCGTCTATGAGAGCCCGACAGCGGAATCGATATGGGGCATTACAGCACCACAGAACTTGTTACCCTACCAGCCTCTCTAGAGATCAACCTGACCCACCGTCTATGAGAGCCTGACAGCAGAATCGATCGGGGGAATTCCAACACCACAGAACTTGTTACCCCTCCAGCCTCTCCAGAGATCAACCTGACCCACCGTCTATGAGAGCCCAACAACGGAATCGATCTGGGGCATTCTAGCACCAAAGAACTTTTTAACCTGCCAGCCTCTCTAGAGATCAACCTGACCCATCGTCTATAAGATCCCGACAGCTGAATCGATCTAGGGAATTCCAGCACCATAGGACTCGTTACCCTGCCAACCTCTCTAAAGATCAACCTGACCCACCGTTTATGAGATCCCGACAGCAGAATCGATCTGGGGCATTCCAGCACCACATAACTTGTTGCCCCGCCAGCCTCTCCAGAGATCAACCTGACCCACCGTCTATGAGATCCCGGCAACGGAATCGATCTAGGGCATTCCAACACCATAGAACTTGTTACCCTGCCAGCCTCTCCAGAGATCAACCTGACACACCATCTATGAGAGCCCAGCAGCGGAATCGATCTGTGGCATTCCAGCACTACAGAACTTTTTAAGGATAGAATTGCTTTAAATCGTACCCACTCCTAGCTCGGCCGAGAGGCACCCCTTCCACATCTTGGAGGTGATACCCTCCCGACTTGAGCACTTCGCTTAAAATGTAAGGCCCCTCCCAATTGGGGTCAAGTTTACCTACTACGGCTCCTCTCCCAGCCCCATCGACCTTCTTCAGGACCAAGTCCCTTTTATCGAATTGTTTTATTCTGATATGCTGGTCAAAGTACCTGTCCATCCGCCTCTTGACCTCCTCTTGCCGAATGGTGGCGAGATCCCGGAGTTCTTCCACCATGTCCAAGGATAACCTTTGCTCCTATTCATTCTCCACCCGCCATTCGTCATCACCCTCCTCCGTGGTAACTGCCCGGGGGGACTTCACCTCGAATTCTATAGGAAGCACGGCCTCGGACCCATGAGAGAGTTTGAAAGGGGTCTCTCTGGTGGCCGTGTTCAGAGTGGTTCTCAAGGCCCAGAGGACCGAGGGCAGCTGCTCTACCAAATTCCCCCCTGAGGTTCTCGACCTTCTTTCTGAGCAAATTCACGATTATCTTATTTGTCGCCTCCACCTGCCCATTGCTCCTCGGGTGGTGGATCGACGCAAATCAAAGATCCATGCCAAGCTGGGTTCAAAAGCTAACGAACTCATCGCTGGCGAACTGTGGCCCGTTGCCTGCCACTATGGCCAGTGGGAGTCCGTGCCTGCAGATTATTTCACCTCAAACAAAACTTCTCACTACTTAGGATGTTACAATGGCCAGCGCCTTCACCTCCAGCCACTTGGAGAAGTAGTCTATCATTACCAGCAGGAACCTTCTCTGACCACTCGCCTGGGGGAAGGGACCAACCAAATCTAACCCCCATATCGCGAAGGGCCACGGAGCTATGATGGTCCGGAGCCTTTGAGCCGGGAGAAGCTGAAGTGGAGCATAGAGCTGACACTTGGAGCACTTCTGTTAGAACAACCCTATTACTGATTTGGGCTAGGATCACTTTCTGTTATTAGGACTCAAGTTGACCCCATTGTATAGTCTAAGGGTCAAGGTCTAAATTTGTCTGAGTTAGATAGAACTTAGGAAAATTCCAAGTTTCTGCGTTTGACAAACTTCATTCTGCGTTCGATGAACTCCTTCCTGAGTTCGACGAACGTCGTGTTTCAGTTCGACGAATTTGTTTCTCAGCTCGACGAATTCAGTCTCCAGCCAATTCAATAGATTTTATCTCAGTTCGACGAACTCCAGATTGAGATCGACGAACTCCTTCCTGTGTTCGACGAATGAATTCAGTTCGATGAACTCAACTTTTAGTTCAACGAACTCAGCTTTTTTGCTCGACGAATTTCCTCTTCAGCTTGACAAATTTCTGATGGATCAGTAATCTATTTTTCTCTAAACTCAGATCAACTATTCAGCAACGGATCTATTCATTTATTTGGACTTATTCATTATCAGATAAGTCAAGATTTGATCTTTCCTTTTATTATTCCATTCTATTCTCTTCTCTCGAGAAAGTAGCCGTTTGACATATTGGAAAAGGATACTTTCATGGAAAAGGAAAATGAATTAAAGTATTATTGTTGAATGAGATTATAGTTCCCAAGAAAGATTTAATTCAGATTATTCTATTCCTTAACCAGAAGATTTGAATTTAAAATCAATGATATATTCTTTAAGAAAAAGGATGAAGAAGTAAGATCTGTATGACTGTAGAGAACAGAGAAGTAATATAGTCGTGAGATATACAGAAAGTCAAAAAGAATTACATAGATCTTCATCCTAAATAGCAGCATTTTGCTTCAAACTTCCTTAGATACTTCTTATCATTATTATGCACATAGCATTTACAGCCAAATATCTTAAAATAGTTAACCTTAGGCTTTTTATTCTTAAGTAATTCATAGGGTGTTTTACACATAATTTGCTGTGTTTACTGCCTCTGCCTAAAAAGAGAGTGGCAAGTGAGCATCAACAAGCAATGTAGTTGCTGATTCAAGTAGTGTTCTATTTTTACTTTCAGCTACCCCATTTTGTTGAGGAGTTCTAGGAGCAGAGAAACATTGCCTGATCCATTCTTTTCCACAAAATTCTCTCATCAGAAGAGATTCAAACTCAGTGCCATGATCACTTCTGGTCAATGCAACTAGAGTAGAGTACTCAATCTTTATGGACCTGAGAAAGTCTGTCAGAACACTGAAGTTGTCAGACTTGTTCCTAAGAAAGAACACCCAAGTGAATCTAGAGAAATCATCTACAATAACTAAAGTGTAATGTTTCCTTCCTAGACTCTGTATTGTAGTGGGTCCAAAGAGATCCAAATGCAGTAAGTACAGAATCCTAGGTGAATAACTCTTGGATAAAGATTTAAAACAACTCTTGGTCTGCTTTCCTAGTTGATAAGTCCTGCAGAGTCCTTCCTTCTTGTATGAACCAGAAGGTAGTCCTCTTACTAGATTGTCCTTGGAGAGCTTAGAGATAGTTCTAAGGTTAATATGTCCTAGCCTTTTATGTCATAATTCATTTGTTTTACTTATTGAATTAAATAAACAAATGTCTGTATTGGCAGAGTCAAAATTGACTAAATAAATATTTCCATGTTTGATACCAGTTAACACATTAATGTTTTTATTATTAGTAATAAGACATAAGGAATGATTAAAAGTTACCTGATAACCTTCATCACATAACTGGCTTATGCTAATGAGGTTATGCTTGAGACCCTTGACATATGCGACCTCTTTGAAGGTAACTGCTCCAACTATGATTTTTCCAAATCCCTTAGTTTGTCCACAGTTGGAGTCTCCAAAAATCACTTTGGGTCTAAGCTTTGCCTTGTAATTGCTTAAGTTGGCCTTATTTCCTGTCATGTGCTTAGAGCACCCACTATCCAAGTACCACTATTCTTTTATGTTTGGATAGCCTTGTACAATAGAAAATAAACTAGTTGTTTTTGACCCAAACTACCTTGGGTCCTTTTGTATTACCACAGAAATTAGAAATGTAAGACATCTCAGGCTGATCCTTATAGCCTTGTGGATGATATTTCCTTGGAGGAATGATCCACTCAGTAAAGGGATTCTTAGTATGTTGAGAATTAGAATTCTTTTGAGATTTAGTACATTTTCTGTTCGACGAACTTAGGTGAGTTCGTCGATCGCCGTTCGACGAATTGAAGTAATTTCGTCGAGCGTCGTTCGAATAATAACTGTATTGAAAGTCTGTGTTCAGCGTTCGTCGATCTCTGTTCGACGAATTTTTGTGATTTCGTCGAGTGTCGTTCGATGAATTCTTTTAAATTCCTTTATTCATAACATCCTTACTTGAGATATTCTTAACTACTTCTATTGCCTTTTTGCTTTTGCCAGAAATGAACTTTACTGGAGTAGATAAAATATTTTTCTTAAGAAGATGTGGCTGACTTGATGATGCACCCAAGACCAATTTGCCATTGAGTCTGGCATTCACAGTGCTTGTGATGCCCATCAGTTTGATGCTTCTCCCATTGAAGGATTCTTCAAACTTTTTAGCCTCAGATAATTTGTTCTCAATGAGAACAATATGTTCTTTGGAGGCAGTCAGTTCTTTCTTAAGGTTGGCATTATCTTCAGTCCGTTGATTCATTTCAACCAACTTATTTCTGAGGGAAATTATTTCCTTCTCAGATTTAATTAAATCTAAACAAAGAGTTTTAAAATCAATTTTAAAATCATTTGAATTAAAATCAAAGGTAGAGATTACCTGATCACTATCATTGTCAGATTCTGATTCATCTGAATTATTTCCTGAGGCATTGATAGCCATCATGCAGAAATTTCTTTCATCTTCATCATCACTGGAACTGGATGATGATGCATGTTCTGAATCATTGCATGAGTCATAAACATCCATCAAGCATTGATCCTTTTCATTTGTATCATTTTCATCTTCAAAGGAGCTGGATGATGATGACTCTAACTCAGTATCACTCCATGTTTCAGCTACAAAGCCTCTTCCCTTATGTTTGTGTTTGTGGGAGGATGACTTGCTGGAGTGCCTCTTTTCTTCCTTCTATTTTCTTTTGTCCTTATTTTGATTCTCTGGACACTCAGGTAGAATGTGTCCAGGTTTCCTGCAGCCAAAACATATAATTTCTTTAGCATGAGTTTTGTCATACCTTGGTTTTTCTTTGGATCTGACATCCTTCTTTCTGAGGTCCTTTCTAGCCATTTTGTAAAATCTCTTGGTTAGGAGGCTCATAAACTCCATTTCTCCTGGAGCTTTATCTTCCTCTTCTGTTGCTTGGAAAGCAATGCTTCTCTCCTTTTTGGTGGCTGGAGAGGAGGTAAATTGTTTAGCTTCTCTAGACTTGATAAGATGCTCATAGGATTTTAATTTGCCTAACAAGGTCTCAATAGAGATCTCATTTAGGCTTCTGGCTTCCTTGATTGGCCAGATCCATGAGTCCCATGTGCTGGGGAAGCACATTAGGATCTTATCATTCACATCAGTGATTGAGATCACTTTGACCAAAGATTTCATTTCATTGATTATGAGACTGAGTCTGTTGTACATTTCTGCTACTGTCTCGGTTTCTCCCTTCTTGAAGTTTACATATTGAGAGATGAGATAAGATATCCTATCTTTTCTCTCATCTGCAGATCCTTCAACCATGTTGTTGAGGGAGTTCCAGATATCCCTGGCTGAGGTACAGTCCACAACCTTCTGGAATGTATCATCAAACATTGTTTGTGCCAAAATGTCCATTACTTTGGCATCTGCATTTATTTGTTTCTTTTGAGCATCTGTCCACTCAGGAGGTGGAACAACATTATTGTTGGTTGCTGTTTCAGTACTTGTTGATGCTAATGGAGTAGGAGGTCCTGTCAAAATGGAATTAAAAATATCCTCATCAATAGAATTCATATACAATTTGATCCTTGCCTTCCATAATGCAAACTTATTAAGATTGCACACAGGAGGTCTTGTGCTTGAGTAATCTTTGTTCTGTGCCATGAGTTTTTAGAAAAGGAAAACTCTAGAAAAATGTAAGATCTAATTGATCTTTTGATTCAGGTGTTAGCCTGTGTAATCAATCAACCAACCTATGATACCAATTGAAAGTGAGGTATTAGATCTTAGATTTAGTCTAGAGGGGGGGTGAATAGAGTAATAAAAGTTTTTAACTTATTTTATAGCGGAATTAAAATAGTGATATATATGTGTTTGGAGTGAATGTAAAAGCAAAATAAGCACAAATCACAGCACAGTACAGAAAGAAAAACACAATCACAGAAGACACAAGGATCTATAGTAGTTCCCCAATCAAACTGGGTACATCTACTCTTCTACCACCCTTGGTAGGAATCCACTAGGATTTTGATCAGGTGCCCTATCACCACTGAGATTTTTGATCAGGTGCCCAAACACTACTGAGTGTTTGATCAGGTGCTCAAACCAAAACACAGGTTTTTGATCAAGTGCCCTGCCACCAAAGATTAACTTTTGAAGGGAGTTATAACCATGTACAAGATGGGGTAAAATAAACAAAAAGAGTTTATGAAGTTCTTCTCTGTCAACAAGCTGAGAGAAGAGTAGTGGACTGTTGTGATGTAAAGCTCCCCCTGTCTGAAAGGATTTCTTGAAAGATAATGGATGGAGCTTTCTCTTGAATGTAGAAAATCTTCCTTGATAGTAGATGAATCTGAGAGCCAAGGTTTCTCAGATTATTGTTGCTCTTTGAAGATTAGAATCAGCAGCTGAAACTGAGAGAAGATGGTTGTAGTTCTCAGAGAATGAAAATGCTGCTGTTTAGGATGAAGATCTCTGTAATTCTTTTTGACTTTCTGTATATATCTCACGACTGTATTACTTCTCTGTTCTCTACAGTCGTACAGATCTTACTTCTTCAACCTTTTTCTTACAGAATATATCACTAATTTGAAATTCAAATCTTTTGGTTAAGGAATAAAATAATCTGAATTAAATCTTTCTTGGGAACTGCAATCTGATTCAGCAATAATACTTTAATTTATTTTCCTTTTCCATGAAAGTATCCTTTTCCAATATGTCAAACGACTACTTTCTCGAGAGAAGAGAATAGAATGGAATAATAAAAGGAAAGATCAAATCCTGACTTATCTGATAATGAATAAGTCCAAATAGATGAATAGATCCATTGCTGAATAGTCGATCTGAGTTCAGAGAAAAATTGATAACTGATCCATCAGAAATTTGTCAAGCTGAAGAGAAAATTCATCGAGCAGAAAAGATGAGTTCGTCGAACTGAATTCATTCGTCGAACACAGGAAGGAGTACATCGATCTCAATCTGGAGTTCGCCGAACTGAGATAAAATCTGCTGAATTGGCTGGAGACTAAATTCGTCGAGCTGAGAAACAAATTCATCGAACTGAAACACGACGTTCGTCGAACTCAGGAAGGAGTTCGTCGAATGCAGAACGAAGTTCGTCGAACGCAAAAACTTGGAATTTTCCAAAGTTCTATCTAACTCAGACAACGTTAGACCTTGACCCTTAGACTATATAATGGGGTCAACTTGAGTCCTAATAACAGATAGTGATCCTAGCCCAAATCAGTAATAGGGTTGTTCCAACAATCTCCCCCTATTTTGGTTAGGATACTATTTGACAAAATAATAAATAATAAAACATACAATAAACACAGAGCATAAATATCTGATCGAAATTAAATTCTTTTCAGCAGATAAGACATATAGTACTCTGAGTTTAGAACACTTTACACTGAAAGCAGAAATAATAAAACCAAATAATCAAGAGCTTTACTCTGTCTATGAAGATGGCTTGAAAATGATTTTCCTGTTTGGGTTTTTTTATTCTCTTTTGCTCATATAAAGGTCATTAGCTCCCAGTAGGTTTTGAGATGATGCATGAGGAACCACTGCTGCTGGGTGCAACCTTAGATAATCTTCAGCATTTAAGAGGTGTTTTGAGCTGTACCTTTCAAATTATTGTCTTCTGAAATCAGACATAGTTGAGATCTGAGAATAATCTTTACCTTCTGCTTTTGCTTTATTTATCTGAGCTGTAGCAATGGTCTCTTTGTATTTAGCCATATATGCATTCTTTTCTGATTCTGAATTACTTGGAGAAGGAGGCCTTTCATCAATTTCACTGGCCTGATATGAAGGTTGATAATCTTGAGGATACCTTTTCCTGTGAAATGAACCATCATATATGTGATATTTGTAGACTGGGGAAATAGGTCTGGTAGATCCTGAAGGAGCTCTGGCTGATCTTGAACTATAAGAGCCACTTGAGCTTCTATGACTTTCTCCTGATTTCCTTAAATGCTAAGGGTTAGATCTCTGAGAAGAAGACATGCTAGCTGAGCCTGCTGCTGGAGGAGGAGGAGGATTAAACTTGACAGGTTTGTCAGAGTAGAATCCTGACTTCTTCATTTTCTTTCTCCTGTTATTCTCATTTCTAGAGAATCTCATCCGTGTTGGGGAATCCTTTGTAAGAGTAATGTTATTCAAAATATAATAAGGAGTATCATTTGTTGAGGATGGAGGTTTAGGAACAGCCTTTGCTTTACTTCTAGACTTTCTTTTCTTTGAAGATTTATCATCTGAATCATCACTATCATCATTATCATCATCATAAAATTGAGTAGGATTATCATACAGATCATCAATATCTTTAAGAGCAACATTAAATTCTTGCTCAATATCTTCTCGAAGAGGTGAATCATCATACACAAAAGTTGGAGGGGATAAGGGTGATTCAACAAACACAAATGTTGGATGTGATTTCACCAAACCAACTTCTTCCGAAACTTCAACTGTAACTGGAATCTGTACTGGAACTGGAACTGAAAAACTTTTGATAATTTTCTTTAATAAAGCTGAATCAACTGGAGCTGTATAGGGAACTATTGCTTTTGAAAAATCTTGAGGCTTAGGCAGCCTGCTGAAAACTGAACTGAACTTTGATAATAAAGAAATAATATCTATTGAGGGTTAATAGAAATATTATTTACTGGAGCTATAACTGGAGCTTCTGCCATATCAAAAACTGGAGCTGCTTCAAAATCAATAACCATAATTGAATCTGCATTATCTGTATCAACAACTATAACTGATCCTGCATCAAATGGAGCTTCTTCATCAAGCATCTCCCCCTGCCTAGTTTCAAGGATACCTGAATCTAGGCCCCTAAAAGAAGGGACATAGGATGAGGAGGTAGGGAAGGATGCAAGCTTGGAAGAAAGGTCAGAAATAGCTTGAAGAATAGGAGCTAATGTTTCATCTAGAAGAGCAGTTAGCTTAGGAGAGATATGGGAGAATATTTGGTCAGCAATTGAAGAGAAATCAACATATACAAAATCTGAAGTATGCTGAGAAGAAGAGGGTGCTGGAAGAGAAGGTGAGGGAATGGAAGTGTGAGCTTGGTTTGTGCACACTGAGGATGGAAGGAAAATGTTGGTGGCATCTGATGAGGGTGTATGAATATCTTCAGGGATGGGAGAATGAGGTGGAGAGTGTTGAGGAGGAGTATGTTGAGGAGCAATAGGTCAAATGAAGGAGGGGGAAGAGAATCAACATCTGGAATAGATGATGATGGAGGCTCTACAGACTGATTTGTCTGGAGAGGAGGAGAGGAAGGCAATGAGGTAGGAGTTTCTATGGGAGAATTTGAAGGAGGAACTTCTTCAGGAGAGGTGTGCTGAAGAGGTTGAGAGGGGAGAGGAGTTGAAGATTCAAGAGGAGGAACTTCTCATATCGTGAAGGGCCACGGAGCTGTGATGGTCCGGAGCCTTTGAGTCGGGAGAAGCTGAAGTGGAGCATAGAGCTGACACTTGGAGCACTTCTTTGCGAACTCCGCCGCATCCTTGCTGAGGGTAGGCCAGAAATAACCTTGCCCAACACCCTCCCTTCCAATGTCCTACTCCCCGAGTGGCTGCCACACTCCCCCAAGTGGATCTCCTCCAAGACCCTTTTGACCTCTCCCTCTGCTACACAATGAGCGAGAAGTCCTGAGAGGGTCTTTCTGTACAGCCCACCTGCATGCATGGAGTAATAGGCGGATTTGTACCTGAGCCGTCGCTTATCCACCTCCCCTTCGGGAAACTTCCCCGATGTTTAGGAAAGTGATGATGGGATTCATCCATGACTCTTGTTGGTCTATGTCCATCATCTCTCCCTCCTCGATGGATGGTCGGAAGAGCTCCGACACCGTCCCCCCTGCCCGGGGACTGAACTTGGTTAGAAGGTCTGTCGGGGTGCTCTCCTCCCTTGGCACATGCTTGATGGAGAAAGTGTGGAACTGCCCGATGACCCCCTTAACCTTCTCTAGGTAGCGCTGGAGAGTTGGCTCTTTTGCCTCGAACTCCCCCCTGATCTAGCACGCCACCACCATGGAGTCTGTCGAGACCTCCACGTCTTGCACACCCAACTCCCGAGCCAGCCACAGGCCTGCTATCACTGCCTTGTACTCAGCCTAGTTATTGGTGATGGGGAAGTGAATGCTGATGGCTTGCTCAATCCTTGTCCCTTGGGGGCTCATCAGGATAACTCCTCCTCCAAAGGAGTGCTTCCCTGATGCCCCATCTACTAACATCTTCCAAGCCACAAAGTGGGAGGCCTCTTGCTCCTCCACCTCGGTTACATAATCTGCCAGGAAATCCGCCACCGCCCGTGTCTTTATTGATAGCCTTGGTACAAATGAGATATCAAACTCGCTTAGTTCCATGGACCACTTGGCCAACCTTCCCGAGTACTCTACCCCTTCCATGATGTTGCGAATGGGGTGGTCGGTCACCACCTTGATTGAATGTGCCTAGAAATAAGGTCAGAGCTTCCAGTCCGACACCACCAAGGCAAAGGCCAAATTCTCTAGGATGGGGTAGCAGAGCTCCGCCTTCCTCAGCACTTGGCTGACGTAGTAGATTGGAAGTTGCCTTCTGCCTTCTTCCCGGACTAGTACTGAACTTACTGCCTCGGATCCTACCCCTAGGTATAAGGATAGGTCTTCTTCCTTCCTCGGCCCCTGGAGCAGAGGAGCCTGAGTGAGCTGCCTCTTCAACGCTTGGAAAGCTTCCTCACACTTCGAGGTCCATTCAAATTTTTTATTCCCTCTCAGCACCTTGATGAAGGCGCACACATTTCTCCTGCCCGGGAGAGGAATCTACTGAGACCGACCAACTTCCCCGTGAGGCGCTGAACCTCCTTGGAATTCCTTGGCAATCCCAGTTCCATGATGGTCATGACCTTATTTGGATTAGGCTCCACCCCAGCTGGGGTGATCAAGTGACCTAGGAACTTCCCCCGGCTTGCCCCGAAGACGTATTTATGGGGATTGAGTTTCATTTTGTACTTCCGCAAAGTCCCAAAAGGCTCTTCAAGGTCCCGGAGGTGGGATTCAAGGTCTCGGCTTTTGATCATGAGGTCATCTACATAGACCTCCAGGTTCCTTCCTTTCTGTTCTCGGAAGACCCTATCCATCATCCGTTGATATGTTGCCCCTGCATTTTTTAGCCCAAAGGGCCTCATTTTACAGCAATAGCACCCATCCCCTGTGATGAAGGAGACATCCTTGATGTCGGGGGGGGTGCATACGGATCTGATGTTAACCTAAAAAAGCATCTAAAAAAGACATCATAGAGAAACTGATGGCTGAGTCAACCAGCGAGTCGATTCTAGGCAAGGGGTAGCAATCATTGGGGCATGATTTATTAAGCAAGGAAAAATCAATGCACATTCTCCACTTACCTCCCCCCTTCTTTACCATAACCACATTAGAGACCCACCCAGGATACTGGATCTCCGATACAAAACCAGCTTGGAGGAGCTTGCCCACCTCCTCTCGGATGGACCCTACCATCTTGTCCGCTACGGCCCTCTTCTTTTGATGGATGGGGAGGGTGCCGGGATCAAGGTTGAGGCGATGGCAGGCCACTTCAACATCGATCCCGGGCTTCTCTGCGGCACTCCAAGCGAAGACGTCCACATTCTCCTGGACGCAGGCCAGGATTTTCTTCTGCTCCTCCAGGCTGCGCTCTCCGCTGACCTTGAACTTTTCTACGACCCCTGCCCGGGTGGTGGCTTCAAGCTCCACGATCTCATCGACGACCTCCAGCCTGGACTGTTCCCCCAAACACTCTCCTTCTCCTCGTCGCAAGCTGGCACTTCGACCTCCTCCTCTCTTCTTCCTTCCCGAACCTCCATCATCTCTTCTGCCCCTTCCTCCTGGGCCTCCTCTTCTTCTTCTTCTTTTTTCTCCTCCTCCTCCTTCGGCCCCTCCGACCCTTCCTCCAGTCTTCCATCCTCTCCTTCTCCGAGCCTTGCCAGCTCCCCCCTCTCTCGGTCCCCCTCTTCCGCCTCGGTTATCCAGGAGATAGTGTTCATGGCAGTCACATAGCACTGCCGGGCCACCTTCGGATCTCTCCTTATCTGGACTTGAACTCCTCCTTCCCTGAACTTGAGACACTGGTGGAAGGTGGAGGGGACGCAGTGGAACACACTGATCAGCGGTCGTCCAAAGATGGCACTGTAGCTACTGGGGGCATCTACTATGACGAAACGGCCATTCCTGGACTGCCCCCCCAAGACCACATGGAGTCCCACTTCCCCTTCTACCTCCTTCCTCTCACCGGAGAACCCAAATAGCAGGCCATCCGAGGCCAACACCCTCCTGTTCTCCACCTTCATCTCGTCAAATGCCTTCTTGAAGATGATGTTGACCGAGCTCCCGTTATCCACAAGGAGCCGGGAGATGGTGAAGTTCTCGATCACCATCTGAATGACCAGCATGTCCTTCTGAGTGACTTGGCATGTCCTTCTGAGTGAACGAGATCTTCTCAGCTGGGGGTGGGGATAGGGACGTCAAAGCCACGCTACGATGGTAGATGGTATGGAGGCTTTCCTTCCGGGTTGCCTCAATCCCTACCCCCATGGATCGCCCCGATCCCTCCCCGGGTCCCCACATCGACCCGGTCTTCACACCTCTCATCCTCCACATCCTGAGGCAGGACCTCCTCAATCCTCACCGCCCGCTGTTCTCGCGGCGCCGGTGCCCTGGCCTCTCTTGCCTCTAGGAACTCTGGGCAGGTGATGGCGCAAATCTTAGCACACCGCTATAGGCGGTAGTAAGACTGCGGCACGAAACGGCAGTGTACCGATCGTTCAAGTAATATAAAATGGGAATGAATCCCCAAGTATCGATCTCAAAGGAACACAGTAAGGTGGAGTTTAATATTGAGGAAGGACTTGAGACCGAAGTCCTTTACGTCGGATGGATGCGGAAACGGGGGGTTTTGGATTGTGGAAATAAAATAAAAGCTATCAACTACTCCTATGCAATGCCACTATGCAATGCTTCGCTTGGCGGGATGGAGACTAGGCAGGCCTTGAGCGCGCTGCGTCGCAAGGGCGGATGGATGAGTAGGCAAGCGGAATCGAACTATGCAGGCTTTGAGCGCGCTGCTTCGTAGGGCGAGTGGATTACACGGGCCGCTATGCCACGCTTCGCTAGGCGGATGGAAGAGTAGGCATACGAATGGAATGGAGAGAACGGAGAAATGAGAGTCGCAAGCACCTCCTCGCAAAGCACACCACTAACAATTGTTAGGGCGGCACAACACAACAAACAATCCACACCACGGGGCACACCTCAAATGAAAATATAACAAGATTACTCAATCACATAGACATGATTTCATACTAATGTTAACAAGTAAAAGTATTCTTCATCAAAATGTTAGTTCTAGCAACATATACATCAATAAGAGAAGAACAAGGCAAGAAATCGACTGAATCCAAAGGCTCATTGTAGATTCACGGTTGGAATCGCCGGGTTGTCAATCCGCGTCCAAGCTTGGTCCGCAACTACGTCCGCAGTAGAGAGAGCTTTCACTACTCTCCAATGAGCCCGTCTTCTTCGTGTCATGATCCGGTAGAGGTTGCAAACTTCCTCTTGCTTGATGGCGATGGCGGCTAAACCTTCCTTAAAGCTCTTGGATGAAGGAGGAGGCTGAGAGGAAGCTCCGGCTCAAGAATGGCATGAAGAACAAGCCCGGAGCATCTCCCGATGGTGGGCGGCGATGGAGGGGTGAAATCGGGTGGAACGGAGCAGGAAACGGCGGACTCGGGCGGAAGAAAATCGGAGGTCCCCACCTAAATCGCGAGCAGGACTATTTATAGGCGCTGGAATAAACAGTGTGCACGGTCATTGGCGCACGACCAGTGGTCGTGCCCGCTGGAATCCTATGATCGTGCGCCTGCCTGAGTGGAGCCTGCAATGGAAGAAATTTATAAAATACCATGTTCGCACGACCAGTGGCGCACGACCGGTGGTCGTGCGCACTATCGTAGGTGGTCGTGCGCACTGGTCGAAATGGAACTCATAAAATTGATGTTAAGTGCGCACGAACAGTGGCGCACGACCGGTGGTCCTGCGCACTATCGTAGGTAGTCGTGCGCACTGTCCGAGACAGAACTCAGAAAAAAGGATTAAGTGCACACGATCAGCGGCGCACGACCAGTGGTCGTGCGCAATAGGACCAGTGATCGTGCGCAGTGTTCCTGTACAGAATTGTACCGGGAGCACCTGCACGACTCCTGTTCCAGCACAACCACGAATCCAGCCACTGAAAGTGTCACTTAACAATGCATGAAAACTACTAGAGATGCAGAACATGAAATAACACCAAAAACAGGCCTAAAGGTGCACTTAACATGGAGTATCAAATATGAGTGAAAACATGTCTAAAGTGAAGTGCATAGACTAGAAAATCGGCCCAGATGAGTCCATAAATGTGTATATATTTGGGACTCATCAGCAGGTGACCGTTGCGTGCCCCTCCTCCCGATGGAAGTCACAATACGGCAGCGCCACCCCCCTCTCCCAGCCTCAACTACCTTATTTCTCCTTCTCATTCCTACTCCCACTCCTGCTCCTGCTCCCTCTCTCCTTCCTCTTCCTCCTCTTCCTCGCCTGATCGCCATGGCCTGCTGAGGAGGGGGAGGCATCTGCCTCGGACCCTGCCTCCACCCTAACTGATGGGGTCTTCCCTGACCCCCATGGAAGTTATCCCCTCCCGGGGCGTATCCCCTCCCTTGAACCGGCGCTCCTCCGCCTTGATGCTTCCACCCCACCTCTGGGGCCCTATGCACTTCTCTTCTCCGCACTTCCTGCTGCTTGATTTCTGACTCACTGAGCTTTGTTAGCCTCTTAGTGAGCTCCGGATTAGCCTCCTCTCCTTCAATTTCCTCCGCCACCCTCTCCATCAACTCCTCGTAGGAGATGGGGGCCTTCCTCTTCAATCTCATCTTTAAAAAAAACTCTCCCTCAGCCCTACCGTGAAGGCGAGCTGGAGGGCAAACCTTGGCATCTCCTGGGTAAGCAGAACCTCCTCCTGGAACCGGTCCGCGTAGCGGGCCAACGAATCTCCTGGTTCCTTATTGACCTTGAATAGCGACTCAGCATCCCTCTTCCTCTTCTTAGAAGTTGAGAATCACAACAAGAAGCCTCGACGCAAGTCCTCGAATTGGTAGATCGACCTGGCTTGGAGTTGATGGAACCAGTCCCTAGCCTTCTCCTTTAGAGTGACGGCAAAAAGCCAACACTTGAAAGCATCCGATATCGGCCGGATGGAGACCAAGTCCTCGAATGACTGCAAGTGCTGGATAGGGTCATCCTTGCCGCAGTAGTAGACCCTGTCCCACTCCCTGAACCCTTCTGGGATAGGTGCTGAAAGCACCAGCTCGCAGAAAGGGCTGCTCTCGCTCGCTGTCCTTTCTTGCTCGGCTCATCCTGCGACTTCTCTCACAAGACACGAGCTCACCAGAGCCGCGCTCACCAGGACTGCACTCACCGGGGCAGCGCTCGCCGGAACTGCACTCGCCGGGGCAGCGCTCGCCGGAACTGCATGTTGGATCATGTGACGCCCTTAGAGGGGGGTGAATAAGGGTGCGTTTAAAAATATAATTTTTACTTAATAATTTTTAGACAAATTTTACTTTACTAAAAAGGTTACTTATAAATAATTTTAAACCAATGTAATTTTTGTATTTAACCAAACACAAATTTCTAAGATAAAGATTTAAGCAAACAAAATTGCAATTAGTGAAAAAAGCTTAATTATATTAATCATGAAATTTGCATACAATAAAAATGATCTTAACAATGCTTAAGATCAAGGCACAATTATGATAATAAAAATACAATAATTTTGGTTTACCAATCCTTCTCCCAAGGATCGGAAGGCTATCGCTTGTCTCTCCCAAGACCAAGCCCAAGCCTATCCTCTAGATCTTCCCAAGATCTAGACGTAGCACACAAGGCCACAATTTCCCACCAAGCCTCGCAAGGACTTGGACGCTCCGCACAAGGAAGCGATTTTCCCCTAAGCCGCGCAAGGACTTAGACGCCGCACGCAAGACGACGATTTCTCTACCAATACAAAATGAAAAATATGTGAATGAAAATACAATATGAAAAGAACAACTCCCTAGAAAATCAGATCTCTGAACGGATTGTTGAAGCCTCGAGATGATTGATGATGAAGAAGCGCGCCCGATCTCGTCTTCAATCTTTAATCCTTCTTTGCACAAATGGGAGGTGAGGAGGTTCTGGAGCTCTCTGGTTCGTATGCACTCAGGAAGGGACTGGAATTCTCAAAAGCTTGGAATGCACGAACCAAAGGAACCACTTTATAGAAATTCACTGTCGCCTGGGCGACAGTGACTGTCGGAATTTTCCGACAGTGCTAAACTGCCGCTGGAGTGCCGTCGTGGGTGGAGTCGTGGGCAGTTGGTGTAACCGTCGAGCTGTCGCCTGGGCGACATCCATGTCGGATATCCGACAGTGCAAAACTGCTGGTCGTGGGTGGAGACGTGGGCAGTTGTGGTAACCGTCGAGCTGTCGCCTGGGCGACATCGCTGTCGGAATTCCGACAGTGCAAAACTGTCTTTCGTCGATCTGCCGTGGAGGGAAGTAGTTGTAACTTCTCTGCTGTCGCCTGGGCGACAGTGGCTGTCGGAATTTTCCGACAGTGAAATTTTCCCACATTCAATTTTAGCTCCAACAACAATGTGAACATCTCATACCTGTTATCTGCACACCATTAATGAAAATAGAATCAAATACAAAAGGGACTTTGTTATTATCAAACCGGAGGAGTGCGAAACGCATGCTCCAACAATCTCCCCCTTTTGATAATAACAAATCCGTATAAAAAGAAATCATGTCTATTTAGATTGTTGATTTTAACCTTTGGTGTGTGCACAAAATTAACATAATATATATTTCTTGAAAATAAATAATCTATCTCGAGATGAAAGCTCCCCCTAAATGAATGCTCCCCCTACATATATGCTCCCCCTAAATATATGCTCACCCTAAATATATGATGTATCGTGTAGGTGGAATATTTAGGTGTGATAGATTTGTGACTTTTCTTTTTATACTTTAAATTCTCCCCCTTTTGGTATTAGCAAAAATGAATATTAGATAAAAGAGTAGCTTTTAAGGGAAAGGTAATAGAAAATAGAAATGAAGAGTAAGCGGAAGCAAATTGTTGGTAATGATTGAAGTCCAGGAAATAATAGGAATATGCCATAGTATGAATAAGCTCATGAAGTGACGGTATAGCCATATGTAGTAATGAAAGAAAGAACTTAAACATGAGTAAGATCATTTGAAAGTATCATAGAAAGACACAATAGTGTATAGAATTATGGAATATTTTCGGTCCAATTCTCATGAGATGAATATTTATTTAACATAATGATGTGTACATGTGATACTTAGATCAAACATATGAAGCTATTTAATTTACATGATCATTGAAATGTAGCACATAAAGGCAACTTTGACTTTGAAGATATAGCACATGATGAATAGAAAACCATGTTTCTTTTGCACAAGACACTTTACAATTCTGTCCAAGGTGCTTAACCTCACAATGCTCATTAAGACTTATCAGGAGGGTAAGTAGTGCTTGGTGGAGTATCCTTGTCTTTATTTTTATTTTATTTTTTGATCACAGACGTTGTGATATCTTAATTGTGATATATTGTTATATTTTTTTTAATTGACCAAGGATCTCCGAATTCACTTGAATCGCAAAAGATGGTGTATATTTTGTTGTGCTAACAAATCAATGTTGAAAGTTGTATTTAAGAAGTGTTATTTTATTATGTGAAAGCAATTATGATCCATGTATATATTAAATAAAGAGACATACGTATTGATCAAAAGAAGTGAACGTGATAGTTCATTATGATAGATAAACAATTTCTCATACCTAGAGGCATGCGAAAACAATTTCCAATGGTCTAAACAACTAAGTAGAAGTGTCAATACGATGATAGCTTGGAAATGAAATCATATAAACATGTAAGTCATTTTTTAAATAAATAGCACATGGTTTGTCATCAAGTCATGAGGTGAAGCATTAATAATGACATATAACTATTGTAGATCATCAAAGGGACCCAAAATTTATATTTTAGCACATTTGGCGTTGTCGGAAATTTCCGACAGCCACTGTCGCCTGGGCGACAGCCAAAAATATAAATAGGGCATCAGACCGAGTCAAACCCTATTGTGCATCATTTCCTGGAGTTAAAAATGAGAGCAAGGCTGTCGGAAGTCGGCGACATCAATAGATCTAAGGTATGGAATTTTGTTTTTTATGTTTTTAACCCAAATTGTTTAGGGATTTTTGGTTTTTAAAGGAGAGAAGAAAGAAAATGTAGTTTTCATGTTGATATTTGATGAATGGTTTAGGGTTTGAAATTTTTTTTTATTTTAAACATGTTGATCTAGTTTAAAACAAGTGGATCTTGGTGGATCTTTGCTAAAAATTTTATCTTTGTTAAATTTCTTTTTGATTTTGTGAGGAAGATTTCCATTTGTTCATTTTCTAAGGGATTTTTGTAGATCTAGTATAGGGAAGAAGGTTGAAGATGATGAATAGTAAAGGATTTGTAGAATATGTTGATTTAAAAAAATATATATAAAATTTTTTTTTTAAAAACTTGATGTTGAAATAACATTTATTTTGAGTAGATCTGGAAGTATATGTAAAAATTTTGAGAGAAAATCACTTGGAGGGCTGTCGGAAATTTCCGACAGCCACTGTCGCCTGGGCGACAGTGTTCCAGTGCACAATGTGATACCTTGTTTAATCAAAATTTTTGTATTTTATTGCAGAATGGCTTCCAGTTCCAAAGCTCGAAAGAGTACTTCGGAAGATGCACATACTTCATATCAAGTTTTTCCGGGGGTGGAGAAGGCTATTGTTGGAATAGCAAAGTATGTGGAATTTGAGTCACCAAAGCACGATCATATCTATGATCGGCTTGCGAACGCAGGTATAATTTCAATAATCACACCAGAGGGGTTTTCTTCCTTTTTCATTCGTGAATTTTATAACCATTTGGAAGACCCAACTTTCACTGAATTGGATGGCGGAGTGAGATCAAAGATCCAAGGTCAACATGTGGAAATAACACATGTTGATCTACGAGAGGAATTTGGACTAGTGATGAGTGAGAATATGCCTGATATAGTGGAGAATTATCAAAAGGATAGAGATTGGACCCTTGTAAACATGAGTTTACATGGGAATCAAAAGAAGACTCTTACCACTGAAGTTACCTCACTTACTCCGGATGCTTTCTTAGTCCAAGATATATTAAGGAATTCAGTGATGTTGAAGTGTGGAGACACAAGAAGTATTACAGCTCAGTTGACCCTCTTTACATACTATATTATGGAGGATGAGCTTTTTGATGTGGCGGACTTCATACTCGCCCAGATTAGGTATGCGTATAGATTAAAGCATCCAAGATGGGTGAAGGTTCATACGCTGCCAATGGGGGCGGTAATACAGCGTGTACTCTACAAGAAGTATGGATGGATAGTGCAAGGTGCTTATTTGGATGATTGTTACCCGGAAATATATTATACGGGTTCAATGAAGGTGAAGAAGCCGCAGAGAAAAACTCATCCGGGGATTGAGATTAGAGAGCCGACCATTTCTAGGGCAGGATCACTACGAGAGTCCATTGATGATTTGCGTGATTCATTAGAGGATCACAAGAGGGAAGTGAAGAAGGACCGTAGTCGAATGCAGAAATTTATGAAGTTTCTCGTCAAAGGTCTGAAGTTGAAACCAACTCCGGAGGAAGAGGCCGAATGGCAAGTTCCGGACGAAGAACCGCCACGCCAATCGGTGAGGCGAACTCGCCGTGGCAAAGTCGTGAGACGAGGACCTTCAGAAGATTGTCCAGAGAGCAGCGGGGCTGGTTATGAAGATTCAGAGTAGTTTTATGTTGCTGCTGCTGCTGGGCGATGTCGGAAAATTCCGACATCCACTGTCGCCTAGGCGACAGTGAACTTCTTTAGATTTTTGTTTTTGTTTAAAGAACTTGATCCTTAAGTTTGTTCTACTGTTTTTATGTGAACAATATTTATGTAATATTAATGATGTTAAATTTTTGTTAAGTCCTTTGAAATTTTATGTTTTGATTTTTAGAATTTTGGCTTTTTGTTTTTACATTGTTTATGTTTTGTGATAATAATTTTTTTTATTTTATAGGCTTTAAATTGTGATATATTCATTGTGAAATGTCTAGAATGCCCAATTCTAGCCTAACCATAGAAAAACGGGAATCCGGTAACGGCTTAGTGAATATATCCGCTAGTTGATTTTCCGTGCCTATAAAGTTGATTTTTATATTACCCTTCTTAATGTGATCCCTTATAAAATGATGTCGGACGTCTATATGCTTAGATCTAGAATGTAATACGGGATTGTTTGTTAAGTCTATAGCACTTTTATTATCAACATAAATTTGTAAAATAACTAAATCATGATCAATTTGCTTAATGAAGAGTGTAGAATCAGCACTTCCAATTTTATAATCGTGCTTTAATAAATATTGGGTTAATCGATCATACCAAGCATGAGGCGCTTGTTTTAATCCATAAAGCGCTTTATCTAATTTATAAACATAATTTGGATATTTCTCATTTATAAAGCCAGGGGGTTGTTCTACATAAACCTCTTCTTTTATATACCCGTTTAAAAATGCGGTTTTGACATCCATTTGATATAATTTAAATCTTTTAAAACAAGCAAATGCAAGAAATATTCTAACCGCTTCTAATCTTGCTACGGGTGCAAAAGTTTCATCAAAATCTACCCCTTCAATTTGTGCATAACCTTTTGCAACTAATCTGGCTTTATTTCTAACAATTCTAGATTCATTATCCATTTTATTTTTGAAAATCCACTTAGCACCAACTACAGGACGATTTTTGGGTCGCTCTACAAGATTCCAAACCTTATTACGTTCAAATTGATTAAGTTCTTCATTCATAGCTAAAAACCAAAATTCATCATTTAAAGCGGTGGAAACATCTTTTGGTTCTATTTCAGAAACAAAACAAAGGTTTGAAAATAAAACATGTAGTGATGAACGAGTACTAACCCCTTTTTGCGGATCCCCAATGATAAGCTCCTTTGGATGATCCTTTGAGAATCTCAAATCACTTGGAGGCACATATCCTTCTCTTTCTTCTTCTTCTCTATCTTCTTCTCCTCTTTCTTCTTCTCTTTCTTCTTCTTTTTCTTCTTCATTTTCTCCAAGTTCTTCTTCATCATTCTCCACCAATGGAAGGGGTTTATCTTCTTTTCCTGTAATTTTCTTTTCTACACATGAAGCAAACTCATCAAACCTAACATGAATCGATTCTTCAACTATTTTTGTTCTTTTATTAAAAATTCTATCAGCTTTACTAGTTGAAGAATAGCCAATAAAAATACCTTCATCACATTTTTCATCAAATTTTCCTAAGGAATCTTTAGAATTCAAAATAAAACATTTACAACCAAAAACTTTGAAATAAGAAACATTTGGTTTTTTACTAAATATTAATTCATAAGGATTTAATTTTAAAATAGGGCGAAGCATTACTCTATTAATTACATAACATGCTGTGCTAACCGCTTCAGCCCAAAAAGATTTTGGTAATTTGAATTCAGATAACATTGTACGGGCTAACTCTTGAAGAGTTCTTTTTTTCCTCTCCATTACACCATTTTGCTGTGGTGTGCGTGGAGCGGAAAAGTCATGTTTAATTCCTAACTCCGTACAAAAAGAAATAAACTTTTCATTTTCAAATTCTCCTCCATGATCCGATCGTATGCGTTTAATTTTCAACTCAAATTCATTTTGGATACGCAAACATAATTTTGAAAATTCTGAAAATGCATCGGATTTGGAGGTTAGAAATAAAGTCCAACAAAAACGAGAATAATCATCAATCAAAACAAATGTGTATTTTCTACCTCCTAAGCTAGAAATTCCAATTGGCCCAAATAAATCCATATGTATTAATTGAAGTGGCCTAGTGGTAGAAATAATGTTTTTACTTTTGAAAGATGATTTTGAAAATTTTCCTTTTTGGCAAGGCATACATAGTGAAGAAGATAAATTTCCATTTAGCAAAGGTAAACCTTTAATTAATTTATCTTTTGAAAGTTTTGAAATTAACTTGGCACTAGCATGTCCAAGTCGCCTATGCCATAAATCTAATTCATCATTTTTTGATAGAAAACATTTCAAAGTAGAATTTGAAAAATCAAGAAATTTAATCATATATACATTATGACATCTAGGTGCGGTAAAAACAAATTCATTTGTTTTGGAATTAATAATTTTGCACAAATTTGTAGAAGATTCAAATAAAACATTCAAACCCTTATCACATAATTGACTAATGGAAATCAAATTATGCTGTAATCCTTCTACAAATAAAACATTTGAAATTGAAAAATTTTCGTTACCCACAACACCGATGCCGATGATTTTCCTTTTCCATTGTCACCAAATGTAACAACTCCTCCTTTCTTCATCTCCAGGCTAAGGAACTTCTCTTTATTGCCCGTCATGTGCTTTGAACAACCCGAGTCCAAGTACCACACATCTTCTTTGTCCTTAGCCTGCCAACACACCTAGAAAGAAGAGGTGAGTAAAGATCTGGTTACCCAAGTGGTTCCACCCATAATATAGGTAGAAGCCTTAGGCACCCAGATTTGTTTAATTTTGCTTTTTCCTTCCTTCCAGCAAGAGTCCGTAGTGTGACCAAATCTATTGCATTTGGCACAAGTAATGTATTTAGAAGAGTATAACCTTTCTGGACTTTTACTGGATGAGGATGCAGTATTTATCAGTTCATTAATTTTAGAATTTTTAAAAGTGAATTTTCTGGACTTTTCACTGTCGCCGGCGACAGTGGTTGTTGCTGGGCGACAGCTTCCAGATGTGTATCCGAGCCCAAACCTTCCAGATCTATGGCGTTGGTATCCTAAGATCATATCCAGTGATCTTCGGCCCATTCCAAATTTTTTCATGGCTAGTATTAAGTCATGAATCTGGTTTCTCATTTTTGTATTCTCGGATACTAGATTTACGCATCTCCGATCAAAAGATTTCTTTCCCTCATGGACTTTGGAAATTGAAGATTTTAGATCTCTCTCTAAAATCTCATTCTTTTTAGTAAGTACTTTTATTGTAGAATGAGATTTGGAAAGAGATTCTTCAAGTTCATTAATTCTTCCCAAAAAGTGATCACACTCTTGGCAAGAAATATCTCTTTTTCCAATAGTCTTAATTTCATTTAACAATTTTTTGTTTTCTTTAAGTAAAATTCCATTTTCAGATTTTAGAAGATCATTATCTTTTAAACTTTTTTCAAAAAATTTGCAAGTCTTTAAAAATTCGGAGAATAATTCATCATAGGTTGGAGGAGTTACCTCAGTGTCGCTTTGGACACTGCATTCGTCATCAGATATGACGCTCTTTCCCATTAAGCATATGTTGGCCTCCTCCTCTTTACTTGAGTCGGAACTGCTTGCATCCTCAGACGTAGTATCATCCCAGGTTTCCGCCTTCAACACCTTCTTCGACCCTTTGTGCTTCTTTTCTTTAAGTTCTTTCAAGTACTTTGGACACTTGCTTCGAATGTGTCCTAACTTCTTGCAGTGATAGCACTCCGGTGGCGGTCTCTCTTCCTCCTCATCGCCTTCCTTTCCTTTTTTCTTCCTAAAGGTTTCCTTCTTAAAATACTTCTTAAACGAATTCCTTCTCTCCGGATTTTTCATAAATTTTCTAAATTTTTTAACAAATAAGCTCTCCTCATCTTCTTCATCCTCCTCAGAATCACTAGTTTCTTCCTTCTTAGATTTTAGAGCCAATCCCTTCTTCCTTGGCTCCATATACTCTTGTTGTTGAATTTTTAATTCAACTTCATGAGTTTTCAAATTCCCAATGAGGCTCTCCAATTTTAAAGTCTTAAGATCATGTGACTCGGAAATTGCAGTCACTTTAGGATTGAACTTCGGGGGAAGTGATCTTAAAATTTTCCTTACCAAATCTCCATTTGAGAAAACCTTTCCTAGCACCTTTGAGTCATTCACGATTTTTGTAAATCGTGTGTACATCGTATCAATCTCTTCATCTACCTCCATTTTGAACCTTTCAAATTCAGATTCCAGTTGAAATAGCTTTGAGTCCTTTACCTGCGAAGTACCTTCATGAGTGATTTCTAATAAATTCCAAATTTCAAATGCAGAATTACAAGCACAAACTCTATTAAATTCAGTGCGATCTAGTGCGCAAAATAAAGCATTCATGGCTTTTGCATTGTTCTTACATTTTAATTTATCGTTGTCATCCCACTTGCCTTTGGGCTTATCCATGGTTACATCTCCTACAACAAATGTTGGAGAAGTGTAACTAGATTCTACCATATTCCAGACTTCAATATCTAGCGCAATTAGAAAACAACGCATACGTGTTTTCCAATAATTATAGTCTGTGCCCGTAAAAAGTGGTGGCCTACTAATTCCTTGCCCCTCAACGAACGCGTGATCGTTGTGCGCCATTACTACCGGTGGTAAAACCGTTTTGGAGTAACCTCGCTCTGATACCACTTGTTGGATCGTGTGACGCCCTTAGAGGGGGGGTGAATAAGGGTGTGTTTAAAAATATAATTTTTACTTAATAATTTTTAGACAAATTTTACTTTACTAAAAAGGTTACTTATAAATAATTTTAAACCAATGTAATTTTTGTATTTAACCAAACACAAATTTCTAAGATAAAGATTTAAGCAAACAAAATTGCAATTAGTGAAAAAAGCATAATTATATTAATCATGAAATTTGCATACAATAAAAATGATCTTAACAATGCTTAAGATCAAGGCACAATTATGATAATAAAAATACAATAATTTTGGTTTACCAATCCTTCTCCCAAGGATCGGAAGGCTATCGCTTGTCTCTCCCAAGACCAAGCCCAAGCCTATCCTCTAGATCTTCCCAAGATCTAGACGTAGCACACAAGGCCACTATTTCCCACCAAGCCTCGCAAGGACTTGGACGCTCCGCACAAGGAAGCGATTTTCCCCTAAGCCGCGCAAGGACTTAGACGCCGCACGCAAGACGACGATTTCTCTACCAATACAAAATGAAAAATATGTGAATGAAAATACAATATGAAAAGAACAACTCCCTAGAAAATCAGATCTCTGAACGGATTGTTGAAGCCTCGAGATGATTGATGATGAAGAAGCGCGCCCGATCTCGTCTTCAATCTTTAATCCTTCTTTGCACAAATGGGAGTTGAGGAGGTTCTGGAGCTCTCTGGTTCGTATGCACTCAGGAAGGGACTGGAATTCTCAAAAGCTTGGAATGCACGAACCAAAGGAACCAATTTATAGAAATTCACTGTCTCCTGGGCGACAGTGACTGTCGGAATTTTCCGACAGTGCTAAACTGCCGCTGGAGTGCCTTCGTGGGTGGAGTCGTGGGCAGTTGGTGTAACCGTCGAGCTGACGCCTGGGCGACATCGATTTCGGATTTCCGACAGTGCAAAACTGCCGGTCGTGGGTGGAGACGTGGGCAGTTGTGGTAACCGCCGAGCTGTCGCCTGGGCGACATCGCTGTCGGAATTCCGACAGCGCAAAACTGTCTTTCGTCGATCTGCCATGGAGGGAAGTAGTTGTAACTTCTCTGCTGTCGCCTGGGCGACAGTGGCTGTCGGAATTTTCCGACAGTGAAATTTTCCCACATTCAATTTTAGCTCCAACAACAATGTGAACATCTCATACCTGTTATCTGCACACCATTAATGAAAATAGAATCAAATACAAAAGGGACTTTGTTATTATCAAACCGGAGGAGTGCGAAACGCATGCTCCAACACTGCACTCGCCGGGGCAGTGCTCGCCGGGCTGGCAAAAAGCTATCTCCCGAAGAGATCTCGCCCCGCTCCTGCCACCTCCTTCCCTTCCCTTCCCCTCAGGGCACACTCGCTGACTCCCGGAGGGGGGAGCACCTGAGGTGCTGGGGTTGCGAACTTGCTTCGCACCACGGCGAAGGCGAGACAGATGCTCTCGAGGACCTCTCTCCTGAAGTTCGCGAACATCCCCAGCGACACTGCCGGCTGCGAGCCGCCAAACTTATCGCCAAACTTATCTCCCACCATGCTGCTTCCTTGAAACTTTCTTGCACCAGCTGCTGTCCACGCTCACCGCACCAAAAATGTTGGAACTAGGAATCAGCCCAACGAGGAGTATGGACCCCAAAGATGGGTGCAACTCGCACTTACTGATCCCTCAGAGCGACCTGACCGGAAACTTAGAACTGAGACCCTTGGAGACACTGTGGAGGTCCCACCACACACCCGGAAGATCGTAGAGCGCTTCCCTTCCTAAGCCAAGAACTGAAGCCGGGCACCTTGGAGAGCTCTGAGAATGCTAACCAAAGATGACCTGAGGAGAAAGAAGCAAAAAAGGAACCTCTCCAAAGGTGCCCTTATGGTCTTATTTATAGTTTTCCTGAACTGGTCTGCTGATAGAGGGATTCTGCCATTTGGTTTTTCTAAACACACTCCAAATCGGCCTGCTAACAGCTAAACTCCACTATTCTGAAGGGCTATTAGCAGCCCACCAGGGGCAGGAGGGTAATCTCGCCTCCTTATCCCCTGGGCAAGTGGCCTGCGAGAGTGCCACTCCTAACACTTCTCGCGAGTATCTTTGCGAGTATCACTCGCGAACTCTCTCTAGGCGAGCGACCCGTGAAGGCCCTACTCGCCTTCCTTCTGGCGACAACCAACCAAGCCAGGCCTCGCGTTCTCCCCTGCGAGATCACTTTGGATCGCCTTGCCTGGCTCTCGCGACACCTTAGCGGCGAGATGACCACTTCCAGCCAAATTCACACATCTTCGGGCTCGCGCTATCTCAGGTGAACACGGGGTTGTACACAAAAAATTACGTTGTACATGGAATCCTCAGACCCTAGAGTCTATCTGGCAGTGGAAGAGGGACCCTATGTTCCCATGAACATTCCCGTGGATCCAACAACAACTCCCACACCTATGACCTTATCCCAGTTCCCCAAGGATGAAGTTGTCTTGGTCACTATGGACAAAAGGGCAAAGAACATCAATGTAAATGCAATTGATGATTCAACATTTCAAAATCTGATTCATTGCAAAACAACTAAAAAAATGTGGGACTCATTGATTGTTTACATGGAAGGAATTGAAGAAGTCAGGGGTGATAGAAAATCCCTCTTGAATCAAGAGTATGAATCCTTCATGCAAGACAAGAAGGATGACATAACTAACTGCTATGAGAAGTTCTTCAGGATTGTCAATGGGCTCAAAGCTTATGAAAGAGAGTTCACCAACTATGAACTAAATGACAAATTCCTAAGATCCCTGAACAAAGAATGAGACATGAAGCTGTGTGCAATATGGGAAGTTGGCAATCTGGGAGCAATGGAGCCTAGACAACTATATGGCAAGCTCCTATCACATGAGCTGCAACTAAATACCAGAAAGGCTGAGGAGGAAAACTCCAATGCTTACAATAGAGAAAAGGCTGTGGCCTTTAAAGCTAAAGCTTCCAGAAAGCACAAGACAGTGGAGTCTGTCTATGTCTCAGAGGAAGAGACCATAAGCAACTCCAGCTCAGAACTCTCTAATGAAGACCTCTCACTATTCACCAAGCAGTTCAAGAAACTGCTGATAAATAGAAGAAGAGGGAATAGAAAATATGAAGGTTCACCTTCTAACTCTAGGATAGAAGATAAGTCAGGGAGGAAGCACATATCAGACAAGTATGACTCCAAATCTAGCAAACATAATTCTTCTAACATTATTTGTTACAGCTGCAAAAAGCCTGGACATGTCATTGCTGAATGTCCATTCAAAAGACAAGAGAAGAGTGAAGAAATAAAGCACTCAAAGAATAGGAAGTCAGAGAAAAGCTTTGTGGCAAAGAAAGTGAAGACACTCAGTGATAGTGACAAAGATTGCTCCTCATCAGAATCAGATAGCCATATAGAAACCATGGCTTTCTCAGATGAAGAATATTGTGATGAAATTCATCACAAATAGATATGTCCAAAAACCACTAAGACTCCTGTGTGGTACATGGATAGTGGGTATTCTAGGCACATGACTGGAACAAGAAGCCTGTTGAAGGAGTGTACACCTGTAGAAGATGGACCCAAAGTTAAATTTGGAGGATCTAACAGAGGTGTAGTCAAGGTCTATGGTAAGATCACAAATGGTAGTATCACTATCACAAGAGTAGCTTATGTGGAAGGGTTACAACATAACCTTATAAGCATAAGTCAGCTATGTGACTTGGAATATTTTGTTTCTTTCCATAAGGATAAGTGCCTGATCAAGGATTCTGAAAATGAATCCATCCTTACAAGCACTAGGAGTGGCAATATTTATTGTTTAAATTTCATTTGCATTAGGAAAAATGAGCATGTATGTCTTGTAGGAAATGATGGAGTGTCTGCTTGTGTAAATTGGCATAAGAGACAAGCCCACATTAACTACAAGTACCTTAAGAATTTAATGACAGAGAACTTGGTAAGGGATGCTCCTAAGCTAGATTTCCTAGAGATGAGTCCTTGTCATGCATGTCAAATGGGAAGGCAAATAAGAACTTCATTCAAAAGCATACAGGACAAAGAATCTACTAGGTGCTTATACCTACTGCACATGGACTTATTTGGTCCTAAGGCAGTGTACAACTTAGGAGGAATGACTTATACATTAGTTATTGTTGATGATCACTATAGATTTGCATGGGTGTTTATTTTGAAACACAAGTCTGATACACTAAGTACATTCAAGAATTTTGTCAAACAAATTCAGAATGAAGTAAACAGTTCTGTGGTCAAAATCAGAAGTGATCATGGAATTGAAATTCAGTCTGGGTCAATGACCAAATTTTATGAAGAAGAAGGTACCCTACAAGAGTTTTCTTTTCCTAGAACTCCCCAACAGAATGGGGTGGCTGAGAGGAAAAATAGAACACTTATTGAAGCTGGTAGGACCATGCTAAGTGACTCCTCATACCTAGAATATATGTGGGCAGAGGCAGTCAACACTGCATGTCATGTGCAAAATTGAGCACTCATACATAAGAACCATAATAAGACTCTTTATGAGCTGATTAAGGGTAAGAAGCCAACACTAGCTTACTTCAAAATATCTGGAAGTAAATGTTATGTGCTGAAAAACAATAAGCAATACATTACCACATTTTTTGAAAAGATCTATGAAGGTGTCTTTGTAGTATATAGCAAGCATAACAAAGACTACATAGTCTTCAATAAGAATGCTCTTACAATTGAGGAATCTATGCATATTATCTTTGATGAGAGCATCATGCTGCATAATCCTTCTTATAGTTCATCTAGTGCAGGAATTGAAGAAAGATTGGAGACCCTCAAAATCAGAGAAGAAGAGATAGTTGAGAATAATGAGCCTTCCACACTGGAATCTATTCCAGAAATAGTAGAAGAGTCAACTGAAGAATCAAATCTCCAAAATGAGAATCATGAAGCAGGAGCTGAAGAAGATACTGAAACAAGAGAACCAGCAAGAGTGATGCCTACATCTATGAGACATCTTAGAAGTCATCCAGCAAATCAGATAATTGGTGAGCTCACTCATGGAGTTAGAACAAGAAGAAATGCTCTAAATGAAAACTTGCACCTCAGTTTTCTATCACAACTTGAGCCCAAGAAATTTGTGGAGGCCAACAAAGACCAATTCTGGGTTATGGCTATGCAAAAAGAGCTCAATCAATTCAGAAGATGCAAAGTATGGAAACTTGTCCCAAGGCCACAAAGGCAAAATATTATTGGGACAAAGTGGGTCTACAGAAACAGGATGGATGAAGTTGGATTGATTATAAAGAATAAGGCAAGGTTGGTAGCTCAAGAATACAAGCAGGAGGAAGACAAAGACTTTGATCAGTCATTTGCACCTGTTGCTAGATTGGAGGCCATTAGACTCTTTCTAGCCTATGCAGCATACAAGGGATTCAAAGTCTATCAAATGGATGTCAAATCAGCATTCCTAAATGGAGATCTAAAAGAAGAAGTCTATGTAGCTTAACCACCAAGTTTTATCTCTCCAACCTTTTTTTATCATGTTTATTTCCTCAAGAAAGCCTTGTATGGGCTGAAGCAAGCACCAATGGCTTGGTATGAGACACTGTCTACCTTTCTCCTTGAAAATAAGTTCTCAAAAGGGAAAATAGATAAGACTTTTTTCTTGAGAGAGTTAAAGGGCCAAATCATTTTGGTCCAAATATATGTTGATGACATCATATTTGGATCAATAGATGGGAGTATTTGCAAAAAGTTTGCTAAACTTATGCAGAGTAAATTTGAAATGAGCAGTATCGGAGAGCTTTAGTATTTCATAGGTCTCCAAGTAAAGCAATCAGAGGAAGGAATCTTTATTTCTCAGACCAAATTTACCTTGGATATCATACATAAATTTGGCATGGAGAACTCTACCCCTATGAGAACTTCTATCGGTTTAACTATGTCTCTAGACAGGGATGAAAAGGGGAAACCCTATAATGAGTCCATGTATAGAAGCATAATTGGCTCATTGCTCTACCTCACTACTAGTAGGCCAGACATCCGGTTTGCTACATGTGTCTGTGCAAGATATCAAGTGAACCCCCAAAGAATCTCAGTACTCAGCTGTGAATTTTTTTTTGAGATATATAAAGGGTACTCCAAATCTGGGGCTCTGGTATCCTAAGTCAGATGATTTTGAGCTGTGTAGCTATTCTAATATAGACTTTGCTGGGTGTAAAGAGGACAGAAAAAGCACTTCAGGAACTTGTCAGTTCTTGGGGAGAAGGCTTGTATCTTGGAGTAGGAAAAAGCAAAACAACATTGCTATCTCCACAGCTGAATCAGAATTCATTTCAGCTGGTATTTGCTATGCACAACTCCTATGGATTCAACACCAATTAGAGGATTACAATTTGCACATTAAGAGAACACCTCTCTTTTGTGATTCCTCAAGTTCCATTTTCATTGCTAAAAATCCTGTGACACGTAGTAGAACAAAACATATTGAAATTAGATATCATTTTATTAGGGAGAATGTAGAAAAAGAGAACATCTGTCTTGATTATGTTAATATAGGAGGACATCACTAAGCCCCTTGACGAGTCTAAGTTCAATCAATTAAAATTTAATTGGGAATGTTAAGTTCTTGAATTTGGCATGTTGAATCCATTATATCTCCTTTTAGTAGGTGTAAAATGTTTTAATAATGGGCTGGATCTCACACAAGGTCCACCCTAAAGTGATCTGACAACCTTATTTTTTGAAGGAAGGAACACCAGAAAGCTTGACTAAACAATAACTTAAAATCTTCTAGAGGAAAATAGCCTCACAAAGAATATCGTCTTAATTGATATCGACGACGTTGATGAGGTCTCAATGACAACATCCATGTCTCGACAACATTACTGGCGTCTCAAAGACAAAGCTGAAGCAATTTCGATGATAACAATAAAGACATCTTGATGACACTCTCGACGATAAAGCTCAATCAAGACCGACAAAATGACATCATAGGATACTACACCGTCATTATTGCGCCGCAATTATGGGATTCTCAAAGCGATACGGGAAGATTTGAATAGATACGCGCCTCTTTATCTTCCCAATGCATTATTTTATATATTATACATTGTGTAAGAATATAAATCACGCACACTCGAAACCCTAGAATCCCTCCTTCATCTTCTTCCTTCTGACGACTCTCTGCTAACGCAATGGCGCCGAAAAAGAATGACGAGAAAATCCCTTCTAGTGGAGAACTTCTGAAGGGTGGTTTTGAGAAGACTGAAGAGGATCTGGATATGCTTATCACCCTGCTGTATGCATCTGAATTAGAATACATCCTCATTGAGCCAACTTATCTTTACAACTCTGCCATCTCGACATTTTATGAAAACATCGACTTCAATAAATCTGAAAGGGAAATTCGCACTATTGTGGCTGGCCAACAAATTCAAGTGATAGAAAGTTTATCCAGAGTCCTGCAACTCACTGTCTTTGAAAGGGATGAGACAGAAGAATAAATCACAGAGGCAGATATCTATGAAGGCCTGAAATGGTGCGGTTTTGAAACTAAACCTTATAGCAGCTTACAGAGGATGTGTACAACCCCGGTGTCCGGCAGGGGGTGAGCGAAGACAAAGAAACCACAAGGCGAAAGGAGTAATGAGGCTAGAGAGCCAGGGAGCCGATGCGACAGGCTCTCGCCGCCGCTTGCGTGAGGGCGAGCGGGCCGGGTCCTCGTCGTTCGCTCGCAGGAAGGTGAGCGAGCCGAGCCTGTAGGTTCGCGAGAGAAACTCTTATGGGTGGCTCGCCCAGGAATAGTTCATGATTGTTTTTACCTGAAAACCCCTAGTGATCTGGATTTAGCTCCTCTAAACAGCGGAGTTTGGCTATTGGCAGACCATTTTGGGCTGCATATAGCAAAAGAGTGAGGCAGAATCTCGCAATTAGCAGACCAGACTTGAAAAACTATATATAGACCTTGAAGGGCACCTTTGGAGAGGATTCTGATCTCAGTTCTTTGAGCTTCTTCCTCCCTAGGTGATCTTGGCTTAGCTCTCAGGCTCTCCAAGGTGCCCAGTCTCAGCTTTGGCTTGGGAGGGGAAGCGCTCAAAGATCTTTCGGGTGTGCGGTGGGACCTCCTCGCTACGACCAAGGGTCTGTGTGTAGTTTCGAGTCTCCGGTCGGTTCCTTCCGAGGAATCTGTAAGTGCTAGCTGCCCCTCAACTCCTTGAGGGCCCGAGCTCCACAAAGAAGCCAAGTCCTGGTTTTAACAGGATGCTTATGAACAGACAAGGAAAATTACTTACAGATATCATTGGAAAAGTATTGATATGTAAGACGGGTTCACATGATAGAGTATCCAAAGGGATGTTTGAAATAATGGTCAGAGTGATCTTGAACAAAAGGACTGACTGGGGAAAGATTGTGTTTGAAAAGATTACTAAACACATAAGATCTCCAAACTTCGGAAGAATCTTATCTCTGTACCTCAAGAACTACATTCCTCATCTTCTCAAAATTTTAAAATCTACCCCTCTCCACTATCTTAAAAAGATAGATGTAAAGACAGTGAGTAGGTGGGAGAAGAAGTTCACCAAGAAGGAAGTAGGTGAATCTTCTGCTCAAGGCTCAATGACCCCTGCCCTAATTCCTATAGTTGCTCAGGAACCCCTGACTCCTATTGAGGGGGAGCCTATGATAGAAGAAACCCCTATGATGGACAGTGCTCCAGCACCTCAAGAGGAGGTAAATCCAGCACATGAGTAGCTACCTGATTCAGAAGTTGTTTTGCATGTGGATTTAGAAGAATTTGAGAAAGACCCAAGCAGTGGTCATGCAGCTGTTGAAGAACAAGATAAGTCTGACGGGTCTTTGAATGATTTTCTCAATAATCAAATGCATACACACTCAAAAGGAGAAGACTATGAGCACCACTCTAAAACCCCTACACTAATGGAGGGGGAGCATATTGGCCAATCCACAATGTTGCCTTCACCTCAAAGAACACAAGATGAGCAACAACCTCTACCCAGCATAGTTCTTATAGTTCCATCAACTGATTTCATGTCCCAAATGGAAGGTCTATTAAATAGACAAAGAGAACAATTTGAAGCCTATGTCAATCAGGCTGTTACAAGTTGCAAAAATGACCTGTCTTCCAGAATAGATGTACTGCAAGAAGATATTAATTGTTGGGAAAAAGTGCACTTTCATTAATCATCTAAACCATCAAAACACATATGTGTATCAAACTGCTGCCAATGTTGTGGCCAATACAGGGACTTAAATATCCAACATCAATCAAGTTACCTATATCATTGGACATCAACTAAACATTGTACTTGATAGATTGACTACTCTAAGAGACAATCAGCAATCCATTATCCACAATCAAGATATGACCTTTAATGATTTTGAAGATGCCATCAACACTGGACTTCAGAGAATATCATCTTCTGCTCAGGTATCTCAACAGCTAGTAGACAATGTAGGTGAAACTTTACTGCACCAATTTCAAGTCACCCAAGATCATCTCTCTGTTGGATCGATTGGCGCCCTTAGAGGGGGGTGAATAAGGGAATAAAATTCTTTATAAATTTGTAGACGATTTACTGAATTGTTTAGAGTAAATTAGAATGAAATAACAAGTTAAAAGAAACAATTGTAATTTGTAATTTTATAACTTACGCCAAATGATCGAAATCAAGTAAACATAAAAAGAGACATGATTATATTATATAAAAAAGGTGTTTACATAAATTTGATTTCAATATCTCTAGAAATCGGAGGAGTACAAAGTAAAACAATTTTTCCTTTTCTATACTGACTTGTATCCCCACAAACCGGATATGGCCTCAAGCCGCTCTAGCCAATCCTTCCCCGGATATGGCCTCGAGCACCCCTAGATCTAATCACCTAGACCTAGTCGCCAAGACAAGATGAATTCCTCCTTAAGTCCTACCCAAACCTAGTCGCCAACATAAGGCGAATTCTCTAAACGGTTACAAAAAATATATGGAATGAAAGTAAAAGATAATACAAACTTCCTATGAGATCTTCTGAAGTTGGAGATGAAGGATCATTATAATATGAGTGAGGTCGAAGCGTCATCCTTCGGATGTAGCGTGACGTAGTCCTCCTCCAGAATTCTCCTTAAGCTTTTTGTGGGAGATCCATCTTCGGCAGCATAACAACAATGGAGTTTTGGCACAAGTATATTCTCTGGAAGCTCTCTCAGATTTCTGGAAATAAAGGCTTCAATAATCCTCCCAGCCAATCAGCAATAAACGAAATCAGGTCTTGTAAATAACCACTGGAGCTAACGCGTGGCGTTAAGGTTAACGCCAACATTAGAGAATGTGTACGTCAGTTGCTGAGATTGTGTATAACGTCGGGAGCGTGACAGAACCAAATTTCGCCGAACGAAACTATTTTCGTCGAACGCGCCTTCGTCGAACGAAAACCCATTTCATCAACCGCAACCATCAGGATCGTGGATGAAATCAAGTTTGTCGAACGGAATCAATTTCATCGAACGGAACTCCAAGTTTGTCGAACGCAATTTGTCGGGCGCAATGTCATCGAGCGCAGGCTCATTTCGTCGAACGGAACTCCAAGTTCGTCGAACGCAGCTTGTCGAGCGCAATTTAGTCGAGCGCAGGCAATTTCGTTGAACGGAACTCCAAGTTCATCAAACACAGTTTGTCGGGCGCAATGTCATCGAGCGCAGGCAATTTCGTCGAACGAAACCAGTTCGTCGAGCGCAGTTCAGTTCGTCAAACGCTCCAATTCGTCGAGCGCAGTTCAGTTCAGATTTCGTCGAACGCTTCAGTTCGTCGAGCGCAGTTCATTTTGTATTTCGTCAAATGCAGGTTCCTTCAGGTTTCATCGAGCGCCTTTAGAGTTCGTTGAACGCAGTTTCCATTCAGATTTTGTCGGACACCATCTCAGCGGTTTCCTTCTCAGCGGTTGTTAACGCTGGGCGTTAACAACTAACGCGAGCGTTAGGACACTTTCCAAAGAGTCGTCTCCAATCTGTTTTCTTCCTGTGGAGTATTGCACCTATAGTTCCTGCACACTCTAAATACACGACAAGCAAGATCAAATACAATTTGGGATTTGTTATTCTCAAACAAAGGGATGTGACACACATGTCCAACAATCTCCCCCTTTTAATAATAACAAATCCTCTTAGCAAGAAATCATTAAAGGTGATTATAGAATATGATAAACGAGATAATAGTGCAACTATAGTATTTGATAAGCATGAGAATGTGCATACTCCCCCTATCTTAATGCTCCCCCTACATAAATACAATTTATGTTTTACTCCCCCTAAATGATTGATTACATGAATTAGTCTCCCCGTATTCTTCTATATTTCTCATATATAAATTTCTTCAATTAATCTCCCCCTTTTAGTATTATCAAAAGAAGGTAGGGTGAGGGTAGTAAGGATGCATTTCTTATAAATGATAAAGCATGATCGAGCTTTTGTAATATAGATAATGATAAAGATTTTAAGCATAGTATATATAAGAGATTTCAAATAAAAAGATAAGAGTTGTAAGCAAGCGGAAGATTATAAGAAACATCTTTTTGTAAGCATGAAAGGCATAAGTAAAAATATGAGTTTTAAGTTCAAAATGTAAAGATGTTTTAACCTTTTTGAAATCTCATAGTTTTACAATGTTACTTCAATGTTACTTAATTTTGATACGAAGCATGAAAATGAACCTATCAAAAAGAATGTACTACAATGTTACTTAATTTTAAGTTCAAGAGATACCAAAACATTGTAGAGATCATGCTAGGTTATCTAGTGCATTTATTGTATAAAGAGTAGTATAGATAAAGCATTAGAATCCAATACTCATGAGAAGAAGTGTTATGAAAGATAATGATGTGCACATAAGTGTATTTTGGGCTATGTTAACAATTGATTTAAATCACAAAATACAAGACATATGTAAAGTAAAGTGCACAATAAAACACAAGTAAATTAATTTCCACACACTTTAATGCACACTATTTCATAAAAAGTGGTGTATTAATCAAGGGTTGCACAAGACACTTTACTATTCTTTCCAAGGTGCCCAACCTCACAATGCCTAGGAAGACTTATCAGGAGATTCAAGTAGTGCTTAGTGGAGTTATAGTTGTCTACATACATAATTTTGTTGTTCACATTTTTGCGATAACATTCTCCGAATACACTTGTTTTGCAAGTCCACAATTTTTGAAACTTAACCACTTTTCAAAATTTCATAAGTGTAAGTCAAATGTAGTGTAGGTAATAAACTTATGCAAGTTTTAATTTATTGTACAAATACAATACACAAACAAGTATTTTTAGATTTAAACACACGCGTTGATTACCAAAATAAGTGAGTGAAAGGTATAATTATCAATCATAATACATTTACTCATACTTAGAGGCATGTTAAGCTTGGTTCTACACATATTTTTCAATACAATTGATGCACTTTAACTAGATATATCAAAGCATGATAAACAAAACAATGTTCATAGTAATTTGAAGGAATAAATGTTAACATTGTAAATAATTCTAACTAATAGAATTCATTCATGCTTGATATTAGCAATAAAGATCATACAGTTTTTTGTTGCTTTGAAAATTTTTAATGAAATAAAAACAGAAAAATCACAAAAGTATATTTTGTATTTTTGAATTTTGAATTTTTTTAGTTGATTTTCTTAAATATAAATTAAAACAAAGATAATAAATGACAGAAATTCAAAAACAAATTAGTAAATATAAACTAACATATTTTTAAGGATTTTTAGAAATTTTAAAAATCAGAAAATTTCAAAGATAATAAATCCCACGCTAACGCTGAAACAATACACGATTTTTTGAGAATTTGAAAAATCTAATTTTTGATATTTATTAAGTATCCTTAGAGTAGTCTTATGCAGAAATTTTGTAATTTTTGGAGATGTCTTGATTGCTCAAATTGCATAAAACATTAGCATTTTACATGTTATTCATCCTAAGATGTGTAAGACTCCTAATTCCAACCTTAACATTTGAAACCTTGCATCGGGAAGAGATTTAGTAAATATATCAGCAAGTTGAGAGTCCGTGCCAATGAAACTTATCCTAATATTTTCCTTTTTAATGTGATCCCTTATGAAATGATGACGCATATCTATATGTTTGGATCTAGAGTGGTGTACCGGATTATTTGTGAGATCAATGGCACTTTTGTTGTCAAATTTTAATTCTATAAGTTTTAGATGAAAACCAAAGTCCTCTAAAGTTTAGCTCATCCATAATACTTGTGCACAATAACTCCCTAATGCAATGTATTCAGCCTCCGTGGTGGAGAGTGCAATCGAATTTTGTTTCCTACTAGACCATGCAACTAATGAAGGTCCTTGAAAATGACAAGTACCACTAGTGCTTTTTCTATCAAGTGAACAACCAGCGTAGTCCGAATCGGAGTAGCCGTGAAGTGTAAATGAATTATTATGCGGGTACCATAATTCTAATATAGATGACCCGATAAGATATCTAAAAATTCGTTTTACCGCTTTTAAATGAGATTCTTTTGGATTTGCTTGAAATCGAGCACATAAGCATACAACAAACATAATATCGGGTCTATTTGCACTAAGATAAAGTAGGGATCCTATCATACCTCTATATAAGGTTTGATCAATTGAAAATCCTGATTCATCTTTTCCTAATTTAAGTGATGCACTCATTGGAGTAGAAGCATGTTTAAGGTTTTCAAATCCAAAGCGCTTAAGCATATCATAGACATATTTGGTTTGACATATAAAAATACCATCATTTCTTTGTGATATTTGAAAACCAAGAAAATAAGAAAGTTCTCCTACTGGACTCATTTCAAATTCATTTTTCATCACTGTAATAACTTCATTACACAACTCTTCATTAGTAGATCCAAAGATTATATCATCAACAAATATTTGCAAAATAATTAAATCATCATTATTATGTTTAATGAAGAGAGTGTTATCGGCACTTCACATAATATAATCGTGCTTTAATAAAAATGATGTAAGTCTTTCATACCATGCATGTGGCGCTTGTTTTAAAACATAAAGTGCTTTTTCTAGTTTATAAACATGATGGGAAATTTTTTATTAATAAAACCGTGGGTTTGTTAAACATAAACTTCTTCTTTTACATACCCGTTGAGAAAAACACTTTTTACATCCATTTGAAATAGTTTTATTCTTTTAAAACTTGCAAATGCTAGAAAAATTCTAATGGATTCCAACCTAGCAACGAGTGCAAAAGTTTCATCAAAATCTATCCCCTCGATTTGTGAATATCCTTGTGCTACTAAGCGTGCCTTATTCCTACTGATTCTAGACTCACAATCTAATTTATTTTTAAAAATCCATTTTACACCTACAACCGGGTGATTAGGTGGTCTTTCTACTAATTTCCAAACATTATGTCGTTCAAATTGTTCTAACTCTTCATTCATAGCCAAAACCAAAATTCATCATTTAAAGTGGGAGAAACAGTTTTTGGTTCAATTTCGGAAACAAAATAGATATTTGAATATGATTCATGAAGAGAAGAGCGAGTTCTTACCCCGATGGATGGTTCACCAATTATTAATTCCCGTGGAGTATTCATCTTACTTGGCCTCCTCTTCTTCTTCTTTGGAAGATTCCTCATCACCATGCTCCAAAGGTTGTAAGAGATCATCCTCGTTGCCTGCGAAAAGTTTTTCTACACAAGGAACAAACTCATCAAATTTTATATTTATTGACTCTTCAACTCTACCAGTTCTTTTATTAAAAATTCTATAAGCTTTACTAGTTGAAGAGTACCCAAGAAAAGTTTCTTCATCACATTTTTCATCAAACTTTCCCAAGCTATCTTTTTTGTATTCAAAACAAAACATTTACCACCAAAACTTTGAAATAAGATACATTAGGCTTCTTTTGAAAATAGAGTTCGTATGGTGTGAGATTAAGAGATGGGCGAAGCATGATTCTATTCAAAACATAACACGATGTATTTACGGCTTCGGCCCAAAAGGACTTAGGTAATTTATATTCACATAATATAGTGCGTGCTAGTTCTTGAAGTGTCCTATTCTTTCTTTCTACAATACCATTTTGTTGTTGCGTGCGTGGTGCAGAGAACTCATGTTTAATGCCTAACATATCACAAAAGGATGTAAATTTTCCATTTTCAAATTCTCCTCCATGATCCGAGCGAATGCATTTAATTTTTAAATCACTTTCATTTTGAATACGAGTACATAATTTTGCAAATTCACAAAACGCATCGGATTTGGAAGAGAGAAATAATGTCCAACAATATCTTGAAAAATCATCTATTAAAACATATGTATATAATCTTCCACCAAGACTTGCAGTGCTAACGGGACCAAAAAGATCCATATGAATTATTTGCAAGGGTCTTGTAGTAGAAATGAAATTTTTACTTTTGAAAGAGGATCTAGAAAATTTACCTTTTTGACATGGTGAACAAAGTGAAGGTAAAGTTCCATTTAACCTAGGCAATCCTCTAATTAAATTACTTTTGGCAAGTATTACAATGAGCTTTGTGCTAGCATGCCCTAGTCTTCTATGCCAAAGTTCTAATTCATCATTTTTAGTGATAAAACATTTTATAGATGATTTAAAAAGATCATGAAAAGAAACTAGATAAACATTATGTATTCTTGGTGCAGTTAGTAAAATATCTTTTGTAGTAGGATTAGATATTTTGTATTGATTAGTAGAAGATTCAAATAACACATCTAATCCTTTATCACGTAATTGGCTAATAGAAATTAAGTTGTGTTTTAATCCTTTCACATAAAGAACATTAAATATAGTAAATGATTTGTTACCAACTGTACCAATTCCCATGATCCTTCCTTTTCCGTTATCACCAAACGTCACGATCCCTCCCTTCTTCTTTTCTAGGCTAAGGAACTTTGATTTATTGCCCGTCATGTGCTTGGAGCATCCTGAATCCAAGTACCACACGTCTTCATTGTCCTTAGCCTGCCTGCACATCTAGAAAGAAGATGAGAGTAAGGATCCAGATACCCAAGTGGTACCACCCATAGAATAAGTAGAAGCCTTAGGTACTAAGATTTGTCATAAAGAATTTTGTTTTATTTTCCTGCAAGAACTAGATGTGTGACCCAACCTATAACAGTTTGCACACGAAATAACGGGGATTGAGACACCCTTTTCTGGAAAATTTTCTTGCTGGAAGAAATTGGATTTATAGAAGAAAAACATTTTGAAAAAGAGAATTCAGGCTTCTTGTATGAAATGCTAGCGCCGATGTTAGTGGCTAACGCTGGGCGGTAGCCCTCACCTCGATATCTGAGCCCAAATTTTCCAAAACCATGGCACTGGTTCCCTAAAATCATTTCTAGTGATTTTTGGCCTATTCCAAATTTTTTAATGGCCATGGTGAGATCATGAACTTGTGCTTTAAGTGAAGAATTTTCTTTCACAAGCATGACACGCCTATTTTCAAAACTTTTTTATTATTTTTTATTTTCAAAAGAGAGGCTTCTAATTTCCTTTCTAATTCCCCCTTCTCTTTTGTAAGAGTTTTGGCATGAGAGAGGGCTTTAGAAAGTGACTCTTCATTATCTTTTGCCAATTTAGTGGAGTGATCACACTCTTGGCAAGAAACCTTTCTCTTTTCTAAGACAATTAATTTTTTGGAAAGCTTTTGATTTTCTTTAATAAGAGATTCATTTTCACGATTCAATAAAATACTTTCTTTCATATTTTTATCAAAAGCTTTACAAGTTTCAAGGAATTCATTAAAGAGTTCACATAAGTGGGAGGAGTTACCTCAGTGTGGCTAAGAACACTGGTGTCGCCGCCATCGTTTCCATGTCCCATGAGGCACATGTTTGCTTCCTCATCTTCGCTTGATGAAGACCCGCTTGATTCTTCGGAAGAGGAGGAGGAGTCATCCCATGTTCTAGCTTTTAGCACCTTATTCCTCTTCTCCTTCCCTTTGTGCCGCTTTTCCTTCTTCTCCTTCAAGAACTTTGGGCACTGGCTCCGAATGTGCCCGGTCTTCTTACAATGAAAGTATTCTGGTGGACGTCTCTCTTCTTCATCGTCGCTCTCCTTTTCCTTCTTTGAGGATGACCCTTTCCATCTTGCATCCTTTTGGATTAATTTCCTGAAAGTGTTTCTCCTTTCCGGATTTTGCATGAACTTTCGGAAGTTCTTCACCAAAAGGCTTTCTTCATCTTCATCCTCATCCTCTTAGCACTCCTTCTTTGATTTTAGTGCCAACGTCTTCTTCTTTGGCTCCTTGTTGTATTCATCATATTGGATTTTGAGTTCTACCTCATGGGTTTTGAGATTCACAATGAGGCTCTCAACTTGGAGCGTTCTTAGATTGTGCGATTCTGAAATGGCCGTCACCTTCGGGTTGAATTTTGGTGGAAGCGAACGAAGAATCTTTCGGACCAAGTCGTCATTGGAGAAGGTCTTTCCAAGAACTTTGGAGGCATTGACGATCTTGGTGAAGCGCGTGTACATGGCATCAACATCTTCACTTTCATCCATCCGGAATTTTTCATATTCCGACTCAAGTTGGAAAAGCTTTGAATCTTTAACCTGCGATGTACCTTCATGAGTAACTTCCAAATGATTCCAAATTTCATATGCAGTAGTACATGCAGAAATTCTATTAAATTCATTTCTATCGAACACACAAAATAAAGCATTCTTGGCCTTGGCATTATTTTTGCATTTTAGCTTATCCCTATCATCCCATTTATCTTTTGGTTTATCTAAAGTTCTCTCCAACATCAATTGTAGGAGGAGAGTATTCTTCTTCTACCATATTCCATACCTCAATATCTAAGGTCATAAGAAAACATCTCATCCTATTTTCCAGTAATTATAATCTGACCCGGTAAATAGTGGAGGTCTACTAATTCCCTGACCCTCGAAAAAAGCGAGATCATAAGACGCCATAATTCCTGGTTTGTAAACTGTTTGGAATAACCTACTATGATACCACTTGTTGGATCGATTGGCGCCCTTAGAGGGGGGGTGAATAAGGGAATAAAATTCTTTATAAATTTTTAGAGGATTACTAAATTGTTTAGAGTAAATTAGAATGAAATAACAAGTTAAAAGAAACAATTGTAATTTGCAATTTTATAACTTACGCCAAATGATCGAAATCAAGTAAACACAAAAAGAGACATGATTATATTATATAAAAAAGGTGTTTACATAAATTTGATTTCAATATCGCTAGAAATCAGAGGCGTACAAAGTAAAACAATTTTTCCTTTTCTATACTGACTTGTAACCCCACAAACCGGTTGGCTTTAGCCTATCCTTCCCCGGATATGGCCTCAAGCCGCTCTAGCAAATCCTTCCCCAGATATGGCCTCGAGCAACCCCTAGATCTAATCACCTAGACCTAATCGCCAACACAAGGCGAATTCCTCCCTAAGTCCTACCCAGACCTAGTCGCCAACACAAGGTGAATTCTCTAAACGGTTACAAAAAATATATGGAATGAAAGTAAAAGATAATAAAAACTCCCTATGAGATCTTCTGAAGTTGGAGATGAAGGATCGCTGTAATATGAGCGAGGTCGAAGCGATCGTCCTTCGGATGTAGCGTGACGTAGTCCTCCTCCAGAATTCTCCATAAGCTTTTTGTGGGAGATCCATCTTCGGCAGCATAACAACAATGGAGTTTTGGCACAAGTATATTCTCTGGAAGCTCTCTCAGATTTCTGGAAATAAAGGCTTCAATAATCCTCCCAGCCAATCAGCAAAAAACAAAATCAGGTCTTTTAAATAACCACTGGAGGTAATGCGTGGCGTTAAGGTTAACGCCAGCATTAGAGAACATGTACGACAGTTGCTGAGATCGTGTATAGCGTCGGGTGCGTGACAGAACCAAATTTCGTCGAACGAAACTATTTTTGTCGAACGCACCTTCGTCGAACGAAAACCCCTTTCGTCAACCGCAACCGTCAGGATCGTGGCAGAAATCAAGTTCGTCTAACGGAATCAATTTTGTCGAACGAAACTCCAAGTTCGTCGAACGCAGTTTATCGGGCGCAATGTCGTCGAGCGCAGGCTCATTTCGTCGAACGGAACTCCAAGTTCGTCGAACGCAGCTTGTCGAGCGCAATTTCATCGAGCGTAGGCAATTTTGTCGAACGGAACTCCAAGTTTATCGAACACAGTTTGTCGGGCGCAATGTCGTCAAGCGCAGGCAATTTCGTCGAACGAAACCAGTTCGTCGAGCGCAGTTCAGTTCGTCGAACGCTCCAATTCATCGAGCGCAGTTTTGTTCAGATTTCGTCGAACGCTCCAGTTTGTTGAGCGCAGTTCAGTTTGTATTTCATCGAATCCAAGTTCCTTCAGGTTTCGTCGAGAGCCTTCAGAGTTCGTCGAACGTAGTTTCCATTCAGATTTTTTCGAACGCCATCTCAGCGGTTTCCTTCTCAGCGGTTGTTAACGCTGGGCGTTAACAACTAACGCGAGCATTAGCACACTTTCCAGAGAGTCATCTCCAATCTGTTTTCTACCTGTGGAGTATTGCACCTATTGTTCCTGCACACTCTAAACACACGACAAGCAAGATCAAATACAATTTGGGATTTGTTATTCTCAAACAAAGGGATGTGGAACACATGTCCAACACTTTCCAATTCTTTCAATCAAGCTGTCAGAGCATCTCAGGGAACTCTTATGGATTCTATAGGAAATCTGAAAAATCTTCTGGCTAGGCAACTTTAGGCCTTTCAGGCATCCCTCTCTAAAGATATATTTTCAGAAGCCAGAAAGGGGAAGATAATGTCAAGCCACCATGCCATGTGGCTAGCAAATGAAGTAAGGTTCTCTATGGATCTTGAACCTATTGTCTATGGAACTGCCTATCAACATCCAATCCCTGAAGGCAATCTCCCTAAAGAACCCTATCACAGTGCAATGCCTGAAGTACCTCTAGAACAATATCAAGAGCCTGATAGCTACTAAGGGTATTTTGTTGATGAGTCTGCTAGTGGGAGTAGGCAAGCCAGGAAAAGTAAAAGACATTCTGTTGATCCTGAAAAGCAAGCAACAAAAAGGAGGAGAATAGAAGAAAGAAAAACCCAAAATTTGAAGAATGGGGCCCTTGCTCAAGGGATGTCATCCTAAACACTTGGACTTTATTCTAGCATGGAAAGCATGACAACGGTACTTTCTACAGCTCAGAAGAATGGCAGAAATATGAAATGTGTGAAGCTGGCAGAAGGGACTACTGGTATAAAATCAAGATGGGAGATACTTTAGTGCCTACACATGCACCTCTCAGATATCACCCTAATCCTTATAATTATTTTGAAAGGCGAATGCAGAAATAGGCTGAAGCTGAGCAATCCAAGAAAGCTGGACCATCTGGAAAGGCAAAGATGTTCAAAAGGATTGAAGAAGGATTCTAGTAATCACATGCACATTTCTATGCTTTACATTATCGCATCTAATATATTGTTAATGTATTGGACTGTTATTAATCAATATATATAATGATTAAGTGCTTAATTAATTGTTAATGATTATATTTGTTAGTAAGGCCTATCTATACTTATAAGTTTTGGCTTCTTCAAATAGGGGGAGATTGTTGGGTATTATGCCTTCAATGTCTCTAGATTTGAAGAAGGAACACAAGTATAGATAAGCTAAGTTGTTTTTGATGTCATGTTTAAGTTCATGTTGTGACAGATACATCAAAGCTACATCACTAATATATAGACGATAACAGTAATAAAAATCACTAAGTAAAATATCGTCTTAAGACTCAGTAGATGAATCGTTGAGAAAGATATCATATCGTCGAATCAGTTTTGACGATATCGTCTTGAAGAAATCTTATTGTTGATAAGGCTAAGTTCAGATATCTCAACAATATCGTCTTGAAGAAAGCTTATCATTGATAAGGCTAAGTTCAGACATCTCGACGATATCATCGTGAAGAAAGCATATAGTCTTGAAGATTAAAGAAAGATTATAGTGAGAAAGACTAAGTTCAGATGACTCGACGACATCATCTTAAAGAAGGTGTATAGTCTTGAAGGTTGAAGAATGCTTATCGTGGATAAAGCTAAGATGTCTCAATGATATCATCTTGAAGAAGGGGTATAATCTAGATGATTAAAAGACATAACTCTTTAAGTCATGAAGAAAGTCTCATGTGGACAAACATCGGTTTGAAGACCTCACATCGTCTAGAAGATCAAGATGATGTCGCTTTGAAGAAAGACTGTCAGCCTGATGAATAAGTCTAAGTGTTATTGTTGGAACATGGTCTTCCGCATCTCCTAGGTTTGAGAATTACAAATCCTATGTGTATTTGATCTTGTGTGTTTAAGTGTGCAGGATAACAAAGTCCGCATGGCTCAATGATTACATAAGAAGGTTTCCCCCAAATTTGAGACATAAAATCCAACACTCCCTCTAGCGCCGGCGGTATCAGCTAACGCCTGGCGCTAGAACTAAAGAACCACTGAGATGCAGACTGGTGCTCGATGAACAACTTACTCTACCGCGGCGCGCTAGTACTAGCGCTGGCACTAGCGTTCGCTCGACAAACTGTTAGCTGCGCTCGACAAAATGCTCATCATAGCGTTCGCTCGACAAACTGTTAGCTGCGCTCGACAAAATGCTCATCATAGCTTTCGCTCGACGAACTGTAAGCGGTGTTCGACGAATTTCCGTTCGACGAATGATGAAGCTCGCTCGACGAACTCTGTTCGACGAAAATTCGATCAACGAAAAGAATGTTAAAGCGCAAATTTCGGGAGTACTTATAGAAGGAGATAGCGCCTGGCGGTATCCGATAACGCAGGCGATAGCGCGGAGCACAGTAGGCAAGAGAGAAATGTTTCCTCGGATTGAAGATTCTGCCGCGCAGAATATGTCCTAAAATGGGATAGCGTCGGAGGTACCACTAGCGCAGGCGCTAGCGCTGTGGCTATAAAAAGGACCCCTCTTCTCTCGTTTCACAGACACATCAGAGAGAGAGATTGAGTGCTAGAATTCCAGAGGCTGCCTTGGCCGAAAGTTGATGTCCTACCAAAGTTCTGCAAACTTCTGAAGGAGAATCTCATCACGCCGGATCCAAACGAGGTCTGCTTCTACAACGCTTATTCTACAGCGGATCTTCGTCTCCGACTTCAGAAGTTCATCAAGAGGGAGTTTTAATTATTTTCATTTCTTATTTCTTGTAACCAGTTAGTGAATTCGCCTCGTGTTGGCGACTAGGTCTGGGTAGGACTTAGGGCAGAAATTCGCCTCGTGTTGGCGACTATATCTAGGCTAGGTCTAGGGGGTGCTCGAGGCCATATCCGGGGAAGGGTTGGCTAGAGCGGCTTGAGGCCGAATCTAGGGAGGATAGGCTAGGGCCACCGGTTCGTGGGGATGCGATTCGGGATAGAAAACAAAAAGAGTCTACTATTCATCGCCACCGATTTCTAGCGTTATAGAAGTCAACTTTTGTAAAACCTTATTTGATATTAATAAAAGCATGTCTCTACTTTATTTCAAATGTTTTACTTGACTTCTTATTGTCTTAATCTTGCATTATTATAAAGCTTTTCAAAATATAACTTAAGTTTTTAAAAACCCTTATTCACCCCCCCTCTAAGGGCGCCTACCGATCCAACAAGTGGTATCAGAGGTAGGTTATTCCAAATCGGCTTAACAACCGGGAATAATGATGTCTCATGATCTCGCTTCCATTGGTGGGGAAAATTTTTATGAAGAAGAAAAATCTCTTGCACCACCTTTATTTGAAGGAAGAAATTATAAAGGGTAGAAATTATTAATGGAAAGTTTTATTAAAACATTAGATATCAACGCTTGGGATATAACAATAACAAGACCAGCGGACGAATCAAATAAACAAGAGCGTCACCTAAATGCAAAAGCTATGCATTATATTTTTTGTGCTTTATCTCAAGATATCTTCAAATTAATATATTGTTTTTCTAGTGCATACAAAGTTTGGAAATTTCTTGAAGAAATGTATGATTTTCCTCTTACAGGTATGGAATAAACACAAGAATTGGAGAACATGCAAGCTTGCGCAAACTTTCAAGAAAGCTCCTCTCATGACGGATCCATGAAGTGCACATCAAGTGAAAGAGAAGAAGAAATACTACCTTCGGAAGAGGAGTGCCAAAAAGATGTCAATGAAACGATATGCTCAAATCGTGCCTCTCCCGAAAGTAATGTAAGGAAATCAAATCCCATTTTCTGTACTTCTATTTCTACATTACAAATGCTTCAAACTACAAAGCGCAAAATTAAGAAATTAAAAAATGCTAATAAACATTTGCGCTTAGAAAATAAAAATTTAAAGGCAAAAATTAATGAAGAATCAAATTCTAATTTATCTAGTTCTACACATGGCTCCTTAGTTGAAAACACCACAACTTGTGTAGAATATAATGAATTAAAAGAAAAGCACAAGAAACTTGAAAAGGATTTTATTTTAGTAAAAGAACAAAATCAAAAATTATGTTTAGAAAATTCACTTGATAAATGATTGTGCTAAGTGCAAAGACTATAAAATTGAAATTAAAGAGATGGATGAAACATTTGATGAATATAGAAATAAATATCAAGATCATATAGATTCAATTGTTTCCACTCTTAAAAATAGCACAATCGCTTATAATAAAGCTAGACATAATTTAAAGATTAAAAATAATGAATTAAAAACTAAAATCAAATTGCTTAAGGAAATCATAAAGAAAAATTCTCAAAACATACATTCTCAATATAATGCAAAATCCAAAAGCAAGTTGTATATGATTTCTCAAAATGTGAATAAGCTAAACTATGGAAATAAAAAACATCAAAAGATTGTAAATGAAATTCCAAAACACTATCATCATCATCATTTACAATATCAATCTTCTCCCAACTTAAAATTAAACGCAAACAAATTTCCTTTAAATAATAAATTCAAAAGTCATTTTTATCGAAACATACAAGAAAATGACTATGAAAAATTGAAAAATAAGAATAGTATTTGTCCAAGGTATGAATGGAGACCCATACTTAAGAATGACACACTAATGTCAAAAGAAAGGGTCCATCCATCCTTGTCTCCCCAAAAGCCATCTCGCTATATTTGGGTACCCAAAGGAACCATCCCACATGATCCCCTTTGGATACCTAAAACACTTATTCATTAGGTATCATCAAATGCATGAAGTAGAAACTTTTAAAAAATAAGATATACACATTTCTACTTCATGATGTGCTTTAATGTCCTTTTTTATTTTTTTGTTGTTTTCCTTTTGAACTATCATGTCATGGTCATCCTATATAGTATTGAAAATATGATCTTATCTCTTAAAAGCTTAATTGACCAAAATTCAAAAGTCATATCTAATTTTGATGACCTACCTATCTCTCTTATCTTCGTTGCCTATAAATATCTTATATTATCCATATAAATCAAATTATAAATTTTCTATAAGATATTTTAAACTAACTCAAGTAATTAGGCTATTAGGCTTTTTAGCCTTCACCAAGAAGTGGTTTAAAGAAATAACATGATCTAAAAGAAAGTTCAAGATCTAAATAAAAGCTCAACTTTCAATATGCTTGTCTTTGTTCACAACAAAAATTATATTGTGTTCACTCCTTGATGTCAAACATGATCTAAACCATCACTAGTGTTTACCTATCAAAAATCACATATATATATATATTCAAAATTCTTAATTAAAAGAAAATAACTAAAATGTATTGAAAGAATTTACCGTCATAATGAATATTGAATTCACAAGCATCACCATGATCTATTGATGTCCTTTGCTAAAATTCTCTAACAACATAGATCATAAGTCATATCAAAAGTCTTCTAAAAACAATTATTTCTATCACAATTATGTGAATTATAATTGATATATTAATTGATGACAATTGATATTGTTGGGGAAATGATTTCTCTTAACCCCTAGAAATGAGTTAAAGAAGAATTCTAAGAATGAAAAATAAGGCTAAGTAAATATGCGTCGAATAGTATTCGACGCAACGTCGAGATAAAGTCGACGTTTCTATCAGAATGAGTCGAAGTAGCTCCAAGCAGAAGTCGACATATCCTATGTCGACGTAGCTCTAACTTCTAGTCGACGCACCCTAGTCGATGCACCTTCCTTATTCTCCTCTCGACGTCCAGACAGGATGTATTCGACGCTTGCGTCGAATGGTAATCGACGCACGTCGATCTTTATGACAGAATTCAAAATCGCCAGATCTCTTTCCTTATCTTATAGATCTGATTTATATGGAATCAATTTATGTCTTATAGCCGTTCTGAATCTATCTTTTCCTCTATTAGATTCTTGGCTAATTTGATAAAATTCATTATGGACATTATTTGAAATTGGAATGAATTCTTTCCTTCTATTGGTATGCTAACTATGGAAATGTTTCTATCCTTCTAATTCTCTGTCTGATAATTAATTTTCCTCCTATGAGTATTATTTGAATGAACAGAGCTATATATATATGAAGGAGGTCGACAGAAAAACTAAGGAGGGATCCACCATTTTACTCATTGAAAAAGAGGAAAAGCTCCCAAGTGATAAAGAGAGAATTGGGAAATAGCCCTGCAGCAATATTCAAGCATTCTTCTTCTCCTGCTTCTGAAGTCACTCTGCTGCAAATTCTGATAGCTCTCACATAAGAGGGAAAAGCTACAAATCTTCTTCTCTCTATAGAAGAAAGATTTAATTCACTACTTCTTGTGCTTCCAATCTTCTTGCTAGGAAGAAGATTCATTCTTGTTTTAAATACTTCTTTTCCTTTTTCTTATTTTCATTCTCACATACTGTAAAAGAGTTTTTAGAATCACTCTTCAAAAAATTCAGTTGTACTGGTTCTAAGAGTCTCCTTGTCAAAAGACTCAGTTGGTTCTAAGAGTCTCCTTATCAAAAGACTCAGGGTGGTTCTAAGAGTCTCCTTATCAAAAGACTCAGTGCAAGATAGTGAATTCCTACCAAGGGGGTAGAAGAGTGGATTACCCAAAGTTTGGGGAACCACTATATTTTCTTGTGTTGTGCTGTGATTTCTTTTCTTGCATTTACTTTCTTTATTTGTTTAATTCTTGTTGGTGTGTGTGGGAAGCTCTAATCTGTGATCATACACATATATATATATATATATATTTACTTTGCACAAAATATTTTAAATCTCTATTCACCCCCCTCTAGAGAATTCTAGTGAGGTTAACTGTGCACTTTCAATTGGTATCAAAGCGAGATTGATCTAAAAAGGATAACTCCTTGATCAAAAAGGTCCTACCTTTCATATATATATATATATATATATATATATTTTTTCTAACAATTATTTTTTCACATGGCACAAATCAAAGATTATGCTTCCACCAGACCACTAATGTGCAATCTTGAAAAATTTGCAGTTTGGAAAACAAGAATTAGAATTTATATGAATTATATTGATGATAACTTGTTTAATAATACTGTGACAGGTCCCCCAAAGTCTTATAGAAAGGATGCAAATGGCAATGTCACACAAACACTTGTTCCAAGATCTGAATGGACAGAAGATGAGAAGGAGGCAAGAACATGTGATCTAAAGGCCATGAACATACTTGTCTCAACCCTCTCAAATGACATCTTTCAAAGGGTTGTTGACTGTGAATCAGCCAAAGAAATTTGGGATGCTCTTACAAAGATGGTGGAAGGAAGTGCTGATGAAAAGAAAGATAAGAAGGCTCTATTGATCTCACAATATGAGAACTTCCAAAAGAAAAATGAAGAGAGTATCTCTGAGATGTATGACAGATTCAGTCTAATCATCAATCAATTGAAAAACTTGGATAGAGAGATCTCTCTCACTGAGATTAATGACAAATTGCTAATGAGTCTCCCTAGTTCATGGGACTCAAGAACATGGGCCATAAGAGACACAAGAGGACAAAAGGAAATCTCAACAGATGCTCTCTTAGGAAAACTCAAATCCTATGAGCAACTGCTGAAAACTAGAGAAGAGAAGAAGAGAAGAGAAAACACTCCAATCTCCTCAAAAGATAGGAACATAGCTTTAAAGGCAACAGAAGAAGGGACTCCTGTCACTGAAGAAGAACTATTCAGTTTCCTGGCCAGAAGATTTAAGAAATGGGTCAAGACAGAGGGATCAAGAAGAAGGGAGTCAAAACCAAGGTATGACAAAACTCCCACTAAAGAAATTATGTGTTATTCTTGCAGGAAATCTGGACATATTGCCCCAGAATGTCCAGAGAATGCTGAGACAAAGAAAGTTTTGAAAAAGAAAGATCCCAAGAAAAAGGAGAAGAAGAAAGAAAGAGGCCTTATTGCAGAAGCCTGGAGTGATACAGACTCTGAGGACAGCTCCTCTTCCAAGAGTGACAATGAAGAACCTAAGCAAGAAGATCTATGTTTGATGGCCCTTGAAGGATCAAAAAATAATGATAGTGCTAAATCTTGGAGTGAGACTGGATCAGAAGAAAGCATATCTTTTGAAGATGAAAAAGAAGATAGCCTTATTCTCATAGAGGAATCTGAGGATAAGGATGAGGTAAGCATGTTTGATGAAATAGATTTTCAAAATGATAACTTCAGAAATGATTTTATGGGAATATGTCTAGATCAACTAAAAGCAACACAGGAAATTAACGATCTAAAAGAACAAATCAATGTAGCTAAAAACCAGAGAAATAGAGAAGTTAAATGCTCTAAAGATTATGAATTAAGGGCTAACATCATAGAAAAGGAGATAGAAAAGGCTAAAATAGAAAATCAGTTCCTTAAGGATATGGTTTCCCAGGCAAAGGCCTTTGAAGAATCAATAAACATGAGAAGCCAAACTCTTAAGGAAATCACTGAAAAGCAAACAATGAGACACAAAAATCTTGGGCTAGGAGCTGATCCATCAACCAGCTTAAATCCATCCAGCAAACCTGCTTGGATGAGCCCTGTAAAATTCACTAAACCTGTCAAATGGACAAACCAAGAAAAAGACCCACAAGATAAGGAAGAAAACTCCTTCAAAGAAATAAATGAATTTGATGAGACATCATATTATTCAGCTGATGACTCACAAACTTCATCTGAAGAAACAACTAATCCAAGAAAAACAACACATAAAGGAGTAAAAACAGAAAAAGGTAAAATGAAAACTGAAGATACAATTGCGTCGACTTCATATCGACGCATAAATGATAGTGCGTCGACTTATACTCAACGCAATCTCTCAGATGCCTCGACCTCTTCTAGACGGTTGAACAAAAGCACGTCGACTTCCAATCGACGCAACTTTCTCTATGCGTTGAAATCAGATCGACGCCATCTGGGGAAAGCGCCGAATACAAATCGACGCGACTATCAATATGCGTCGAATAGATATAGACGCACAAAATTTCAGAGCAACTTAAATACCTTTCCTCCAAAAGCCTTTCATCCTAACCCATATTCAGGACCCATTCATCCCAATCATGATTTCTATCCTAATCAACACCTCTATCCTAACCAAAATTTCTACCCTAAACATGGTAACCAAAATTCCCATTTTAACCAAAATTTCTATCCTAACCAAAATTCCCATCCTAATCAAACTTTCTATCCTAATCAACCCTTCTATTCTTCTCTAAACTCAAATTATCATAATAATAAGATAATCAAGTGCCATATATGTAACAAAACTGGCCACCTTGCCAAACAATGCTGGTACAACCAATCAAACTATCTGTAAAAATTAGTCCAAGACTGACTTAGAACTAGGTAGAGATAAACACCTAGAATTCTTCAGGAAAATTAAAAGTCACGTCGACTTCTAATCAACGCACCGTCGATAACTCAACTCAATAAGTGAAATCGACGCATGCGTCGACTCCACTCGACGCATACGTCGATAGGAAACCCTATCATCCCAAATCAGACTATATCGACGCTCACGTCGAATTCCACTCGACGTAACGTCGACTTCATGAAAACGAGTGGCAATACCAAAATATTTTCGGTCACATCCACGGAAGTACCGAATAAGCCTCGACTTGAGTCCAGTTTCGACGCTTCACCTGACTTAAATAGTCTCTTCAGTTAAAAGCCTTCACTACTCTGCATCTTTCATCCTTCTTGCTCCTCAGACCAGCCAATTTTTCCTCTCTCTTTCACTGACCTAAAATGGCTCCCAAAATCAACTCAGGCTTCGACATTGACCTTGAGTCTTTCCAAGCAGCCGCAGAAAACTACAAGAGCATCATTGCTCTTTTTACTGCAGCAGGACTGGACAAGCTCATCTCCACAAGATGCAAACTCCTGGAAACAGAGCTCACAGAGCTGATGACTCATGTTCAGATATCTGAACAAGGAGAAATCCAGGGAACAATCTATGAGACACCAGTCTCAATCTCTGCAGAACATATTAGGACCACATTTGATCTTCCTACAGGTATATCCTAATATTATCTTTGCTTAAATAAAATAGGGAAAGGAAATCAATTTCTAAAGAGTAACCTTATAAGTCTTTATCATTCCCCCATTAGGTGATGAATCTATAGACCTCACACCTGATGAAATCAAGCATCTGCTAACCACCATGAAGTTTTCAAGGGATAAACCAATCCATCTAAAGAAAATAGACTTTTCTGAGGAGTACAGACTGCTAGCAGACATAGTAGGAAAGATACTACTATGCAAAATTTCAGCCCATGATGCAGTTCCCAAGCAGCAACTAAACATCATGGGGGCCCTTGTGTTGAAGAAGAAAATAGACTGGGCCAGCTGTCTGCTCAAGATGATAGGCTCTAGATATTCTCACAAAGAAAATGCATATATGAGGATTATGAGTCAAGTACTCCTCCACTCCTTCCCTGACCTCTGTAGGTCAAAAAAAATCCACTTTCCTCCAGGGAAAAGAATGTCAATAGCCATATTCTCCAAGTGGACCAGGCAAATTCCTAAGCCTGGTTCCATTCCTGAAAGGACTCCCTCTCCTCCTAACTCTCCTGCTCATCCATCTCCTGCTCATCCATCTCCTCCTCCTTCTCCTCAAAGAGACAATTCTTCTCTACCACCATCATCCACTCAAATAGTCTCTACCACCCTCACAACTCCTACTCTACCTACCTCTTCTCAAACACCTTCTCCTCAAACAACAGCTTCCCCACCTCCTCTTCCTCTTACTTTCTCATCCTCTCCACCTCCTTTATCACCCATACCTCATGTATCAACTAACTTCTCTCCAGCCTCATCACCACCTTCACCACTCTCTCCTCATCCCCAACCACAACATGAACCATCTGCATCCACTAAAGCTCTCCTCACTCAGTGCATTGCATCAGCAACTCAAACATTTCAAGCAATGCTGGATGAGCACTGCTCCCAGATTCATTCCTCAATCCTACACATACACCCAAATAGATGGGGTCAGTGCCTCTGTGCAAAGTCTGAAGAACTCTCTCTCTTCCTCAGGAGTTACCAAGTCTTTCTTAACCTCCTTGGCCAAGAAGGTCAAGAAGGGGGAGAAACTTGATGAAGAGCAGCCCTCCAATCTTAAATCTCCCTCACACAAATCCCCTCCTTCTTCAAAATCTGGCAATCTTGCACTGCTCAAGACAATTGGGAATGAGATAGTACCTAAGATACACAATGATAAACAAACAATAGAGGTACTCAACATAGCAAGAGATGCTGCAAATCAAGTGGCACTACTACAAGGGGAGGGAAGCAGAGCAGAAAATGAGGCTGAAAAGGAAGAAGGTGATAAAGAGCTGAATACTGCTATAAATCAAGAAGAAAATGAACCAGCTGCTGGAACTGAAAAAGGAAATGAAGCTGATGCTGGAAAAGAGAAAGAGCCAGATGCTGTGATGGCTGAAGAAGGGGCTCAGGAGTCAGGGGCAGGGGGAGCTGAGACTCAGGGGGAGCAAATGGCTGAGACCCAGGGGGAGCTGAGGGAGTCACCTGCTACTGGGAAAGAGCAATCCACAATAGTATTCAAGAGAAAAAGAAAGACTCCTCCTACCCCTCCTGAATAATACTTGAAAACAATGCTTCATATACTTTATGATTGGTCTGAACATGAAGTTTGCTTCTGATTGTGTGAAATCTTCATTATCTGTACAAATGCTTTGCTATGTTAATTATATGCTAAATACAATTTCTCTCTAAATAGGGTTAAGACAAATAGGGGGAGATTGTTGTGAAATGATTTCTCTTAACCCCTAGAAATGAGTTAAAGAAGAATTCTAAGAATGAAAAATAAGGCTAAGTAAATATGCGTCGAATAGTATTCGACGCAACGTCGAGATAAAGTCGACGTTTCTATCAGAATGAGTCGAAGTAGCTCAAGCAGAAGTCGATGTATCCTATGTCGACGTAGCTCTGACTTCTAGTCGACGTATCTAGAGAAGTTGACGCACCCTAGTCGACGCACCTTCCTTATTCTCCTCTCGACGTCCAGACAGGATGTATTCGACGCTTGCGTCGAATAGTAATCGACGCACGTCGATCTTTATGACAGAATTCAAAATTGCCAGATCTCTTTCCTTATCTTATAAATCTGATTTATATGGAATCAATTTATGTCTTATAGTCGTTCTGAATCTTTCTTTTCCTCTATTAGATTCTTGGCTAATTTGATAAAATTCATTATGGACATTATTTGAAATTGGAATGAATTCTTTCCTTCTATTGGTATGCTAACTATGGAAATGTTTCTATCCTTCTAATTCTCTGTCTGATAATTAATTTTCCTCCTATGAGTATTATTTGAATGAACAGAGCTATATATATATATATAAAGGAGGTCGACAGAAAAGCTAAGGAGGGATCCACCATTTTACTCATTGAAAAAGAGGAAAAGCTCCCAAGTGATAAAGAGAGAATTGGGAAATAGCCCTGCAGCAATATTCAAGCATTCTTCTTCTCCTGCTTCTGAAGTCACTCTGCTGCAAATTCTGATAGCTCTCACATAAGAGGGAAAAGCTACAAATCTTCTTCTCTCTATAGAAGAAAGATTTAATTCACTACTTCTTGTGCTTCCAATCTTCTTGCTAGGAAGAAGATTCATTCTTGTTTTAAATACTTCTTTTACTTTTTCTTATTTTCATTCTCACATACTGTAAAAGAGTTTTTAGAATCACTCTTCAAAAAATTCAGTTGTGCTGGTTCTAAGAGTCTCCTTATCAAAAGACTCAGTTGATTCTAAGAGTCTCCTTATCAAAAGACTCAGGGTGGTTCTAAGAGTCTCCTTATCAAAAGACTCAGCGCAAGATAGTGAATTCCTACCAAGGGGGTAGAAAAGTGGATTACCCAAAGTTTGGGAAACCACTATATTTTCTTGTGTTGTGCTGTGATTTCTTTTCTTGCATTTACTTTCTTTATTTGTTTAATTCTTGTTGGTGTGTGTGGGAAGATCTAATCTGTGATCATACACATATATATATATATTTACTTTGCACAAAATATTTTAAATCTCTATTCACCCCCCTCTAGAGAATTCTAGTGAGGTTAACTGTGCACTTTCAGATATTATAATTACATACCATGGTTGGTATATTATGTGTGTATTTTTATTTATTTCAAGTTTAGACCTTTGAATCAGCTTGATATCAAATCAAATAAATCATCACTTCATTTTAGGTCTCTAAGTTGAAACACAATCAAACTTTGGTATAACATTGATCTCAAACTTATCATTCTAACATTGCCACCTAAAGAATATTTGTGTCTATGTTAGGCTTTATGTGTTTACCAAGATATACAGGCTGGGTATTCTCATCTAGGGCTTATCCAAGATATTCTTATGCATGAACATTATTTTTAATCACTAAAATCATGCATATTTGATTTGTTCATTCGTGTCTTCTCGTGCTTACATTTCCTATCATTGTCAAACTACATTAGTTTGATAAATACAAGCCTTAGAAAAATTAAAATGGAGATATAATAATTTATATCTCATGCAAAGTTTATTTGGTAAAGTCATATACAAAATCGCTAATGTTTCATGAAATTTGCACTATCTAGACATCTCCTAAAAATCTGAAATTTCAGCATGAAACTACTATTGGGACAATTAATCAAGATCAACAAGTAAAATTTTCAAAATCATCAAAAATCGTGTACTGTTTCCCGCGCTAGCGCTAACGCCAGCGCTAGCGAACCTATTTGTTTTTTCTGTATTTTTAAAATTTTGAAAAATTCTTAAAAATATATTAATCTATGTGTTCTATTTATTTCTGCACTTCTGCTTTTATTTCATTTTTGAAAAATCAAATACAAAAATACAAAAGCCAAATTACAAAAAAAAATATGTTTTGCCTTTTTTTGGTTTGTTTGTCATTTGTTTAAATTCTATTTCTAAAAGAAAAAATCAAATACAAAAATATAAAACAAAAAAAATATATCAAATATTATTATTTTGAACTTAACTTTTTTATTTACATGTATCTTGCGAAAGGGTGATTTGGGCTATCATCCCATCACATCACCTAGTACCGGGCGAACCTCTCGCAGGGTAGTCCTCGGGAAGTCCAAGATCAATCTTATGAATTCAAACTTTAAATCAAAATTATTCTTCAAAATATCAAAAATACTGTATGGACTTCATTGAAAATCAAGCATGATTTAACCCATCATTTAGAACTTCTATAATGTTGCAATTTATCTTTTCAAACTACTTTGAACATTGTTTTCATCATGCTTTGATATATCTATTAATATGTGCATCAATTATATTGTAAAAGTTGTGTAGAACTACACTTAGCATGCCTCTAAGTATGAGTAAATGTTTTATGTTTGATAATGATCTGTATTCACTCACTTATTTTGGCATTATCTACATATGTGCTTAATCTAAGAATGCTTGTGTATGTTTTTGTATTAGTACAATGAATTAAAATTGCACAAGTATCTTACCTACACTACTTTTATTTGCACTTTTAAAAAGTTAAGAAAAGTGGTTATGTTTTCATAAATTCTATTGGTTTGCAAAACAAGTGTATTCGGAGAACTTCTTACAAAACAAAAATCATAAAATAAAGTGACAAAGATAACTCCACCAAGCACTACTTGAACCTCCTGATAAGTCTTAATAAGCGTTGTGAGGTTGAGCACCTTGGAAAGAATAGTAAAGTATCTTGTGCAAACCATATCTTTCTTTCAAAATAAAAACCACTTACTCTTATGTACACCGGATCACTAATTTCAATTTTAAAATAAAAAATATGTGATCCCCCAAGCACTACTTTGCACCCTGATAAGTCTTAATGAGCATTGTGTGTGCAAAGCACCTTGGTAGTTGTACATTTTGTTTGTGCATTAAAGTATGTGGAAGTAAAATTATTTGTGTTTTATTGTGCTCTTACTTTACATATTTCTTGTATTTTTGATTAAAACATTTGTTTACTCTATTCAAAATACACTTATGTGCACATCATTATCTTTCATAACACTTCTTCTCATGAGTATTGGATCCTAATGCTAATTCTAGACTACTCTTTATTTATGAAATGCACTAGATAACCTAACATGCTTTCTACAATGTTTAGTATGTTTTGAAATTGTGAATTAAAATATCATTGTAGTACTCTCTTTTTGGTAAATATTATTTCATGCTTGGTTACTTTATTATTGAATTTAAAGATTTACTTGAACATTGATTTACAAAAACATCTTCTTTTTGAAATTTAACTCATATATTTTTTTATGGATCATCATTGATTACAATAAGATGTTTCTTGTATTTTTATAAGTCTTCCGCATCATAACCATATTATTGTTTTACCTTGCGCTTTCATGCTTACTTACAGTCTTGTATTTTGTGTGCATCATCACTTGAATCTTAAAATTCCTTTCTTTCAACAAGTGGTAGACTTGCGTGGTAAACTTTATATTGGTTACTATAAACATGAATATTTTCTTGCTAAAAACTCTGATTTATTTCTATGAAAATATTGTTATATTAAAAACTCTGATTCATTAATGGATTTCAAAATAGCTATGTGAGTGTTTTCATAAATTCAAATAAAAATATAAACCCATAGGCTATGAACTTATCACTAAATTTAAAACGCTTAAATGTTTCCAATAATTATTATCCATGACTTCATTTCTCACCATAGCGGGGGCATAGGGTTGTAGACATTAGATAACCTTTATCTCTAGTCATGTCTTGTCCTTAACCGGGGAGGGTTCCAGTGGGGCCTTGCGAGGCACAGGGGGGGAAAGAGTGATAGGGTGAGTTTTGTCTAGTGTTTGCATATGGGACTAACACCCCAACCTACAACATGTATGCAGCTCCTCATGCCCATCTGTCACTTAGTACGGGGCTAGGGTGTAGACATATTGTCTGGGTAGATTGGTTACTTGGAAATCATTACCTTTTTATGCTTAAAACTCTTATATAAAGGAGAAAACTAACATTTTAATATGATTACTTGAAAATGTTAAATTGCTAAAAACTCTGATCTATCTCTATAAAAACTATTCTAAAACTCCTTATCATTTCATTCTCTCTAAAATCTCAATCATGCCTTTATCTTCTAATCAAAACTTTTTCTGTGTTTTGCCTCCTTACCCACTTTTGCTAATAACAAAAGGGGGAGAACTAACATGATAAATATAATCTACTATCAAAATATAAAACTAACATGCTTAATTAAGATGATAGCTTACATATTAGGGGAGCATTCACTTAGGGGGAGCATGTATTTAGGGGGAGCAATTCTAAATGCTAAAATCGATAATAATCCTAAGTCATCACTCTCACACACACACAAGTAAGTTTCATCATGCTTATATATTAATGCTCTGATTTATCATTAATGGATTTGTTATTATCAAAAGGGGGAGTTTGTTGGAACATGGTCTTCCGCATCTCCTAGGTTTGAGAATAACAAATCCTATGTATATTTGATCTTGTGTGTTTAGTGTGCAGGATAACAAAGTCCACATGACTCAAGGATTACATAAGAAGGTTTCCCCCAAATTTGAGCCATAAAATCCAACACTCCCTCTAGCGCCGACGGTATCAGCTAACGCCTGGCGCTAGCGCTAAGGAACCACTGAGATGCAGACTGGCGCTCGACGAACTGCTTACTCTACCGCGGCGCGCTAGTACAAGCGCTGGCGCTAGCGTTCGCTCGACAAACTGTTAGCTGCGCTCGACAAAATGCTCATCATAGCGTTCGCTCGACAAACTGTTAGCTGCGCTCGACAAAATGCTCATCATAGCTTTCGCTCGACGAACTGTAAGCGGCGTTCGACGAATTTCCGTTCGATGAATGATGAAGCTCGCTCGACGAACTCCGTTCGACGAAAATTCGATCGACGAAAAGAATGCTAAAGCGCAAATTCCGGGAGTACTTATAGAAGGAGATAGCACCTGGCGGTATCCGATAGCGCAGGCGATAGCGCGGAGCACAGTAGGCAAGAGAGAAATGTTTCCTCGGATTGAAGATTCTGCCGCGCAGAATATGTCCTAAAATGGGATAGCGTCGGCGGTACCACTAGCGCAGGCACTAGCGCTGTGGCTATAAAAAGGACCCCTCTTCTCTCGTTTCACAGACACATCAGAGAGAGAGAGATTGAGTGCTAGAATTCCAGAGGCTGCCTTGGCCGAAAGTTGATGTCCTACCAAAGTTCTGCAAACTTCTGAAGGAGAATCTCATCACGCCAGATCCAAACGAGGTCTGCTTCTACAACGCTTATTCTACAGCGGATCTCGTCTCCGACTTCAGAAGTTCATCAAGAGGGAGTTTTAATTATTTTCATTTCTTATTTCTTGTAAACAGTTAGTGAATTCGCCTCGTGTTGGAGACTAGGTCTGGGAATAACAAATCCTATGTGTATTTGATCTTGTGTGTTTAAGTGTGCAGGATAACAAAGCCCACATGACTCAAGGATTACATAAGAAGGTTTCCCCAAAATTTGAGCCATAAAATCCAACACTCCCTCTAGCGCCGACGGTATCAGCTAACGCCTTGCGCTAGCGCTAAGGAACCACTGAGATGTAGACTGGCGCTCGACGAACTGCTTACTCTACCGCGGCATGCTAGTACTAGCGCTGGCGCTAGCGTTCGCTCGACAAACTGTTAGCTGCGCTCGACAAAATGCTCATCATAGCGTTCACTCGACAAACTGTTAGCTGCGCTCGACAAAATGCTCATCATAGCTTTCGCTCGACGAACTGTAAGCGGTGTTCGACGAATTTCCGTTCGACAAATGATGAAGCTCGCTCGACGAACTCCATTCGACGAAAATTTGATCGACGAAAAGAATGCTAAAGCGCAAATTCTGGGAGTACTTATAGAAGGAGATAGCGCCTGGCGGTATCCGATAACGCAGGCGATAGCGCGGAGCACAGTAGGCAAGAGAGAAATGTTTCCTCGGATTGAAGATTCTGCCGCGCAGAATATGTCCTAAAATGGGATAGCGTCGGAGGTACCACTAGTGCAGGCGCTAGCGCTGTGGCTATAAAAAGGACCCCTCTTCTCTCGTTTCACAGACACATCAGAGAGAGAGAGATTGAGTGCTAGAATTCCAGAGGCTGCCTTGGCCGAAAGTTGATGTCCTACCAAAGTTCTGCAAACTTCTGAAGTAGAATCTCATCACGCCGGATCCAAACGAGGTCTGCTTCTACAATGCTTATTCTACAGCGGATCTTCGTCTCCGACTTCAGAAGTTCATCAAGAGGGAGTTTTAATTATTTTCATTTCTTATTTCTTGTAAACAGTTAGTGAATTCGCCTCGTGTTGGCGACTAGGTCTGGGTAGGACTTAGGGCAGAAATTCGCCTCGTGTTGGCGACTATATTTAGGCTAGGTCTAGGGGGTGCTCGAGGCCATATCCGGGGAAGGGTTGGCTAGAGCGGCTTGAGGCCGAATCCAGGGAGGATAGGCTAGGGCCACCGGTTCGTGGGGATGCGATTCGGGATAGAAAACAAAAAGAGTCTACTATTCATCGCCACCGATTTCTAGCGTTATAGAAGTCAACTTTTGTAAAACCTTATTTGATATTAATAAAAGCATGTCTCTTCTTTATTTCAAATGTTTTACTTGACTTCTTATTGTCTTAATCTTGCATTATTATATAGCTTTTCAAAATATAACTTAAGTTTTTAAATACCCTTATTCACCCCCCCTTTAAGGGCGCCTACCGATCCAACAGTTATTAGAAGAAACATTTCGACGATATCATCTAGAAGAAGTAATATCATTGAGGTATCAAGAAGAGTCATGAAGAAGGAAGCATGTCGACGACATCGTCGTGAAGAATATCTGTCGTTTACACTGATCAAGACGATATCGTATTGAAGGAATATTATCGTCTTGAATAGTTGCAGAACAGCATTTAATGCACAAACATTCTTGGAAATTGATATTCAGGGAATTTGCATGCCGCCTATCTTGCGCATAAATCAAGGAGTAATAAATGATATATTTTCTACAGAATATAGCCGTTGCACAGTATTTAATGAAGAAATTTATTATTTCTATATTCTGCAAATTCCAAGAATGGCTAGAAATTAATGATGAAATATTGTCAATTTTGCAAGACGTTTCAAACGGGAAAATTGATTATGAAATAATCAACACGGGGTTTTATACAAAATTGCAGAGCAATATAAAAGGAGATATTTTTTTTATCTACATCACACATGCTTGCTCAGTATTCTCTCTCAAGTTAATTCTCATACATACTTTCTGAAGAGAAAGAAAAGAATCAATCAGAAGAAGACTTCACTGCTGATGTGCTATGAAGGTCTAGAGAAGATTCTAAAGAAAGGTTCATTGATTCACAAGATCTTTGGGCTTATTTTTACAAGAAGAAGAGGACCTGATATTCAAAGCTTTCATCCTGAAGTCTTTTCTTCTAAAATACAGAAAATCAAACACTTGAGCTAGCGCCGGCGTTAGGTCCTAGCACATGTGTTAGCTCACAGAGAGTGCTTATTGTGAGTATTTGGCCCAGATTTCCTTCAATTTTATTTCCAATTTCACTTAATTATGATTGAGCAATATAAGACCTATCTAATGCAGTGAAATTTTTTAAAGAAAATGCAAAAATTTCGGAAGTTAAATTTTAACTCATGAGGTCAAAACCCAAATTATGATTCGTGTGTTGTAAAGAGTTCTTGAGAGGATGTCCACACGCTATCACATGTTAATTCTCCAATTTTGTTGATGAAGGCTAAAGTGCTTAATAGCCTATTAACTTGATATAATTAAAATATCTTATAGCAAATTTATAGTTCAATTTATATGAATACTATATGATATTTATAGGCAATGATTTTAATAGTAATAGATTGGTCATTTATAAATGAAAACCTGACTTTTACTTTTGATTTATTTTGATTTGTAAACTTCATTTAGGCTTTAAAAGTCACATTTCAAATATTCTATTAGGTGACCATGACATGATGCCTTAAGCAAAAAAAAGAATAAAAAGGAATATTAGGCATATCATGAAGTAGAGTATTTTGTAATTCATTTTGATTTATTTCTACTTCATGCAAATGAATGATACTAGTAGATAAGAGATTTAGGTATCCAAAGATGACCATGAGAGATGGTTCCTTTGGGTACCCAAATACATCGTGATGATTTTTGGGAAGACAAAGATGAATGAGCCCTTTTAAGCGAGGGTAGCATGTTCTTTTTAATTGTGGGTCTCCATTCATATTTTGGTTTGATATTATTATAATTCACATTTCCATGATGATTTTTAAAAGTATTACAAGTAGGAAATTTGTGAACATTCAAGTTAAAGTTGGGAGATACCAAATGAGGATCAACATTCATTATGCTTTTATTATTAAATATTCTACTAGATGTATGTTTTATGAAATTTAAAAAACTAGTAGATGCTTTACATAATTTTGAGGATAAAGTAGAGATAAGATATTTAAAATTATTTAATCCTTTTTGAAAGAGTGATTTTAAAGATTCTAGTTTATGAGATAAAATATTATTTTCTTTTATCAATTTTTCGTTATGCTCTTTTGAAATCAAAAGTTCTTTTTTCAAAATCCTTGAATTTTTCTGTAATATCACTATAATCAAAACAAGGTATAGCATTTTCAAATGAAGAGCTTGATGGAGATTCAAACACATCATTTTTGGATTCTACATTCACATTTGCTTTCAAAGTTTTATTTTCTAAACGTAATATTTTATTAGCAATTTTCAATTGCTTGATTTTACGTTTAGCCATTTTTAGTATATGGAAAGTAGAAATATAAGTTATCACACAAGAAGAAGAATTAGACTTTCTTACAGCGCTATCGGAAGAGGCAAGATGTGAACATGAAGTTCCTTTTTCATCTTCTAGGCCTTCCTCCTTTATAGATGAATTTTCATCTTCTCTTGATGAATTGCTCTCTTCGTTTAAGTCAATTTCCATGATTTCCCTGGTTTTGCTATGAGAGAGATCTTCTTGAATAATGGTGGATGCTTGTATATCCTTCTCCTCCTGTGTTTGTTCCATACCTGTGAGAGCAAGATCATACATTTCTTCAAGAAATTTCTATATTTTGTATGCACTAGAAAAACATTATATTAATTTGAAAACTTCATTTCATAGACCACAAAATAAATAGTATTTGGTTTTTGCATTTAGATGACTTTCTTTTTTTATTTGGTTCATCCGTTGGTCTTACTATTGCTAAATTCCATGCTTCGATATCTAAAGTTTTAATAATTTTTTCAATTAAAATTTTCCATCCTTTATAATTTGTCCTTTTAAATAAAGGTGGTGCTAGTGATTTTTCTTCTTCATAAAAATTTACCCCACTAATAGAAGCAAAATCATGAAACGTCATATATTCTGGGTTGTTAAACCGATTTGGAATAACCTTGCTCTGATATCACTTGTTGGATCGATAGGCACCCTTAGACGAGGGGGGGTGGTGAATAAGGGTTTTAAAAACTTTTATGTTATTTTGGAATACTTGAAATAATAAGAGATTAAAATAGTGATTTAGTATGAAGATCTAAATTTTTTTATAATGAAAGAGTAAGAAATAAACAATTTAGAGAAATGAAGAGTAAATCAATTTCATTACAAAAAGAGACATGATTATTATTGATAAAAATTGATTATAAAACTAGATTTCTATGATGCTAGAAATCAAAGGCGAATAAGTAAAAATCACTTTTTGTTTTCTATCCCTACTCGTATCCCCACGAACTGGTGGCTTTAGCCTATCCTTCCCCGGATACAGCCTCAAGATGCTCTAGCCAATCCTTCCCTGGATATGGCCTCGAGCACCCCCTAGATCTACACCCTAGACCTAGTCACCAACATGAGACGAATTTCTGACCTAAGTCCTACCCAGACCTAGTCGCCAACATAAGGCAAATTTACTACACGATTTAAAAGAGATGAAACAAATAACAATAGTATGAAAACTCCCTATATGGATCTCTTAGAGATGTAGACGAAGACCCGCAGAGTATGATCGTAGTCGATGCGGTCTTTCATCATAACGATGAAGCGTGTTGAAATCTTCTCCAATGATATCCTTAAGCCTTCATGGATTTGTGGGAGTCTCTCTCCGAATCTTCCTCTATATGTTGTGGCACGAAGCTTTGGAATTTAGGATCATAAGAGAATAATAAAGACGGATCCAAGGGGTCCTTTTTATAGCCTTGGAGCTAGCGCCTGCGCTATCGCTACCGTCGGTGCTATCCCAGTTTAGGAAATATTCTCCGCGTGAGAATCTTTCATTTTAAGCAAGCCAGCTGCCTTCCTCTTGTGCTTTGCCTACCTCCTATGCTACTTGATACCGCCTGCGCTAGCTGCTACCGCCTGCGTTAGATGTTATCGCCTGACACTAGCACCTTCTATAATTGCTTCCCAAAATTGCTCTAATCAGAGCTAGCTCCTGCGCTAGGTGCTACCGCCGGCGCTAGTGGACATGTTTGAATTCTGGCTTCAAACTTGGGGGAAACCTTCATAAGTTATCCTTGAGTCATATGGCTTTGTTTCCTACACACTTAAACACACAAGATCAAATACATATAGAATTTGTTATTCTCAAACCTAGGAGATGCAGAAGACCATATTCCAACACGAGGCCGAGGCCAAGGACGTTGTTGGGGTTGGAGACATCAAGGTAGAGGCCAAAGGTTGGAGCAGGTATATTGTATAGACTTAGCTCTGGAGAGGAACCCCGAGGAGGTCATCATAGGTACTTTTGTGTTTTCTTTATAATTACTTAGTACCTTGCAAAAACTTTAGTTATTATTAAAAATTTGTAACCCGGACAATAAAAATCACCCCAGGTATAGTGTTTGTCTACGACAAACCCGCATACACCTTATTCGTAGACAATCTAGATTGGGTTCAGCATTTTGAGGGCATCTAAAGGAAGGTGCGACTCCCTCACGGGTCAGAGATAGTGTCGCGTGCCAAGTGCAACATGGAAGTAGAGATTGGGGGGAAGCTATTTGAGGCATCGACGACGCTTCTTAAGATGCCAGACTTTGATCTGATCCTAGGCATGAATTGTCTGCATTGGAACCATGCCAGGATCGACTACCCGATGAAGAAGATTGTACTGAGGCATGAAGACTTTGAGGTGGTGATCAAAGGTATTAGACCCATTTCCCGTCTTTTATTATTGTCTATTCAGGCTATCAAATCCCACTAATAGGGGGATGAGGTATACCTGGTCTACTTTGGGAAGGTGGAGGCAGAGGCCTCCATTGCTGATATTCCGGTAGTTCAGGAATTTCATGATGTCTTTCCAGAGAAGTTACCCGGACTACCCCCACACCGAGGTGTGGACTTTTAGATTTAGTTGGTTCCTAGAGCCATGCCTGTGTCTCGGGCACCAGAGGAGTTGGCTGAATTCAATACATAGCTCCAGGATCTAGTAGAGACAGGATTCGTTAGGCCAAGCTTGTTACCATGGGGAGCCCCTGTGCTGCTTGTGAAGAAGAAGGACGGGTCGCTCCGACTCTACATAGACTTCTAGGAGCTGAACCGGTTGACTGTGTTGAATACTTACTCGCTACCGAGGATCGACGAGATGTTTGACTAGCTTTAGGGATCCCATTGGTTCTCTAAGTTTGACTTGAGATCAGGGTATGATCAGCTCAAGATCCAAGAGAAGGATATACCGAAGATGACTTTTAGCTCATGCTATGGATTATACGAGTTCACGGTGATGCCCTTAAGGCTTATGAGTGCTCCTTCCGCATTCATGAGTCTGATGAACCGTGTCTTGGAACCCTACTTAGACATCTTCATCATAGTCTTTATCGATGATATTTTGATCTACTCCAGGACCAGGGAGGATCATACCCAGCACTTAGCATTGGTGTTGGGCAAGCTGAGGGAGCACCAGATGCATGACAAGTTCTCAAGTACCAGTTTTGTTTGTAGGAGGTTGCATTCTCGGGGCACACTATCAGCGGAGCTGGGTTGGCAGTGGACCCGGCCAAGGTTCAGGCCATTAGAGAGTGGCCGCAGTTGAGATCAACATCGGATGTTCGAAGTTTCATGAGAGTAGAGGGCTACTACTGCAATTTCGTAGAGGGATTCTTGAAGATAACACTCCCTCTTATGTTTTTGACGAAGAAGGATGTCATATTTACCTAGACAGCGCAGTGTGAGGCAGCATTTTAGGAGCTGAAGGACAAGCTCAACCTACCCCCCATCCTTTCCCTTCCATCTGGGAAGGAAGTATTCCAGATCTACACTGACGCATCTTACTAGGGGATGGGTGCAGTGCTAATGCAACACGGTCATTTTATAGCATATGCATCAAGGCAGCTGAAGAAGCACGAGCAGAGCTACCCAGTGCATGATTTAGAGCTCAGGGTAGTGATCTTCACTTTGAAGATTTGGAGTCATTATCAATATGGGGTCCATTGTGAGATCATTTCAGATCACAAAAACCTCAATTACATACATGCACTGAAGGACCTAAACCTACGACAGCAGAGGTAGTTAGAGTTCCAAGGTGATTACAACTACACCATGCAATATCACCTGGGGAAGGAGAACACAATGGTCGATGCCCTGAGCAGGAGAGACAGTACATCTAGAAAGGAGCCCCGAGTGATGACTATGGAGCTTGTGAGGATGTTGGATAATATGGAGATTACACTGGTGTACAGGGTCGAGCCTGAGGTCTATGAGGAGTACTTAGCCCCTTAAGCATTACCTGTGATATTCGAGACTGTATCAGGACACAATAGAGGTAGGAGGCAACACTGGAGCTGATGCTCAGAGCCCTAGAAGGGGACAGTTTGGAGGATTATTCATTGCATGATGACCTCGTTCATTTCCATGGCCGCATATATATACCCACAGGAGGTGGGATCCGAGAGGATATATTCAAGGAAACACACTGCACTCGATACTTAGTGCACCCCCGGATCACTAAGATTATAATAGATCTGCGGAAGAACATGTACTTGACTGGGATGAAGAGGGAGATCACTCATTTTGTGACTCATTGCGAGATCTGCTAGCAGGTTAAGGCCGAGTGTAAGATCCCTGGAGGTTTATTACAATAATTGTAAGTGCATGAGTCGATGTTTGAGGACACTGCAATGGATTTTGTGCATGGACTACCTCGCTACCACTCTGGGCATGATTCCATTTGGGTCATAGTAGACAGATTGACCAACGTATCTAGATTCATCCCAGTTCGAAAGGAAACTCAAGTCGCTATATTGGTGAGATTTTTCATGGAATAGCTTGTCAGGTACCACAGTGTTCCCAGGATGATTGTTTCTGATCGAGATGGTGGCTTCACTTCGAGGGAGTGGAGGGAGGTGCAGATGTACTTAGGATCTCAGCTTACTTTCAGCACTGCCCTCCATCCACAGACCGATGTACAGACAGAGTGTACCAATAGGTTGGAATATTTGCTACACTTGTGTATTTTGGATACCGGGAAGCCCTGGGAGAGGCTGTTACCATTGAAAGAGTTTTCATACAACAATAGCAACCAGGAGAGCATTGGGATGACAACGTATGAGGCTCTTTACGGGAGGAAGTGTCAGATGTCATTGTCTTGTGTCTAGGACGAGGATCCAAGAGCACTTGGATCAGAGTACATAAATGATACGAATGCACTCGTATGGATGATCTGTGATGGGATGCGGGAGGCACAGAGCCGGCATGCCAAGTATTATGATGCGAGGCATAGAAAGGTAGAATTCTAGGTTGGAGATTGATTTTTCTTGAAGATACATCCGGTGAAGGGTGTCTCGTGGGTGTGAGGACAGAAGAAGCTCAGCCCTCGATTTGTGGGGCCTTATATGATCCTGGAACAGATCGGCCCTTGGTATATTGGTTGGAGCTGCCACAGGAGTTGGCAAACTTGCATGACATCTTCCACATCTCCTCACCTCAGAGAGCCCTACTTCGGCTAGAGCAGTATGTTACTTCTACAGAAGGCCCGATAGCATCAGACAGATCAGTTCATCTGGAGCCAGTCTGTATGGATGACACAGTCGTCTGAGTCCTGCGGAAGAAGAAGGTTCCCCTCGTTAAGGTCTTGTGGTCCAATTATGGACAAGAGGAGAAAACATGGGAACAGATGGATCTCATGCAACATCAGTACCCGAGACTCTTCGCCTCAAGTACATTCTAAACCTCCCTGAGAGATTTCTTTTTTATGCATAGAACCCATAGACCCAAACTTAAATTTCAGGGACGAATTTTTTTTTTTGTTTATTAGGATTTGTAACATCCGTAATCCTACTAGACCCCATGATAGTGTTAGGGCATGACATATGGTGAGAATGGTGAGTTGAGGCATGGAGGTGACCTTAGGACTCATTGAGTTAGGGTGAACTCACATAGGGTCCACTATGGTATACAAGTCAACCCCAAAGTCAACAAGTGGGGCCAACCCACTCATCAATTTGATCAAGTCAACCCCAAAGTCAACAATGGTTAACAATAGGCCTAAAGGAGGAAATTAAAAGCCCAAGTTAATTCCCAATGGACCAAGGCCTCAACTAGAGCCCAACGAGCAACCCACATGTCCAATTACCCCCCAGGCCCTCTGGTTTTGGAGAGAGATGACATGCAAGGGGGACAAAATGGGAAATTTCCCTAAATTCATAAGGGAAAAAAGAGAGATTTAGGGGATGGAGGCCACTTGGCCCTCCCCTCTTCTGCCCATAGCTGTCATTGAGGCCACCAAGACATTCCCATCCATTTTGGCTCTGTTGGGGGACACTTGGCAGCAAGAATGAAGCATCCAAGGCTTGGCCGACTACCCCCAATTCAAAACACCATAACCATCCCACACCACCTGCATTTGAGCCTTCCATCAGCTTCAGAGAGCATTAAGGAGTCGAGCCAGTACTTTGGTGTGAAGAAATCAGTGGAGAATCACGATTTTGAGCAAGATAGCCAGAGAAAGTCGCCTCCATGCCACCATGCCTGAATACCCGATCCTGAGCCCAGATAACGGTCTGTTTCCCCTCCTCTCCCTCTATGCTAGCATCTAGATCCATCTAGGTGAGAAATCGGGCTCAATTGAGCCCGATCCCATATGAGAATCATGGAGAAATCCCGAGCTTTTCTTCTAGCTCGGGATCGCCGAAAAAGCCACCTTAGGTGCCCGTGTCGCCGCCGGTCGACGACCACCACCTCAACGGAGGTGGTAGTGGTGGTGGCCAGCAGTGGTGGACTGCAGTGGTGGCCAACAGGTGCCTAGGAAATTGTGAAGATATCTCCTCCAGGCTGGGCAAAACTGGGCCCTTAGCTGGAGGAGGAAGACCCAATCCTGGTCATCCATTTTCTGGGCTGATGTCTATCTGCAGGCCAGGAATTAATTAAATGATGTATTTCTGTCACACTTTATATAGCTAATTGAGCTCAATATTTAGACCACCTAGAAGTTGTTTTAGGAAACGTGTCAGAGACAAATATTGTAGCCCTTGAAGTCTAGTTTTCATAGGATTTTAAACACCAGATTTGGTGACCTACAACTCCATGTAGGTCCATTTTTCTGAGATGTATCCTAAGGAAGGAGCAGTCACCAAAATGTGAATTTATGTCACATGGGTGTTGTATTGGGCCTAATAATATGGCCATGCAAGTATATACCATAGACACGCCTCCTTCCAAGAAATCAGAATTTGTGGGCATCATTTTTCTATAGTTTTGTAAGAAATGAGGTTTTTAATATTTTTGAAATATATGTGGATAGATTAACTCAAAATGACCCAAATCTTGGGTGGCATGTTAAATAGGTCATTAGTAATCACTGGTAAAAATTTGATGTCACTTGGGCCTCTGCATGTTAGTGTATTCCACATGCATGTAAATGGGAATTTGGTGTGCATATAACACTATAATGTATTACTAAATTTATATGGTTAAATCAACTCAAAATAACCCAAATTTTGGGCATAAGGTTAATTTGGTTAGGCCTAGTCTCTGACCAAAATTGAAGGTCATTTGGACCTCTGTATGTTGTTATATTACACATGCATGTGGACATATGGTGTAAGTGACTTGGTGTGCACTTAGCCAAGTTTTGGTATATTGTGAATTCAACACAAATGACTTGGTGTATGACTATAATATTTTGGCCATGCATCCATTATGATAAAAGGAGTCGTCCAAAGAAAAATTAGGATTTTTGGAATAAAAAATCAAAGGTTTTTCCTTCGGTATAATTATGTCACATAAGTGTATTAATGAAATAAGGATGACCTAATGACTTAGGAAAAATCCAAATTTCTGTCATATGGTGATTTATGTTATATTACATCTCTAGAAATTTTAGTGTGATTTTTGAGAGTCATTTGTTGGAACATGGTCTTCCACATATCCTAGTTTGAGAATAACAAATCTTATGTGTATTTGATCTTGTGTGTTTAAGTGTGCAGGAAACAGTGCCATATGACTCAAGGATAACATAAGAAGGTTGCCCCCAAGCCTGAAGCCAAAAATTCCAATATGGTCACTAGCGCCGGCGGTAGCCACTAGCGTGGGCGCTAGACCTAATTAGGCAATTTTGGGAGGCAAGTATAGAAGGCGATAGCGTTAGGCGGTAGCGGATAGCGCGGGCGGTAGTGCGGCGCACAAGAGGAATTTCAGCAAGGTTTCCTTAGAATGAAAGATATACACATACAAAATATTGCCTGAACATGGATAGCGCCGGCAGTAGCGATATCGCAGGTGCTAGCTCCAAGGCTATAAAAAGGAGCCCTCTTCTCTTGTTTTCAACACACATCCTTGAGAGAGTTCTAGTGCCAAATTTCCAGAGCCTTATACTACCGAGAGTTCATCTCCAACCCAAAGTTCTGAGAGTTTTTGAAGGACAATTTCTTCATGTCGGATCCGACAGATGATCGCTTCAACCACGCTTATTTTACGGCAATCTTTCACCTCCAAATTCAATAGTTCTTCAAGAGGGAGTTTTAATATTGTTGTTGTTATTTTCATTCTTGTAATCGTTTAGTAAATTCACCTCGTGTTGGCGACCAGGTCTGGGTAGGACTTAGGGAGGAATTTGCCTCCTGTTGGAGACTAGATCTAGGTTTGGTCTAGGGGGTGCCTGAGGCCATATCCGGGGAAGGATTTGCTAGAGCTGCTTGAGGCTGTATCCGGGGAAGGATAAGCTAAAGCCACTGGTTTGTGGGGATACGAGTCGGGATAGAAAACAAAAAAGTCTTTTTACTATTCGCCTTCATTTTCTAGCATTATAAGAAGTCATGTTTTGTAATCTTATATTTCATATTAATAAAATCATGTCTCTATTTTATTTCACTTGATTTGTTTTTGGTTTTGCACTATTTCGATCTCTTATTATTTCAAGTATTTCAAAATATAACATAAGTTTTTAAAACCCTTATTCACCCCCCCCCCCCCTCCCCCTCTAAAGGTGCCTACAGATCCAACATGTGGTATTATAGCTGTTTTATTCCAAAATGGTCTAACATACGAGAATAATGGCGTCTCATGATCTCGCTTCTATTAGTGGGGAAACTTTCTATGATGAAGAAAAATCTCTTGCACCACCTTTATTCGAAGGGAGAAATTATAAAGGGTGGAAATTTTTAATGGAAAATTTTATTAAAACTTTAGATATCGAAGCATGAAATATAGCAATAATAAAACCAGCAAATGAATCAAATAAAAAATAACATCACCTAAATGCAAAAGCTTTGAATAGTATTTTTTGTGCTTTATCTCAAGATATTTTCAAATTAATTTATTGCTTTTCTAGTGCATACAAAGTATGGAAATCTCTTGAAGAATTGTATGATCTTTCTCTCACAGGTATGGAACAAACACAGGAGGAGAAGGACATACAAGCATCCAACATTATTCAAGGAGATCTCTCTCGTAGCAAAACCATAGAAATCATGGAAATTGACTTAGACAAAGAGAGCAATTCATCAAGAGAAAAATGAAGATAAAAATTCATCTATAAAGGAGGAAGGCCTAGAAGACTACAAATGAACTTCATGTTCGCATCTTGCCTCCTCCGATAGCACTGTAAGAAAGTCTAATTATTTTTCTTGTCTGATAACTTCTATTTCAACTTTTCATATTCTAAAAATGGCTAAATGTAAAATCAAGAACTTGAAAATTGCTACTAAAAAATTACGTTTAGAAACTAAAAGGTTAAAAGCTAATGTTATTTCAGAATCTAATTATTATGTGACTTCTCCATCTTGTTCTCTAATTGAAATCCCAAAGCCTTGTTTTGATTATAATGATATTAAAGAAAATTCAAGGAACTTATTTTTGTAAGAGAACATAATGAAAATTTATCTTTAGAAAATTCATCTTTGAAAAGTGATTGTGCTACGTGCCAAAGTTATAAAATTGAAATCAAGGAGATGGACTAAACATTTGAAAATTTTTGAAATAACTATCAAACTCATATTGACTCTATTGTTTCCACTCATAAAAATAGCACAATAGCTTATAATAAAGCTAGGCCTAATATTAAGATCAAGAATAATGAATTAAAATCAAAAATCAACTTGCTTATGAAAATTATGAATAAAAATTCACAACACACAAATTCACAATATCAAGCAATATCTAAAAGCATGTTGAATATGAATATGAATATGAATATCTTAACTAAGCCTAATAATGGGATTAAGAAACACAAAGTATTTGTGAATCAAAATCAAAATCACCATTATTTACAAAATCATGTTTATCCCAACTTAAAATTAATATTACACAAATTTCCTATGTATGATGCTTTCAATAATCATTATAATTATAATCTTCAAGATAGAGATAATCACAATGGAAATTCGATACATAAGAATAAAATTAAAGCAAGGTATGAGTGGAGACCTAAAATTAAAAATGAAACATTAACTACACTTGAAAGGGTTCATTCGTACTCATCTCCCCAAAAATCATCTCATTATATTTGGGTACATACCCAAAGGAACCACCACACTTGGTCTCCTTTGGATACCTAAAACTCTAATTCATTAGGTATCATCAAATGCATGAAGTAGAATATTTTCAAAATGAAATATACAAATCTCTACTTCATGCTTCAATGTCTTTTTATTCTTCTTTTTGTTTTCTTATTTTTTTAATGTTATCATATCATGGTCATCTTATATATTATTAGAAATATGAATTTATATTTTAAAGCTTAATAAGTTTATAAATCAAATTATCAAAATTCAAAGTCATATTTTTATTTTTGATGACCTATCTATATTTCTTAAATTCATTGCCTATAAATATAGCATATCATCCACATAAATTGAATTCAAAAATTTTTATGTGATATTGAAATCTCAAATCATAAAGAATCCACAAAAATATGTTTGGATACCAAAATTGCTTAAACATCTCCACTTCATATAATTCTAAAATTTGTATATAAGAACGTACGTAAGACAAAGACATTATAATTACTAAAAAGGATCTTAAGAACCAAATAAAGATATCCATAAATTCAAAAACATTATAATTAAACAAAACAGATAGCGTCAGCACTAGCTGGTAGCGCCGACGGTAGTCGAAATTATTTTAAATCCTATTTTTCAAACCCTGTATCATTACAAAACTTAAATAACGGTGACCATCAGGTCATCCCACTTCCTTTACTCTGTCTCATCTACCTCCTCCACACTAGGACTTGGTGACCATCATCTGTGACTCCGCCGAATAGAATGTCATGGCAGATCCTGTGTCGGGCAATCCTATTCAATCCGCTCTGGTGATGATGGATTCAGCTTTAAGGCCTTTATCATAAACTTCATCATCTTCTTAATGCCAGAAACATCCTTTTTTACCTCCAACACCTCCTCCTCCACTCATGTCAACCGCTCCCCATTTCATCTCGAAAATGATCAAATGACTCTTCTAGAGTCTCTTGGACTGACACTCCTCGCCGGAGTGGTGGTCGAGTGGACAAAGATGGCTCGTCCGAGAGTGATGTCACTCAAAGGTACACGGTGCTATAGAGGGAAGGAAAGAAATCCATCAAATAAAAACCAATCTCAATAGAAGGCTACCTCTGTAGAATAGCCCTTTGTATAATGCCACCAAGCGGGAGGTTATTCTATCGCTGTCGGGAAGGATCCTGCAGCTTGTTAAATTTTTTGATTTGAATCGTTTAGGAGTAAGCAGGAGTTGCATCAACTGAGTTAAAGCCAAACAACCACAATGCCACACAGCAACACAAGAAACTTTATTGAAACACAAACTTCATTTATAGTGCGAGGTATACATGGCGAGACATGATTCATCAGAATCACGGAGACGAGAAGAACAAAACACACCAAAACAAATCTGGCGGCTAGACAAGCTGAGACCGCACAGAATACTCGATCTACAGAAGTCGCACGGCTTGACCTGAGATCGCACGAACAGAAACCGGACAGACTGCCAGCACTGCAAGACCGCACCTCAGACCGCACGAACTGGAGCTTTATTGGAACAAAGAACTGAAGCTGTCGCCAGACCGCAACTCAGATCGCCTAACCGCTGAAGGTTGCCTGATCGCTGAGCTCGCTGCGAACAGCACAAGAATGAACATAAACCAGTTCGCAGACTGACTGCTGCCGAACTGTTTATTCAAGCCGCTAGGAATCACCAAGGAAGAAGACCGCAACCTGCTGATCGCAAACCTGCGAACACAACAAACAGTCAGCTCCCTTCTGAGACCGCCCGACCTCAAAGTGAGACCACACGAATTAACCCAGGCTCAGTTCTTATAGTTCTCGTTAAGAATGACGGGCCCTGCACCTCTATTTATAGGCGGGTAGACAGATGTCATCACCGCATAGGAGAGATACAATCACCACCCGTCAGATCACTGATGCGCCATTTCAGCAATGCTAATTAGCAAGCATGAAATGCGATACGACGGCAGTGCACCGGTCGCTCAAGTAATAAAATAGGGAGGAACTCCCCGAATATCGTTCTCAAAGGACCACAAGTTGGGTAGTATGATTTGCTCAAACCGGAAATTAGTTAAAAGGATAACTAAGTAACAACGGGGGGGGTTGTGATTTGGGTTCCTATGCTATTGTAAAATGAAGAGAAATGCGGGTCGAAAAGCACCGCTTTGCAAGGTGTGGGTGAGTGCAGCGGTTGCGATGCCGCGCTTCGGTAAGCGGGTGGAGTGGCCACAGTGCGAGGTTTTGTGAGGGTCGTATTCACCTCTTCGCTAACATCACCACTAGCAATCGCTACGTGGCTTCACGCACAAACAACCTAGGATATCACAATAACAAAAAGGGCTATTCTTGCCACCACATCATCATTGCACATGAACACAAGCAAAAATACATAATATTAACCTAACATGTGTTCATACAACAACACAAAGAAAGTATAAGCATCAAGGGTTAAAGAGGACCACAAAGAAGATGTCACCGCGTCTTGGGTTCTCGGCCGGAATGAGAGGTTGTCGGGCTCTCTCCGGGCTCGGCCCTCAGATGGTGTGCTAACTCGAAGGAGGCTGTCACCGCTCCAACAATCTTCAGCGCTTCTATGGTCTCCTCGGCGAGGAATGCTTGAGCTAGTGGCGGAGAAAGCTTGCAAATGCTCCCGGATGGAGGAATGATGAAGGAGATCGCCGGAGAAGGTCTCCTCTTGTCTCCTACGGTGGAAGGGGTGAAAATTGCAGGATTCTTGACTTTTCCCGCGAGGGGGATCGAGCTCCTCGTCTCTCCTCCGATGGCAGCAGCAATTCCTGGTTTAAATACTAAACAGGTAGAATTTTGGTCACGCACGGTCGAACGCACGACCGTGCGTTGCCCGTGCGTTAATTAAAGATAAAAGTTAGCGTGAAGACGAAACTGCGCCGCCCGTGTGATTTACTCACGCATGGGCAAATCCGCCCGTGCGTCAAAACGCACGGGTAAATTCAGAAATAGCTAAAAACAGAAGAAATAGGAGGCCATGCGTTTTACTCACGCACGGGCGATTCCGCCCGTGCGTCAAAACGCACGAGTAAATTCAGATCGATCATTTTCTGCACAGATCAGAGGGCACAACCGCAACAGCCCGTGCGTCAAGGAAAACACATGACCGTGTGTTTCACACAGTCATGAATTCTGGGAGAAAACTAGATACAAGATAATCCGGCCACCTGCATACAAGATAAAATAGTTGGGAATACACGTCCAGCACCAGATAAACATAGAGAAATGGAAGGGGAGCACCATGTGCTTACCCCCAATAACAAGGAGCGCAAATGCACACCGAAACGGGCCTAAGAATGCACCTAGCAAGGAATAACAAATATGAATGAAAACATGCCTAAAGTGTAGTGCATAGACTAGATAATCGGCCCAGATGAGTCCATAAATGTGTATATAAATGGGACTCATCACACCCCCAGACTTAACCATTTGCACGTCTCGGGCAAAACTACTCAGCTCTTCGTCGGAACAATTGGATGTTAGCGTGAGTTTGAGCGGTATAGACCTATGCGAAGTCACGTGCGCACGTGCTTAGAAATACATCAGAACAGAATTAAACTCAAGATTATATCTAACTATTTCTAGAACAGTAGTTTGAAATTTACTTTACTTGGATGGTGAATCCCGGTGAATCTTTCAGTCGCGCAAAAGGGAAAATAGCGTGACTAATGAGTAGAGTATTACTCGAATCGAAGCTCGGGACAAACTCCTAAGAAATCCATCAAAGTCGATGTCCATAGGCTTGCACGTTCGCACTCTCTCTCCTGCATGAGATGACTCGTATCTAAAATCAATAGGACTTATGGGTTAGGATTGGGCTTAGGTTGAGTTTAGGCTAGGTAAGTAGAAGGACGATGGGAATCGCATTCAACACAACCTGAGCACTCAAGAAAATTACAATCACCAATACAATATTTTCAAGAATTACACAACACCCCCAGACTTCAACTGAACACTAGGTGCGTGCTAAGCCAAATATAAATTGAATTTGTCGAGAGAATATTATTTTTGCACGACTATATTTTTTTCTTTTTTCTTTTTTATTCATTCTTTTCTTTTCTCTTTTCGACAAAATAACTTTTGTATGCTCAATAAAATGGCTCCTTTAGCTAATTTAAATCTGCCTGCACAACAAAGATGACACCAAATGCGATCGAAAAAGAAATTTCTTTCAGCTCAAAGGTTGGTGCGAAAATAGGTTCGGCCGTATGGCTTTGGTGAAATTTTAGTGGAGCTAAACATGGAGGAAAGGTAGGCTCAAGAGGGCTTGCAACGGTGATTACTTAGGTAAGGATTTCAAAAGCACAAAACGGATCAAGAAATGGCCTATATCACATTTTATAACGGGTACTTTCAACGCAATCGTTTCAAGAGTCGCCTAGTGCAAGCTCTAGCCACCGAGAAAGGTTGTCCTTCCTTCCGACCCTAGTAATAAGCTACTACTAGTCTAGCTACACTCGACCTTATGAGACCGTTGGATTCATAGGATTCACCACTAAAGTAAAATAAATTGCAGCTACTATAATAGAAATAATTAAATTATAACTCTGAATTTTATTCTACTCTAATTGAATTTCCAGGCGTGACGGGGGCACTTGACTAGAGCACTACTCGAGTCAACATTTTTCTCTACTCCTCACTCATACGCTAACAATCCAATTCTTACGAGCGGGGAACCTCGCAGCGATACCCAAAAAGCACGCGTGAACTAGGTGCAAGTGTATGCAATGTGTGCAACAAAATACAAATCCTAACTCAGCACATTCTAACATGTCATGCAAAGTGTGTGCACGTGCACCGATCACTCTCTCCCCCAGACTTGATCAAAACCAACTAGAATAAACAATTCAAAAATAAGTAGGAAAGGGGTAGAGTTGACCTACGCTCATAGAAGAGCATGCCAGAAGTGCGGTAGTTCCAACATTAAATTTTTCACTTTCCTCATCCTCCACGCGAGAGCTTCCACCTATGATGTTAGAAAAAAGGCAATAACAAAACATAAAAGGAATTAAAAGGCAAACGGAACCAGGTGGTTCCCATGGGTTGTCTCCCAAGAAGCCTTTTTGTTTAACGTCCTTAAAGGTGGACCAAATACCTGTATTAAGCATTGTTCACAGAGCAGAAAATTTGGAGAAAAGTTTCACAAACGCAGATCACAGCATAAGAAAAGAACATCAGCTATACGTGCTTTTGTAGTGCAAGTCTCCAGTGGCTCATAGGCTGGAGGTGAAAGCTTTAGGGCCAAAATTGGTGTTACCCAATTTTTCCCTAGCCTCTGCCAACTTGCCACTGAAAGAAGTGGAGCATGCACCATGCAATTTTCTTTCTTGTTTCAGTTTCTCCACGGTAGGAGAGCGCCAGCGTTGGTAGTCGTCAGATTTTCCCACCTTGGTGGTGGGTAGCATCACTCCCGTTACCGCAGTGGCAACTGGGTCAGCGCAAGAGACCGAATTTTAAGAAGCTTAATACAAGATTTCTTGTTAAATAAAATGGGACATTGTCCCGAGTTAATTTCTGCTTAGCGGGTTCAGAAACGAGGCTCTCCTTCCTCTCCGGGTCACATTCCTTTCGCAAATCTACTTCTTCTTCTTTTTCGCATGATTGCTTCTCATCCTTTTCTTCTTCCGACGATGCTATTTCAACCCTGATTCCTGCATCACTAAGAGATTTATCAGAAATACTTTGGGGAGAGCGAGACAATGTTTCGGTCACAATCTTGGGGCAAGTAGGAGTGACAACTCTCCCAGCAGAGAAATCCAAAGTGGCACCACTCTCTTTCAAGAATGGCACTCCCAAGATGGGGATAGATTTATTCTCCTGGGGTCCCAATACTTGAAAGTTAGAGACCACCACCGTGCCCTCAACCATGACTTCAACATTCTTCACTTCTCCCTCCGACTGAATAATGGTCCCATTAGCAAGCACAAAAGACTTCCGATCGTCCGTGTTCATTTCGAGTTGCAATTTAGCAACGTCTTGCAATGCAAGGACGTTGCGGGATGAACCGGAGTCACATAGGGTAGCAGTTTGGAAATTATTAATAGAACAAGTGATTACTAATTCACTTGGGTTAACCACTTCCGTGTCGGTAAGACTCTTCCCGTGATTGATAGGATTTTTTTCCGTATTGCTGGGAAGGGCCCCTTACGAACGCTCGGTTAACAATTGAGCCAATTGGCCTAATTGCGTCTCCAAGCTTCGCTTGAACGCGGTTTGGTTAACCATATTCGAGTTCACGACATGCATAAACCTTTCCATCATTTCCTCAAGGTTGCTCTTCTTAGGAGTTGGAGCACCTTGATTATAACTCAGTTGAGGCGGCCGCGGTTGGCTACCGGAGGCTTGAGCATCGAATTGATGCGAACCCCCTTGCCATCGTTGACCTGGAACATTTTGTTTCCATGAGAAGTTCGGATGACTTCTCACGCCCGAGTTATAGGTATTATTAAACAGTGCTCCATGATTTTGATCATTAATGTAATTAACGTTTTCGTCAAAAGAGACTTCGGTAGGTTGCTCACCTGTGGGGCACTCATATGCATGATGCCCTGGGTTTCCGCAACCTTGACATGAGATCATCATTACTGAGGCCGAAGGGATGGTAGGCCTCTTTAGCAGCATGGTACTTTCAGCAGGTGCACCAGACGTGTTCACCTCAAAGAGTCCCCGAGCGTTCCTTTGAGCATTTCTTCCAGCAGTCCAAAAGGAGCTATGAATGGCAGTGTCTTGGACGATCCGTAATGCCTCTTCGGGGGTGTGGTTCATCAAAGTTCCACCTGCAGCAGCATCAATCATGGCCCTATAGTTAGGCTCAATAGCAAAATAAAAATTTTCTACTATGGTCCATGGTTGCAGCTCATGCTGGGGACATTTCCTGAGAAGGTTCATGAACCTCTCCCAAGCTTCTGAGAGAGCCTCCTGATCAAGCTGTTGGAAGGTCGCAATTTCCCTCCGCAAGTTTACAACTTTATCGACAGGATGGAACTTCGCCAGAAATTATTCTTGCAGAGCGTCCCAAGTGGTAGCTGTGCCATGTGGTATCATGTGGAGCCACACCTTTGCTTTGTCACGTAGAGAGACACAGCCTGAGCTTCACTGTCTCATCAGCCAGCCCTGCGTACCGAAATGTCCCGCAGATTTCTGCGAATTCAACCAAGTGAAGATGGGGGTCTTCACTGGCTAATCCAGAGAATTGGGCCTGGTTGCGGATCATGTTCAGGATGGCCGGCTTTATCTCAAAGTTGTTGTTGGTGATAGCCGGGCCAAATCCAGGGTACACACTCCCAACAGTGGGTGTAGTGTAATCTCTCATAGATCTGGGTCGTGGCCTAGCCACTTCATTCTCGTCAGCTACCTGACCCACGAACGGTACATTTCCCACTCCAGGTTCAGCCTGATTTCCATTAACATCCATGGTGGCAGCAGCATAGAGACGCGCCCGGAGGGTACACTCTATTTCAGGGTCAAATGTTGCGCACTCACCGGGATCTCTTCTATGCATTCACCCTCTTCAACACAAAAGAAGATAATAAAAAAAAACAAAAAAAAAACTTAAAACGAATTTCCAAAGAAAAACAAATCATACACGCTTGCAGTCCCCGGCAACGGCGCCAAAAACTTGATGCGCCATTTCAGCACTGCTAATTAGCAAACACGAAATGCGATACGACGGCAGTGCACCGGTCGCTCAAGTAATAAAATAGGGAGGAACTCCCCGAATATCGTTCTCAAAGGACCGCAAGTTGGGTAGTATGATTTGCTCAAACCAGAAATTAGTTAAAAGGATAACTAAGTAACAACGGGGGGGGTTGTGATTTGGGTTCCTATGCTATTGCAAAATGAAGAGAAATGCGGGTTGAAAAGCACCGCTTCGCAAGGTGTGGGTGAGTGCAGCGGCCGCGATGCCGCGCTTCGGTAAGCGGGTGGAGTGGCCACAGTGCGAGGTTTTGTGAGGGTCGTATTCACCTCTTCGTTAACATCACCACTAACAATCGCTAGGTGGCTTCACGCACAAACAACCTAGGCTATCACAACAACAAAAAGGGCTATTCTTGCAACCACATCATCATTGCACATGAACACAAGCAAAAATACATAATATTAACCTAACATGTGTTCATACAACAACACAAAGAAAGTACAAGCATCAAGGGTTAGAGAGGACCACAAAGAAGATGTCACCGCGTCTTGGGTTCTCGGTCGGAATGAGAGGTTGTCGGACTCTCTCCGGGCTCGGCCCTCAGATGGTGTGCTAACTCAAAGGAGGCTGTCACCGCTCCAACGATCTTCAGCGCTTCTATGGTCTCCTCGGCGAGGAATGCTTGAGCTAGTGGCGGAGAAAGCTTGCAAATGCTCCCGGATGGAGGAATGATGAAGGAGATCGCCGGAGAAGGTCTCCTCTTGTCTCCTACGGTGGAAGGGGTGAAAATGGCGGGATTCCCGGCTTTTCTCGCGAGGGGGATCGAGCTCCCCGTCTCTCCTCCAATGGCAGCAGCAATTCCTGCTTTAAATACTAAACATGCAGAATTTTGGTCACGCACGGTCGAACGCACGACCGTGCGTTGCCCGTGCGTTAATTAAAGATAAAAGTTGGCGTGAAGACGAAGCTGCGCCGCCCGTGCGATTTACTCACGCACGGGCAAATTCGCCCGTGCGTCAAAACGCACGGGTAAATTCAGAAATAGCTAAAAACAGAAGAAATAGGAGGCCGTGCGTTTTACTCACGCACGGGCGATTCCGCCCGTGCGTCAAAACGCACGAGTAAATTCAGATCGATCATTTTTTGCCCAGATCAGAGTGCACGACCGCAACAGCCCTTGCGTCAAGGAAAACGCACGACCGTGTGTTTCACACAGTCATGAATTCTGGGAGAAAACTGGATACAAGATAATCCGGCCACCTGCATACAAGATAAAATAGCAGGGAATACACCTCCAGCACCAGATAAACATAGAGAAATGGAAGGGGAGAACCATGTGCTTACCCCCAATAACAAGGAGCGCAAATGCACACCGAAACGGGCCTAAGAGTGCACCTAGCAAGGAATAACAAATATGAATGAAAACATGCCTAAAGTGTAGTGCATAAACTAGATAATTGGCCCAGATGAGTCCATAAATGTGTATATAAATGGGACTCATCAATCGCCAGCGGTCTCATAAGGCAGACCGCGTGACCACACTACTTGGACGATCATCCGACCAAGACACAGATCAGCAGACAAGTCACACACAGGTCGCGCGAACACGAGACCGCGCACAAGTCGTGCGGTCACAAAGTTACTCCTCCCTTAGACCACCAGGAGCAAACCAGGAACCATCTGGCTGACTTAGAACAAGTAGCCAGATCGCCAAGAACAAACCGCCCGGACAGGCGGTCACACATAGGAACAGACCGCACGGTCTTCCAACAAAGAAGACAGGCCAAACAGCAGACCAACTCGGGAACAGACCGCAGCTACAAAGAACAAATCGGCAGAACCAGCATACCGCCAGAACAGACCGGCAGAGCCAGACTGGCAGAAAACAAGCACAGCCCGCGCGGTCTCGGCGGTCTCCCAAAATCAGACCGCCCAGTCTCCTCCACTTCACTTCAAAAATTCAACACAGCTTGTAACTGTATCGAATCAATGAAAGAAGCAAGTCAGCAACATCAAACCGCTCCTCCTCGGGAATGAAATATGAAACAAGGCTGAGTTGTGCTGTAATCTTGGCTGTATCGCCCAATTTCAGCAGAATGGTGTGGCGTAAAACGTCATGTACCGCAAGGGAATCTACTATAAGCATCGCCACCGATGAGATCAAACTTCAGCATGCCCTCTGGTGGAGTACCAAATTTAGCTGAGTCCAATCCCTGTCAGCCTGAAACTTCTCAATGACATCTAACCTATTCGGTGCTCTATCAACCCAAACACTTCCCTCAAATCATCATGTATTATAGTAACCATATGCCCCTGCACCTGGGACTGCACACCTCCATCTAGACATGCCTGAGATGGATCTCCAAGTGCCTATAAAACTCTCGTACAAACTCTGAGGAAAATGACTCCGAAAGAAACACATTTGACACCTTAGACGTTGCAAGCAACTGCATTATGTGGTGGTGTCTCGTGATGATTAGTTTATTCACTCATCTTTTAGTTTAATTTAATTATAATTCTTATATAAATCTATTTAAATTATATGCATTTTCCTACATAAATTGCTTCCTTACATTTATATGAGCTAACTTAAGTTTATTTTATGATTTCAGGTTTTTCTGGACACATTAGACCAAAACTTCAAATACACGCCCAAGGTCACGGGCATGACCAAGGGGCGTGACAGCCTAGAGGTGTTCCAGACCTATTTTCGCCACTGCGGGGGCATTCCGTGGAGTTTCGCCAAGAACACGCCCCCAGGTCACGGGCGTGACCAAAGGCCGTGGCGCAGTGTCACGATCGCGATCCGCCACAAGCATCCAGATCAGCCTGCCATGACAATTAAAGTTACATGCCCCAAGTCACGCCTGTGACCATGGGGCGTGACATCAGTTCACGGGCGTGACTCGCCCCGCGCTCCTTCCCACCGAAGTTTTCCTGCCAGCAGCAGATTTAAAGACTACACGCCCCCAGGTCACGTGCGTGACCTCGGGGCGTGACACACACATAACCCCTGCATTGAAGCCAGACGGCGTCTTCCCCGCACCCAGCAGATCGCGCCCCTTACATTCCACAGGGTCACGGGCGTGACCCAAGGGCGTGTAACCCAAAAACTCTCAGCTATAAAAAGGCAGCCCCTTCAGATGATCAAGGGGATTGTATTGGAGTCCAAGCCTCCATTTCTTGCTTTATTTTGGTGTTTTTAAGTATTCTAGCTCTACTTTTTCTTGCACTTGTAATTTCTCTTTCAATAGTTGTAATTCCTTTTCTTGAATTAATAAAATTTATTGTTGTTTTGGTCATCCATTCTCTTAAGTTTGTCCACCCCTCTTTTTAATAGTTATAATCTTCAAGTTGAGTTACCTTTCTTGTTGCAACCAAATCAAAGTAGTTTTTGATAATACAATAGAGATCTTCTTGAGTAAGAGAAATCAACAAGCCCAAATTTTTATACGTCCTTGGTTTTTATAAGCCTATACTACATTCGATACGGTACACTTGTCGTTGTCGTTTGCAAGCATAGTTCAGCTTCATCAAGTTTTTGGCGCCGTTGCCGGGGATCTGAGTTGATATTTCAAAAGAGAATATCTATTGGTTTTATCGTTTCTTTTCTTCTCTTATTTTTTTATTATTATTTTTCATTTCTACAATGTGCAACTAAAGTTTTGGAAAGGACGCTTTGGGCTAGAATTCCCATCACAACCTCTAGTACCTTGTAAGCCCTTCACCGGGTTGACCTTGGGAAGTCCAGGACTAATCTTAAATCACCTAATTAAAAAAAATATTTATATAATAAATATTTAAAAAATATAATAAATATAATTATCTAAAATCTTACTTTTTTTCACCTCTTTTCTCTTTTCTTTTCTTTTTGGTTTATGACCCGACACAACTCTCCAGCTAATTTTGAATTTGGTTTTGATCCAGAAATCGAGCGCACATTGCGGCGACATCTTCGATTTAGCGATCTACCTATAATTCGCGAAGAGTCAGTCGGAGAAACTAACGAGGAAATAATGGGTGATCCTAACCATAATGAGGCCCCACTATAGACCATGTCCTATTATGCGAGACCAAATTGGGAGGGTACATAATCTAGTATTATTCGCCCGGCAGTGGCGAATAATAATTTTGAAATTAAAACGAGCATCATTCAGATGGTACAACAAATCGTCGTCTTCGATGGCTTATCGAATGAAGATCCTAATTTTCATTTACTTACTTTTTTGGAAATTTGCGACACATTTAAAATAAATGGCGTCACCGATGATGCCATCCGTTAACGCTTATTTCCTTTTTCTTTCGGACTAAGGCCAAGCAATGGTTGGGCTCTCTTCCTAGAGGTTCCATCACTACGTGGGCCGAGATGACGGAGAAATTCTTAACGAAATATTTTCCTCCGGCAAAGTCCGCTAAATTACGTACGAACATTCTCTCGTTCATGCAAATAGAATCAGAGTCTCTCTACAACACATAGGAGCGCTTCAAGGAACTTTTGCGGAGATGTCCTCACCATGCCCTTCCTGTATGGCAACAAGTTCAGACTTTCTACAATGGTTTGAATCTCCAAATGAGGCAGATGATTGATGCAGCCACGGGGGGGGGGGGGGGGGGGGGGGGGGACCCTTAATAACAAAACCCCCGAAGCTGCTCAAGAGCTTTTTGAAAAGATGGCCATGAATGCCTATTAGTGGAATGTGTCACGGTCGCGCCCTAATAAGCCGGCCAGACTTTTTGAAGTCGAGGCCACCCCTAACTTAGCGCAACAGGTAGAAATACTCACAAGGCAAATGACAGAGATATCTGCTTCCTCCGCCATAAATTGGGCTAATAATAATAATTTTAATAATTTGAACAATAATTTCATTCAAGTGCAAGTAGATTATATGGGGAACTCCTATCACCCTCCTTATAACCCGAATAATATTCTTCCGTTTTAACAATAGTTATAATCCGGGTTTAAGGAATCACCCAAACTTTTCATGGAGCAACCCCAATAACGCTCAACGACCACCACAAGTGAATCCTCCCAGATTCACTCCTCCACCACCACCACCAACACAAAAGCCCTCTCCGCTTGAAGAGGTCTTCACTAAGTACATTGCCTCCAATGAGTCCAATATCCGGAATCTCACCGGATCGGTCAAAAATTTGGAAAATCAAATTGGACAGCTCGCCAAAATGTTCTCCGAACGCCAGCAAGGAGCACTTCCGGGAAACACTGAGCCCAATATGTGGGAGAGCGCCAACGCAATCACCCTCCGCAGCGGAAAGGAGGTAACTTCTTCAGATTTGGTCGAGCCCAAGGTAAACGTTTCATCTTCTCCCCCGCAAGTTCTTTCTTCACCTACTTTACCGTCTTCTACTTTAGCTCCGCGCATTATTAAAAATCCTTTTATTCCTTATCCTTCGAAATTTAAAGATGAGCGCAATGAGGAGCAATATATAAAATTTATTGAAATTTTGAAACAAATACAAATAAATGTACCATTCTGCGAAACAATTGCTCAAATGCCCAAGTACGCTAAATATCTAAAGGAGTTACTTTCAAATAAAAAGAAACTTGAAATTTTTTCGCGTATTTCTTTAAACGTAGAGTGTTCGGCGGCTTTATTAACTAAATTACCACAAAAATTAAATGACCCGGGACGGTTCTCCATCCCGTGTATGTTTGGTAATTTATTAATCAAGCATGCCTTAGTCGATCTAGGAACTAGCATAAATTTAATGCCTTTTGCGTTATTTAAAAAGCTTGGTTTGGGCAACCCAAGCCCAACTAACATAAGCATCCAACTAGCAGATCGGTCAGTTAAATACCCAATAGGAGTCATTGAAGATGTGCTAGTGAAGGTTGATAAGTCTATCTTCTCGGTAGACTTTGTCATCCTCGATATTGAAGAAGACGTCGAAGTACCCCTAATACTTGGCCGACCTTTCCTAGCCACCGCTCGAGCTATAATAGATGTAAGTAACAAAAAACTTCTCCTGCGAGTTGGAGAGGAAGAAGTTATTTTCAATATTAATCAATTAATGAGAAATGCGCTTACTAACGATGATTCTTGTTTTATTTTAGAATCAAATTTTGAAAATGAATTATCAACTTTAAGGAAATAATTTCCCCTCTTTATGAAAATCTGGAGTTACAAACTTTATTATGTCTTGAAGAAACGACCCGACAGGCAAATTTTGAACAAACAAATTTAAATGTTTTTAAAATCAAAACATCTTATGAAGAGTCGTCGAGTCTAGAATTAAAACAACTACCGGAACATCTAAAATATGTTTTTTAGATGAAAATTTAAAATTACCCGTGATTATTCCTTCTACGCTTAATGATTCGGAAATTTCCGAATTAATTAAAATTTTATATAACCACCGCCATGCAATTGCATGACAAATTTTGGATATTACGGGTTTAAATCACTCATTCTGCACGCATAAAATAAATCTAGAAAATAATTCTCGCGGCACTATTCAGCCTCAACGACGCCTTAACCCCAATATGAAGGACGTCGTTAAGGCCAAAATTATAAAATTATTGGACACGGGGATTATTTACCCAATTTCTGATAGCACTTGGGTTAGCCCGGTGCAAGTCGTGCCTAAGAAGGGAGGAATGACAATAGTCGAAAACAAAAATAACGAGTTGATTCTAACCTGTACTGTTACGGGTTGGCGGGTCTGCATTGATTATAGAAAATTAAATGATGCCACCCGCAAGGATCACTTTCCGTTACCCTTCATTGACCAAATCTTAGAACGTCTATCCGGTCACTCGCACTACTGTTTCCTTGATGGTCTTTAGAGAAATTTTCAAATCCCAATCGCACCCGAAGACCAAGAGAAAACCACCTTCACTTGCCCCTTCGGCACCTTCGCCTAACGGAAGATGATGTTAGGTCTTTGTAACGCGCCAACTACATTTCAAATGTGTATGCTCGCAATTTTTAATGAATTAGTTGAGGACGTCATGGAAGTTTTCATGGATGATTTCCCAGTCTATGGCGATTCCTTTCAAAATTGTCTAAAAATCTTGATCGTGTTCTTCTACGCTGCGAAGACACGAACCTGGCACTCAACTGGGAGAAGTGCCACTTTATGGTCCATGAGGGATTAGTCCTCGGACATAAGGTTTATAGTAAAGGGATCGAGGTCGATAGGCCAAGATCGAAGTCATAGAAAAACCCCCTCCGCCTACTAATATTAAATATATTAGGAGTTTTTTAGGACATGCGGGTTTCTATAGACGGTTCATTAAAGATTTTTCGAAAATTACAAAACCGTTAACGCATCTTTTAGAAAAAGAAACCACGTTTATCTTTGATGAAGAATGTTCTAAGGCGTTCATTAAAATTAAAAATGAACTTATCAAATCGCCTATTTTAATTTCGCCAGATTGGTCTCTTCCATTCGAAATCATGTGCGATACAAGCGATTTTGCTGTAGGTGCAGTCTTGGGCCAAAGGGTGAATAAATACTTTCACCCAATTTATTACGCAAGCAAAACGCTTACATCCGCCCAAGCTAATTATACAATGACGGAAAAAGAACTTCTAGCGATTGTTTTCGCCTTTGATAACTTTTGTTCTTACATAACGCTATCAAAAATTATTATATTTACAGATCACTCCGCCCTCCGGTACTTGCTAGATAAAGGGGATGCCAAGCCCCGACTATTGAGATGGATCCTACTCTTGCAAGAATTCGATTTGGAGATCCGAGACAAGAAAGGAGCGGAGAACTTGGCGGCCGACCACCTCTCAAGATTGGAGAACCCGACAGCAGGAGCACTAGTGGAGGCCGAGATAGATGATAAATTCCCTGAAGAGCGCCTCCTCGCCATCACTAAGGTAATAACTTCTTTCACCCCTTGGCACGCGGATCTTGCCAACTATTTAGTGGCACGGGTCCGTCCAAAAGATTTTTCAAGTCAAAAAAAGAAGAAATTCTTTTCGGACTTAAAAAATTATTTTTGGGAGGATCCCTTTTTATTTTGTGTCTGCGCGGACCAAGTGTTAAGAAGGTGTATTTCGGACAAGGAAGGTGAACAAATTCTGCGGCACTGCCATGAAGGTCCAACCGGTGGAGACTACCAAGCAAACCGGACCTTAAGAAAGGTGCTAGAGGCGGGCTTCTACTGGCCCACCTTATTCAAAGATGCTCACACCTTTGTGAGTAAATGCGATAATTGTCAAAGGTCAGGTAATATTTCTAACCGAGATGAAATGCCCCAAAATATATTTCAAGAATGCAAAATTTTTTATTTATGAGGAATAAATTTCGTAGGGCCGCTACCTTCTTCCCATAATAATAAATATATTCTTGTTACGGTCGATTACGTGTCAAGATGGGCGGAAGCACAAGCCCTTCCCACCAATGACGCGAGAGTCATCGTAAATTTTTTAAAAAATTATTTTCATGATTTGGCACACCCCGAGCACTAATTAGTGATAGGGGCACACACTTTTGTAACAACCAGTTTGCTAAAATTTTAGCAAAGTATGGAGTTACACACAAACTTTCTACCGCCTATCACCCACAAGCGAATGGATAAGTGGAGGTAGTAAATCGTGAATTAAAATGAATTTTAGAAAAAACTGTGTCTGTTAATAGGAAGGATTTGTCATTAAAATTAGACGACGCACTATGGGCTTATCAGACAGCGTACAAAACCACCATCGGATGTACACCGTATTGATTAGTCTATGGAGAAGCGTGTCATTTACCGATGGAATTATAACATCGCGCATTCTGGGCGCTTAAATTTTTAAATTTAGAATTAAACTTAGCCTCCGATCAACGAAAGTTTCAACTTAATGAATTAGACGAATGGCGCGCAAACGTCTATGAAAATAATAAATTTTATAAGGAGCGCACTAAGTTTTACCATGATAAGAGAATAAAATTTCCAAAATCTTTTTCGCCGGGAGACTTAATCCTTCTATATAATTCTAGACTAAAACTTTTTCCGGGCAAATTAAAATCTCAATGGTCCTGCCCCTTTATTGTAAAAGAGGTTTGGCCATATGGGACAGTGCTAATAGAACACCCGGATCAAGGCCCTTTGAAAGTTAACGGGCACCAGTTAAAATTATATCATTCCGGCGACCCAGCTCCCAGAAAAATTGAAACGCTTAGCCTCACCAACTTTTAAGAAGAACGCCACTTAGTCAAGCTACGCGACGGTAAACAAAGCGCTTGTGGGAGGCACCCCACCGTTATCCATTTTGTTTTCTTTGTCTTGTTTGACATATTTTTTGCAGGTTTTTGTTCGGCAACCCCATCTACTAAACAGGGAAGCCCTCTTCACCCTTTAATCACTTCATTTCTTTTCTTATTTGTGTATTACTTAGTTTTAAACATTGGGGACAATGTTTAATTTTAATTATGGGGGTGTAGCATAGCGTTCATTGTATTTTTTAAAAAAAATAAAAAGAAAGAAAAAAATATATAATATTTTATAATAAAAATCTCATTTTTTGGAAAGGACGCTTTGGGCTTGAATTCCCATCACAGCCTCTAGTACCTTGCGATCCCTTCACCGGGTTACCCTTGGGAAGTCCAAGAAGAAAAAAAAATTTATTAAGCTGAATTTTTATACTTACTCATATGCAAAATCCTTAGTAGATTTGCTTTTGTATAGTGTCGTAGGGAATTCTTATACTTTATTAGATTTTGAATTTTGGAATAAAATTGTTGACTCATGCAGTGTTCTTAGTTAAGCGCACACGTTGGTAGAATTCTATGTCAAATTAACTATTCAGCATAGAATTAGATTTATGATTTTCTAACTGCAAGAAAACAATCTTTGTTTTACACTTACCTTGAATCCGGTAGAATCTGAGAATAATTCAAGTGAGTATGTAGAAGCTTATTAGAGAAATATTACACATTTTGAACAGAAGGGTATTCTTTCTCGATGGCTAGAACTTGCCTCTAGCGATTCTCGAAGCAGTTGCATAGGTTTGTCATAGTTTTTAGAAGTGATTTAGGCCATCTTTTGATCGTTTGTGCATGTTTGCCCACCTTTAAAAAAATTCATTGTTTAAACACTTTGGGCCTTTCCTTATTTCCTTTGCTACGTCCACCTTTTATTTTCACCAAAGCCAAAACATCCACCCCATGATCACACTAAATATTTGAGATTTATTAAAATTTTGCAATGGGTTCTATTGTGAAAATGAGAAAATTGCAACTTCTTATTTTGAGCTATAATGAAAAAATGTGAAAAATTATTTTGTTGGCCAATTGTGAAAAATAAAGAAAATTATTCATGGCCTTATGTTTGAAAAATATGAGAGTTTTTGTATGTTTTGCTTTATGACAACTCTTATGCAAGGTTTAAATTTTGTTAATTTTGGGAAACTCTCACCTTGGTTTAGTGTACGTGATCCTTAGTCGTCATGTTTGATCTCTTTGATTTCCAATTCCAAATCATATACCTAAGCCAAGTTTCACTCCTAATGAAAGCCCTTTTGATCTTTAAGCTATGACATTATACTTGTGTAGTGGAGAGAGTGCGACCGGGCAAGCCTATGGCCATCGTCATTGATGGATTTCTTTGGAGGCTACCCCGAAACTCGATTTTGGGTAATATTGATCTTAGAAAACACGCTACCCGCTCCTTGAATAGCATTCGAGAATTTACCGAACTTTCAACTTAAAAGTAAAAGCAATATGGAGAGAGTGCGGCAAGCCTATCCTGCCAGCCAAACCAACAGAACAGCGCCAACCCATCAATAATAGAACAATAGAAGCCATTTATTCACAAATATGTAACAATGTCCAAATAGAACAAAAAGAAAGACAGGAAGCTACACAAGCTCCTGTATAACATCAGAGTATAAACTTTCCCTAAGGCTACATTCTAACCACTCGCTCAAATCTGTCGCTGACGGTAGCCAAGGTATCGTAATCACCAGCACTGTCACCCTAGCCTGACTGTCCTCCTGTGTAGTACGCAGTTGCTCCTAAAAGTAGTGGTGTAACAACCGTTAGTCATAAAGACTAAGTGGCTTCACATCCTCTCCCCCGGCGACTCTAAGGCACCGGGCGTAAGGGAATGAATAAATGCTGCAATATAGTCAGTAGTAGCAAAAACAGGTGACAAGGATAGATATAATTATAGCAGTGTATCAAATGTATAAGAAGTACATCTAACAGGTAATATGACAATGGCAGAGTATAAGCAAGTACTGAAACCACAGAAGAAGTAAGAAGTTCATATCATACCTTAACTTATATGAATGCCCATATAAACTTATAAGTTAAGGTTTCCATGCTGGAACCCATCATATAAAAGAGCCCATACTAATTTATATGATGGACTCGATGCGGTGCAATGCTATGATTATGAATGATGAATGCAATGCAATGATTATGAAACGATGACTCACCCATGCATAGTTGTTATGTCGACATAGACCTACAGTTCTCACTTTTTGAGAGGTAGCTAACCACTCAGGCATCTCCCGTCGTGGCCAGGCGGAGACAGTGGAACGAGCTCCTCCGCTACTAGGAGGGTATGAACACTGCCAGTCCTAGGCCTCTATACGCCTCGACGCTAAGAACACATAGCGGAGACCCTGTGTACTATTCTCATCATGCTGAGCCTTCAAGGACACAGAAGGGGACTTGGGTAGGTGAGCACCAAGAGTCCAACCCAACTGGTCTAGAGTCTAACTGCCGGCTTCTGTCGGTATCACAACTAGCAAGCTCGTAGACGCGCCACAAGTAATCCTCCAACCCGGATCATTACACCACATGAGTAAACCATGCACATTCATGTAATTCCCATGCACACCCGTGCAATCAAGCACCTCGGGACTCACAGATGGAGCCTTCTTACCTTTCACATCATACCTCTGTACGCATCGACGCTAAGAACACACAGCGGAGACCCTGTGCACTGCTCGCATCATGCTGAGCCTTCAAGGACACAGAAGGGGACTTGGGTAGGTGAGCACCAAGAGTCCAACCCAACCGGTCTAGAGTCTAACTGTCGGCTTCTGTCGGTATCACGACTAGCAAGCCCGTAGACCCGCCACAAGAAATCCTCCAACCCGGATCATTACACCACATGAGTAAACCATGCACATTCATGTAATTCCCATGCACACCCGTGCAATCAAGCACCCAAGGACTCACGGATGGAGCCTTCTTACCTTTCACGTCATACCAGTTCAACCGATGCTAATTAGCATAGAAGGCCCCCAACAACCGGGTCCTTAACATTTCACCACAAGATATAACCATATCTTATAATCCACACAAAACCATCAATGCTACTCATACCGAGTTGTCATGACTCTATGCAGTAGCGTGTGTATAACATGGAAATTACCATACTAGATCCTGTAGGACCACTTGTGCAATTAACATCACGTTTCCAAAATCCTAGTCCAGATGAGCATCTTAACCTCTTTTTTCAGCATAATAATTTATAGCGGCACGTTTGATTATGGGTTCATTCTAAAACCAAATCCACAGAAACTTCTACTATAAGTCATAATTAATGCCGGAATCATTACCACCAAATTTTGACCTCATTGTATTATGCAATACGTATTTACGGTGCTCTACATTTATATGACCATTATAAACAATGCTAAACACTTAGATCTCACCCATAATCAATATTATTTACCTTCACCATCAACCACACATGCCCTGTTTATGGTTCCACCTGAAACTAACAATTGAAGGTTCATTTAAGGAATCATCCCAACAGATATAAATCTTAAATCATTATCACAGGTCAATACTAGCATGTACATGATTCATACAAAATTTTGGCCCAATCGGGCTTCACATTCAGCATTTATATCTCCTTCAAATTATCAAGCAAAACAGCAATATCTTTAATACTACTTATCCAAAAATTATGAAAACCAACAGGGATCTACATATTGTTATCACCTATGTCTCCACCAATTTTCATGAGCATCCAACCAGTATATTAAGAGAAATCCACAAAATACTGAGATCGAAAGTGTTATGACACCGTTTACTAAAACTGGATTTCTGGGTGCTACAGTTGTCCAAAAATTATGATCCACCCCATTTTGGAAAGCTAACATCAAGGGCTACAACATTCATCTTGAGTCCTAAACCCAGATCCAAGCAGGTCCTATATAAAATTTGCTCTGAAGTCAACTGCAGAAATCTGGACAGCAAAATAGCACGCACTTAACACCTCCCAGCTTTCTGGGCAATCCACTCGACTGGACTTGTAGGGAGCTACAAGTCACTTCAGAAAATGAGTAACCTATCGTCGGAAATCTCTTTCCGAGGGCTACAACTTCCATGTTGAGCCCGAGGTCTAATTCTAGTGGGATCAAGCCTATAAATTGGCTCGAACCCAGCTGCGCACAATTTTACCCCTTAACAACCAAGTGCAATGATATGATTAGAAAACTTCTTTAGCAAGGGGCTATCATCACCTTTATCACACAATTATATAATTAACAACCCTAATTAATAGGGGATTTTTAAACTGGGAATTACTCATCAACTTTTTCACATAATAAATAACTTAAAATCCTACATAACAGGGGACTATTCATCATCTTCCCCAAAAACAAGGGTTAGATCATTACACCTTCTCCCATCCAATACTCCCTCCATAGACCATGGGTTTCAACAAAATCAAATCCTATCTCTTCCTTTTGAAGAGAAGAAGTGATTGAAGGAACTTTCGCGGCAATCGGTGCCCTAACAAGACAGATCCGGTTTGGTCTTTCCCTAGGAAACTCCATTAACTCACAAGCCAAGCTCTTTTGAGCTCAACACCTCTCCTAATTTTTCTTTACGATCTAGCACCAAGGGAGAGGGGTCGGAAGTCACCTTATTTTCCAGCCATGGTTCAAGCTCATCTTCATGGTAGCGGGGTGGTGGTTGGCCAAGCTCCAAATCCTTCTCCAAGCTTGCTCCTTCAAGAACCCTAAGTTGAAACCTTAATGTGAGGGAAAAGAAGAAGAAGAAGAAGAAGAATACTCTTCTGACTCCATTATTCCAGCCCATTCGGCTAGGGAAGAAGGAGAGAGAGAGAAAGATAGAAAGAGAGATAAAGAGATAGCATTGATGGCATTAAATGCAATTTCCATTTCCAAGGCAAGTTGAAAATCGCCTAATTTCTAGAGAAAAGAAAGGGCCAGGTCGTTCGTCGAATTGGAGGTGCGTTCGACGAACATACGGTGAGCTGTGTTCGACGAATATACGGTGAGCTGCGTTCGACAAACAGAAGGTGAGCTACGTTCGACGAACTGGAGGTGAACTGCGTTCGATGAACTGCAGGTGAACTGCATTCGACGAACAGGCAGTGAGCTGCGTTCGACGAACAAACGGTCAGCTGCGTTCGACGAACAGACGGTGAACTGCATTTGATGAACAGAAGGTGAACTACGTACGATGAACTGGAGGTGAACTGCGTTCGATGAACTGGAGGTGAACTGCGTTCGATGAACTGGAGATGAACTGCGTTCGACGAACTGGAGGTGAGCTGCGTTCGACGAACTCGAGGTGAGCTGCATTCGACGAACAGACGGTGAGCTGCGTTCGACGAACAGACGGTGAGCTGCGTTCGACAAACAGATGGTGAGCTGCATTTGATGAACAGACGGTGAACTGCATTCAACGAACTTGAGGTGAACTGCGTTCGACGAACTAGAGGTGAGTTGCGTTCGACGAACAGACGGTGAGCTGCGTTCGACGAACAGATGGTAAGCTGCGTTCGACGAACAGAAGGTGACTACGTTCGACGAACTGGAGGTGAACTGCGTTCGACGAATTTCCTTATTAGTCGACAGGAAGCAGATCCTTTTCAATCACCCCCAATTATTCTTCCCTGGCAGTCCAGCCCCACAACCCTTACAGATTCTCTCTTTACTAATGGTTGGAACTTCATTTCTATTCACGTGAATGTAATCAATATGATTTTTGTCAACATTTATCATTAATAGCCTCGTTTAACCTAGTTTATTAGGATCTCCAGATCCCACCTGGTCCGAGCATCTCTAAGTGACCCGTGTCACCCGAGGGGTCTAGTTCGAAGTGGGACGTTACAAATCCAATAAACGAAGAAACAATTTCGTCCCCGAAATTTAAGTTGAGGTTATTGGGTTTAAGTTCAGATCACAAAAGTCATCTGGAGTACACTTTAAATCCCACTCACCACTAGTAAGGGTCACAACGCATTCACATCACCTCACTTCAGATTTCCCCCATGTGTACTTCTGTTATACTTCGTGATGCTTATGATCCAAATTATGCACATGGAAATCTTATGTGTCTTTCATCCTGACGCAAACACAAATATTGTGGTGATAAGACATAGTTGGGTTTATTTAATGAAGGAGAACAATCAATAATACTTTTTCGACTGCATAAGGGAAACATAATAACAGAACTGTTCTGAATAAACCAAACAAACAACTATCATCCTCTGTTTCCAGCAACACTCCAAAAGAATAGAGGAATTAGTTGCAGCCGGCCAACAAGAGGACCACACAAGACTTCTCCCCGAGTAATTAATGATGAATGGCAGTAAATAGGAATAGGTATCCCTTATGTTAGCAGCTCACGGTAAAATGAGTTCCCCCATAAATGCAGATAACAACAGTCAAAAGTAACAGGAATCCCCCACCCATAATCAAAGAGGATAGTAATTAACAGTAATCCTTTTTATGATTGCCTTCAGAGCAATGCCATAAACACAAAGCCATCCCAAAAGATCACCGGCCAGAAATCTCAATAACAGGGAAATAACACAAAAAATCTGGTTAAACAGTGAAATCTAGCCAGCCAAAATTTTCCAAAGAAACAAAACCGAATCAGTTCTTCCCAAACCCCATCAAAAGATTGAAGAACACAAGGTACCAAACAACTTGGGCAACTGGAGCGTCCAAACACAACACTATTTGAGAGCCGGTTAGATAAGTAAAGCAAAACCAACAGCACGGCAATCAGCCAACTAAACACACCAATATGGGAGAGAGATCTTACAGTTAGGGTAGAAATTCTGATCACAGTAATAACTCAGAAATCCCTTGCCAAATCGTGCAAAATGAGGAGGAGACGAGAAGTAGAATGAGGAACCCTAGCTGCGATACCGCCGAGAGAAGAAAGAAAAAGGTCGGTAGAAAATAATAAAACTCAAACACCTCATCAAACATATATTCTCCTCCACCGCCTAACAGTCATTTATTATTATCCTTTCTTATGAGCAGCCCACAATTATCTCTATTAGCCCATGTATAACTACATAACTCAATTAACATGATATTGGTACACCAAAGTAACATCACTTTCATTCTATCTGCCGTCGGCGATGTCAAATAATAATGAAGTCGCCCTTCATCATAAACATACATAGTATTGCAAGGAAAATGTCGACACTGATTTATTTCTATTTTCATCATCGGGGTTGCATCACGTAATAGCTATAACGTTGACCCTTAGGGTTGACGTAAATATTTTTGGGTTTCTGTACAGAGCCTTTAGAGGTCCGCCTTATCGAGTCAATACAATTACACATACACCTACCTGTACGTATAAAGACATATTCATATCTCACTAAATAAGTAAATGCAACTTATCATCAATATTCAACTCACGTGTTTGATTCACGGTGTGTTTCAACACCCTTGAAGCTATCACCCGTATTGAGAGGTTATTACGAATCTAATCATCATAGTTCATGTACTATTTAAATAAACAGGATCTAAGGGAAAACAAAGTCGGTACATAAATAGACCAATAAACGAAGGGACAAGCCCCTGTACGTTTTTGGACTAAATTTCTTCCACCGCCCATATGGTACATTCATCTCACGTATGAGCACAAACCTTAGGGGCATATACTCCTCAACTTAGATTTCTTACCCTATAGATCCCCGTATCGACACACTTATATATCAACCGTGATGTAGAAATTCAAATTTTTTACGGCGACGCCCAAGCTGCATCTCATTGCAATGAGAGCATGTACAAATAACATCCAATCATCTGGTACATTTATATATGTTTGAACTCAACATGAACCAAGGTGCAAGGCTCGGGATGATTTCCCTTCGACACGGGTTATGCAGACTACCAAAAGTAGGTCATACTTCACAATATGATAAACTAAATCAAATCCATTCCAAACGCCCTACTATCCCTGCCAACGATCATCCATGGCATGTTTATTTTATAAAAACTTTTAGGATTTTAGATCATCAATCAAGTCATATTAATCTTGTTGACTCCACCGCCTAACACTTATTAATTTCCCAATGTCAAGTAATTACAACACTAAGGGAATGTTCACCAAGAATTTCCAATCTCAGAGGTAGTTTTTCATCATACCAGCAATGCACACACAAAATTTCGTTAACTTCCCAGTTATAATGTTATCACAACATAGCTGCATATCCCCAAAGTGTTAATTTACTACTCTCCTCGTTACTTATCCACATAAGCTTAGAACAATATAGAGAAAATTATCATCTTTAAAATGCTTTCCTCTCTTATAACGCCAATAAAATTTCTATCAACCCAAATATGGCCTTAGCAGTCCGCCTTGCTTAAGGTGAACTAACTTCTCAAGGCTCAAAACTTCCAATGTCAAAAATTACAAAGATTCTAACTCCTCAAGGGACCCAAGACGGTACATAACTAGCCCAATAAACGAAGAGATAAGCCCCCGTATCTCTTTGGCTGAGTCTCTTCTACATAATTAGAAGGGGGAGGTATCCACATACCATATAAAGACATGCTTAGTGGTCTTTTACTAAGCTGATAATAGACTACAGGCACCAATCTCATTGAGATTGTCCTAATATTTTGGGTAAGGTGATAATATTACTCCATATCTGAGATAGAAATCTCAGGGTGTGAGTCTCTAGCATCTACACTCACGTTAAACTCTTCCCTTAGTCACTTGAGGTCACTTTTTGCTTGGCCACATCATCCCTGAGATCGGTATAAGGTATGGGTATGTCACGACATATCCTGCTAAGTCGACCAAAGTGGTATCCTAGTTAGGTTGGGATAATCCTATGCCAAACCAACTCTAATTGTTGGAATGGAAATACCAATTACTGTCTCGGAATGAGCCTGCATTTATACATAAGGGTACGAGTTTGGCTTTGGTTGGCACTTCCTATAGGAAAAAAGTGGACATACTTAATGTGAATCACACATGTGCACATCACCGCTTCCGCTGCATCAGTTTGTCCTCAAACTGATTGAGCTAACAGGGTGGCCTAGTGGTTTAATGGACTTCTTTATCTCAGGATCATTGCAAGTTGATACCATTTGTAAGACCCCACCCTCCCGGAACACAGGACACGGCCGAGGGGAGTCCTATGCCCAGGATAGCCGCCTTGCGGAAGTGCCAGCACATTAGCTAGCCTCCCCCACAAGACGCCTATCCTGCCGGCCAAACCAACTGAACATCGCCAACACATCAATAATAGAACAATAGAAGCCATTTATTCACAAATAAGTAACAATGTCCAAACAGAACAAAAAGAAAGACAGGAAGCTACACAAGCTCATGTATAACATCAGAATATAAACTTGCCCTAAGGCTACATTCTAACCACTCGCTCAAATCTGCCGCTGACGGTAGCCAAGGTATCGTAATCACCAGCACTGTCACCTTGGCCTGGCTGTCCTCCTGTGTAGTACGCTGCTGCTCCTAAAAGTAGTGATGTAACAACCGTTAGTCATAAAGACTAAGTGGCTTCAAATCCTATCCCTCGACGACTCCAAGGCACCGGGCGGAAGGGATTGAATAAAAGCTGCAATATAGTCAGTAGTAGCAAAAACAAGTGACAAGGATAGATGTAATTACAACAGTGTATCAAATGTATAAGAAGTACATCTAACAGGTAATATGACAATTGGTGAGTATAAGCAAGTAGTGAAACCACAGAAGAAGTAAGAAGTTCATATCGTACCTTAACTTATATGAATGCCCAGACAAACTTATAAGTGAAGGTTTCCATGCTGGAACCCATCATATAAAAGAACCCATCCTAATTTATATGATGGACTCGATGTGGTGCAATGCTATGATTATGAATGATGAATGCAATGCAATGATTATGATATGATGACTTACCCATGCATAGTTGTTATATCGACATAGACCTACAGTTCTCGCTTTTTGAGAGGTAGCTAACCACTCAGGCATCTCCCATCGTGGCCAGACGGAAATAGTGGAACGAGCTCCTCCACTACTAGGAGGGTATGAACACTACCAGTCCTAGGCCTCTATACGCCTCGACGCTAAGAACACACAGCAGAGACCCTGCGCACTGTTCGCATCATGTCGAGCCTTTAAAGACACAGAAGGGGACTTGGGTAGGTGAGCACCAAGAGTCCAACCCAACTGGTCTAGAGTCTAACTACCGGCTTCTGTCGGTGTCACGACTAGCAAGCCCGTAGACCCACCACAAGTAATCCTCCAACCAGGATCATTACACCACATGAGTAAACCATGCACATTAATGTAATTCCCATGCACACCCGTGCAATCAAGCACCCCGGGACTCACGGATGGAGCCTTCTTACCTTTCACATCATAGATCTGTATGCCTCGACGCTAAGAACACACAACGGAGACCCTGCGTACTGCTCGCATCATGCTGAGCCTTCAAGGACACAGAAGGGGACTTGGGTAGGTGAGCACCAAGAGTCCAACCCAACCGGTCTAGAGTCTAACTGTCAGCTTCTGTCGGTATCACGACTAGCAAGCCCGTAGACCCGCCACAAGAAATCCTCCAACCCGGATCATTACACCACATGAGTAAACCATGCACATTCATGTAATTCCCATGCACACCCGTGCAATCAAGCACCCAGGGACTCACGGATGGAGCCTTCTTACCTTTCACGTCATACCAGTACAACCGATGCTAATTAGCATCCAAGGCCCCCAACAACTAGGTTCTTAACATTTCACCACAAGATATAACCATATCTTATAATCCACACCAAACCATCAATGCTACTGTTGGGATCATTGCCCACAATTTCTTAGATTTGGAGAAGTCCATTCCTAAGTCAAAGATATATCTCAGAATGTATTTGATATACTCTCTAGAATCAATGTGCAGGAGATCAGGTCAGGCAAAAAGTTCATGGAATTCATTCAAGTCCACAAGCGTCGAGACATCATACATCGCTCGACGCCTGTGACCCAGAAGCGTTGACTCATGTCTACTACTCAAATAGACAAGGTCGCCGCTGAAGTTCTGAGATCAATTTTGGAAGCGTCGAGCCAAACTGTGTCGCTCAACACCTTAGAAAGAGAAGTGTCGACTTAACTTCAGTCAGCTCAGCGCCAACCGGAAGTGTAGAGTTATGAAGGCTTAGTTAAGAAGCGTCGAGCCCCTGGACGTTGCTCGACTTCTTCAGATAAAAAGCGTCGACTAAGTGATGTTTGCTCAACGCCTGAGAAGTAGGAGTCGAGAGCTTCAGTCTAAGGAGTAAGCGTCGAGCGTCGAAGTGCCGCTCGACGCCTAACTGGAAAAGCGTCGACATAGATATTAAGTGCTCAACGCCTCTTCTACAAATACTCTGAACTGAGGAATATCTTCCACGCTAGCTGAGCTTTTGTTTTCATTGAAGACCGTTGAAGATGTGACGTCATGCTGACGAGGAGAAGTGTAACAGACATCGCAGATGGCGGGCTATAAATAGAAGGCATGACCTATGGGTTGTGCAAGTTAATCCAAGTTATGAAGTGAAGAAAAGTGAAGTTAGAAAAGTTTTCCTCTCCTCTCAAAAGCCATTATCGTCTCCATCATTTTGAGAGAAAGTTTGAGATATAATCTGGAGAAGTTGTCTTCCCTTTCAGAACCAATCTAAATTGAAGATCTCATTCAGCAATCTGGTGCTGATACCTTTTTCTGAAAGAAGAAGATCAAGAAGGAAGAATCTGTCTTCCCAAGTAGAAGAACGGTCATCTCAGCCTGACGAATCAAGAAGATCATTTGTTGCTGCTGTTCTATTGAAGATTTCTGTCTGATCATTCAGGCAAATCAAGAAGGCTCAACAAATCTCAAATCTGAGTCTAAGTATTCGTTATTCTCTTTATAAATTTCTGTAGGATCTGAGTTGTCAGATCTGAGTGTAGGATCTGTCAAGGATCTGAGTTGTAAGATCAAGTGTGATCTGAGTTGTAGGATTCAGGGGTGAATCTGAGCTGTAGGCCTAGATATAAAGGATGAGGTAGGATCTGTGTGATCTGAGTTAGTAAGATCTGTGTGATCTGAGACTGTAGGATCTGTTGTGATCTGAGCTGTAAGACCTGTTTGTGGTCTGAGATCTGGAAGAGCTATAACCTCTATCTAGCACACTGCTAGAAGGGGAGAAGGGGGAAAGTGGATTACCCAAGATACGGGGAACCACTATAAAAATCTGTGTGTTCTTTTCTGTGTATGATTTTATTTCTTGAAAGCTCTGATCAATTTTATCTCGGTTATAATCAAGAATCGCAATATTTTTAAATAACCTATTCACCCCCCCCCCCCCCCCCCCCCCCCTCTAGGTGATTAGCTACCCTTAAATAAAGTCTTTCAAGTGGTATCAGAGGGTTGTTGTTCAAGAAAAGGTTTAACAGCCTGAACAAGATCTTCTAAGGGTAGATTTCAGAAGTCGTGATGGCTAATACAGAAGGAAGCAAAGAATTCACATCTATGAAGCTTCCAATCTGCAGAAAAGAAAACTTTGGTATTTAGAAAGAAAGAGTCAGACTTTTTATGGAAACATCTGATCCTAGGATTTACATAATAGTTCTGGAGGGACCTTTTGTTCCTATGAAAGTTTCATTTACAAATGGAAATATTAAGACTCCTAAAACCTATTCAGAGATGACCAAAGATGAAGTGATTCTGGCCTCCATGGATAAGAGAGCTCAGAACATCATTGTTAGTGCTATTGAAGATTCAACCTTCCAAAATTTAGTCCATTGCAAAACTGCCAAAGAAATGTGGGAATCTCTTATTGTCTATATGGAAGGGACTGAAGAAGTCAGAGATGACAGGAAGTCACTTCTAAATCAGTAATATGAAGCCTTCAGACAAGACAAGAAAGATTCAATAGCAATCTGCTATGAAAAATTCTTCAAGATTGTAAATGGCCTAAAGACTTATGGAAGAACTTTCTCAGATTATGAGCTGAATGACAAATTCTTAAGATCACTGAACAAAGAATGGGATATCAAGATCTGTGCAATCAGAGAAATGAGAAATCTGGGAAACATTCAGCCACAATATTTATATGGGAAACTATTGTCCCATGAACTTCATCTGAATACCAGAAAAGCTGAGGAAGGACACAGCAGGGAAAATCCTATTGCTTTGAAAGCAGAAAGTTCCAAGAAAAGCAAAGAAAGAATGGCATTGTCCCCCAGGATTCCATCTGAATCAGAAGAATCAGAAACCAGTAATTCTGATTCTGAAATATCAGATGGTGAATTAGCACTCTTTACCAAACAGCTAAAAAGAATGTTGAGGAGAAAACAACACTGGAAAACTAGACCCTCTCAGTTATCCAGATCTAAGAAGCATTCAAATTTGTCAGAGGGATTCAAACAAGACTCCAAGAAGGACAGGTACAATTCTAAACACAATAAAATTAATTCAGAAGAAATTGTGTGTTTTGGTTGCAGGAAATCAGGACACGTGATTGTTGATTGTCCTTCAAAGAGAAAGAACAATAAGAAATATGATGAAAGAAAGCACAAATCTGACAAAAGACATGAGAAGAGTCTAATAGCCAAAAAGGGCAAGGTCACTCTTAGTGATAGTGAATCTCAGTCATCAGACTCAGATAGTGAGGAGGCACTCATAGCTCTGATGGCTGCCAGTGAAAATGAAGACAGTCCAAATGAAAGACCTATGATAAAAGCCCCACTATCAAGATCTGATAGTGAAGAGGATGAAGAAGAAAATGCAGGACTCATGGCATTGAGTGATCAAGAAAATCAGGAGACAACTACTGATATAAAGGTACTTGATAAAACTCCTCTTTCTGATTCTCATTCTGAACTGAAATAGATTCATTCTCTTCTGATGAAAATGACTCACACTCCAAACTTCATATAGATGAAATTATTGAAAAATATCAATTAATTCTCAAAGCACTTAAGAAGAGCAAAAGGCATAATAAAAGGTTACAAAAAGAAATATCTGAATTAAAGCAAACTGATTCTCAAAACTCTGAGACAGCTGAGAGGCTGAATCAGACAAGTAAAGAACTTAGTAAACTAAAAGTCATGTCCATTATTCACATACAAACATTGAGCACCAAGGAAAAGTTAATAAAAGAACTTGAAGTAAAACTCCTAGCAGAAAGGAAACTTGTAGCAAAGTTCTCAAAACCATAAACTATTCTTCCTATAATAGACACATTCTCTGCACAATACAGATGTGGCATAGGATATGATAGGAATGCAGATAAAAACCCTAAAAGTAATGACAAGGCACCTATACAACCTTTAAAGTTTAACAAAGCCATGCCTATCACAAACAAGCATGATCAAAAGGGTATGCTTAATTTCTATAAAGGTGAATGCTCTAATAGCAAATATAATTTAATTCAATTAAGTAACAATAATGCCAAACCTCTATGCAAAGAAAAAGTATTAACTCATCATGACTCATTTGTATTTAAAGCAAATACTAAATGCAACAGAAAGGAACTAAGACCTGGAGTAAAAACTACTGATAGTAAGAAAACTGAACCAGTAAAAGTCACTAAAACAAATTACATAGCACCTGTAAGTAAGGTAATTAAGCAAAATATGAGTCAACATAAAGAAGTAAGAAGACCTCCAAGGAGATATAATAGATATGAATGCTGGTGCTGTGGAAGGGTTGGGCATTTTGCACTTGACTGTTGGTTCAATCCAACTGTTCCAAGATTCAACTCTGGGAGACCAGTATTCAGACCTATGGCAACTCCCACAGCTCCAAGAATTATTCAACAACTAAATGTTCCAGCTCATACTAACAGGGTTCTAGGACCCAACTTAGTGTGGGCTCCTAAGAAAAGGTAATTTCACTTTGCAGGGTTGTCCAAAGACCAATCAACTTCCAATCTGGTACTTGGACAGTGGGTGCTCTATGGACACGTCTGGAATAAGAAGTATTCTGGGAAGGGATGAAAATTGTCTGAAACAGACAAGCGAAGAAATCATGTCTATGTAAAATATTTAAACATCATAGTACTTGTCATAACGAAGAGATATTAACTTAAATAAAATGCTAGTAATTCAATATATTAGAGACACCTGACGCGACTACTGTCGGTTCTTCGATAAATACAAACATGCACGGGTATCGAGCGACTCTTCACCTTCCCGCACTATAAATAGAACGACTACATATTGTCCTAGCTATCGACTCTTCCAATTCTCTTCTTTGTCTCCGTCGATTCGTCTTCTCACCTCCATGGAAAAGGAAGGCAGCATTCCTGGATCAGGAAAATCCTTAGTTCAGAATGACCCTCTCCTCCACTGTATTTCAACTCTCTTAGCTACTCAGAAAGAACAGATAGAGAATTCTATACAGAAGATCATAAGTGAATTCAAGAATGAGACTAAAACAAAGATAAATTCAATAAAGAAAGAAGTTCTCAATTTCAATACTCAACATGTCCACTTCACAGAACTGATTCTGAACAGGATCAATGTCCATGAGCAAAACTTGAATGCCCGTATGTTGGAGGTTAGAGATTCGAAGATGCAGGGAATCAGGTAGCCCTGCAGCAATTAGTCAGACTGCAACACTCCTTATCAGAAGACATCCAGGAAATGGAGGAGAATGTTAAAGAGGAGATCAAGGAGGATGGTAATAAAAATATTGGTGCCTGCTCACTCCAAGCAATGTGGGTGAGTAATCAAGTTAAAGAAGCACTTCATGTGACCTCGTGTCAATATGCACTCACTGAACCCTCTTCAAGCTCCGACTCTGATGCGTATGGAGGCAATTCGGATGAGTCATCTTCATCTAAGAAAAGAAGAAGAACATCCAGTGTGGAGTACCGGAAGAAAAGGCGTGAGATTGAACAGGATCCCGAAGCCGGTAGATGGAGTCCCTGTTCAAGGGAAATCATCACAGAATCGTGGATCGCGTTCGGACATCCTCAGGTCGACCATGGAAGAGTATACTCTTCAATAGAATGGAATCATCATCAGAAAGAGCTGGAGGCAAGGAAGTATCACAAATTGGCTTTCCCCCATGGTCCTCCTCCTCCTCCAAAGAAAATACCGAAGCCCCTCCACTACTATAAGCGAAAGAAGAAGAAGGAAGACTGCACCAGCAAAGCCGTCTTGCCTTTCAATATTTAAAAATCTTCTATCTATTGAACTCATGTATTGTTAAGAACAATTTGTCAAGTTATATGTCTCATATTAAGTATGAATGATTATAAGGCATATGCCTGAAATGTTTTTGGGGTATGATATTCAATATGCAATCACTGTTATGTTTACTGCATGCTGATAAATTAACAACATGCCATGCGCTTTGTGTGTCTATCTTGGAAAACATCATTATATATGTGTATATGCTAGACACTTGCTGCAGATTCTGCAGGATGCAAGGAGGATAGAAAGAGTACATCTGGTACATGTCAATTTCTTGGCAAAAGACTAATATCTTGGAGTAGCAGGAAGCAGACAAGTGTGGCTATTTCTACAGCAGAATCTGAGTACATTTCAGCTGGAAACTGCTGTGCTCAGCTACTATGGATTCAACACCAACTCCAAGACTATAAAATTCAGCTAAGTAAATCTCCTCTATTTTGTGATTCAACTAGTGCAATTGCTATAGCCAACAATCCAGTATCTCATAGCAGAACTAAGCATATAGAAATAAGATACCATTTCATTAGAGAACATGTAGAAAATAGAGATATCTCAATTGAATATGTTCCAACCGAAAAACAGGTTGCTGACATATTTACTAAACCCCTGGATGAAAGTAAATTCAATAATTTTAAAATTGAATTAGGTATGTTAAAAATGGATTAAAGTTGCATTAAATAAATGAAAAATAATGATTGTGTCCTAAAAGGTTAGTGGAGAAATTATCTAACGACAAAAGAAGATACATGGCGTCGAGAGAAATCACCTGGCGTCGAGAGAAAGTATCTGGCGTCGAGACGATATCTGGCGTCGAGACGACACCTGGCGTCGACTGAAGATATATGGCGTCGAGTGATCTCAACACTTATGCAAACATAGCTAGGCCATCTCGACAGGGTCAATTTAAATCGCTAGATCAATCGTGTCAAATAAGTTAGGCGCGCGGCTATTCATCTTCTTGAACTAGAACTTCTATAAATAGGGAAGACACTTCGTCAGTGCCTTAGTTCTCTAAGTTCGAGATTGTCTGCCCTCGAAAATCACTCCATCAATTCTCTCTCTCTCCGTTCATCAACAACAATGCCTCCCAAAAGCAATGAGTATCTCTATGAGGGAAGTGAACTTGTTCGAAATGGATTCCAATCAGCTTCTGTGGAGATCAAATCAACAATCGAATTAATCTACAATGCAGGACTGGAATTTGTACTGTCTGAATCAACTCTCATCTGGAAACGAGAGGTATTAGAGTTATACTCTAACATAGTAATAGACTCCGTAAATTCAAAGATTAAGACCAGTGTGAATGGTAAGAAAATTAAAATAACTCCTTCTAGACTAGCTAAGGCACTAGAATTGCCCAGGTTAAAAAGGAATGAAGAAGAAGAAGAGGTGACCTCTGAACAGATTAAATTAGCACAAATTTGGTGCGGAATTGAAACGTCGCGAGAAATCACTGGAAGTATTCAGAGAAAGGGAATGAATTCGAAAGGTAAATTGATAACAGATGTTATAGGAAAGGGATTGTTGTGCAAGACTGGATCACATGACAAAGTTTCCAGAAAAATGTTTATTCTACTGACAAGGATTATTCATTCTCTGAGAACAGATTGGGGAAGAGTTGTGTTTGACAGGATAGTTGAATGTATCCGAGTACCCAACATGGGTAGAATATTGTCTTTATATTTAGTAAAAGTCTCTCCTGACTCCTTGAATAATAAACCTGGATCAAAGATAAACCACATGAAGAAAATGGATATGAGAATGATAGAGAGATGGGACAGAATTTTATCTAACCCTCCTCCAGCAGATCCTTCTCCCAAGCAGAAGAAAGCGAAGAAAGCAAAGAAGCAAAAGAAGAAGAAGGCTTCTTCAAGCTCTTCAAATTCATCCAGCTCATCCTCCTCCAAAAGAAAATCTAAATCTACTCCAATTCATGATCCAAACCTTTCAACATCAGAAGATGAAGAAGGGAATAATGTAAGGGATAGTTCTCCTAATACACCAAAGGATGAGAGTGAGAAAGGAGAAGATGAAGGAGGAAGTCTTCATGTATCTCCTGCTGGACTTGAAGGGGTTTTACTGAATGAGAAAGAGACTCAAGATGAGATTCCTGCTAAGAACAATTCTGAAATGAGCAAGGTAGCAGTTGAGGGGGAGGCTCAGGATGAGATCCCTGCTCAGGATAAAATTGATCTGATCAATGCAGAGACTGAGGGGGAGCCTCAAGATGAATCCCCAGCTGAAGATAATACACCATTTGAGGGGGAGTCTCAGGCTGAGATCCCTGCTAGAGAGAATTCTGTAATAAATGCTATGGAAGTAGAAAGAGAGCCTGAAGTACCAAAGAAATCTGCTGAGAAGGTTATCAAGATAGAGTCCTCTAGCTCCCATATGAGCCAGAGAGATGATTCCTTAGTCAGAGAAGAAAGTAGCAAAGGTGTTGAAATGGAAAAGGAAATCCATGTGGATCTTAGTCCTATTCTACCTCAGCTGGAAGTGTTGCTGAATAATCAAAGAAGATTATTAGAACAATATATTGAGGAGAATAATACGAAAATGAAAAATGAAGTAGATTTCCAACTGAAATTGGTTAGATTTGAAGTGAATCATCAGATATCTGTATTAAGAAAAGAGATGGTAAAGTTCTGTAAGAGAGCTGGTGTTTCAGTAGATTATACAACTGAACAGCTTGATGTAATCAAAGAAACATCAAAGGTTATTAAAGAATCTCAAGCTGGAATTACAACGACAGTGAATGATGTTCAGACAAACCAAGGAATACTAAGTGGCAATATGCAAGTTCTATATAAAGAACAGGTAGCACAAATCTTAACAGGAACAAATAAGATTGAAGCTAGACTGCAACAACAGAATGCTGATATCTTGGCTAAAATTGATGAGAGCTCCATAGTTCTAAAAGATCAAGCAAAGCTGCATGCAGATACTATAGATGATCATCTCTTTAAAGTAAAGAAAACCATTGAAAGTGGAGTTAATCACTTTGAAGGTCAAGTCAGATTTCAGAAGAATACTTTGAGAGAACACATTGTTGAAGAAGTCCTAAAGGGGGAGAGGTCAATGATTCAAGCTAGTTCTGAACATGCTATGTGGACCTCAAACTCTATAAGAGAAACTCTTGGATATTCCCCTATAGACTATGGGAATGATCAAGTCTCTGAGTCAAGGCCAGCCTCTCTTACTCAGGTTCAAAAGCAGTTTGCTAAAATGTATAGTCCTGAGGATAAAAGTAAAAGAGAGAACTTTACTAGTGAGCAAGTAGAATCAAGTAAAAGAAAGTTCAGAGAAGAGGTTCAATCAAGAGTTGATTTTGAACATTGGTCTCCATCTTCAAGAGAATTGATTCTATCAGCATGGCAAGCTGTGAAAAATAACCCAGAGGAAAGAGGAAAGTGGTATTCTGAAGCTGAATGGTTAAAGCATAGGGATCAAGAGGAACTAAAGATCAAATTCAAGGCTGACAAAATGGCTGGGAAGGTCCAGGCAGGAGAAATGGAGCCAATCAGATACTTTCCAAAGCCATTTGGCTATTTCAAGAGAAGAAAGGAAGTTGCTGAAGCTCTCTCCAAAAGTGCCAAAAGAGGAATTGAATTCAAGGAACCTGGACAGCTTTAGAAATTTAATCTTTACTTTTCACTTTCAGAAGAATGTAATTGATATATTTTTGAACAATCTTGATGAATTCCCAATATGAACTATTCTTCATGTTCATATATATACATATGCCTGTGATGTGATTCTGTCTCTCTACATGACATCTTATTCTGAATTGCCTATATTTTTATGCTTATATAAGAAACCATGTCTGAGATAATTTTTGTGGATAGAATATTTTGGTAATCTAATTTTATAGGGGGAGATTGTTGGGATCATTGCCCACAATGTCTTAGATTTGGAGAAGTCCATTCCTAAGTCAAAGATATATCTCAGAATGTATTTGATATACTCTCTAGAATCAATGTGCAGGAGATCAGGTCAGGCAAAAAGTTCATGGAATTCATTCAAGTCCACAAGCGTCGATACATCATACATCGCTCGACGCCTGTGACCCAGAAGCGTTGACTCATGTCTACTACTCAAATAGATAAGGTCGCCGCTGAAGATCTGAGATCAATTTTGGAAGCGTCGAGCCAAAATGTGTCGCTCAACGCCTTGGAAAGAGAAGTGTCGACTTAACTTCAGTCAGCTCAGCGCCAACCGGAAGTGTAGAGTTATGAAGGCTTAGTTAAGAAGCGTCGAGCCCCTGGACGTTGCTCGACTTCTTCAGATAAAAAGCGTCGACTAAGTGATGTTTGCTCAACGCCTGAGAAGTAGGAGTCGAGAGCTTCAGTCTAAGGAGTAAGCGTCGAGCGTCGAAGTACCGCTCGACGCCTAACTGGAAAAGCATCGACAGAGATATTAAGTGTTCAACGCCTCTTCTACAAATACTCTGAACTGAGGAATATCTTCCACGCTAGCTGAGCTTTTGTTTTCATTGAAGACCGTTGAAGATGTGACATCATGCTGACGAGGAGAAGTGTAACAGACATCGCAGATGGCGGGCTATAAATAGAAGGCATGACCTATGGGTTGTGCAAGTTAATCCAAGTTATAAAGTGAAGAAAAGTGAAGTTAGAAAAGTTTTCCTCTCCTCTCAAAAGCCATTATCGTCTCCATCATTTTGAGAGAAAGTTTGAGATAGAATCTGGAGAAGTTGTCTTCCCTTTCAGAACCAATCTAAATTGAAGATCTCATTCAGCAATCTGGTGCTGATACCTTTTTCTGAAAGAAGAAGATCAAGAAGGAAGAATCTGTCTTCCCAAGTAGAAGAACAGTCATCTCACCCTGACGAATCAAGAAGATCATTTGCTGCTGCTATTCTATTGAAGATTTCTGTCTGATCATTCAGGCAAACCAAGAAGGCTCAACAAATATCAAATCTGAGTCTAAGTATTCGTTATTCTCTTTATAAATTTCTGTAGGATCTGAGTTGTCAGATATGAGTGTAGGATCTGTCAAGGATCTGAGTTGTAAGATCAGGTGTGATCTGAGTTGTAGGATTCAGGGGTGATTCTCAGCTGTAGGCCTAGATATAAAGACTGAAGTAGGATCTGTGTGATCTGAGTTAGTAAGATCTGTGTGATCTGAGACTGTAGGATCTGTTGTGATCTGAGCTGTAAGACCTGTTTGTGGTCTGAGATCTGGAAGAGCTATAACCTCTATCTAGCACACTGCTAGAAGGGGAGAAGGGGGAAAGTGGATTACCCAAGATACGGGGAACCACTATAAAAATCTGTGTGTTCTTTTCTGTGTATGATTTTATTTCTTGAAAGCTCTGATCAGTTTTATCTCGGTTATAATCAAGAATCGCAATATTTTTAAATAACCTATTCACACCCCCTCTAGGTGATTAGCTACCCTTAAATAAAGTCTTTCAGCTACTCATACCGAGTTTTCATGACTCTATGCAGTAGCGTGTGTATAACATGGAAATTACAATACTAGATCCTGTAGGACCACTTGTCCGTTTAACATCATGTTTCCAAAATCCTGGTCCAGATGAGCACCTTAACCTCTCTTTTCAGCATAATAATTTATAGCGGAACGTTTGATTATGGATTCATTCTAAAACCAAATCCACAGAAACTTCTACTATAAGTCATAATTAATGCCGAAATCATTACCACCAAATTTCGACCTCATTGTATTATGCGATACGTATTTACGGTGCTCTACATTTATATGACCATTATAAATAATGCTAAACACTTAGATCTCACCCATAATCAATGTTATTTACCTTCACCATCAACCACACATGCCCTGTTTATGGTTCCACCTGAAACTAACAATTGAAGGTTCATTTAAGGAATCATCCCAACAGATATAAATCTTAAATCATTATTACAGGTCAATACTAGCATGTACATGATTCATACAAAATTTCAGCCCAATCGGGCTTCACATACAGCATTTATATCTCCTTCAAATTATCAAGCGAAACAGCAATAGCTTTAATACTGCTTATCCAAAAATTATGAAATCCAACAGGGATCTACATATTGTTATCACCTATGTCTCCACCAATTTTCATGAGCATCCAACCAGTATATTAAGAGAAATCCACAAAATACTGAGATCGGAAGTGTTATGACACCGTTTACTAAAAAGATTTTTGGGTGCTACAGTTGTCCAAAAATTATGATCCACCCCATTTTGGAAAGCTAACATCAAGGGCTACAACATTCATCTTGAGTCCTAAACCAAGATCCAAGTGGGTGCTATCTAAAATCTGCTCTGAAGTCAACTGCAGAAATCTGGACAGCAAAACAACACGCACTTAACACCTCCCAGCTTTCTGGGCAGTCCACTCGACTGAACTTATAGGGAGCTACAGGTCACTTCAGAAAACGAGTAACCTATCGTCGGAAAGCTCTTTCTGAGGTCTACAACTTCCATGTTAAGCCCGAGGTCTAATTCCAGTGGGATCAAGTCTACAAATAGGCTCGAACCCAGCTGCGCACAATTTTATCCCTTAGCAACCAAGTGCACTGATATGATTAGAAAACTTCTTTTGCAAAGTTCTATCATCACCTTTATCACACAATTATATAATTAACAACCCTAATTAACAAGGGATTTTTAAACTGGGAATTACTCATCAACTTTTTCACATAATAAATAACTTAAAATCCTACATAAAAGGGGACTATTCATCATCTTCTCCAAAAACAAGGGCTAGGTCATTACACCTTCTCCCATCCAATACTCCCTCCATAGACCATGGATTTCAACAAAATCAAATCCTATCTCTTCCTTTTGAAGAGAAGAAGTGATTGAAGGAACTTTCGCGGCAATCGGTGCCCTAACAAGAAAGATTCGGTTTGGTCTTTTCCTAGGAAACTCCATTAACTCACAAGCCAAGCTCTTTGAGCTCAACACCTCTCCTAATTTTTCTCTACGATCTAGCACCAAGGGAGAGGGGTCGGAAGTCACCTTATTTTCCAGCCATGGTTCAAGCTCATCTTCATGGCAGCGGGGTGGTGGTTAGCCAAGCTCCAAATCCTTCTCCAAGCTTGCTCCTTCAAGAACCCTAAGTTGAAACCTTAATGTGAGTGAAAAGAAGGAGAAGAAGAAGAAGAATACTCTTCTGACTCCATTATTCCAGCCCATTCGGCTAGGGAAGAAGGAGAGAGAGAGAAAGATTGAAAGAGAGATAAAGAGATAGCATTAATGGCATTAAATGCAATTTCCATTTCCAAGGCAAGTTGAAAATCGCCTGATTTCTCGAGAAAAGAAAGGACCAGGCAGTTCGTCAAATTGGAGGTGCGTTCGACGAACATACGGTGAGCTGCATTCGACGAACAGAAGGTGAGTTGCGTTCGACGAACTGGAGGTGAACTGCGTTCGACGAACTGGAGGTGAACTGCGTTCGACGAACAGACGGTGAGCTGCGTTCGACGAACAGACGGTGAGCTGCGTTCGACGAATAGACATTGAACTGCATTCGACGAACAGAAGGTGAACTACGTACGATGAACTAGAGGTGAACTGCGATCGACGAACTGCATTCGACGAACTGGAGGTGAACTGCGTTCGACGAACTGGAGGTGAGCTGCGTTCGACGAACTGGAGGTGAGCTGCATTCGACGAACAGACGGTGAGCTGCATTCGATGAACAAACAGTGAGTTGCGTTCGACAAATAGATGGCGAGCTGCGTTCGACGAACAGACGGTGAACTGCGTTTGATGAACTGGAGGTGAACTGCGTTCGATGAACTGGAGGTGAGCTGCGTTCGACGAACAGACGGTGAGCTGCGTTCGACGAACAGACGGTGAGTTACGTTAGATGAATAGAAGGTGAACTACGTTCGACGAACTGGAGGTGAACTGCGTTCGACGAATTTCCTTATTAGTCGACAGGAAGCAGATCCTTGTCAATCACCCCCAATTATTTTTCCCTGGCAGTCCATCCCCACAACCCTTACAGATTCTCTTTACTAATGGTTGGAACTTCATTTCTATTCACGTGAATGTAATCAATATGATTTTTGTCAACATTTATCATTAATAGCCTCTTTTAACCTAGTCTATTAGGATCTCCAGATCCCACCTGGTCCGAGCATCTCTAAGTGACCCGTGTCACCCGAGGGTCTAGTTCGAAGTGGGACGTTACACGTGACATCCCAGAGGTGTTCCAGACCCGTTTCCGCCACCGCGGGGGCATTCCGTGGAGTTTCGCCAAGAACACGCCCCCAGGTCTTGGGCGTGACCAAAGGGCGTGACCCAGTGTCACGGTTGCGATCCGCCACAAGCATCCAGATCAGCCTGCCGCGACAATTAAATTTACACGCACCAAGTCACGCCCATGACCATGGTGCATGACATCAGTTCACGGCCGTGACTCGCCCCGCGCTCCTTCCCGCCGAAGTTTTCCCGCCAGCAGCAGATTTAAAGACTACGCGCCCCCAGGTCACAGGCATGATCTAGGGGCGTGAAACACACATAACACCTACATTGAAGCCAGATGGCGTCTTCCCGGCACCCAGCAGATCGCGCCCCTTATACGCCCCAGGGTCACGGGCGTGACCCAAGGGCGTGTAACCCAAAAATTCTCAGCTATAAAAAGGCAGCTCCTTCAGATGATCAACGGGATTGTATTGGAGTCCAAGCCTCCATTTCTTGCTTTATTTATGTGTTTTTAAGTATTCTAGCTCTACTTTTTCTTGCACTTATAATTTCCCTTTCAATAGTTGTAATTCCTTTTCTTGAATTAATAAAATTTGTTATTGTTTTGTTCATCCATTCTCTTAAGTTTATCCACCCCTCTTTTCAATAGTTATAATCTTCAAGTTGAGTTACCTTTCTTGTTGCAACCAAATTAAAGTACTTTTTGATAGAACGATAGAGATCTTCTTGAGTAAGAATAATCAACATGCCCGGATTTTTATACGACCTTGGTTTTTATAAGCCTATACTATATTCGATACGGTACACTTGTCGTTGTCATTTGCAAGCATATTTCAGCCTCATCATCTCGCCAGGGAAAATTCCACAAAATATGACAAACCAACTGTTGCTGTCTCCACTACCAGTCCTGCACTTTTCTTCCCCTTAGATCCAGGTGCCATTTGCCACATTTTATATGAAAAATTAAAATTATCGATAAAATACTAGCGCCAACGCTAGCACTAGCGCAAACACTAGCACTAGCGCCAACACTATCACTAGCGCCTACACTAACGCCGACGCTAGCTTTTGGTCAAAATATTTTACTACTATTCATTTCCCGACTCCTAACCTTCTCAAACACTTAGATCCATGAGCCTCATATGTTTTAGGCTAAAGGAAAAAAATTGAATTCCTCATAAAATTCAAAGTTTAAATCAAAAATCTTAAAAATGATGGAGATTTACCTTTGACCCAATCTTTTTGTAGATCCATTATCTAAATCACAAAAAATCTCACATAGGTTCATAAATCTCCGTCTCAAACATCAAAATCAAATTTTTAAAACAAGAATCATAAAAAATGGTGGAGATCTATCCTAGTTCCTCTCTTTAAAAACAAAGAGATCAACACTTTTAGATCCATCATCTAAACCTCTAGATAAATTCAAAAATCTTCATCTCAAACATCAAAATGAAAGTTTAAAACAAAAATTATAAAAAAGATGAAGATTTACCTTAGATCTATTAGTGGGTTGCACTGTCTGGTAGGGTTTTATGAGAGAGCTTAGGTTGCAATGACCAAAACGATAAGGAAAACGGGACTTATTAAAAGCAGTGCTAGTGCTAGCGCAGGTGGTATCGCATGGTATTAAATTTCTGTGTTTTTAATTTTTTGCAAATTCCCTAAAAATATGTTCTTTTATATGCACTACTTATTTTTGCATTTCTGCCTTTAATTGATTTTTGAAAAATTAAAATACAAAATTACAAAAGCCAAATTACAACAAAAAAATTGTATTCTCTTCCTTTCTTTGTTTATTTGTCTATTTCTATATGCAAAAAAAATTAAATCAAATACAAAATTATATAAAAAAAAAAACACACCAAAAATTTATTTTTAAACTTAACTTTCTCTATTTGCATGTATCTTGTGAAAGGGAGATTTGGGATGTCACCCCATCAATCTCCTAGTGTCGGTGCGAACACCTCATAGGGTAGACCTCGAGAAGTCCAAGATTAATTATGTGTTCAAAATTTTAAAACAATTTTTTTTCAAAAATATCAAAAAAACCTGTATGGACTTTATTGTGAAAATTAAGCATGGTTTAATCTATCATTTAGACCTTCTACAATGTTAAAATTCATCTTTTCATACTACTTTGAACATTGTTTTTATCATGCTTTGATATATCTAATCACATGTGCATCAATTGTATTGTATAATTTGTGTAAAACCAAGCTTAGCATGCCTCTAATTATGAGTAAATGTTTTATGGTTGATTCTTTCTCCAACTTCTCCAAACACTCTTGTGTGTGACCCCATAGACTCATATCGCGTTGGCAGTGAGACTAGATGCTTGATCACTTCCAGATCACCTTGGAAGCACCAACAGGACCAGACCGCCCGGTCTGGCGGTCTGGGCGGATCCTGACCGCACGGGCCTTAAACGAAAAAACCAGAGCAGAGGCTGGCGGTCTGGGCGGTCTCCGAAAACTGAGACCGCTGGGAAGGGTCATTCTGGCTGGAGAGGAGAAGTCGCGGTCTTCCGGGCAAACAACTAACCTAACTTACTGAGCCCTAAGAGCGCTGATTGATCCGCAACAAATCTACATAAAATTGTCGATGCACACATTCTTTCAAACGAATAAAATAATTTCTCTGTCACAAACATCGCTGCAAATAGTTTTTCCAACAATTTAGGCTGCGTTTGACAACCCGTTTTTCCTCCTTTTCGGTCTAACCGGACCTATTTTTTGCTGTTTGGCGACACCTATTTTGAACCGATCATTTTAAAACTGTCGTTTTGCCCCCTTTTGGGCTGCGTTTGACAACCCGTTTTTCCTCCTTTTCGGTCTAACCGGACCTATTTTTTGCTGTTTGGCGACACCTGTTTTGAACCGATCATTTTAAAACTGTCGTTTTGCCCCCTTTTGGACTGGACCCGATACCTCCAGTTGCGCCTTCCCAAAATGATCGGCGAGGCCTCCGTCGAGAGCTCCGTGTTCCCGCATCCCGCCCTACTCTTCCCGCCATCGCAGCTCTCAGGCGAGTTCTTCTCCAGGCGACGTGCTCTTCTCCAGGCCAGGAGGAGGTGTTCATCTTCTCCAGGCGACGTGTTCTTCTCCAGGCGAGGAGGTGTTCTTATCCAGGCGAGGAGGTTTCTTCTTCAGGCGAGGAGGTTTCCAACCAGCTCGAGCATCACATTCTCCATCCCCGCAAGGAATCGCGCCTTCTGGAAGACCTCCCCTTGCTCGCCCAGATCATCGCAGTCCTCTTCCTGCTCACACTCCTCCCGCCTAGGTTTTTATCCGCACTGCATTGTTCTGGTATAGATTACTTCCCCTTGATTTTTCTGGCATTTTTCTGGTATTGATTTTGCCGCTTGACATTTTTCTGGTATTGATTTTCCTGGCATTCTTCTGAAAGACCTCGCCTTGAATGTTTATAGTTGCTTTGTTAACATTTTCACCAGCAAAAAAAACGTCCTATTGTTCCCAATAGGACACTGCCAAAAATTTGAGTATTGTTCTTAAACTAAAATGGAGTTTATAGTTGCTTTGTTAACATTTTTCTGGTATTGTTCTCGAATGTTTAAAGATGAAAAAATTGAGTATTGATATTTGTGTGATCAAGGACTGGATTTCCTATTGGCAAAATCATTGGCCATCTTCCTCTTCCTGCTACCACTTTCCGGAATTAGCATGCTCTTAAACTAAAATGGAGTACTTGGTATAAACAACAAATATGGAAAGAACTTGGTCATGAAACAAAAAATAGGCATTCTCCTGACGATAAAGTATATGGTAGCTATATGCATGTGTTGACATCATCTAACACCAATTAAAATGGCTACTTCATTATCATTCTCCTGCTGAAGTTATTAAACTATTATCATTTCTAGTAGATTATTTTTTAATTATGCTTCTTGTGTTTCTAGTGCACCATGGTTAAAACTAAAGAAGGAGTAATTGCAGTGACTTAGGAGTCAAATGAAGTACTGTTTTTCTGTGACTTATGTATAACAGAGATAGAACTTGGAAATAGACCAACGACGCACTTGTCTAAAGAGGGTTGGAACAATGTGACCCTTAAATTTCAGGAACGTACAGGGAAAATGTATGTGTGCGCACAATTAAAAAACAAATGGGATCAGTTGAAAAAAGATTGGAAGCTATGGAAAGAACTCAAGCGCGGGGAGACAGGTTTAGGTTGGGATTCAACACGGAGAACAATTGATGCGTCGGACGATTGGTGGAAGGAGAGACTCGAGGTGAATGTCCTATCATTAGTTTATTTTTTTAATTATCAATTAATGCTAATATACTATCATTTATTTTAGGTTGTTCCCGCCGCGAAAAAATTTCGCTATGGAGGAATTTCCCCGGAGTTGGAAGAGAAAATGTACGTTATGTTTAATGAGGTTGTCGCATCTGGTGATCATGCATGGGCTCCCAACTCAAGGACAAACCCATCTAGTCCTGATAATTTAATGTCTGAGCATGACGATGAAATGGTAGAGAATCTGAGTACCCCGATTAGCATGAGTGAAGACCCAAGGGATAATGTGAGAATCTGAGTACCCCGATTTTGCTATATCAATTTTTTAGATGTCATATTGATGGTTTGATGTTCTGTTGATTTAATTGTACACTATTAAATTTGTTTTTTCTAGCACATTAAATTCCAGAAAAATTGCAATGAGCTTGGAATCGTCATGACTGTTGTTGATAGTGAAAGTTGGTGGTTCTGTTGATTTATATTATTATTGGCATATATTACCATGTTATCTAGTAGGTGTTTGTTTGCTGTTTTCCGTCTTCAAATAACTGGAACTTGTAATTGTTCACATCTATGGCAGGTTTGGGAAGTATTAAAAAGTTGCATAATTATTATGATGTCTTCAGAAAATGATATTGAGCTCAATGACAGACGTCAGAAAGCTGCGTATTATCTTATGATGGTTAACACAAGTGTTTGTATGATGCTTGATTACAACTCCCATTATGAAAACAGGACACCTTGCACAACGTCTTCTAACACAGGAGATAAGTGGGTTAGAGAACTACTGGATGGCCATCCGGCCAGATTTCATTATAACTTTCGTATGTCGAAGCAAATTTTCTTAGATTTGCTGGAAACATTGGTTTCTAATTACAGGCTAGAAGGATCTAGGAAAACTACTGCAAAAAAGGTACTTGCGATTACAATCTATATTATGGCGCACAACCAAACAATGAGAGAATATTTGGAGCGTTTTCAACATTCGACAGAGACAATAAGTCGATATTTTTCACGAGGACTGGATGCTTTAATAAGGCTGTCGCAGGACACTATTGCACCTGTTGACGATCGATTTAGACATATCCCCACAAAAATTCTAGATGACGATCGATACATGCTCTACTTTAAGGACTGCATTGGAGCAATCGACGGTACACATGTTGATGCTCGCATCCCAGTGGATAAGCAGGTTCCATACATTGGACGTCATGGCTATCCAACTCAGAATGTTATGGCTGTGTGTGACTTTGATATGACCTTCACTTTTGTCATGGCTGGATGGGAGTGTTCAGGACATGATAGCCGTATTTTTCAGAGTGCAATTACGAATCAACGATGGAACTTCCCTCATCCACCGCCAGGTAACTTGTAAAAATATATTATCTACTAGAAAAATAATAATTTATATGTTACTAAAATTATTTTCAACTTCCAGGAAAATACTACTTGGTTGATGCTGGATACCCCTTGCAAGAAGGGTATATTAAGCCTTATGCAGAAACAAGGTATCACTTGCCAGACTTTGCACGTGGTCAGCGTCCGATAGAAGGACGAAAGGAAATGTTCAATCAGGCACACTCATCATTGCGTAGTGTTATAGAACGTACGTTTGGCGTGTGGAAGAAGAAATGGCGAATCCTTCGCAATATGCCATCATATAGCTTTAAGAAACAGCGAAATATTGTGATCTCTACGATGACACTGCATAATTTTATACGAAGACATCATTCACGTGTAGATAGGGATTTCTACCGATGTGATCATGATGAGACTTTTGTCTACCCTCAGGCAAATATGATTAGACAAGGAGTTCGAATGACAAACAACATAAGGAGGGAGGACAATGAGATTATTAGGGGTGCAAGAAGCCAATTGAGTCAAATGGTTGCACTGCGTGACTCCATTGCCGAATAGTTATATGAGGCTGTCGGACATTAACGTTGAATATGTTGTTTTTTAATGTTGCAAATTAGTTTGAATATTTTGGAATGCAAATTAGTTTTATTACATCTAATGAATATTTTTAAATGTTTCATTTTAAACCGCCACCGGAACGGTAATTTCCCAAACAGATAAATTGTTTTACAGTTTTGAAACTGACTGCAAACGGAGGTTATCCAAACAATTCTCAGTTTTGAAAATACAATTTTAAAAATACAGTTTTAAACTCTCAGTTTTATACTGCTCCCTTTTAAACCGGCACCGATTTACCAAACAGAGCCTTAATTAAATTCCCTACCACCAGAAAAAAGTTGTTTTCCCATTCCACACCATGCTTCTGGGAGCATTACTGCCAAGCCAAACATAATCTTATAGGCCATGCTTGCCTGATTGGCATGGGTCTGCAATGTTGGCCGTAAACACAAACTGCTATTTGTGGCCATGGGGGGCGCGAAATCCACAAATTCATTCCCTCCTTCAACAGAACATCCCACGCCAATTTTCTATCCAAGCATCGGACGCTGTTAAAGACTTCAGATACAAAACTTGTTTTATGCCTTTACAATTAGGTTAAGTTATTGGCAATTTATCGAAAAAATGTCTGGAAAATTCGATTTTGTAAAGCAATGCATGTCACCGGGGCTGCCTATAACAATTCTCATTTATTATTGTGAATTTTAAAGCATTGCATTATATGTGCTTTGGACGCATTAGCTCACCACGCCGCTCTTGCTGCACTCCCCTGCGCAGTTATTAGCTCCATTTTCTTCGTCGTCTCGATATCGAATCAAAAAGCACAAACGAGAAGCATCGAAGGAAACCTACTGCTCTCATGGAGGAGGTCCGCGAGCGTCTTCTTCCCCCACGGCGCTTAGCCTCCTCCGCCGCTATCAACCCAAATAATGCCTACGGCGCAAGCACCGCGCGACGGCCTTTGTTCCAGGGCATGGACGTACTGGGGCTAAAGAAGCGAGGACAGGGCCTGCGGTCCTGGATCTGCGTCGATGCGGCTACTGGAGGATCGCAGGTGATCGAGGTGGATAAGTTCACAATGATGCGGCGGTGCGATCTGCCTGCTCGCGACCTGCGGTTGCTCGACCCACTATTCGTGTACCCATCAACGATCCTTGGGCGGGAGAAGGCTATTGTGGTTAACTTGGAACAGATTCGGTGCATCATCACTGCTGACGAGGTTTTCCTCCTCAATTCCCTCGATAGTTACGTGCTGCAGTATGTTAATGAGTTGCAGCGACGCCTTGCTGCACACCCCGGCGACGGCCTTACCGGATGGTCCACCTCGCCGGACTACCTCCCTTTTGAGTTCCGAGCGCTGGAAATTGCTCTCGAGTCAGCCTGCACATTCCTCGACACCCAGGTGCGTTATCCTTGAGCAGATTGGTGTAGTTTTTCTATCCTTGGGGTTTTAGTGTTCGGTTCTAACTTAATTGTTTCGCAATGTTCTTTTAATGAAAAATTCAATTTTGGAGAGAAGCTGATTTCAAATTCCTCTTAAACCATGTGGTATACATAATTGACTGTCTTCAGCGCTTGGACACAACCTGTAGTGGTATGGTTTTAACAAAGTTGCTAGGTTGGGAATGCCATGCATAAAGAAATAGCTGATCGTCACTGGCGATCAAGCTAGGTTCAAAAATTGAAAATTTAATGAAAATTATTCTTTATATGACTAACAGAATGATGGATACCACTTTCCGTTTCACAGATGATAAAATGAAAGTTACCCCCACTCGGCACTCTTTATCATCATTTTCCTTATCCAAACTTTTATTTTTCGGTTTTACTAGTCGTGATTCTCTATCCATTTCTATGGAATGTGGGATGAAATGCTAAATATATGTCGTGCAAATCTATTTTTGCACCAGCACTATCAATTTTACTGTTGGTCGACTTCTTTCTCCTTTCTAATTGTTGATAATTTTATATATCCTTCTTATGTGTGTATCTCTAATACTTTATAGAGTGCACCGACGCCTCCAATTCAAAAAAGAAGTTTTGCAACCACTCGCCATCAAGATCATTGCGAGAGGGTAATGGTCCCAAATGAGAAGGAATGTGCTAATTTGGAATGTCATGATGATGAGGAAGGAGAAAGAAATTATACTCACCACCTTAGACTAACTATTAAAAGAGGTTGTTGTTGAAAAATCCCACGTATGATGAATTAGCTATTAGGAAGAAGATGGGTAATTAGGTTAAGCTCAAAGGGACTAGACATAAACTATTAAAAGAGAATGTTGTTGAGAAATTTAACATATAATGAATTAGTCATTAAGAAGAAGATGAATAATTAGGTTGAACTCAAATGTACTTTTCCATTAATAAGTATAACCACACACAAATTATTCTTTGCCTGATGTTGAAACCTAATTTGCATATGGAGGTGACCAACACAATATTAGTTGTCACCACATCCTCTTCTACCATACAACGAACAAGAGACAATAAATAGGATAACAATACGCTAACAGAGAATGAGAAAGAATGAGGTGTTACTCATCTGGAGGTCTATCCGCTTGCCCAAGAAGATGTGAATGATATCCCCTTCTAATATACCAAGAAGTTACAATGAGCTCAAGGAGGAAGGACCATGAGCTAGGGTTTCACAGTGCAGAAACGTGATTCCGAAGGGTCCTTCCATATTTGAGTTACATGTATAAATAAAAATTTATGTTGAGGTTCATGCTACAATAAAGAAGATTAAAATACATTAAATGAGCTTTTCCCCTATTAAGGAAACTCTACCAGACACATTAAAATACATGTTATGTTAATAAGGACCATAAGATAAAGCAGGAAGATATCCACTCAGATTAATTTCACTCTTAATGACTCTTATGAGCTAGATAGGTATTCAAATTAGAGCCTTCTCAAGTGTCAAGTTGAGAGGCACAAATAGCTCTAGGAATAATAGTGGATTGCATGTGCAAGTTGACACATTATCTTGATTCTTGAGTGTACTTCATCGTGATGGATTGAATTGATACAATGCCAAATTTCTGAATAACTAGTAAATCTCTCTATTTTAGTGTCGAATAACCAAATTTCTGTGCTTTCCCCACCATGCTTATTTATCTTGTTGAGCAGGTGTTGCCCGCGGGCGAGCCGAGTTGGCACCTGATGTTGATGAGGCCTATGGGGACCGTTGTGGTTATACACATGGCCTAAAATATTACATGAACTTCGATTAAAGTGATCTTTCAAGGGTTTGTTTCACTCTTAATTTTATTCTTCCACTGAGATGGATGAGAAAAGAGCTATGGGACTATGTTTTGTGTGCTGATAAATTTACTGCTGTACATAAATGTTCTGGAAGGAGCAAAATATTTGTTTTAGAATTAGGAGGAATTGATGACAAATACGTGGAAATGGATGATAAGTTAGGGAGCAGCAGTGAGAAAGATGAACCTTTAATTGTTATTTTTGTATCAATGCATGCTATGACCCGAGTACATGACTATCATCACATCATGAGGGTGACTGGATCTTGCAATGGAAACACTGTATAAATCTTGATTGATATTAGAACCACGCTTAATTTTGTAGGCGCGGATGTTGTAGGAAGATGGGATGCAAACCGAAAGATGTATGCTCCTTTGATATAGCAATGGTCTATGGTAGTAAGAATCACGATAGATTCATGTGTGCATATTTCAAATGGAAGATGCAAAGCTCTGAAATGTTAATACTTAATACTAATACTAGGAGGATGTGATATTGTGCTTGGCATTTAATGTTTGTTGACTTCATGAAAAATGTTGTGATTTTAGTAGTTTGAAGATGTAGTTTTATGTAAGGACAAGAAGATTTCATTACAACGTAGTCAACTCGTGATTGGGGATGTACTCTGATGGGGATTGCCGACCCACACACCTGTATTCTCGCAGGAGGCGGTGATCCGCGGCCCGTTCGGACGATCCGAGCCCACGGATGTGTCCGAACAATCGTTCTGAGTCTTTTTCATATATTATTTTATTTGTTTTTTTTGTATTTGACACCCGATCTACTCGGATGATATGAGCCGTCCGATTCGGGTGCCCTAGTTCACTTGTCTTATTTATGCATGCAGGGGTGGCGACTGAGGGCATCGAGGTTTTAGTTTTCGTGGAAACCGTCGGTCACTTCTTTTTCCCGGTGCGATGCCGAGAGAAACCCTCGGTGCGACTCCAAGGTGCCTCCTTCTCCTTCGATCTAGCCTCCTCCATCATCATCATCTCCCGCAAGCCCCGCCATCTTCCCACCGCGAGTCCACCGTCTTGTCATTTTCCCTCCCCGCCCTTTCTCAAAGGAAATCACAAATCTGTGCATTTCCCTTCACCGTAGCCTTTTACCTAGCCTGCCCCGCCCTTTCTCCGCCCAATTCAGTCTCAACACCCTTCCTGAACACTCTTCTCCCCTCAGCCCTCTGAATCCATACCTTGCCCACTCACGTCCACCACTCCCGTCCACCACTAAGAAGCCTCCCAGCAGCCCGCATCTACCCCTCTCTTTACAGTCCTCCCTCCACGCAAAGCACCCCAACCTTGCCGCCCCACCCATGCCATTACAGCCCTCCCGCATCCCCATTGCAGGCCTATACAACCCTTTAGCAGCCTGAAAATCTCCTCCTTCGCTTCATTCCGCCGCCGCCTGCATGCGTAAGTTGTTATTTGGAATTATTGTTTTCTATTATTCTAGGAAGCACCGGTACGGGTACGGGTACCGGGAAGCACCGGTACTTCATTTAAGCCTACCTCTGCATCAAATTGGTGTCAGAGGCAAGGTTGGGCCACGTTTTATGCTACGTAGCGGTAGGTTATTTCATCTCAACCCAACGGGTGATGGGGTAATATTCGTCTCGCTCAAGAGACCTCTCCAGACTCGTCCAATAATCTTGGCCTGCCCTAACAATTTCAGCTTGGCGAACCACACTCGCCTCTCGCCGCTCATCTCGTACCAATCAGAATAATGGATCCATGTCCATGAGCAAATCGCTAAATGTCTTCGGGTCCAGGTGATCGTCAAATGAAGGTGCGTCAATACGGATGCGTCGGGTAATATCATCCTCGGCTGGGGTCGCTCCGTAGCGTGGCTCAAGGTAGTCATCAAACTGATCTTCATAACTATAATCACATCGTGCTGCTGGGGCACGACCTCTACGGTCAGATGGCGGTGGGGGCGAGGTTCATTGGGATGGTGGTGATTTCTTATTGGACCATGTCGATACTCGTAAGCATGATGGGGATTCCCTCTCGCGGGAGGAGGGGGATCTTGGCAAGGCACATCTCTAAAACGTCTCTTAGGAAGAGGTGTAGCATCCCGGGGATCGTCGGGAGGCTCATTGTAATGAGGAGGTGGAGCTTGACCTTTAGGGGTCTCCAACTGATCAACCCTAGTGTTAACCCTAGCGATGTCGTCTCTAAGGACGTCGAACTGGGCCCCAATATGATCAAATCGATCGAGAACAAGTTTTTGAAATTCAGCGGACGACATGTCCGTCTGCTAACTGGCAGGCCAAGATTATTGGACGAGTCTGGAGAGGTCTCTTGAGCGAGACGAATATTACCCCATCACCCGTTGGGCTGAGATGAAGCAGCGGTTGAAGGATAAATATCTTCCCGCCTCGTACCGAGACTAGCTTTATGCACTCCGGCATTTCAAGGACGACCTTCATTTAAGCCTACCCTTGCATCACACTCCCTCGATGAAAGATGTAAAAATTTATACTGACACACAAAGTTGTTGATGTCAAGGGTTTGCATAGTGTTACATAATGTAATGCTATTCAACTTTGTTCTATGGAAGCTATTAATGGTAAAGTGGCTAGGAGTGGTAATAAAGAAGGTGTATGCGTGCTACTTGATGAATATTTTGTCTTATTTATTACCCTTAAAGATTTTTATCGATTTTGTGCAAGGCCAATGCTCTGGATGCTGAATGAAGGAAGCATGGTTATGTGCACATAAATCAAAATGGATTCTTGGGTCTGCCCTCTCTGATGTCTTTGATTTGAGGGCATGATTCCACAACAAACGTGACGGTATAGGGGGCCACTATTTCAGTGGTAATCTGTGAGCAGCCACTTTGTGCATTTATTGTCGAAGGTTCGGTCTTTCTCCTCTGAGAGAAGCCACTTTGTGCATAGGGCCAAAGGTTAGGTCTGTTTCCAATCTCCCCCCGCCCATACCCCCAATGATTGGGGACTATATGGGTTCTGTTGTTGTTGTTGTAAAGATTTTTATCGATATCCAACATTTGCCGAAGAATGAAATTGAAAAGTTTAAAGCAATTTAAAAACGGATTGATGAACTGATTACTACAAGGATAATAAGGTTATATCACAAGTTCTTTTTGTCCCCCATTTTTAATCAAGAAGAAAGATGGGGCATACCGACTTTGGGTTGATTAAAGGGAACTGGACAAGCATATTGTAAAAGATGAGTTTCTATTCCAGGGGTCGAAAAATTATTTGATGAATTATAACATGCCAATTATTTTTCAATCTTGGCTTACGATCATTTTATTCAAACTACGTCACTAGTACTTGTGTGATCATTGTAACACGGTCGAGCTCGAGTTGCTCACGAGCTTTTTGCTTATGAGCCTATTTATATTTATCAAGGTTTTAAATGTCGGATGTTGGAGACATGTCAGATTGAGTTTTTAGATGTTGGATGTCGGATGTCGGAGACATGACAGGGATATTTTAATATGTCGGATTCCTAAAAAATATTTATATTATAAGTTATACCATATTATCTTAGCTCTATAAATACATTAATTTGTTCTACTCAATAGACACATTTTCTACTTAGTAGTATTATTTCCAAAATACTCATATCTATCTTCAATCACCATTATCTTCTAACCATGTATCTATTTTCATTGTATGCATATCTCCATTTATTATTTTCATATTTAAGCACTTAAATGTTGAAAATTATTTTATCATTCTTCCTCATTGTTGGAAACGGAAATGACAAACACTATTTAGATATCAATCTGCATTAAATAATGAGTTTTTTTTACTAAAGAATAAATGTGGCAGGCTTGGTGACAATGACAAAATTTGATGGAATAAATTTCAGCAATCAAATACGCAACTGATACTCCATACATAAAACATGCAAGAAGAAAGTATTGGAAGGAGACAAGTGAAAATCAAGTATAATCCATATGCTTGGAATTGCGCAATCAATAAAATGAGAAAAAACCTAACAAAAAAAACTTCCAGCGGCGAGGACGGAGAATAAGCGGAGAGAAATCTCTGATCGTGCGACATTTAGAAATGTCGGCGACATTTAGAAATGTCGGCGGCGGCCGATATATCGGATTTAATCGGTTATGTCGGCCGACATAATGAAAAACGCCATGACCTTTAAATTTTCATTATGCAAGTCGTTTTTGGTTCAAAGAGGACATGTCGGCCGACATGTCTTACATGTCGGCCGATATTTAAAACAATGATATTTATATATATATTTAAAAAAAATACCCAAAAAAAGCTCGCGAGCCGGCTCGCGAGTTCATGAATAAGAGTAATCGAGCTCGAGTCGAGCTTTTTTCGAGCCGGTTCATCGAGCTCACGAGCCGGCTCGACTCAACTTGCACCCTAGTAACACCCAATTTCCCAATGGTAAGGATTCAACAGCTTAAACTCGTAGCAGAACGCTAATGCCGCGCTGTAGGGGTTACCGCCGACGGTAGCTTGTCAACGAGAATAGTTAGCATATCGACTAGAAAAGTTACCTTGTCGACGAGACGAGTTACTTTGTTGTCGAGAAGGGTTACCTTGTTGTCGAGAAGGGTTATCTTGTCGACGAGAAGGGTTATCTTGTCGACGAGATGAGTTATCTTGTCGACGAAAAGGGTATCATGTCGACGAGATGGGTTATCTTGTCGACGAGAAGGGTATCATGTCGATGAGATGGGTATCATGTCGAATAGACGGGTGTCATGTCGACGAGAAGAGTTAACGCTGCTCACATCAACATTTGTAAGCGGCAACCGCATTTCTAGATCGATACCGCGGCACGGTAGCTGCTACCGCCACGCGGTAGATGATGGGTACATATTCGTTAAATACGACTTTGTGACCGTCAAATCCACTTGGGCTTTCGATCTAATGACTGGGACTTGTTCCAGATCCTATTTGGTTGACAACGGAGGAAAGTTTCCCCATTCTTATCTTGAGTTTCTCTCTCCAAGTGAGAAAATGGCTAAGCCCAAGGAGAGGAAAATGGATGGAGATCTAGCCATTGGAGGAGCTTCGAAGCTCCAAATCGCGAGCCGAGTCCAGATCCACAGAGAGGAACCCGCTGCGGTCATTTCCATCCGACTCAATCTTCGATTCATGGCGCCCAAGAGAACGTCAAGGGTAACGATCCCTCCCCGGTCTTAGGACATGTTTGGTCCTTCCATATTTTTATATGCTTGCATAGGAAGAGTCTCCTTCACTAATTAGTGAAGGGCATGACCTCCTTTGGTTTGTTCGAACCCCGGGTCGATTGTGTCCATCTCCGATATATATTGCATGTAGAAATTCGGTAGACATGCGGATTTAGGCATTGTGTGTGAAGCCTACCCATGACCGCAGGCCCGGATCGGTGATGCTTGATTTGACATTGCATTTAGGTTAAACTTAGTATGCGTGCCGAAGAATGACTCCGTGAAATGTGCCATCGTGTTGTGGGGCTTGGGATTAAGGGAGCTCTTGGAGTACTTAGCGAAATCACCATGATTGTGATGTGGTTGAAAGGAAACCTTCACCACAAATCGTAATGGAGTTGTCTTGGACCTCCTTTGTTGGTAGTGCTTGTGAAGCTTATATCCTCATGAGTGGATTGAGTGCGTAGCATGGTAACTTGTAGCGGTACGGTACGTTGAACGCTTGCTTTCTATGGACGCCCAACTTGATGTGTTGATAGCGTTAGCTATCTTGAATGCTTGCGGGCCTTGGATGCCTAACTTGATGTTTGGATAGCGTTAAATTTGTTAAATGCTTACGGGCCGAGATAAAGCCGCACCTGCATCGTGCTGCAGATACGGTGATTTGAGCAACGGACACAAGCTGAACCGAACCCGCACCATGCAGTGCAACACGAGGTTAACGCTCAGGAATGCTGAATATCATGGGAGAGACTGGTTTGGGAGAGATCCCTCCGATCAGTAAATGCTCCAACGATAACTAAGTTTAATTGCTTAGACTGGAGGTAGTACTCGCGTGAGAGTACACCGAATGCATGCCTTGAGTACATGAAACGCGTGGTCGTGAGTACCTGCGGTTATGATGTGGTGAATTGATGTTATGTTTGCCTCATGCGCGATTGCTTAGGCGGTTGTGGGGAACCTCCGGGTGAACCCAACCAACATCATTTGCATACTTAGGTTCCCTTTACTTTGATGCTTAACCTAGACGATTGATTGTGCTTGAAACCCCACCTTGTGTAGAGTAGATAAACTTTCTTTATTGTATTACATATTGCATATGCGGCTTGCTTGCAGGTGAGCGGTACCCCTCCCCGGAACCGGCTAGGATGGTCAGGTGGTGGGATCATTACGCGGTTTGTGGTTAGCATAGCTGACCCTAGTTTACCCCTTATTTGTGCATGGTACAGGTCCAGGCGATCCAAGTGGGAAATAGCGGGCTGAAGCCCAATGCTAAGCCGACCCTCGAAGGCCACACTCTTTTATCGCTTTTTCATGTATTGCCGGCCCGCGTGCCGATGTATGTTTAGCATGTTTAGAGTTTGATACATTTGATGAATGTAAGGCCTTAAGACCATAACTCTATTTGGATAACATTTCTGTGTAGGTGGACATTCATGTAATATTGTTTATTCAAAGTTTCCGCTAGTGCTTTATTTACTCTCGTGTAGTTATGGTTTTCTGTTTGTCATTTCATAACGTCTAGCTTGTGTGTCCAATATGGTGTGGGGTCCCGACCGGACCTATTGTTATATTGTTTGTACAAGCAGGGTGTTACAACTACCTTCCTTCTGTTAATATTCATGGGAGACTTGGTTGTCTGCCCGGGTCATCGAAATCTGCAGGGAGACTTATTTGCCTGCTTGAGTCTTCATAATTCTTAAACGAGACTTAGTTGTTTGCTTGGGTCTTTGTAAGCCACATACGACACTTAGTTGTCCACCTGGGGAAAATTTGCAGCGGAGACATTTTCTTCCCCCTCTATAGGGGAGACACGATCGTACATTTGGGGATAACATGTGATGGAGACATGATTGTTTGCCCAAGTCTTCATACTTAGTCGTCTGCCTGAGTTTGTATAAGCCACGAGTGAGAGATAGTCGTCTACTCAGGTAGTAATTCGTAGGGGAGACATGATTGTCTTCTTGGTGATTACCCACAGGAAAGGCATGATCGTCCGCTCGAGTCTTTATAATATACATAGGAGACTTATTCGTTCCCCTGTGTCTTCATAAGACGCATGGTAGACTTAGTCTTTTCCCTAAGTTATACCCACATAGGAGACATGATCGCCCGCCTGAGGATAACCCACAGGGGAGACATGATCTTTTGCCTTGGTTATAATAATTCACATGGGAGACTTAGTCGATCACTTCAGTTTTCATAATTCGTTGGGTAGACTTAGTTGTCCTCCTAGGTCTTCATAATCCGCATGGGAGACTTATTCGTCCTCCCGAGTAATAAACTGCAGGGTATACATGATCGTCCTTGCGGGGATAACCCTCCAGGGAGTCATGATTGCATGCTCGGGTCTTCATGACCCGCAGGAGAGACTTAATTGCCCGCCTGATTCTTTATAAGTCACGTAAGGGATGTACTCGCCCGCTTGGACAAAATTCTGTGAACACATTAGTTTACCCGAAAAGCGAGCTTATCGGGACGCATGGTTTATTATTAATTTGCATAAAAGGGAAAATAATTGTGACCTTTAATCGAGGTAAGTGACATCCTGAGGGGTTTCTCCTTCGTCCACCATTGCTACTCTCTTCCCTTTATCTCGTCTTCCTTATGGTACCACGATCAGGAACTTTTTTAGTTTTCCTACATTGATGAGCTCCCGCTGGACCCTGCAATTTTCATTGTTGTGGCTAGAGTCCCGGTGATATTTATAGTAAAACCATTGATCTTTCCTCCCGATAGGAGTATTTACTGGCGTCGGTCTTTTGAGGAAAAGCTTATTCTTCATGACTTGCATTATCTTCTCCATTGTAGCTTTCAACCATGTTTACCACATGGAATGTCATGTTTTGGGGGGGGGGGGGAGCCTCATGATGATACCCTCCCTCGACATTGACTAGATACTGAAAATCCCCGTAGACTATTCTCCTCTCTAGTTCTCCTCTGTTTTGTAGCGCATGATCTCCTCATCGTCCTCAAGTGAGAGGATCCCTCTTTTTCTCTGTCATGTTGCCTTCCTCCATATTGATATTGGTGCACATTGTACTCCATGCTGAGGAGCTCGTCATCAAGTGCTCAGGGCGAGTGGGGGGAGGGTCAGGGTGGGGAAGGGGTATGGGGTGTTAAGCGTTGAGCTTGTTCCTCAACTGCCTTCGCTTGAGCATCGTCGGTGTCCTCTGCAAACTTCTCGAATTTGTTCATAAATGTTCGCAGGGTTTCCTGCTTACCTTCTCAAAGGTCAAATAAGCGTGTCTGGGTATTACACTTCCTTTTCCTTGCGTGCTTGTCAGGAAGAGCATACATTTGAAGAATTTTGACAACTTTCAAAATAATACTTTTGCCTCAAAGTGCTGGAAGTACTAGCTCAGGTCAAAGTTGTTATTGTTGTGACCCAAATGGGGTTCCCTGAACCCTTCGGGTTCCCTTCCGCCTGGATTCCGACACTAAAAGGAAAAAGGATGGTGTCATACTATCATCAGGCTTCCCGTCAGAGTTGTCGCAAAATGGGATTGGCAGGTCCCTTAGAGGCATGTGGGTGCGATGATTAAAGGTTACCTACTTGCCGCGTCTTCTTGCTTTCTGACATTTGGCAGAACCTAGGAAATTGTGGAAAGTTTCCTAGGCTTCCGTTTGGTGCTGCCCTAATCACCCATGCTAATTGATCCTCCAACTACCTGTGGTCTAAGTGACTAACAAGTCTACTCTTACCACACCCTTTAGGGTGGACCCTAATTAATTGTGGCCTTTCTGTTGGGTATTACTTGTTAACTCGTTGACTTGAGCTATTGAGAGGGGTCGACCGAGTGTCGAAGATCAAGAGAGGGAGATGGGATTGTCTATTAATGGAATGCCGACCATTGAAACATGAGTCTGAATGAACTCCGGTTACAAGAATCAACGATCGGAAGCTAGGGTTCTTTGAAGAGAAGGATCAAGTGCATTTGGTCTGAATCCTTCTTCCCTTTAGACAACATGTATATGTAATGCTTTGGAAAAGACCTATGCTATGTTGCACGGGGATGGGGATGTGATACAAGATACAAGATAATGTGATTTTTGAAAAACCTAGGATACGAGTTACATTTTTTGAAAATTTATATTATTTAAATATAAGTACAAATTAATATGAAAACGTGTGACATTTACGCTGTTACCCCCGCGCAATTACCGGAGGAGCCAACCCTTGCCGGGACTACGGGAGCGCGTATTTGGAAGCCGCCATGATATCTTTCTTGTAATATTAATTAAATATTATTTTATGTTTAGTGTCATGTGAGCCCCCCTCCCTATATAAGGAGGAGGTATGGGGAGTGTTTCTTGATGATTTTGTTAGTTAGGGTTTTGGGCTCTCATTCTTGAGAGAGGAATCTTTGGAGGACCCAACCTCCTTTATCTTGGCCGGAGTTCGCTCCGAATTGTATCCGTTTTCCCGTTTAATGCAAGCATGTCTCGCCCCTTGCCCATAGTCATATCAATGGTCCGACCTACCGCCCCCGTCTGCTCGTTCCAAGCCGCCGGGGATCAAACCATGATGAACAACCGTTGCACCGCCTTCTCCATCGGTGCCAAGCTAGATCAGCAATTCACCATGCTCGCCGACATCCTCGCCATGGTGCATCGCCTCCATGCCAAACTCGTTCAATTCCCTCCAGCGGCACATCTACAACGCCATTCCGACAAGCCGTACGCCGCAGCACCCCTGATCCAGACCGCACCGATTCCGTTGGCAGTAGCAGAAGCCCGCACCTCCAGCGTCGTTTTCGTGCCGATTTCGGCAGCAGCAACAACAACCCACACCTCCAGCGCCGTTTCCACGCCGATTCTGGTAGCAGCAGTAGAGGGCCACACCTCCAACACCATTTCCGGTGCCAATCCCTCTTCTGCCGTCGTCTTCCAACTCCAACCCGCGCCGCTTCCTACACAGTCAGCCAACATCTCTATCGGGAACCCTCTTCCGTCGTCAACCCACAACTCTTCCGCGGATCTCCCAGCGCAACGCTTCTTCCCGCGATCGTCTTCACCTCTCCAGAAACTCGCCTCTCGCGAGCGCTTCCACCGGACCGACTGTACTCTCCCCTGCGATTCATCTTCCCGCTCGACTCTGCTTGAGCCACACGCCCCACCTTGGGATTTCTTTTCCTTGAAACCCACTGTTCTCGCCACAGCTTCCACCGCCCCGCCTGACACTCCATGCTGGCACCTTCCTGTTCTCGAGCTCCCCATAAAGCCGCCCCTCCCACTTATTGTTTTGTCTCTTCCTCATTTGTCTTTTTTCCCTTGCCCCATCACATCCCACATCAACTCTCCTCTTTCTTCCTTGAAACCCACGCTAGCTGCCAATTCCCCATCATAAACTCTCAAAATTTTATATCCGCACCTCACTTCACCCTCTCACTGCCACTACCAATTTCATCAGATCATTTTCTTTTATTTTCCTCCTTGCCCAAGCAGTTACCACCCAAGCTCGACCGCTATTTCTTCGTCACAATTAACACCGCACGCGACGAACTATTCAAACTCGACCTTGCGGGCAAGGTCGATTTTCAAGAGCGATGGACTGTTACCCCCGCGCAATTACCGGAGGAGCCAACCCTTGCCGGGACTACGGGAGCGCGTATTTGGAAGCCGCCATGATATCTTTCTTGTAATATTAATTAAATATTATTTTATGTTTAGTGTCATGTGATGAGCCCCCCCTCCCTATATAAGGAGGAGGTATGGGGAGTGTTTCTTGATGATTTTGTTATTTAGGGTTTTGGGCTCTCATTCTTGAGAGAGGGATCTTTGGAGGACCCAACCTCCTTGATCTTGGCCGGAGTTCGTTCTGGATTGTATCCGTTTTCCCGTTTAATGCAAGCATGTCTCGCCCCTTTCCCGTAGTCGTATCATACGCCTTCTTTTTTTTCATCGTTATATCTCACATATCATATATTAAATGAAGAAGGAATGTGTCACAAAAATGTATCATATTCTCAATATGATTCATGAATAAAAGTATATAATCAATTGAATCCCACCACTTATCAATTATCATTCAACACTTTTTTTCTGTCACATGTCTTTCTCCATGCTACCATCGCAAAACACATAATTTTTGATCATTTTCAAAAATACTAAAGCGTATTCGGTAATATGTGAAAGTATCTGTGAGTATCCGAATTTTTTTATCTAAAAGAAAAAGAAAAGTTTTCGAGAGTTTCGAGGATGAGTTTCCTAGAGTTTCCTGATTTCAAAATATTTCGGATATGATACGTAAAACAGCTGTAACTATCTGTGCTTCATAGAACTTAGGGGTGACCTAGAGGTTGGGTTGCCTTAAGCGATGTGCCCCATGATAGTATTGATGTGGGACTGTGTAGGCTGCATAAACCCTAACACCTACCACATTTTCATTTTATGCGCCTACACTGCGCATGCCATGTGGGCTGCTTTAGCTGTTTGGCGACGCTTATGTTGTCATGTCTTTGAAAGTAGTAGTATGTCTTGAAGGGTCTTGTCTTAGAGACGATTGACCTCTTTGAAAGGGACTGCTGAGGTAATATTTCAGGTGGGTGCCTCCCGAGATAGTGATCTGGGGGGGGGGGGGGGCTGGAAGAGCTTTTTGTTGGTGGTGGGGGGGGGGGGGGGGGGGGGCTGGAAGAGCTTTTTGTTGGTGGACTCGATATATGGGCCTCCCAGCTAGATCTTCAGAGGATATGTCCTTCCCGATTATAATACTCTTTAAAAGTTTTTCTTTTGCAGTGTGTTGCACGACATTCATCGTTGATGTGCCGATTGGGAGGACAATTTTGAGGTATATGTTATCATAATAACAAAAGTACCTTGTTATATCCTAATACTTTATGGTAACAATCAATTGCTTCTTATTTCTCCGTGCTACGTGATTTCAACTAACATAACTATAGTATCTTGTGGTAGAATGTCAGCCCATCATAAATTCAATCGAGTCCGCTTCAGTGCTAATTATGTACAATTGTGTTTTCTAATCGATACAAATTTTAACGTGGGAGGAAAAAATTCCTTTCTCGGGGGTAGTTTTCAAGTGCCAAAGAATTCTAATAGCAATATTATGATATCTTACTCTAGAATCATGCATGTTGCTAATGATACCAACAATATAGGAAATACCAAGCCTAGTACTAGAGAGATAAATGAGATGACCTATTGATCATTGATAGCTAGTTATACCTTGAAATGATTCACCATCCTTTCCAATTCTAGGCTTACAACCTTGCATTATGGTATCCTCAAGCTAGTTAAAAAAATCTTAAAAATCTTGATGAAGATGTCGTTTCTAATTCATAAAACTTCATTGCCAAAAAAATATAGGACACCAAGATCCTTTACCTTCTTTAGCAAACTTGGATTCGATGTTGAATTTTCAAAGTATCTTCTCAAGTCACTATAACATTAAGAGCGATTATTGTTCCATAAATTTCTTTTTGGTGAACAAAATATAATCAATATTATTTATGTATCCGAAAGAAAGCATGATTCCTTTGAAATGATTAAACAAAGTTCACATCTCATGGACTATTTTAATCTATATATGCCTTTCATAATCACTCACATTTCTTTTTGAGATCTTTGGAATGAACCCATGAGAGATGCTTAAGTAGACTTTTTTCCTTTAGACCTCCAGGAAGGTGAGGACAGCTGGGAAGCAAGACGTCGAAAATAATGATATGGAAATGGTGAAATTGGAGGGACACGTGCATGAGTTGGCGTTGATGCGGGATATCAGGGGAAGGAGAAAAAATGATTGGGAAGTGGGAATGATGAAATGATGGTGGGAGAGATTGGAGGAGAGGTGGGAGAGATTGGAGGAGAGTTTTCGAGAGTAAGAGCCCCCCCTCGTCCTTGGTAAAATAATGGGTAGACTCAAAAAAAGTGACGTCGGTAGAGACATATTGATGTTTGTAGATAAGGTCGAAATAACGATAACCTTTCTGAGTTGGAGGGTGCCCCACGAAAATACATTTAGTTGTGCGAGCGGAGAGTTTATCACGACCATATACAGGAGTATGGACATAAGCAATATGTTATTGTCAATGTGCCCACAAAGTTATCATATGATCAAGTCGTATGTTGTTCTCATTATTATATGTTATTATTAGTGTGTCGGGCTATTTACGGTAATACCCATGTATGTTCTATTTAAGGCACCCTTGGGGTCTTGTATGGTTATGAATGAAATCAGTCTAGTTTCCTATTCTCTTGTGTGAGGTCTTGGTAGCTCTCTCCTCCAACGAGCACGCCCCGCTTAGGCAGCCGCGGTTAGGTCTCCACGGTATCTCTGCCATCTTCCCCGTCTCCGACCGCCACTCCGACTAGGCCCATAACAACTTGGTATCAGAGCCTATCGGTCCTCTTCCACAACGCACCTCGACGATTCAGCGTGCTTCTTTCTCAACCAACCGGAATCTCCGTCGAAAAGGCTGCCAGCACCATTCGAAATCGCTGCTCGCACAAGCCGGAACCTCCGTCGAACTCGCTGCCAGCCCTAACCGCTGCTAGCACTACCAGAACTGCCTCTCTGCTTCCCGTCCAGCACGACATCCAGACGAAGACTCCCCGTCTCCGACGCGCCTCACCATGGCAGGACCCCATCGGCTTCAGCAACATCCAGATGAAACGCCCCGCCAGCATCATCGATCAAGCCATCGCCAACATCGATGCAGGCTCCGCACTGCCGCGCCTCCGTCTCCGTGACAGACGCACCTCCGTATCCGTGGCAGGACCCCGTCTGATACCAGACACACCTCACCGTGGCAGGACCCTTTTCCGCACCCTCACCGCACGCTCCTCTGCATCGCCCACGCCTCGCCTGGCTATCGCGCCACACGCAACATCATTAGCTTGCCTCGAGCCCCTCCCAACAACCTTATTCCTATATTTAATCCCCCCCCACACCCACACACACGCACGCCTAACGCCGCTCTCCTCTTTTTTATTTTAAGCCCCCCCAGCAGCATAAATCCTATATTTAATACCCCCACCTTTTTTTTTATTTTAATTATTTTTTCCCCTTTATTTCTTTCTGAAGGCCACCACCAACCTATTTATTGCCTTTTGGGCTTTCTTTAACGTGTGCTGCAACAAATCAGCCCCTCCTCCGCTTATCGTATTACGTAAACCAATTTCGTCGCTACCATTGGACGACGGCGTGGCTCTCGCGGCACCTCCCAACCAGCTGCTTCAGAGGCACTCCAGTCGACCCCGCACCCGCTCCTTATCTCGCACTATGGGTGACTCGTCGGATCAAATGAGTTAGATTATGTCCATGCTGCAGGCCGCCATGGCGCAACAAGCTGCCCTCGCGGATCGTCATCAAGAGACCATTACTGCGCTCTCCAAGCGCATCGATGATCTCTCTACCGCCTCCGCACACGATCAAGCGGGCAGCAGTCAGGCACCGCCATTTATCCGCCACGCGCCGCCGCCGCCATTGACAGTCCAAGAGCCACCGCCACCAGTCCTAGCACACCCCGACGCGGCGATTTTGCCACGCTACACCAGGTTGGAATTTCCAACCTACGATGAGAAAACTGATCCCTTGGGCTGGCTCACCAGATGCGAACAATTCTTTGGCCGCCAACAGACCCCGACAGCTGAACAACTTCCTCTGGCCTCCTTCCATCTTCTCGACTCGGCCTTGCTTTGGGACACTCGCCTCCTCACTGACCAGCCGACTCCGACATGGGACGACTTCAAGCGACTCTGCAACCTGCGCTTCGGTCCTCCCATCCGCAACAACCCCCTCGGTGCTCTCACAACATTACGCCAGCTCGACTCCGTGGACGAATACTTGGACCAATTTCAGCTTCTTCTAGCGCACATCACACTTCCCTCGTAGATGCAGGTCGCCATCTTCACCACCGGACTTCGGGACCGCCTGCGACTGGACGTCGAATTCGAGGCCATGCCTGACTTAGTGACTGCTATGAGTCTGGCCAGGCTATGCGACTGTCGCCTTCAGCTAGCACTGGAGGCCTACTTGCCCACAGACACTGGCACTCAGCCGGACCGTACCGAGGGTCAGCCTACTCCGCCCGTCCGTCGCTTATCTCGGGCCGAGATGTTGGAGCGACGCGCTCATGAATTATGTTTTAACTGCGACTAGCAGTACACTCGTGGGCACAGGTGCAAGAAACTCTTCTACATGCACGTCGAGGACTCTGACGAAGAGGGTGTCAAATGAAGTTCGCATGTTAGTTGATCTTATGGTCAAGCTCGTTTTGAACGGCGGGAGTGATGTTATGGGCAATGTGCCCACAAAGTTATCATATTATCAAGTTGTATGTTGTTCTCATTATTATATGTTATTATTAGTGTGTCGGGCTATTTACGGTAATGCCTATGTATGTTCTATTTAAGGGACCCTTGGGGCCTTGCATGGTTATGAATGAATTCAGTCTAGTTTCCTATTCTCTTGTGTGAGGTCTTGGTAGCTCTCTCCTCCAACGAGCACGCCCCGCTTAGGCAGCCGCAGTTAGGGCTCCACGATATCTCCACCATCTTCCCCGTCTCCGACCGCCACTCCGACTAGGCCCATAACACAATACAACCAAAGACATACGGGGTGATGGGAAAAAGTGTACTAGTTGGATATAGAAGAGGGAAATGTATCTTACGCTAAAGAATAGAAGAAGGTAAACAGTTAATGAGGAAACAAGAAATGAGAATTGCATGCCCCAATAGGAGTGGGGAACATTCATCTGACATAGGAGTGTCTGAGTAACATCGAGGAGATGATGCTTTTTTTTTCTTTCGGTTACCCCATTTTGTTGGGACGTATGTATACAACTGGTTTGATGAATAATATCGTTGGAGGTGTAGAAAGATAACAACTGCCGACTCATGTAATCCTTTGCATTATCGGTCTGAATAATTTTGCTTGACATACCAAACTGAGTGCGAATTTCATTATAAAAATTTGAGAATACAGAGAAAGTTCAGAACGTTCTTTTAAAAGATACATCCAAGTACATTTAGAGAAATCATCAATAAAAATTACAGTACAGCCTGCCTCCACCAACAGACTTAATTGGGCTAGGACCTCAGATATTTGAATGAACAGGGTCAAAAGGACGAACATAACTTGTACGTAGTTTGGCAGGAAAAGTAGTATGATGATGCTTGCCATACTGGCAAACCTCACATTCTAAAGTGGAGTCGGCCTTAAAAGATGACATGATCTGATGGAGGAGACGCAACGGTGGATGACCAAGATGATGATGCTATTGAAGTAAAGAAGCGGAGATAGCAGATGCAGAGAATGTGGGAAGATCATCGAGGTAGGAGAGACCGCCGCGTTCAGTCCCAGTGACAATCGTCCTCTGCTAGTGAAGGTCTTGAAAATAACAAGCAGTCTGAAAAATGAGATTGCAATTGTCGTGAGAGAGCATTGATAGACTACAAATTGCAAGGAAAATTGGGGACGAATAGAGTCGTCCAACTGGAGAAGAGAGACGGTAATCACAGCTGCAGATCCACAAACTGGAGCAGGAGAGCCATCAACCACAAAGACTGGAGGTAGCCGGTTATGTTTCTGCTGTGTTACAAAGTCAGCAGAGAAGTGCCGATGTTGGAGCAGTTCTACGCCAAGAGATTGAACTTCATGATACACAACATCGAGAGAGAGTGTTGACCGAGCGAAAAGATCAGAATACATGTATATGTGAGTGGCTTTGACACCCTTGAAGTAAATGGCAGCAAGATGATCTCATGCTGCCTTCACAGTGCCGTCATGACGGAGGATGGGCAAACATGCATCAGAAAGGTTGTTTGCAAGCCAGGCGCGAACAAGTGCATCGCTGGAGTCCCAATCGACATTTGTGGGAGACGCGGGGTCAGGATGAGTGTCAGTGAAATGATAGTGTTTGCATTGAGAGCGCAAGAGAAAGGTGAAGGAGACACTCCAATTTGGATAATTGGGTCCAGTTAATTTTGACGCAGTGCCGAGATTTCCAGAGACATTAGAAATGATTGTGGGTGGCGTAATGTTGGCGGGAGTAGAAGGAACTGGTGGATTGTCCATAGTTGAAAATAAGTTCGGTGAGCACGGCAGGAAAGGCTGCGGCATCACAGGGGAGCTCGCAGAAGCACATAGGAAAAATTCAGGGTTTCAGGATAACTTGCAGAGGGGCTGGTGAGGTCGCAAGAGCTGGTGAGAATGATTCGGGAGGGTGGCAGTGAGCACAGTACTCGCGAGATCTTGAAGGAAGACGCGACGGGAGTTCGTAGAAGGGAGGAACTCACAGGTGACTGCGGGAAGCAGAGGGGGATTTACCAAATGGTTCTTGAGACCGTCGATTGTAGAGAGGATATCACATAGATGGGATCTCGCTGGAGCCCACAAACTCGCGAAATGGATCGGCGAGTACTACAAGAGAGAAGCGGAACATGCGAGTTTGGCGAGCAATAAGTCCACGGGATTGGCAGGAACTGCTTGGGATAGATCGTTGAGCTCACAAGATCAGCGATTTCTGGATTGATGCGAGCTCGACGAGCCGGATCAGCGAGTTCTGTGGCGATGGAGTTCACAGGCAGGCGTCTCGCGGATAGCAGAAGGCCGAGGTCTTGCGTGAGATTCCCGTCGACATTTTGAAGAGGACTCGTAGAAGCGCGTGAGGGGAGACGAGAGCGTCAGTGCAGCAGAGTCTATAAATATCCCGTGAAGGGAGGTTATTTCGACGAGTGCTGTCTGGTCGAGGATTATCTAAGAGATAGCGAGTACCATTGCTGATTTGGAGAGCTTGCAGGAGGTGGGTGCTGGGACTCGGTTGATTTCGTGTGAGGCTGAGAATATTCACACGAGTCCGAAAAGATTTCTTGTGGAGGTCGGGAACACACGAAAGGAGAGCAACGTGGAATTACGTCTTCCTCTGATACCATGTGAGAATTTGAAATATTAAATAATATTATTCCAAAAAATTCTATCTCATTACATGAGAGCTCCCCTCTTTATATAGATTAGAGGAGGAAGAAATATGTACATTTGGAGATGTGAGACTAAGGGTGCGTTTGGTTCAGCTTTTTACCTCCGGTGCGGCAGGAACAGAACCGAGGTATGCGTGTAAGCAGCGTTTGGCGCTGTTGATGGACCGAAACGGAGGTTATTAATAACCTCCGTTTCTTTGTATAGCGCATACGAGAGTCTTCTCCCCAGTCCAGCCGCGCCGTTCTTCCCCGCGTTAGGTTTTCCTCTCCCCGCATCGCCTTCTCGCGTGTCGTCGACGCCAATTTCGCCGTCTTTCCTCGCCGCCGGTGTCACGCAAACTTTCGTCGCCAACATACGCCAGTCACGCCGCCCCTCGTCGTCCATAGGAGCTACTCACGCCGCCGGATTGCTTCTCTCTTGTCGTCGCCAGTTCTCCTCGCTGGTCTTTCTGGAAGCCGCTGCCTCTCCAGTTTCAACAGTCGACGCCGTCGCCGCCTCTCCCGTTCCCTGCTACCAATATTAGGTATATCTCCTCCCTTTTTCAATTTTTATGGATTTTTAAAATTTTTAGAGCTTTTATTTGTCATTTTTTTGGGGATTGTTATATGTGTGTGTGTGGTGTGATGATGATGGTGTTATATGTGTGTTTGTTTGTGTGATGATTGGATGAATGTGTGTGCGTGGTTATGTATGTTTTTGTTTGTGTTTGTGTGTATGCGTGTGTGTGTTTTCTTATATGTTTGTGTGTGTGTTTTCTTGTATGTTTGTTTGTGTGCTTGTGTGTGTGTTTTCTTATATGAATGTGTGTGTGTGCTCTATGTTGTATGTGTATGTGTATTTGTATGTGTGTGTGTGTGTGTGTTTGTATGTGTGTGTGTATGTGTGTGTGTTATTTGTGTGTGTGTTGTTATATTTGTGTTTTATGTTGTGTTATATGTGTGTGTGTGTGTATTTTTCAATTTTTGTGTGTATGTGTGTGTGTATTTGTATTTGTGTATGTGTTATATATGTGTGTGTGTGTGCGTGTATTTGTATGTGTGTGTATGTTTGTGTTTGTGTTACATGCGTGTTTGTGTATATGTGTGATTGAAAGATCGTTCGGCATTTGGAAGAAGAAGTGGGCCATATTGCGTGATATGCCGAGCTACAGCTTCGCCAAACAAAGCGATATTGTGATGGCGACTATGACATTGCATAATTTTATTCGACGGCACCCTTCACGAAGGAATATTGATTTCAATGACTGCGAGCAGGGAGGTGGTGATGAGGGGGTGAGCACACAAGGGCATAAAGTAGTTTGTCCTGATACTGCAGGCGGGGTAGAAGAGATGATCACGTTGTGTGAAAGTATAGCGCAACAGTTGTACGCTTCTAGATCTTACAGGGTGGGAAGAATTGTTGGTATTTTTATCTATTGTAGTAACTATTATCAAGATTATGTATTTTATGTGTCGAAATTTTTTTATCAAAAAAAAATTTCAAAACTCCATTTCAATAAGCACTGAAAACTCCATTTGACCCAAACAGTTTTTTTGACAAAACTCCATTTCTCAGAAACAGCTCTTTTTCAAAACTCCATTTCTGATCAGCAACTTTTCATCAGCAACAACCCAACAAAACGCACCCTAAATATAAGAAGGAGAAAAATACAATGGGCCCTTAGATGGGCTTTTAGGCTTGGGCTTTAACAGTTCCATTCAATGATTATGCTTCTTCTTTTTCGTGAAGCTCATTTTTATGGCTCCTAAGAGGGATTCTCAGAGGGGGAAACCACAATCAATGCTAAGGCGAGTTGTTTTCTTTCCTTAAATTTCTCGACTTATTCAAGAATCTTCCAACAATTACTTGAAATTTCCATAATAATGTGTCGTTAGACATGAGGTTCTCTTGGAAATTGGAATTTCTCTTGATATTTTGATGATTTTGGAACAAGACTTCATCATGTGAAAGCTATCTTTTACCCTACATTTAAAAAAATGTATGCTAGCAAGTCTTCTAACTTCCAAATTTCAGAAATCATGAATAATGGGTAAGGGAGAGATTCCTTTGATTGCTGGGTTTAGTGAGTCTTCTTTCCTAGATACCTTTATAAAGTGACATATTTATATATGAATTTATATGATGTTAGAAATTTATGAACATGAAATCATGAAGTATTAATTGGAGGGATGAATGATTTGCATGCAAGTTATATATATTATTTTTCCGGGCTGTGTTCATGGAGGTATGGTTTCACCTTGTTCCCATTGCACACCTTAGTTTTAGTTATTTTAGTATCACAGATTATAAACTCTTAATCTGCTAACATTTAATTAGGTAGTTTATGAACCCCTAGATCTTATAGATGCAATCTTTGCTCGATTCAGATGGTTGAAGGAAGAAAAAGATATGGAGAGAGCTTTGAGGGAGAGAAAAAGGTCGAGGAAAATAATCGAGCAAATATTGAAGATATTAATAAAATACCGAAGACATTAAGAAAATATCGAGGACATCAAGGAAAGTCAAGAGTGGAAGGAACTTCTGCGTTGATCAGCATAGAACGAAACCCTTAAGCAATTGAGTCAGCTATGGGTACGTTGTCTCTGATACTTGTACAAATATATATCATTTAATATAACACAAAATAGGTCACAAAGAGACTTATGAAGGAACATAAATGAAAAAATATAGATGTACTCTGTAAAAACTCGGAAATCTGCCCCATATTTATTAGAGGTGGCTGCCGGCTTAGCCTTACTTTGGAAATGCATTTACCTTTAATTATGTCTTAATGTAATCTCCCAACTGTACTGCATTTATTTTCTTCCTGATTGTTCTCAGCACAGCTATTTATATTGGGCTGCTGTCCGTTGTAAGGTTATGGCTTTTGATTAAAAATGGGACTGTTCCTCTTACATTCCTGCTTCTTTCTCCTCTGCAATATCTAAGTAAGACTCATTAGAAATTTAATACAACAGTGGTATCAGAGCCATTGTAGTATCTGTTCTTATTTCGATGGTCTCATCATCTACCAGTAATGCGCCCCTCTACACCCACTCCACCATTCCAATCTTCTCTGGTGGGCTATACGATTTTTGGAGCGATAAAATGGAAACACTTCTTCGATCCCAGGATCTATGGGTCATTGTCAAAAATGGGCCACAACCAAGTGACAAAACTAAAGATGGTGAACCACCAAATTCACAAAGGAAGAAATGAAGACTGATGCCCTGGCCTTGCATCTCATACAACAAGGGATTGCATCTTCAATTTATCCCAGAATTATGGGATCAAAGACTGCGCAGGAAGCTTGGGTGTGATTGGAGAATGAATACAAAGGCTCGAAAAAGGTAATAAAAATCAAGCTCTATTCTCTTTGTAGAAATTTTGATTCAGTTCTCATGCGTGAAGATGAAACCACACAAGAATTCTTCGCCAAAATCATCAGCATTGTAAACCAAATTCGCAGCCTAGGAGGGGTAATAGAAGAACAACAAATCGTAGAAAATGTCCTTAGATCACTACCAAAATCTCACAAACATATCGTTTCGGCCATACTTGAAGCCCATGACCTTGAAAAGCTCACAGTCATTGACCTTATGGCCTCACTGCAAACACATGAGGACTTACTCAACCAAGATGAACCAACTATCGAAAAAGCTTTCCAAACAAAAATGTTTCTTCAAAAGGGGACTGGAGAGAAAAAGAAAAATGAAGAGCCAGAAAGAAATCGAAAGAATAACTGGAAGACTTCCAATAATAATTCACACAAAACAAATCATGGTGAAAACTCTGCTAATCCCCCCCGTTGCATTATTTGTAAAAAGCAGAACCATGAATCCAAGGACTGTTACTTCAGGTGTAAGAAATACAGAGTCCCCAATCACTCTGCTGAAAGATGTTGGCACAAACCTAAAGAAGAGGCTAAGATCACGGAAATTGAATCAAATAATTTTCTCTTTACCTGTAACACATCCAACACCTCCGTCCATCCCTACCTTTTGTTCATTGACAGTGGATGCTCAAGTCATATGGCCACTGACAGAGCTTACTTCACCTCACTAGATGAAGACTGTAAGTCTGAAGTAACTCTTGGTGACGGAAACAAGAAGAAGATAGTAGAGGAACCATAGCTGTTATCTCACCTGAAGGCTCCACCAAGTTAATCCCAAATGTTCAGTTTGTTCTTACACTCACTCAAAATCTACTCAGTGTAGGACAACTGCTCAACAGAGGTTACAAAGTAAAGTTTAATAAAAACCACTGTGACATTGTTGAAATCAAAAGTAACACCATCATTGCCTCAACACAAATGAACAACAACAATATATTCACCCTCAACCTGAAGCCGGCTAGTTCAAGAGCTCTATCCTGTTCACAAGACAGCCCCTCAAGCTCCTTAGTGTCCTCTCTTTGGCATCATAGGCTAGGACACATCTGCTATCAATCTCTCCAAAAAATTCAAAGTGAAGATCTTGTCGAAGGCCTGCCAACCCAAAAAATCCCATCACAAAACTGCATCTCCTGTTCCCAAACCAAATCTTGTCGTCTCCCATTCCCAAGAGCTGCCTCAAGGAGAGCTTGTGCTCCACTTGAGCTACTCCATATAGACCTATGGGGGCCTGCAAGTACACTCTCTCTTGGGGGTAAACGCTACTACATGCTTATTGTGGATGACTTCAGCCGGTACATGTGGCTATATCACCTAAAAGAGAAATCTGAAGCATATGAATATTTCCAAAACTTAATGAAGCAAGTAGAAAACCAGTTTGAGAGGGATAAAAGCCCTGAGAAGTGACAGGGGTGGGGAATTTCTGTCAAAACAATTCAACAGCTTGTGTAAGAAAGCTGGGATACGTAGAGAACTCACAACCCCTTACACCTCCCAACAAAATGGGGTTGTTGAAAGGCACAACAGAACCGTTGTAGAAATGGCAAGAACCATAATGACTCATTCCAAAAGCCCAAAAAACTTATGGGGAGAAGCTACAGCCACTGCTGTATATATCCTAAACAGAGTACCAACTAAGGCTTCGTTTGGCTCGACTTATTTGCTCCGGTGAGTTTGGACAAAACCGTCATTGTCATAGAATGTATGTTTGGTATGACAAATGTTACTACCATTATCAAAAAAGAAACTAGTTATAAGCATAAAATGTTTGGTATGACAATGACGTTTTTGTCCAAACTCACCGGAGCAAATAAGCCGAACCAAACGAAGTATAAAGCCCTGACTAAATCCACACCTTACGAGTCCCTCTACAAACTAAAACCAACTATCATTCACATGAGAACATTTGGGTGCATTGCTTTTGCTCACATCAACAAAGCTGGGATGGACAAACTAGACCCAAATGGGCTGAAGTGCATATTCATTGGCTATAAGGAAGAAAGCAAAGGATACAGATTACTGGAACCACACAACAACAAAATAATCATCTCACGGGATGTTACTTTTCTTGAAGAAAATTATTGGGACTGGGCATCAACATCAAACCATCCTTATCTGTCTTCTCCATTGCCGGTTGAGTTAGAAATTCCCATTAACACCATCCATAACAATGAAGTTAAGCAAGAACCCATACCTGGGGATTCAGATTAAGAAACATCATCGCCCGTTAAAACAAAATCCCTGCAAGACATCTATCAGGCATCTGAAATGGTCCTACTCACATCAACACCAAACACATACAAAGAAGCAGCACAAAACAAAGAATGGAGAATTGCTATGGTGGAGGAACTCAATGCAATAAAGAAAAATGCAACCTGGACTCTTGTCGAGAGACCTCAAAACCATAATATAATCGGGCTCAAATGGACCTTTAAAACAAAACTGAATGAGGATGGTAGCTTGCATAAACATAAAGCTAGACTCGTTGCAAAAGGTTTCTCTCAAAAACCAGGATCAGATTATGAAGAAACATTCGCTCCAGTTGCGAGAATGACGACAATTAGACTTCTTCTAGCGGTCCCTGCTCAGAACAAACTTCCAATTTACCAACTTGATGTTAAATCGGCGTTTCTGAACGGAGACCTTGCTGAAGTCGTTTACGTTCATCAGCCGCCTGGCTCTGAAATCAAAGGAGAAGAAAGCAAAGTATACAAACTCCACAAAGCTTTATATGGATTGAGCAAGCACCACGTGCGTGGCACCATAATATTGACTCGTATTTTCTGTCTGAAGGCTTCTCGCGCAGCCCTGTGGAACCAACACTCTACTCCAAGAATGAAGATCTAGACAACATCTATGTTAGCCTCTATGTGGATGATTTAATTGTTACAGGGACCAATGTTGAGCTAATTAACAAGTTCAGAGAAAAGATGAGGACGAGATATGAAATGACGGATCTAGGAGTCATAAAATTCTTCTCGGGACTCCAAATCAAACACCTGGAAGACGGCATTTTTGTCTCGTAGGAACGCTATACCTGCTCTCTACTGAAGAAATTTCGAATGGAAGACTGCAATCCGACGATTACTCCCATGAATACTGACGAAAAACCAGTCTCTAGAAGGGAAGAAGAACAACAAGTAGACAATGACGAATATAGGAGCCTGATCGGCTCGCTCATGTATCTCACAAATTCAAGACCAGCCATCGAAAACGCCGTCAATATTCTCACCAGGTTCATAAGCAATCCCTCTAATTCACATTTTGCTGCTGCGAAAAGAGGATATTACGCTCCCTGCAGGGAACTAAAGCTCACCGAATTCTATTCAAGTATGAAGAAAATGCAAGCCTGTTTGGTTTCACTGATTCAGACTGGGGTGGGGACATGCAAGACAAGAAAAGCACGGGCGGTTTCATCTTCTTCCTTGGAACCAGTCATCTTGGAGCTCAAGGAAGCAGCAAACCGTCGTGCTGTCCACCACCGAGGCTGAATTCATGGCTCTCAATTCTGCCTTATGTGAAGCGATCTGGCTAAAAAAATTGAGAAATGAAATACTCAAGAAATATCAAAAGAAAGAAGAAGAAAAGGGGGTAAAACTCCTCTGTGACAACACATCGGCGATCGCCCTTGCGAAGAACCCCGTGTTCCACGCAAGGAGCAAACATATAGATATTCGGTTTCACTTCATCAGAGAAGCTGTTGAAAACAAAGCAATTGAGCTGGAGTATTGCCCCACAGAAGACCAGCTAGCTGACATCCTAACCAAGCCATTACCAAGAAGGCGATTCCTGGAGCTCAGGGACAAGCTCGGCGTAAAAGATGGAGCAGATTTAGGGGGAGTGTAAAAACTCGGAAATCTGCCCCAATATTTATTAGAGGTGGCTGCCGGCTTAGCCTTACTTTGGAAATGCATTTACCTTTAATTATGTCTTAATGTAATCTCCCAACTGTACTGCATTTATTTTCTTCCTGATTGTTCTCAGCACATCTATTTATATCCGGCTGCTGTCCGTTGTAAGGTTATGGCTTTTGATTAAAAACGGGACTGTTCCTCTGTTAGGGCAAAACTACAAGAGATGCTAAAGAGAGGAAGATCTAGAGAAAGAGAGGGAGAAAGCTAGGATTAGGGTTAAGAAAGAGGAAGGAGACTAACCGAATAATACTCTTCATAATCCCCAAAGGGGGGGGCTGCCCGGGTATATAAATACCCGGGCAAGGAGGGGGCCGGCCGGCCCCTCCAAGGAGGGCTGAACCCGCGCGGTTCAGCCCTCGGCCGGCCGGTTCACAGCATGGGGGCTGAACCGGAAGGTTCAGCCCCGTTGTTTAGCGCGCCCTTGCTCCGCCGTACATAATGACGCCCCGTAAAGCGCAGTGGGGGCGTAACATTCCCCGCTCCATCAAGAACCAACTTGTCCCCAAGGTGGTAGTCGGGGTAGAGCTCCTTGAAGTCGGAGAAGTCCACCCAGGAATTGTGTGCCGGCGACAGGTGCTTCCACTTGACCAACAGCTCGGGCCGGTATTCCGCACCCCGGTTCTTCCACTTGAGCATCACAATATCTTCCGGAAGCGGCCGCAGCTCGCCGGCCGCAGTGACCTCAGGCAACACAGTGCTCGGTTGAATATGCGGCCCTACCTTCCTCTTGAGCAAAGAGACATGGAATGTAGGGTGGATGCGCGACCCCTCCGGTAATGCCAAGGTATAAGCTACCGGTCCCACCCTGCTGACAATCTGAAAGGGACCGTAGTAGCGCGGGGATAATTTCTGGTTGCCACGACGAGCAACGGACAACTGTCGGTATGGCTGGAGTTTGAGGAACACCTCGTCACCCACAGCAAACTCCCGCTCAGTACGGTGCTTGTCCGCTTGGGCCTTCATACGATCCTGAGCGAGGCGAAGATTCTCCCGAAATGTGACCAACATACGATCCCGGTCCAGCAGAGCGCGATCCACCGCTGGAAGAGCGGTGCTCCCAGGCTTATAGCTGCCCAAGGTGGGAGGAGGCCGTCCGTAAACCACCTCAAATGGTGTCATCCTGCTGGCGGAGTGGTAAGCCGTGTTGTAACAGTACTCGGCCCAATGCAACCAGTCCGGCCAGCTTCGCGGCTCATCCATCACAAAACAACGCAGATAAGTCTCGACCCCACGATTAAGCACCTCTGTCTGACCATCCGACTGCGGGTGGTTGGCCGTGCTGAAGTGTAAGCGTGTGCCCTGCAGTCGGAAGAGCTCCTTCCAGAACCCACTGACGAAGGTGGGGTCCCGATCAGAAATAATGGCGCGGGGGAGGCCATGAAGGCGAACAATCTCGCGAGCAAAGAGTGCGGCCACAGACTCCCCGGTGTATGGATGGCTAAGCGCCAGAAAATGGCCATATTTGGACAGCTTGTCCACCACCACCAAAATGACCGACTTCCCTTTAGACTTTGGCAGTCCATCAATGAAGTCCATGGACACCGTGTCCCAAATCTGCTGCGGAATCTCCAATGGTACAAGCAGCCCCGCAGGAGAAGAGGTCTCATATTTCTGCCGCTGGCAGATCTCACAGTGGCGAACGAACTGCTGAATGTCCCGTCGCATGCCTGCCCAAAAAACATTTGCTCGCGCCCGCTGAAGGGTCCGGAGCACCCCTGCATGCCCTCCTGTAGGAGAAGAGTGGAACTCATGCATAAACACAGTCTTCCAGGCTGAATTGGCGGGCACGACCACCCGGCCCCGATAATAGAGCCGATCATTGCACAAGTGATAGCCAGCTGCGACGGCCTCTCCCCTTTGTAAAGCCTCCACCAACGGACGCAGCTTGTCTGATCGCCGGACCTCTTCCTGAATATCCTCTACTGAATCGACTAACGGTCCCGAAATATGAGCGAGAGTAGTCTCCGGAAGACGAGAGAGAGCATCAGCGACTACATTCTCTTTGCCGCGGCGATACACGATCTCGTAGTCGTAACCGAGAAGCTTAGTCACCCATTTCTGCTGTAGCGGCGAGGAGACCCGTTGGTCTAGGAAATGCTTCAGGCTCTGATGGTCCGTCCGGATCTTAAAGTGGCGGCCCAACAGATATGGCCGCCAAACAGCCACCGCATGAATAATAGCCAACATCTCCTTTTCGTAGGCCGAGAGGCCTAACGTACGAGGGGCCAAAGCCTTGCTGTAAAAGGCTATCGGTCGCCCTCCCTGCATCAACACGGCCCCAATGCCGACACCTGAGGCATCCGTCTCCAAAACGAACTCCTGTGTGAAATCCGGCAATGCCAGAACTGGCGCGGTGGTCATGGCCCGCTTGAGGGATTGAAATGCCTCTTCCGCCTCCTCACTCCAGGAAAAGGAGTCCTTCTGCAGCAGCTGGGTTAGGGGCCGAGCTATCTTGCCATAGTCTTGCACAAACCGTCGGTAATATCCCGTGAGCCCCAAAAAACCCCGCAAGGCGCGGACTGTAACCGGCCGCGGCCAAGTCTGCATACTTTGAATCTTTCGTGGGTCCGCTCTGACGCCCTGGCCGGAAACCAAGTGGCCCAAATACTCCACCTCTTCCTGACCGAAGGAGCACTTGGAACGGTTGGCATAAAGGTGGTGCAGCCGTAGTCTGGCAAGGACCTGCTCCACGTGGCGAACGTGGTCCTCCCAAGTCGCGCTGTAGATGAGGATATCATCGAAGAAGACCAACACAAATGCCCGCAGGAAGTCTCTGAATATCTCGTTCATGTTGGCCTGGAATGTAGAGGGCCCTCCGGTCAGCCCATTGGCCATAACCAAGAACTCGTAGTGGCCATCATGAGTTCGGAAAGCCGTCTTGTGGATGTCCTCCTGTGCCATCAAGATCTGGTAATAGCCGGAGCGAAGATCCAGCTTGGTGAACCGCTTGGCCCCATGCAACTCATCCAGCAACTCTTCGATATGGGGAATCGGGAAGTTATCCTTGACTGTAGCACCGTTCAAGGCCCGGTAGTCCACACAGAATCGCCAAGATCCATCCTTCTTTTTGACCAGAATAATGGGAGCCGAGAAGGAACTCGTACTAGGCCGAATGATGCCGACCTCCAACATCTCGCGGACAGCGCGCTCAATTTCCGCCTTCTGAATGTGCGGGTAACGGTAAGGACAGATATTTGTCGGCTCAGCACCCGCCTTGAGCGGAATACGATGATCACGGAACCTAGCCGGAGGTAAAGTGCGTGGCTCCTGAAAAACATCAGCATAATCGGTCAGTAGTAACTGTAACTGAACTGGTACCTCTGCCGCCGTGGAATCACCAGAGTGGACCTCCCGAAGAATAGCCATCAGCTGTCCTTCCCCGCTCAACCGCTGCATGCTGTGGATAGAAACCTCCTTCACAGGAGATGCCGTGATGCCCTTCAAGCAAAACTGTTGCTTCCCATGCACGAACTCCATGGTCAGATGCTCCCAGTCGAAAGTCACCCGCTGTAGCTGGCGCAACCACTGGACCCCCAGCACCATGTCTGAACCCCGGATGGGCAACAAGTAAACGTCAGTACGGCCCACATAGCCATGTATCCGCAACTCCACGCCCTTCAGTACCCCTTCGCACTGCAGCTTACTGCCGTCAGCCACCATCACGTGAAAAGCCGCATCCCTGTCCACCTCATGTCCCGCCCGTCGGGCCACGTCGGGATGTATGAAGTTGTGGGTGCTCCCACCGTCCACCAAAATCGTAACCTTCTCCTGGGCGATCCGGCCCGCCAGCCGTAAAGCAAGTGGGGGCGCACAACCCTCAAGAGCATGTAGGAAGACGCCGAACTCCTCCGGCTCCTCCAAGTCCACCTCCAACCCCTCATCCGGAGCCGGCTCCTCGTCTCCGTCCTGCTGCAGCATGAAAACTTGTATCTTCTGGCATTTATGACCCGGCACAAACTTCTCATCGCAATTAAAGCACAGCCCTTTTTCCTTCTGAGCTGCCAACTCACCCCACGATAATCGAGTCACGGTCGGCTTGTTACCCGCGGGTTGCTCCCGTCGTGCTGCTGTGGCGGGCGCCGCCGACGGTCTACTCGTGGTGCGGGCTCGCTGTCTGTTGAACCGCTCCTCCTGAATGCGCGCCAAGGTAATGGCGTGGTTCAACGAACGAGGCATGAGAGCCTGCACCTCGTCACGGATGTAATCCTTGAGCCCTGATATGAAACAGCTGTAGAGAGTCCTCTCCGACCACTGAACCCGGTTCGCCAACTTCTCGAACTCAGTGCGGTACTCCATCACTGAACCCTTCTGACGGAGCTTCTGAAGAAGGGCCTCGAAGTTCTCATACTCTAGTGGCCCGAATCTGGCCGTAAAACTATCCACAAACTCTCCCCACGGCACGTACTCCCGTCCCCGCAGGACCCCCTGTGTCCACTGGTAAGCGTCGTCCTTCAAGTGGAAGGACGCCAACTGCACCCACTGCCCTTCCGGCACCTCATGATACTGAAAGAAGAGTTCTGCCTTCTGAATCCATTCCAACGTGTCGCCGCCCTCGAACTCCGGAAAGTACATGCGAGTTAATCCGGGAGTCAAGCGTTGCGCCCCATGACCTCCTTCCCGTCTTGCGGGCTCACCTTGCTCGAATCCGTAGCCTTGATGCTGACCGTTTCCCCAAGGAGGGGGTTGTTGTTGTCCGCCCCATGCTTGGCCAAATCCACCCATACCCGGCGGCCCAAACCCACGGGGAGGAGGGAGAAGCCCTCCCCCTTGATATCCTGCAGGATCTGGAGGTCGCCTAAGCCCAACCGGCTCCTCCCAGCCACGACGAACCCCAGCCGGGTCCTCCCAGCCCCGACGAACCCCTCCCGGTTCCTGCCAGCCCTGCCGGCGCACCCCCTGGCCCGTACCGAAGTCGGGAAGGACTCCTGCTGCAAGTCCAGGCCCAGTCGGCCCTGCCGAAGCCCCGTATGCGGCCCCCGACGCCGCCGCTGCTCCGTAAGCCGCCGATGACCCTCCTGCTGGCCCGTACGCGCCACCGCTGGGCCCTCCCGTGCCCTGCCAGCCCCCTCCAGGCGGGATCCAGCCCGTGCCTGGCGGAAGAACGCTTGCCCGTGCGCGATCGTCGTCCGACAGACGCCCGCTGCCGACCCCCCCTTGCGCGCCGTTTGCCGCCACGTCCGCCCCCGATCCGGTCGAATCCTCACCGGTTGCGGCTTTCCCTTTCAGCAAAGCCTTAATCTCCTCCATACGAGCGTCGATCCGTCCTTCCATGGCCGCCATAGAGTCGGTGAGGCCAACCATGCTTTCCTCTAGGGTTTCAATCCGTGAGGACTCTTCTTGAGTGCGAGTGGTCACCATGTCGGAGAGAAAGAACTCCTCTGATACCAAATGTTAGGGCAAAACTACAAGAGATGCTAAAGAGAGGAAGATCTAGAGAAAGAGAGGGAGAAAGCTAGGATTAGGGTTAAGAAAGAGGAAGGAGACTAACCGAATAATACTCTTCATAATCCCCAAAGGGGGGGCTGCCCGGGTATATAAATACCCGGGCAAGGAGGGGGCCGGCCGGCCCCTCCAAGGAGGGCTGAACCCGCGCGGTTCAGCCCTCGGCCGGCCGGTTCACAGCATGGGGGCTGAACCGGAAGGTTCAGCCCCGTTGTTTAGCGCGCCCTTGCTCCGCCGTACATAATGACGCCCCGTAAAGTGCAGTGGGGGCGTAACATCCTCTTACATTCCTGCTTCTTTCTCCCCTGCAAATCTAAGTAAGACTCATTAGAAATTTAATACAACATACTCCTAACAGTATCATAACTATAAAAAAACCTTTTGAATCTATTATATCTTTGTCAAGTCTTGTAGGAATCTTTAAATAAGTACAACAAATTTTCATTCTATGAATATATTGACGATTGGGCTCTTTACATTAAATTTACCGTTGACAATGCAGTTCTTGTAACTTTTTTTCTAGAGTGGAAAAATAAGGCAAGCGTAGTGGTTCCTATTTGATCTTTCACATTCATTCATATAGTAGAATATATGCTAGTTTGTCTTTTGGATCACACTAAAGTAAGAAGCGTGTTTGACTCTTTACACCGTTGACAATACACTTCTTGTAACTCGTTTTTTAGTGGAAAAATAAGGCAAGCGTAGTGGTTCCTATTTGATCTTTCACATTCGTTCATTTAGTAGAATATATGCTAGTTTGTCTTTTGGATCACACTAAAGTTAGAAGCATGTTTGACATTGTCAATATATGCTTCAATTCCATTTTTTATTCATCTAATTCTCGATTCTTACACTTTTATCTGCTGCAATTTTATGCGCTCTACTGCTACAGTTGACTCATCCTATGTCTTGTTCAGGCAGGTGAACTTGAAACAGAAGCATACCCTTTGTTAGATGAGTTAACATCAAAGATTAGTACACTTAACTTGGAACGAGTACGCCGTCTAAAGAGCAGACTTGTTGCATTAACTAGGAGAGTACAGAAGGTAAATTAACGTCTAGATGTTCAAATGTTAGTTGATATTTTTTCCTTACAATGCTATCAATATTTTGCAATGTAGGTTAGGGATGAGATAGAACAGTTAATGGATGATGATGGGGATATGGCTGAAATGTATCTTACAGAAAAGAAAAGGCGATTGGAAACCTCGGTCTATGGCGATCATTCTTTATTTGGACATAGTTCTGCTGGAGCTGGCCTATCAGTTTCAGCCCCGGTTTCTCCTCTTTCTTCTCCAACTGATTCCCGGAGACTTGAAAAGACATTAAGCCTTTCTCGTAGTAGGCATGATAGTATGAAGAGCTCAGAAAGCAATAAAGAGAATATTGAAGAGTTGGAAATGTTGTTAGAGGCTTATTTTGTCGTTATTGATAGCACTCTCAACAAGCTTACTTCAGTAACCTGCTTTTCCCTTTTCGTTTGTTCATTTTTTTCTTGAAGTTTTCTTATGTAAATGTCTAATTTTGTTTTTCAAGATGAAGGAGTATATTGATGACACGGAAGATTTCATCAACATTCAGCTTGTAGGTTTCCCTCTCATTATTATGCCCTGATGCTTGCTGATTCCATAAATTGATTTAAACTCTTGATACTAAAAAATATTTTCTTTTTCGTTGCTAATTGAGTCCTGCAATAATATGGAAGCAAGAAGATGTGCAAAGTGGCTTATTACGAAGCTAAAACTATAATGCTCAAATTTGTGTCGTTCCTTAAGTAGTAAAAAAATGGAAGATATAATAATGGGTACTTCATGTAAGATATGAGATTTTGAGTTTTTCCAAGTTAGGCATACCAAAAGTTTAGCAAATAGGATCATAATTAAAAAAGAAGGTTTTATTATAACCTTGTTATCCTTTAGGGTTTCAATTTCTATAAATAGAATCCTAGGGCTTAGTTGAATGATAGGTGATTATTGAATCAAATCTTGAGATGATTTTTTACTCCACAACTTTGCCTGCCGCTGGACTATCTCATTGCTTCAGCTCCAAAGTCTTTTGATGTCTACACATCCCTATGATTTTTGCCTCAGAGTCATGGCTTTGAAATCCTTGTCATTTCCCCCTGACACGAAGCATAGTTATGTAGTTATGATTAGCCTTCTTCTTTTTCCACCTTACCATTTTCACATGCTTGCTCTTCACCAAATTCCAAACCTTCCTTCAATATTCCTTTCTTCCTATCTAGGGACATCAACAATCACTCCTAGATTCTTTCAATCAGCTATACACATTACTCCCACAGCTTCTACTCTACCTCGCATGATTAGACCACATTAACCACGATTTTGTACCTGCTTCCTCAGATGTGCAAGGACTAGATGTATTCCCCTCCGAACCATTTGCGGACAACAGTGTACTAATAGAAAGCTGAGGGAATCGACCAATCATTTAACTATCCACCAATAGCTTGTCTTTGGAGAAAACTTGTCGTAATAGGAGTTTCACTTGATGCTTCTAAAGGCATATCTCTAGGTTGAAATTTTATTAAATTTAAGTCGATTAGCAATCTTATGCAATGCTTAGAAACTATGCCTCGGTAACTCTGTATCTATGAATTGAGTTGTCATTGCAAACCTATTTCTACTTAATGAAAGCCCACGTGATATCCCCTTCATGTTGGGTTGAGTGATAGATCATGAGATTAATTTTTTCCTTCTCACGATTTGGTTAATGTATGTATTAACAGCCAATAATTTACATATACCATTTCACTTAGACTGAACATTCTACTAATTGCATCTTTGCATTTTTTTTAAAATATTTATTGTTATATCATCATCCCGGAATAATTTCAATACAGATATGAGAACACAAAATTAATTCCAAGTTTTTAATGGATAAATGTTGTAGTTAACAATTCATATAATCCTAATTCAAATAAATGCGCAGATATCAATTGATGTGATTCTGAATGCAAGCATATACTTTTATATTAATTGATGTAAACCTAGTTGGCAGTTGCACACAGTTGCTTGGATACTATTTAAATATTTCCATAGCTGCCCAAATTATATAGAAATTGATTAAATATATGAATTAAAGAAACTAAATCATTTTAAAGCGTGAACGAACACACTTATGAAGAAAACAACAATAGCAATAAAAGTCTGCAATCAAATACTAATACTTGTGAAAGTGTGATCTTGTCTATATTTAAGCAAATGTGATAAATTTCAAAAAGAAGTTAGATCTCACAAAATGCAACATTTTGACACAGTGCGTCCAAAGATCTCATAGAAATTACAGAACTTTTTAAATAAATACTCTAAGGTAGTGTTGAGACGGCCCCAAATAGCTGCTAAAATCCACATAAGTAGTGATAAATGGCTCACAACAACTGAGGAGATATTGGACAGCACCGAGATAGCTAGAGCTATCACTTAAAATTGAAAACCGTGAACCGAACCGGACGAATTATTTGGTTCATGTTTGAATTTTGGAACCGTGAACAACAATGGTCCAGGTGCAGTTCCTTCATTTTATTATCCGAACCGGAACCAAAACCGCATCATATAAGTCTCGAGCGGGTTCAGAATTTCTAGACCCGATCCGGATCGGACCTAAGCAGAACCGAACCGCAACCCGCTATTATTATTATTATTTTATTCTAATATATTTTCTTATATAATATTATAATATATTTTATTATATAATAATAATATTATAATATATTATTATTATAGTTAGCCGGCTTTTAATTCTTGTTCAAAAAAAACCTCAGGTTTTCTGTCTTTCAATCAAAGGTCCCAAGATAATTTTTTCCAAAAAACCCTAAGGGCCCCTTCTTTTGCACGGAATTGGAGACTTGGAATTGAAATTCGACGACGAATTTCAATTACGCCATTTTGGTTCTTAGGTAGCTTTAATAATTGGAATTTGAGTTGAATATCATGAAATTGATTTTAGCCTAGGCACAAAATCTACCTGGACATATCGGAATTGGGCGAGTCTTGCTCGCTCAATTAACTCCCGATAAAAAAAGAGGAGCAACGACTCCTTAACTGCGCTTCCCATTTCTCCTCGACATTCTGACTTGCTAGGGCTCCTTCTCTACTTTCCAACAGCGACTCGCGATCTTCCGATGATCCAGCAGTGACACACATATTTTCGCCCTGGCGCGCGTTTTTTGCCCGGGCGCGCGTTTATCGCCCGGGCACGTGTTTTGTCGCCCGAGCGGACGTTTTTCGGTTGGACGTGAGTTTTTTGCCCGGGCGCGCGTTTTTTCGCCCGGGAGCGCGTTTTTAGCCCGGGTACGCTTTTTTCGGCCGGGGGCATATTTCGCTCGGTTGCGCGTTTTGTTGCTCGGGCGCGCGTTTTGTCTCCCGGGCGGGCGTTCTGTCGCCCGGGAGGGCGTTTTGTCGCCCGGGCATTTTTCGCCTGGGCGCGCGTTTTTTGCCCGGGCGCGCGTATTGTCGCCCAGTCGCGTGTTTTTCGCCCGGGCGCAATAATTTTGCCCGGGCGCAATAATTTCGCCCGGGCGGGCATTTTTTCGCCCGGGCGCGCAGTTTTTCGCTTGGGCACACCGTTTTTTCGCCCGAACGTTTTTTTCGCCGGGGCACGCGTTTCTCGCCCGGGCGCGCTTTTCTCGCCCGGGCGGGAGTTTCGCGCCCGAGCGCGCGTTTTGTCGCCCGAGCACGCGTTTTTTTCGCCTGAGCGCGCGTATTTCGCAGGGACGTGTGTATTTCGCCCTGGCGCGCATTTTTCGCCCATACACGTGTATTGTCGCCGAAGTGTGCATTTTGCGCTCGGGCGCGCGTTTTGTCGCCCGGGTGGGCGTATTGTCACCCGGGCGGGCAGTTTTTCGCCCAAGTGCGCAGTTTTTCGCCCGGGCGTCCATTTTCCCCCCGGGCGCAGGTTTCCCCTGTGCGCGCGTTTTCCCTCCGTGGACGCGTTTTCCCCCCGGGCGCGCAGTTTTTCGTCCGGGCGCGCAGTTTTCCCCCCGGACGCCCGTTTTTTCGGTCGGGCGCGCCTTTTTTGGCCGGGCGGGCGTTTTTCGCCCGGGTGGGCGTTTGTCGACCGGGCGGGTGTTTGTCGCCCGGGCGGGCGTTTGTCGCCCGGGCGGGCGTTTGTCGCCCGCGCGGGCGTTTGTCGCCCGGGCACGCGTTTGTCGCCCGGGCGCGCGTTTTGTCGCCCGGGCGCGCGTTTTGTCGCCCGGGCGCGCGTTTTGTCGCCCGGGCGCGCGTTTTGTCGCCCGGGCGCGCGTTTTGTCGCCCGAACGCGCATATTTCGCAGGGACGCGCGTATTTCGCCCGGGCGCTTGTGTTTCGTCCGGGCGCGCATTTTTCGCCCAGACGCGTGTATTGTCGCGGGGGTGTCCATTTTGCGCCCGAGCGCGAGTTTTTTTGCCTGTCGCGCTTTTTGCGTCTGAGCGCGTATTTTTTGTCCAGTTACGCATTTTGTGCCCGAATGCGCATTTTTTTTTTCAGCAGGTGCATTTTTTATTACAAATGTAAAAAATATTAGTTTTTTGTAATATTTTTCAATTCTTAGATTGAATTTTATTTAACAAACGAACAGAAGAGTTGATCAATTCCACAATATTCACCAATATTGTTTATTAGGCGAACGCTGGAATTGAAATTAGACCAATTCTAATTCTGAATATCGAATCCCAGTATCGAATTCTAATATCAAATTCTAGTTCTGTCCAAACTAACGGGCCCCCTAAGCTTTCATCTTTTTTCCTTTCAATCAGAAGTCCCACTCCAAGTTGTCAGATGCAGTCACGCAAAGCTAAACCCATCACTCCATCAGGCCATCATCACGCGGAGAGGCGCAACCTGCGCGCATTTTTTCTCTCCAAACCAACGCCGCGCGAGTCCTAGTGCCCTAAGTCCTTCCTCGACGGAGACTTTGACGAGCAACCCGACACCCTATCTTCGATGAGCAGCCCGACACTCTTTTTAATTTCTCAAATTGGACCAAAGTTTTAATACTTTCCTATACCTTGATATTGCTCATTTGCCATCATATCAGGTATTCCTCTTACTCACTATTTCCTATACCTTGATTTATGCTTGGAGTGTATTTTATTAGTTTTCTTTTAAAAATAGCGCAACTTCAATTTTATTAGTATACATTTATATGTGGCTCTCAGTTTGCTCATTTTACGGTCTTCTTGTTCTTAAATATTTTATTGATTTGAACCGGAACAGTATAGAACCGGACCGAACCGCTAGTCGATAATTTGGTTTTGGTTCATGGTAAACCGGCACCGTAGGCACGATGGTTCCAAAAATTATGTTGGAACCGAAACCGAAACCGGAATCGGTCAAACCAAATAAAGTTTTGGTTCTAATTTGAAGAACCATTACTTTAACGGTTTGGTTCACGGTTTTAGTAGAACCGAAACTATGACTACTCTAGAGACAACAAGAGGGTCAGGGATACACGTAGAAGGGAGAAGCACCATGGAGTGAAGAAAGAGGAAGAAATACTCCACCAAATGTATGGTAAGCAAAGGGACGAGTCTCTCACATGGGGGCACTCAATTGCTACCAAGAATAAATTTTCATGTAACTAAGTTTCTTCTTTGGAATTATAACTTCTTACACATATCTAGAAATCAGAAGTAGGGCCAGTAGGCAGAATCTAAGCCAGACGAGGAAGAGACTACATGAAAACATTATAAGAAACTAATAGAATCAATGAAAGAAGCTACAAGACTACAGGAAAGTTAAATCCTTTAAATAGGTGACTCAAGGTAGACTGTGGGAGTGAATTCTAATTAGTGGTAAATTATTCATATCTAGCCCCAGGCTGATGCATGCATGCAATTAGTGATCGGACAATTAGTTGTGATTAATAATGATGGATAAAATTCACGCAGTTATTCTCGTTGCAAGAATAAATAATTCAGTAGAATAATTATGTTCGGTTGTTAAGCAAATACAATAAATCTAAGGAATCCTGCTATGAGTGAGCAATCTCAAGACAAATATACTAACATAACAAAGGATCCAAAATCATATAGATGTCTGAAACCGTACAATAATAGAGAATAAAGTGAAACCGAACAAGAGATACAACTAGGAGGCGTAGAAGTTGAGATCTGATGATTGTAGGAATGATGGAAGTGGCTAACCAGCGGGAAGAGTGCTGCACTGGTGAAGATGGTTGCAGATGGAGGTGGGACTGTTGCAGGTGGAAGGAGACGTTGGTAAAGCTCATGCTCCATAGCGAGGACGTTGGCCATTATGACGTCTATTTTGTCGAAGCATGTGTGCCAGGACTCTGCAGTGATGACCATGGCGGAGGGGACGAAGGGTGATCGTTTCTGACGGTTGAAAGTGTACGGATAGAGAGCGGCAGATCGAACCAATTAATAAGCTCACTCTATCGCAGAACAATATATGTAGATTGATACAAGAGAAATACTAGATTTCAAGATAAATTTGATCTAATCTCTTATGGGCAGTATCTCTCTAAGAACCTATTCTCCTAAGAGAGCCAAACACAACCAACTCCAAGATGATCCTAATACTCAAACTAGGGCTTCTTATATTGATAAAGGCCCTGCTACAAGAAAAATATACTAAAAGACAAGACATTTAATTTATACAATGTTATCATAAAGGTAATGCGTCATTGAGAGACTCTCGCAAGGTGAGGCCGATCATCTGAGCACACGTCCCTGTCCGTCAAGGCGTATATGCATTAAGTCTATGATGGTTGAGGCTCAGAGGGGATGCCACAGTACAAATCCATATAGTCATGTGGCTCGTAGTATTATGTCAAGTTTCCAATATTGAATACGAGATTGATACCCTTACTTTTAGGGATGTTACGCTTGTAGGCATTCGTCCCGATTCTTTTCAGAACTATGTAGTGGCACATTCGCTTCATATTTAACTTTTTGGCAGACCCTTAAGGAGCCTCTTCGAATGGTGGACAAAAGACTTGGAATATGGTCAATGGGTTTCATAGGTGCATATCCTAAATTCCTAATACTACATGAAATGGATTCAACCCAGTAGACCGACGACCAAACTATTATATACTAGTTCCATTATAGGGAGAACTGAATCCCAACTAGTCCTATGCTCACCCACAAGACATTGGAATAGATTTCTCAGGCTCCTATTGACTACCTCAGTCTGCCCATCTATCTGAGGGTGGTGTGCAGAAGAGAACTTCGGGATTGTATCCGTTTTGTGTCACAATGTCTTCCAACAATAACTTATTTATCTCACATCTCGCCCGGGCACTTAAGTTTTGGGCAGACCATGCATCCTAAAAATGTCTCACAAATATCGGCCTGACATGTAACGCGTCGGCGATCTTGCTACACACAATAAAGTGGGTCATCTTAGAAAAACATTCAACAACATATGTAAAGTCGTGTTTACTCAAAGTACGTGGGAGCCCGAACACGGAATCCATGCTAATGTCGATCCAAGGCTGGTGAGAGATAGGTAGGGGAGTGTAAAGTTCAGTATTTTGTTTTGTCTTTTCAACTGTTTGACAAATACAAAATGATGGATGACACGAGCCATGTCCTTCAGGCTCCACCAATAAAAACTAGCTTCGACTAATACTATTGCCTTATCCTTACTAAAGTGGTTTGCTACGCCACTAACACGCATCTCCCAAATTAAGTAATTACGATATGAAATCCTAGGGGTGCAAAGGCGAGAGCCTTGATATAAATAACTATATGTGATCAGGAGCCCCTTAGTAGGAACCAGGGAATCTCTCAACAACGCGGTGTTAATCTCACCGAAATCAAGGCAAGTAGGGTAATCAGTGATCAATCTCTCAAATCCGTCCACTCGTACGGCTCAAAGCATATGCATGTTTGTTCTCAACACCAACACTGTGTTTGAGAACATAGTGGAAGTCTTGCATATACTCGAGCCACGTGGCATGATGATGCCCCAACTTCCTCTGAGAGTCGAGGTATCGTAACGTCCGATGATCGGAATAGATGACAAACTCCAGGGTGGAGATAGTGCCTCCAATAGCTCAGTGACTGGACTATTGTGTAAAACTCCTTATTGTAATTCGAGTATTTTTTCCTAGCCTCATTAAACTCCTCACTAAAGAAACTGGGTGGCCTTCCTGTCTCAGCACTCTACCAATCCCAATGCCAATGCCAGTGCCAGATGCATAGCATGCAACTTCAATAGCATGCAACTTCTCAGCATTCATTGAAAGCTATAGGCCTCATGACTAGTCGTGGGCACTGGCCACTCACGAATGGACTTGACCTTAACAGGGTCGATGGACACTCCTAAAGCGGACACTGTGAATCCCAGAAAATGAATCGACTCCGACATAAGGTACACTTCTTCAGATTGATAAATAACTTCTCCTTGTGGAGCATGTCGAGGATTAGTAGTTAATGAAAGTCGTCGAAGTGGGTATGGATGTAAATTAGATTGCCGTCAAAGCAAACAACCAGAAACTTGCCCTTGGTCTTGAACATTGTTTTCCACTTATCCCCTTCTCAGACCTGAATCTCATAGTACCCACTACTAGGTTGATCTTTGGAAAGATTTGGGCACCAACTATTGTATCGAGGAGGCCATCGAGTTGAGGGTTGGGGAAGCGACACTTCATTGTAGTTTTGTTTCTCTCTCTACTATCGATGCACATACGCTAATTGCCATCATTTTTAAGGGTAAGAAGGGCGGGGGCTGGGCATGGACTAAAACTCACGAATAAACTGCTTCCTCAACAAATCATCAATCTGTCGTTTGAGCTCAACGTGCTCATCAGGATTCATGCGATAATGTGGGAGATTCGGTAGCGAGGCACCATGAGTAATGTCGAGAGCGTGATGAATGTTCTGTAGGGGTGCAACTCGTTAGATAGCTCGTTGGGCATGATGTCAGTAACTCGTTTAGGATGCGACAAACATGCAGGTGAAGCTCAGGGGTGTCGGTAGAGCTCAAATGCCAAGGCGGCGGTCACTACATAAACGATGCTAAAATCGACATTATCTTTCAGAAACTCGTTCTTCCTCAAGATATGAAGGGTTCTCAAGAACTCATGCTAACAAAAAGCTCAACCACCCCCTTAGAGTGATTGTTGGATGATAAGGTTATCTTACGACCCTTGTCATAGAATACACACATGTTCGACTGAGTGAAACATGTGACATCACAATCATAAAGCCAAGGTCTCTCTAACAACACGTAGGCAACATCGATAGGAATGACATTGCACCAAACACGATCTTTAAACGATGTAATAAGATTGATTGGCACAAGAGGGTGACTTGAATCTTAGTCTTGTCTACCCATATGACTCGGTAAGGATATGGGTGTGGCTCCGCTTTCAATTTCATCCGGCCAAGGCTCTTCTAGGCAATGATATTCACATAACTCCCACTATCAATGACTAGCTTGCAGGGACCGCATGTGCTGAGGAAATAAGTATAGAAGATAGTACTGCATCGCCAGTCCTCATTTGCACGCGGGGTACATGAGGCATCTGATAAATCCAATCTTTAAGGATCTCTCGACGTCAGTCTCCCATCCATCCTCGACGATAGCTAAAATCTCCTCAATCTCAATGCTAGGCTCGATCTCCTGGATAAGCATATTTCTCATTAGGCACTGTGCCGCCATGTGGATTTTTCTAGAACATCTATAACATTGGATGCCTCCGGGCTTGGGAGCCCTAGGAATGATCGTTTTTCCCTTCGTGTCCAGTTGATCGTCGATGCAGGGGCTTCAATTTGAATACGAGTGTATGTCGTCCTCAATAGGAGGACCTCCTCTGTGAGGTTCCTGATAATCGTCGTGATACTCCTCCTGACCAGAGTCATATCGTGTTTGTGGGGGAGCACGATCTTTACAGAGAGGCGATAGTGGGTGGCGAAACTCCTCCTTGGGACGGGGGGGGGGGGGGTCTTTAAGGGGTGGGTCCATGACAACGATTGCAGGCATGCACAAGGTCCCGTCTCAAGGGTTGGGATGGGTTCCCAAGTGAAAAAATATCTAGCGCTACACTATTGTGGGGGTGAAGCATCACGATCCTTCTCAGTGTGATCATCCAAATTTCTAGGGGCATCCCTTAGGCGTGGGATCACTTGACCCGAACTTCTCGGGCTTTCTAGGGTGTCTATCCTAGCATAATCGTAGTGGCCAGGTGTCTAAGATCAAAGAACTGGGCATCAAGTTGGTCAAAGTGATGTAGAAAAAGGCGTTGATAATCTGTGGGTGTCATGTCCATTTTCGAACTAGTTATTCGATAGTCGATGACATTGGGACCAAACATGAAGACTCTATATTGCAGATCTAGGTTGTGGGAGTGAACTCTAAAGAGTGCAAGCCCTAGGTACAGTGTTGGGAAAACAATTCATATCCAACCCTAGGATGATCTATGCATACATCTTGTGATCCGATAGTAAATTGAAATTAATAATGAAGGATAAAATCCATGTAGTTAATCACGATGCTAGATTAAATAATTCAGTAGATCAATTAAGTTCAACTTTCCTCCACTCGGAAGGCCGTTAAGCAAATGCAATAAAGCAAATGAATCCTTCAAGGAGTGAGCAATCTCGAGACAAATACACCAACATAACAACACATCCAAAATCATATAGATGTTTGAAACCATACAACAATAGAGAATAAAATGAAACTGAACAAGAGATGCAACTAAGGGGGCATAGGAAATGATGTGATGATCTGATGTTCGTAGGAGTGATTATGGCCACTAATTGGCGGAAAGAGGGGTGCAGGATGGTGGTATGGGAGGGGTTGTGTGTAGGGATGGGTCAAGAGTGGGAGGGAATGATACGGGGTGACGACATAGGGGGGGATTTGTTGGTGGCGGACTGGATGGGGGGACTATTGGCGGTGGCTGGATGCTGCGGTGTTGGGCTAGATTGAGATCGGTGACAGCTGAATGGGAGGATGTGGGCCCCAGCTGGCTGGGTGAGGTTGGCGACAACTAGATGGGAGGATGTGGGCGGCAGTGGGCTGAGGGAGGGAAGTTAGTGTTGATATGTGCGACGACTAGGTTAGGGTAGAGCCAAGAAACCAATGAGTCGACAACTTGGGTTTCATTGAGTGTGCACCATAAGCGATCTCCAAAATCTACAATGAAAGATCAAACTTGCCTCCTACCCTCGTATTACTCGTATATATACTAAACCTACTTAGGACACCCATCGTGGACTGCTATAATTGGTCGTTCGCGATAGGCGTCCGATCTCCATAAATAATGTATCAAAAAACTAAATGAATAATACTTAGAAATGCCCAAACAGCTTGTTGGGAACACTGCCCACAATGTTCTTGATTTGAAGAAGGCCTCACAATATAGATGAACACATTTGTATTTGATGCTTGTGCTTTCTTGTTAAGATGATTTCAGGTATATGAAAGTACAAATTCAAAATAGGGCTAGACTTAGTGTCATCAGACATTGTCTTGCTGATGTAATTTCTCATTGGGCAAGACACCATGTCGACCTAAGATCTAGACTAAGTTGAACCTATACTTGCTCTCTAAAGATATGCAAATAAAGTCTGGAAGCCAAGCAAACGAAAAGAAGTATGGTAGACAAAGTCAGAATTCGGCTAAGTCAAAATTCGACTTAACATCGAGTCGAACGCCTAGATGGTCTAGCCGATCGTGCTGAAGAGTCAAGCCGAATCGGGTAGACATCAACAGAAACATGCTAAGTTGGAATTCGACTGAACATATAGTCGAACGCCTAGATAATCTAGCCGATCGTGCTGAAGAGTGAAGCCGAATCGGGTAGACCTCAATAAAAAGCACGAACTCACTCTAGGATACGATTCAACTAAACGAATGTGCATGCGGTTCAAGAAGAATCGTATGGAAGAAAACTGAGAAAGGTCTAAGTATAAAGTCGACCAGAAGATATGTTTATCCCGAAGAATCTAACTAATTCTTATAGAAGACTTATATTGAAAAATATGCTAGGTCCAGATTCGACTTAATGATAGACCGATCGTGCAGAACTGACAAGGCGATTCGGGCTAATACACTTAGAATACAAAGCACCTATGAAGATTCGACTGAATAGAAGATCAATCATGCTGATGAATCAAGACGATTCGTGTAGATGATAAGTAAAGAGTATAATGTTCATATAGAACATCTACACGATCGTGCAGAAAGGTCAAAGCGATTCGACCTAATGAAGCATATAGAAAACAAGTCTTCAACAAAATTATGCTAAGTAAGAATTCGACTGAATCAGAAGTCGATTCGACCAGATAAGTCTGATTCAACCAGAAACAAGCCTTGAAGGAAGAATTCAACTGAATAAGGGGAATTCGACCAGACTCAAGCTATGAAGATAGAATTCGACCAGAACAGTGGGATTCAACAGAAAGAATGAATTCTACCAGAAGCCCACTATAAAGAGTAAATTCGACTGAATGAGATGAAATTCGACTAGACAGCTAGTTGAATTATAGAAAAAGCGGAATTCAAATTGAAGCGTTGATTTGTCATTTTCTCCATTAATGCCACCGCTGATTGAGCAAGTGAATCACGTCTGATAAGGAAGATCTCTAACTTAATGTCAGTACTAGAATCGACTGTTGGACATTTTTGTCTTATAAAAGGGGATGCGACACTGATGAAAACCCAAATTGCAAATCGCATAATCGACAAATCTAAAAGAAAAGCTTTTCCGTCGCTTACATTTTACTGTTCTATTGAAAAGCCTAAGGGAGGAGTAGACAAGCAAAAACAAATCAATAAACTTCTCTAAGAAGAAACGGTGATTCAAGTTGCTGGTTCAGATCAAGGATCTTTCAGCTAAGAAGAAGAGTATTCAAAAGTGCAGAAGATAGTTCACTGATTCATTCAAGATCTCTGCCAGAAGACTCAAGTATAAGTCGATCTTCATCAAGGCTTACAGAAGACTCCAAAGAATTCAAGCTTATCATTTTGAGTCTATATAAAGTTTGTAAAAACTTATTAAAATTGTATGATCTCTCTAAGATCTGAGCTGTAGGATTCCCGAGTGGAATCTGAGTTGTAGGGCCCTGCGTGGTCTGAGGTAGGAGACTTGATCTCTGAGGTAGGAAGCCAGTGAGTGCTTCTGAGTTGTAGGATCTTGCGGGATCTGAGATAGGAGACTTGGTCTCTGAGGTAAGAAGCCAGTGTGTGCTTCTGAGTTGTAGGATCTTGCGGGATCTGAGGTAGGAGACTTGGTCTCTGAGGTAGGAAGCCGGATTGGGCTTCTGAGCTATAGGGTTATTGGGACCTGAGGTAGGAAACGTGACCTCTGAGTTGTAGGATCTGCGGATCTGAGTTTTGGTGGAGATTGTCGAGTCTAGCACACTGCTATGTAGGGAAAAGGAGACAGTGGAGTACTCAGAGACACATTGTCTTGGGGAACCACTATAAATTACCGTGTGTTTGTGCTGCGATCTTTTTGTGGATGCGTGATTGCTGTGCATAGATTAATAGTTCCGTGATAAATTAAAAAATAGCCGACATCACCTATTCACCCCCTTCTAGGTGAAGACCCCATGCACTTTCAAGTTTTATTAGAGGGAGGTTGTTCAAAAAGAGCTTAACAACTTGAACAGAACCACCCATGGGTTCCAAGTGCACTCACCAACTCTGCTGGACAAATTCAAGATGACTATCAGAAACTCAGAGAAGATTGGTATCTAGAAGGAAAGGATAAAAATATACATAGAAGCATGTACTACAAGAACCTCCGTCATCAGCGAGAACAAATGTCAGAACAACCTTGTTCCAGCCAATATGGCCATAAGAGCAAGATAATCTAGTTCAGACAGTGAGTCTGAAGAAGAAAACTGTTGTGGACTCATGGCAACGACTGACAATGAAAGACATGATGACTCATATCCTGCACAGATATGTATAAGTGCTAGAATATCACATTCAAGTTATGAATCTGAAAAATGCTCATATTCTGGATCGGATAGTGACACTTATGACAGTGACACTGATTTAGCTGCTAAGTTTGATGCCATTCTAAAGGCACTAAAGAGAAGCAACCAAGTGGTGAAATTTCAGGCTGAGGAGTTAAAGACTCTCAAGCCTCTTAGATTTGAGCTTGACAAAAAGAATGAAGAATTCACATTACTTCAAAAGAAGTATGATGCACAAACTACATTATTAAATAAAAAAGAAAGAGCTGTCAAAGAATTTGAGTGCAAGCTTCACACTGAAAGAAAGCTTGTGGAGAATTTCTCTAGGCCACAAACTGTGTTGCCCATCATTAACTGATTCTCTGCACCATACAGGAATGGTGTGGGATACTCTAAAGAAACTGGTAGTGGGAAAGTTTCAACAGATTCAATTATCTTCAAAAAAGGTTGAATTACCAACCAACCTTTATGATCTCGACCTTACTCAGGGATCATCTAGTGTTGGTTTGACTACAATTCAAAAGCCCACTATCAGGAGAGCTAATGTAGTTGTGCCTCATCCCAAACAAGCACACTTTCACAGTGGAAGCAACAGAAATATCAAAACCCTTGAATGTTGATCTCCGGGTCTTCAACATACTCATGCCATCTCTAAGGTAAACTAGAAGAGGAGATACAATAGATATGATTGCTGGTGCTGTGGCAGAATTGGTCACTTTGCAACAGATTGCTGGTTCAATCCAACAGTACCTAGAGCAAAGAAGATTCAACCTGAAAATAATATAGTTGTGAGACATCCATTAAGAACGACTAACCAGAACCAAGGACCCAGATCTATTTAGGTTCCTAAGGTAAACTAATTTCATTTTGCAGGAATGTCCAAAGACTGATAAAATGCTAATCTGGTATTTGGATAGTGGCTGTTCCAGACATATGACTGAAACAAGAAGTCTCCTAAAGAACTTCACCTCTGTGGAAGATGGAGCCAAAGTGATTTTTGGTGGATCTGACAGGAATAATCAAAGGCTATGGTATGATCACCAATGACATAATATCTATCACAAAAGTGGCCTATGTGGAAGGGTTGCAACACAACCTTATAAGCATAAGTCAACTATATGATTTAGGCTATGTCATTGAGTTCCACAAGGATAAGTGTCTGATCAAAAACTCTAAAGACTTTGAAACAGTCCTATCAGACACTAAAAGTGGAAATATTTATTATTTAAACTTTTTATGTTTAGATTCTTCCATTCCTGTATGTCTTGTAGCAAATGAGAAAGATTCTCTCTGTGTGCAATAGCACAAGAGATTTGCTCACATGAACTACAAGACAATCAGCAAGTTGTTTTCAAAAAATCTAGTTAGAAATGGATCTAACCTAAAATGCATTAAAGAGGGCATTTATCATGCATGCCAGATGGGCAAGCAAACTTAAGCCACCTTTAAGAGCATAGGCACCAAAGATTCTGAAAGATGCCTTTATCTTTTGCATATGGATTTGTTTGGTCCTATGCCAATTCAGAGCTTAGGAAGGAAGCTGTATACTTTTATGATAGTCAATGACTTCTCTAGATTTGCATGAGTTTTTTTTCTTAAGAAGAAGTCTGATACCTTAGACAACTTTGTGTCCTTTGTCAAGCAAGTTCAGAATGAGAGAAATTATACTGTGGTCAAAATCAGAAGTGACAATGACACGGAATTTCAATCTGAATACATGACAGATTTCTGCAAAGGACAATGTATCCTTCAAGAATTTTCTTCTCAAAGAACCCCACAACAAAATGGAGTTGCTGAGAGGAAAAATAGGACTCTCATAGAAGCTGGCTGGACAATGCTATGTGACTCCTCACTACCAGAATATTTCTGGGCTGAGGTTGTCAACACTGTTTGCCATGTGCAGACTAGAGCTTCTATCACCAAGTATCACAAGAAAACTCCTTATGAGCTAATGAATGGAAGAAAACCAAACTTAGCATACTTTAAATTTTTTGGAAATCAGTGCTTTGTATTAAACAATGGCAAGTTCTATCTGTCCAAATTTGCCGAAGAGTGCTTTGAGGGGATTTTTGTTGGACACAGTAGCCACAACAAAGCTTATAGAATATACAACAAAAATACTCAAGTTGTAGAAGAATCAATTAATGTTGTATTTGATGAGACATGCATGATTCATAAAGACTTGTCTAGTTCTTCTAGTATTGCATGAACAATATTGAAGCTAAGGGAGCTCAGTCTAGAAGACTACACAACTCCTGACTTAGTTATTACAGATGGAGAACCAATCCCAGCAGAATTACAAGAGGCAGAATTTGAACAACAGCCAGCTGAACCAGAAACCGCTGACAATCAAGAAGCACTACTACCTTCTTGGAGAAACCATAGGGATCACCCAAGCAGTCAAGTCATTGGAGAAATAAGCCAAGGAGTGAGAACAAGAATAAGTGCGCAGAATGAAGCTCTATATCCGAGCTTTCTGTTTCAAGAAGAACCAAAGAAGTTTGAAGAGGCCAATTCAAACCCCTCTTGGATCATGACCATGCAAGAAGAATTGAATCAATTCAAGAGATACAAAGTATGAAGGCTGGTCCCTAGGCCCCAACATCAAAATGTCATTGGGATAAAATGGGTGTACAGGAACAAGCTGGATGAGAATGGTGTTATCATTAAGAACAAAGCAAGGCTGGTTGCAAATGGATTCCAACAAGAAGAAGGAATTGACTTTAATCAGACCTTTGCACCAGTAGCCAGACTTGAAGCAATAAGGCTATTTCTAGCATATGCAACTCACAAAGGGTTCACAGTATATCAAATGGATGTGAAGTCTGTCTTCTTAAATGGAGATCTAAAAGAGGAAGTATATGTAGAACAACCTCCAAGTTTTGTTGTCCCTAACTTTGTTGATCATGTATATTTCCTAAGAAAAGCATTATATGGGCTGAAACAAGCCCCTAAAGACTGGTATGAGACTCTTTCTAGCTTTCTCATTGAAAATCAATTTTCAAGGAGAAAAGTAGATCAAACATTATTTCTAAGGGAAGTTAAAGACAAGATATTGCTAGTTCAAATATATGTGGATGACATAATATTTGGCTCCACTGATGACAATCTTTGCAAAAAGTTTTCCAACTTGATGTAAGAGAAATTTGAAATGAGCAGTATGAGAGAGCTAAAGTACTTTCTGGGCCTTCAAGTGAAATAGTCTGAGGATGGAATCTTCATTTCTCAGGCTAAGTACACTAAAAAGCTAATAAAAAAGTTTGGGATGGAGAATGCCTCCACTACGAGAACTCTCATGTGATCCAATGCATCACTAGATAAAGATGAAAAATGGAAACCTTTTGATGAAACCATGTATAGGTGCATCGTTGGCCCCCTACTCTACCTAGCTGCTAGTAGGCCTGATATTATGTTCTCTACATGCGTTGTGCTAGATATCAAGCAAACCCTAAGGAATCTCACTACACTTCTGCAAAGAGGATCTTGAGATATCTCAAGGGTACACCTAATCTTGGCCTTTGGTACCCTAGAAGTAATGATTTTGAGCTAACTGGCTACTCAGATGTAGATTTTGTAGGATGCAAAGAAGACAGAAAAAGCACATCAGACACTTGCCAATTTCTAGGGAAAAGACTTATATCATGGAGTAACAAAAAGCAGACTAGCGTGTCAATCTCAACAGCTGAGTCAGAGTACATATCTGCAGGGAATTGTTGTGCTCAGCTTCTATGTCAGCATCAACTTGAAGACTACAACCTTCAAATTAAAAAGACAGCAATGTACTGTGATTCAGCCAGTGCAACTTCAATTGCTAAGAATCCTGTCTCTCACAGCTGGACAATGCACATTGAAATCAGGTATCACTTCATCAGGGAGCATGTTGAAAAAGAAGATATCTGCCTAGAATCTGTGCCAACTGAAAGACAAGTGACTGATATCTTCACCAAGCCCCTTGTTGAAGCTAAGTTCAACTTCTTTAAGATTGAGTTAGGAATGTTAAATTCTGAGTAATTTGCTTTAAAAATTCTTTCAAATTTTTTATGTAATTGATCAGTGTGGACTAAGAGCATAGTCGACATTGCAACACTAATCTGGTCAAATCCAGGAAATTCTTAAGTGTTAACATGATTCAGTTGGAGGACAGGACGATCGTGTAGAGATGTGGTCAAATCAAACTGGATTCAACTGGATGCGCCCTCCTGATCAAGTCGAACGTGCAAAGAAGCAATCGACTTAAAGCAAATTCGGCTAGAAGCGCCTCTAACCAAAGGGAGCTAATCCTGATCGTCAAACTTGTCCTAAATAAAATCCGACGACTCAACCTTGAGCTAACAGGTACGCGTCTTTAGGCATTCCAAAGTAATAGTATAAATAGAACTAAATGCCAAGTCAAACATTCTTCCGAAACCCTAAGGCAACACCGTTCCGTATTCCCAAACTATGCAACGAAGACGTCAACGACTCCAACTAATTTCCAGACATGGCACCCAAGAAGGGAGATGCGAAGTTCAATGTTGGTAGTAAACTAGTTCGAGGTGGGTTTACGCAAGGCGACACTAATCTTACAACAGTGATTGACCTGTGCGCAATCGCCAGAATGGAATTCGTGATGTTAGAACCAACCAAGATATTTGAAAAAGTTATCACATTCTTTCAACACGCCGTGATGTCAACCTCTGGGAGAACCATAAATTCCAAAGTGGGTGGACACAATATACGAATATCTGCTCGTTCCTTAACTAGCGTACTGAAGCTCCATGCCATTCCTGATGAAGAAGAGGAAGAAGATGTTTGCCCAGATGACGTCGACAAAGCTCTCCTCTGGTGTGAATGTCCATAATCACTATATGGATGTCTGCAGTGAAACAAGCTAAACATTCAAGGAAAGCTGATATCATCGGAAGTGTTGATTTGCAAACCAGGATGCTTTGATAGAATCTCAAAAGAGATGTTTGAGTTTATGGCTAGAGTAATTCTGAAGAAAAGAACAGATTGTGGTAAGGTACTGTTTGGAAAACTGAAAGATTCCCTGAAGGCTCCGAACTTTGGGAGAATTGTCTCTGTACTTGTGCAACTCCTCTGAAGATCTAGAGCTCAACCAAACGCAAGGAACATCGATTCACTATTTAAAAAAATAGACCTGAAGGGCGTAAGAAAATGGGGACAAACTTTCCCTAAAGCGGGAGAAAGTTTCAAGGAAAGATCTTCTGTTACCAAGAAGGGTGAGAAGTGCCAACATATCTGGTAGCTTCAAGTGGTGAACACATAACTCCTGCTCATACTCAGGGGGAGGAAGCTACAAGTCAAAATCAGGAACGGGAATCAGAACTAGTGAATGAACCCACAACTGTTGATGTTCCTACAATTGAGGTATCTACAAACACAACACATGAGAATGATCGAGTTGAGGGGGAGACTCATCATAAGCTCTCAGCCCTGAAGACTGTTGAAAATCTAGAAGCTCCAGTCAAAGAGAATCTGTGCAGAGAAATAATCATACTCTCAGAAGTCCAAGAGCATGAGTATGTCTCTGACTCTCCAAATGTAGAGTTTGTAGCCCCAACTCCAAATACTGATCCGGGGAAGGAAGCAGAACTGCCCATCTCATTTGGTCCCACTACTCTTGAAAATCAATTTGGATCTATCCTTGATCAGATGAAGCTGATGTTAGGGGAACAAATAAGTAATTTTGAAAAATTTGTGGACAATACTGTCCAAGAGATTAAGATAAACTTGAAAGGAGAAGTATCTACTCTGCATGAAGAGGTAAATCATGTGAATGCACAACTGAGCAACTGGTTCGTTCGAGCTGGAGGTGTAGTATAACAAACCTTCAAGGTTCTGAAATCCCTTGATGAGAAGATGGACGACATCACTCAGGACACACATCAGATAAAGCATCTCCTAAGATCACTAAATAATAACTTGGAGAATGCTGTCACTCAGATACGTAAAAGTATCTCTCAATGCCAGGCTGAAGTAATCAAGCACCTATCTGAAGAAGCCAGAAAGGGGGAGAGTATTACGCGTGACACTTCCGTCTGGCTGTATAACATGCTGAATCCGAGAGGGGAAGTCACTCTGGAGAGAACTTCTGCTAAACGAACAAGGCCACAGGAGCCAGAAGACCCGGAAGAAAGGGCCAAAAACAGAAGAACAGGAGGTGCTGCTGGTGGGAGAGAATGAATGTTGTAAAACCTGACAACATTTTGAACTATTAGTACAACAAAGTTTTGGAATGTTATTAGTAACTATGTTCATAACAAAGTTTTGGAATGTTATTAGTAACTATGTTCATTTCACTTGTAATGTCTATGTGAAATCATTTATATTTGAGGTTCTGACTTTTTCAAATAAGGGGAGATTGTTGGGAACAGTGCCCACAATATTCCTGATTTGAAGAAGTCCTCACAATATAGATGAACACATCTGTATTTTATGCATGTGCTTTATTGTTAAGATGATTTCAGGTATATGAAAGTACAAGTTCAAAATAGGGTTAGATTTAGTGTCATCAGACATAGTCTTGCTGATGCAATCCCTCATTGGGCAAGACACCATGTCGACCTAAGATCTACACTAAGTTGAACTTATAGTTACTCTCTAAAGATATGCAAACGAAGTCTGGAAGCCAAGAAAACTAAAAGAAGTCTGGTAGACAAAGTCAGAATTCGGCTAAGTCAAAATTCGACTTAACATTTAGTCGAACGCCTAGATGGTCTAGCCGATTGTGCTGAAGAGTAAGCCAAATCGGGTGGACATCAACAGAAACAGGTTAAGTTGGAATTCGACTGAACATATAGTCGAACGCCTAGATGGTCTAGCCGATCGTGCTGAAGAGTGAAACCGAATCGGGTAGACCTCAATAAAAAACACAAATTCACTCTAGGCTACGATTCAACTAAACGAATGTGCATGAGGTTCAAGAAGAATCATGTGGAAGAAGACTGAGAAAGGTCTAAGTACAAAGTCGACCAGAAGATATGTTTATCCCGAAGAATCTAAGTCATTCTTATAGAAGACTTATATTGAAAAATATGCTAAGTCCAGATTCGACTTAATGATAGACCGATTGTGCATAACTGACAATGCGATTCGTGCTAATACACTTAGATTACAAAGCGCCTATGAAGATTTGACTGAATAGAAGATCGATCGCGCTGATGAATCAAGACGATTCGTGTAGATGATAAGTAAAGAATATAACGTTCGAATAGAACATCTACACGATCATGCAGCAGGTCAAGACGATTCAACCTAAAGAAGCACAGAGAAAACAAGTTTTCAACAGAATTACGCTAAGTAATAATTCAAATGAATAAGAAGCCGATTCAACCAGATGAGTCTGATTCGACCAGAAGCAAGCCTTGAAGGCAGAATTCGACTGTATAAGGGGAATACGACCAGAAAGGCTGAATTCGACCAAAAGCAAGCTATGAAGTTAGAATTCGACCAGGACAGTGGGATTCGACCAGAAAGACTGAATTAGACCAGAAGCCCACTATAAAGAGTAAATTCGACTGAATGAGATTAAATTTGACTAGACAGCTAGTCGAATTACAGAAAAAGTGGAATTCAAATTGAAGCGCGATTTGGCGTTTTCTTCATTAATGCCGTCGCGGATTGAGCAAGTGAATCACGTCTGATAAGGAAGAAGATCTTTGACTTAATGTCAGTACTAGAATCGACCGTTAGACATTTTTGTCTTATAAAAGGGGATGGGACGCTGATGAAAACGCTAATCGCAAATAGCTTAATCGACAAATCTAAACGAAAAGCTTTTCCGCCACTTACATTTTACTGTTCTATGGAAAAGCCTAAGGGTGAAGAAGACAAACAAAAGCAAATCAATTAACTTCTCCAAGAAGAAATGTCTATTCAAGCTGCTGATTCAGATCCAGAATCTTTCCGCTAAGAAGAAGTGCCTTCAACAGTGCAGAAGATAGTTCATTGATTTATTCAAGATCTCTGCCAGAAGACTCAAGTATAAGCCGATTTTCATCAAGACTTACAGAAGACTCCAAAGCATTCAAGCTTATCATTTTGAGTCTATAGAAAGTTTGAAAACTTATTAAAACTGTAGGATCTCTGAGATCCGAGCTGTAGGATTCCCGAGTAGAATCTGAGTTGTGGGGCCCTGCGTGGTCTGAGGTAGGACACTTGGTCTCTGAGGTAGGAAGCCAGTGAGTGCTTCTGAGTTGTAGGATCTTGCGGGATCTGAGATAGGAGACTTGGTGATGCAGAGCAAACACGAGGACGAGTTTTGGGCCCACTCGGGGCTGATTTGGCGACTTATCATATATGACGTGCCCGGATCGACGATCGGACTCCACATATGTGTCCGGATTCGCGTTGCGAATCGATTTGATATATTATTTTACTATGTTTGCATTTATTTTGATGTATTTGGGTAGCCTCACCTCCGGCCAATCCTAGCCGTTGATGGGGGATTCCCTAACCCTCCTTTTATTATAAATAGATAGGTAGGGGGCTGATTATTGGCATTGCAGAATTTGGAGAACTTCATTCCCGGATTCCAGCGTTCAACCCGCGGTGCCGATGCCGTGGAACCCTAGGTGACGACTCCTAGGTGCTCAAACTCCTCCCTAAGGTACTACCTATCATCCCCCCTCTTTTCCCCCGCCCAAACTCCCTCCCGCAGCCCACGACAGCCCCCCAAACAGCCACCGTTTGGGCTGTCCAGAAATCCATGTTTGTTTGTTTTTCTATTCAAGGTTACTATTCAAAAATGAAATTCACTATTCTTTCCATATAGTTTTTCCTCCCGTGAACCCTCCCCCCTCCCTCTCACCCCTCCCCCCTCCCTCTCACTGTTGCTCTGCCGCCAACCTTCCCCTCCCTCCAGCCCGCCTCCACAAACAGTCGCCCCTCCTGATTCTCATCCAGAACCCAATACCACTAGCTGCTGCCCCTCCCTGTTCCCAGAACCTGCCGCCAGCCCTCCCTCCCCTTGCTCCCAGCCACCACCGCCCCTTTCCCTTACGTGGAACCACCTCCAGCCGCCCCCTTGTCCAAATCAGTCCAGATCTGGACAAATCTAGCCCGGATCCGACCATTTATTGTCGGATTTACCCCTCCTCACCCGGATCTATACCTACGTGGTCGGATCCATCCATTCTTGGACCGATTCCACCCTCCTCTGCCGAGGACAGCCACCGTCATCATTTCCACGCCGCCGGTTCCACCTTCGATCGCCGATTTACATACCCGGACCCGGATTCTTCATTGCCTTGGTCAGCCCACTACTTTGCGAGTCTTATTTGTATTGGATTATTATTCTCAGCATATTAATATTGGATTGGATCTTGTACCTGTTTTGAATATCTTGCATGATGGTTGTTTGTTAGATTATTATTGTGATTTGCAGGGTTTATTCGCCGCGCGCTCGTGCTTTGACCCTCCACGTGGAGGAAAGCCTAAGCTTGTTTTCGCCCTAATAAAATATTCTGTCTTGTCTTGAATTATCTGTGTGGAATGTTGTTATTATTTATTATCTAATTTGTGACTAATCCGTCGGGCTTTGCATAGCATGTAGGGTTAGGTCACGGTTTATCCGCCGCCTATAGATTCATCCTGCGTCACTTGGTCTCTGAGGTAGGAAGCCAATGAGTGCTTCTGAGTTATGGGATCTTGCGGGATCTGAGGTAGGAGACTTGGTCTCTGAGGTAGGAAGCCGGACTGGGCTTCTGAGCTGTAGGGTCCTTGGGACCTGAGGTAGGAGACGTGGTCTCTGAGTTATAAGATCTGCGGATTTGAGTGTTGGTGGAGATTGCCGAGTCTAGCACACTGCTAGGTAGGCGAAAGGGGACCGTGGAGTACCCAGAGACACATTGTCTTGGGAAACCACTATAAATCACCGTGTGTTTGTGCTGTGATCTTTCTGCGGATGTGTGATTGTTGTGCATAGATTAATAATTCCGCGATAAATTAAAAATAGCCGACATCACCTATCCCCCCCTCTAGGTGATGACCCCTTGGATTTTCACAGCTCTCTAGATATAACAACGGAGTCGGATCGTTTATACGACGATCAGATTAATGCCTCTTGTGAGAATAAGACCATTGCGTGCCCAATTAGGCGACGACATCAATCGGAATAGGAGAACTACCACATGCTCTGAGTAAATCCACTTGAATTCTAAAAAGCAACCCATTGGACTACAATATGGGCATGAAAAATCTCCCTTAGACCCCACCAAATATGTGTATTCAATCCTCAACTAATCTCACATTGACATCCCAAGGTTACATAATAAGAAATAGAGTACATATTCGACATAAAAAAATGCGAAACAATGAAACCACTAAGACAGATGAACTATGATAAAATATAGTAGCATCCTCGATCTATATTAATTCCCCAAAGGTGGGATAACCTTGTCCCGTGACGAGAAAATTTCATTGATCCGGGATAAATGTTTTAGGGTGATGCCCGGATAATTCGTCAACATCAATCTCTGAACAATCAATCAATGCTCGCTCTCTTCAAAGCACAAAGAATCATCTGCGAACTGCATTCCTCGACTTCATGGTGTGAAAGCCAATCATGTCTTCAATGTGTTCAGTCTTTTACTGCTCGATCCCAATGAATGATAATGTTTCTAAATTAATCATATACGAAGAATTCCCTCTATAAGTGGAGAAACATCTACTTTAGATGGGATATTTAAATAAACAAGTCCTAGTCTCTGATCTACGCTACATTTGTAAAGGGACAAATCTCTTGCTGAACTTGCCATAAGTATCAATAGGGAATATCTTTTGCCAAAACCTTTCTCTCAGGTAGTTGGCCTGTTTTGTTGTTACTAAACCTTACTTCCTATTGGCTAAACATCTCTACTTACAAATTTACTTTTTCAAGTAGCACCTTATCACGGGGCAAGATCTACTTACCGTTAGCTCTATCATCTCTTTCAGTCACTATAAGCTCAAGTTAGCATGTCCCAGTGTCCTTGTTGTTGCGAATTAGTGCTAACGTATTCGTATTATCCTGCTATTACGAATTGTCTTCTTTTATTATGAGGCGAATATATCACATTATGTCTTTCCTAATTTATGTATTTTCTTATATATATAGATCATGTAATAGTAAGTCAAGGATCACAGATAAATCTTCTCCCCCACTCCCACTCTCTTTTCAACAAATCCAAACCATTTTTGTAAATTGATTCCATTTAGCATTTTGCTTGCCCACAAAAAAGATCGTTGTTTTTGTATATTTTGAACTTGTATGCCTATTTAACGCTGAGGATTGATGACAGCGTTGCTGCATTTACTTTCATGAACTCGCTAAGGTTAGAATACTGCAGTTTGTAGTTCAACAAATAAATTGGTCACTTTTAGATTTTAAGTCAATGATTGAGAAGTTCTGAGTTAACAACAATAATAATGGTGCATAATTATTTTGCATAAAACTAGTTACACCTCTTGCAGCACTAATCAGTGGACAAATAAGGGCGATAGTGCATAAAGAGGACATGTAACCGTTTGGATGGTGCTAATGATGATGATTGAGAAGATAATTGGACATGTAAACATCACATTATCATTTCCAACTGGAGACATCAGTCAGGCTTTGTTAGAATGTGGATGTATGTTTGTCTTCGAGAGCTTCACCACAACAGTGATAGGGACCGCACAATCTTGCCAATCTCCTCATCATGTGCACACCCCTTATCATCGGACACCTTACTCTCCTTACTGCCTATCCCCCATCCCCCACACAGCGAATCATTTCCCCCTACTTCGTCTGATTCCTCCCTTCCCGTCGAGATGCATTTCCCTTTTTTGACATTTGTCCATGTTGTAAAATAATTTTACCTATGAGGATGACTTGTATCATCTTTGTTTTAATATATGTTTATAATCTGCATTAGTGTGCAGAACACAAGTTGCTTTAGACTTCGCTTCTGTTGATGGTTGGCTCTCTATGAGTATTGTCTTCGTTGTTGCAGTCATTTCATTTATTTGTCCCTTAGCCCAAATAAATAGTGTATACATTATTGGTTATAAATATATTATTTGATTATGTTGTCTATTTATGCATCTTAGTTCGCCGAATGAGAAATGTTGTGGGTCAAGGTTTGGTTGACAGCCATTTGGGAAATTCAACAAAAACAAAAGAGGGTTAGAGGTGAGCCAATCCCAAATAGTTGGGATATGGCTTTTGATGATGATAATGATGATGATGGATTTAGAACTCTTCCTTTCCTGATTCATCCTGCCTCGTTCCAAGAACACGATGTCACTAGTTATCTGTGAAATACTTACATTAGCTCCATGAAATTCTTCCTCGACTCCCCCGGCGCTACTCTCATGGAAACATTGGACTGTACGATTGCTTCCTATATATATACCATTAAATTCTATTGCCCTGAAAACTGTGAGAGTTTGAATGTTTGGATTCCTGCCTTCTCTATTCATCTTCAACATTATTCTGGCTAGAGTATTTCGTATTTATTGTGTTTCTCTCACTTCAAAACCGCTTTTGTTTTCAGGACAATGTTAGAAATCAGCTGATACAATTTGAACTACTGCTCACTACCGGAACGTTCGTCGTTGCCATTTTTGGTGTTGTTGCCGGCGTTTTCGGGATGAATTTTGCTGTACCTTTGTTCGATAATCCAAAAGCATTCCAGTGGGTACTGGTTATTACCGGAATTTGTGGCGTCATCATCTTCTGCGGCTTCTTGTGGTACTTCAAGTACAGAAGATTAATGCCTTTGTAAATCCATGGTTGCTAAGCTTAGGGAAGCCCAGTGCACAAAGCATCCCCGCGCATTGAGGGTTCGGGGAAGGGTCCCACCACAAGGGTGAAATGTAGGCAAATCTTACCTTACATTTTTGCAAGAGGCTGCTTCCCGGACTCGAACCCCGTGACCTCATTGTTGCTAAGCTTATTTAAAAAAAAATCATTTTCTTGTCCAAGTATATATATATATCATTCTTTTGAGTTTGCAGTCTGCAAACAACTACCTGAAGCACCTTACTGCTGTAAATTAATCGCTTTAATAATCCATTATATGTACAGGTCAGCTTGCTATTATTTCCTTGGCTGTATATAATTAGATTCATTATGTTTTGAAAATGATTAAAACCAACCTCTCGTTTTATGTGTTGAGTGAAATCACTACTAAATTTTTTGGTACATCAGAAAGTAACAAACAAAACAATAAGAAAATAGACCAAGGCTGAGAGAAACAAATTCCCTTCCTATCTATAAGGAGAGGACCAAGTGCAGGTGGCTGTTGCTGCCAAATCTTCCACCTGCGATTTTCTTTGGCTCCTTGTTTAGCAAACAAATCTGCACAACATGCAAAGAGTTTGAATGATGCAAGCATTCGACAGTCATAATCCCACACAATCTTTAGACCTTGCTAAAGAGCCAAAAGCTCTCCATGTAGAATCATATAGTGGCCAACTTCTCCATTTGGCTCAGCCTCTTCCGGTCTTTAAGACGGCTTGTTGGGTCGGCTGCTTCTTCAACATCTGAGTTAATAAAGACGCTTATAAGTAAGTTGAGTGCATCTTGATTTCATCTATCAAGCACCTTGTATTCATCTCTAAGGTGTTCAACTTGTGAAATCTGATGTAAACCCACATTATTATAGAAAAGCCGAGCATATTTTGTCTTTTAATGGTTTACTTGCAGGCCATCGGAATGATGGTTTTGGACAACCTATTGATACGAGCTGGGCTGGTATGACCTGCAAGTTGTTGGTCGGCCTATAAAACCCATGGATATGCTCTCCCAAGGCCGGCTTAGCACAGGCGGTGGCTTGCAGGTGTTGACTTAAATTCTGTATTTAATAATAAAACACAAGTATGTTGTGGTCCTTTAGAGAAATGATTTGGCATTTGAGAGGAAATGAAACATACAACGCTTAGTTGAGAGTTTGATTGGTCTCTTATGAGGAACGATACTTAAATGTGGCTAAGTTGTTCATAGATTACAGTAGAAGAGCCTTCACACACAGGTCCTTTAGCGAAATGATTTGGAAAATGAGAGGAAATGAAACATACAACTCTTAGTTGAGAGTTTGATCGGTCTCTTGAGAGGAATGATGCTTACACAGCTTTTAGTTGAGAGTTTGATGGTCTCTTAATTGGAATGATACTTACAAACTGTTTGGTATGGTGGTGGCGGTGGTAAAACTCTATTTCCACAACCACAGTTGTTTTTTAGGTTGTTTGATTGATGGATGGTAGCAAAAGTACTTTACCCAAAAAGGAGTTTTGGAGGCTTTTTGACCAGCTGGGAGGAACCTGCTTTCTGAAAGCGGCTTTCTGACTTTTTAGCTTTTCTCCACTTTACGCATCGAAATCCCGATATCCCCGTTCACGGTCTGCTCCTCTTCTCGCTGCAGACCGTCTTCCTTCTCCCTCGAACAAATTCTCCGCCCTCTGCTCGGGAACAAGGTTTCTGATCACACGCAAAACCTTCCAATGCGCTCCTCCACCCTCGTAAAGATCCGTCGCTACTCTTACCACGCGCTCCTCTGCCCTCGTACAAATCCACTCGTGCGCCTGCGCCCTCAACTGCCATGCCCTCCCAAAGCTGCTCCCAAGTAGCTCCTTCCTCGTGCAGATCCATCCCAAAGACATCCTCACAGGTAGCTCCTTCCTCGTGTTACAGGCGTAGGCTGTGTTTCTTCGGGCTAGAAATTTGCTTACTATCTCCAAGTTTTTCTAATTGTTTTCTCTTCAGCGGCCTTTGTTGTTCTCGCGAACGACCCGGTGGCGTCTGCTGAAGTACTTACTCAGAGAGAGCAAAGGAAGAAAAGAGACCGCGAGCGCGAGATCAAGGGTTTTGGCGGTGAATCTGAGACCCGCCGGCGCACCATTTCCTTTGCTCGGCTTTTCGAAGAAGATGAAGGATGCCAAGGGAAAACCCCTTCTTAAATGGAGTGCACCAGGAAAAAATATCAAAGTTTCAACCGATCTCCCTCCTTGGGGTGGAAAATTAACTCGCCATGCCTTCGCGGTCACTGCTTCCCTTTACGGGAAAAGTAATACCAGAGAAGCCTACATTATTGAGACCGATATGATCCCTGACATCTGTGTGCAAGCGACCGCCAGGAGCACGGTCTTGAACCATCATATGGGGCGATCTCTTCGAGGTGTCCTGCGGGAGAATGAACGCTGCAAGAAGAGTTAAAAGTAAAAATTTTACCTGAGATCTTCATTTTTATTTTTATTGTGACCGTGCGATCTAATCATCCTTCCACTTGCAGGGATCAAAGAAAGGAGCATATGATGTGGATAATGAAGATTTCCAAAATGCCCCGATGCATCATGTAAAGGAGACCGCGAAGCTGACGATCTCCGAGCTTCGTGCCCGCAGTGCTCTTGTTGATGAGTATAAAGATGTTAAGTTCGCTGACCTCTTCCCGGATGCGACAAGGGTAATAAACGAGCAATTGATCACGACTGGTGAGATCGTCGCTGTGTTAATGTCGATCATTTTCTTCCTACGAGCGAACTAACTTTCATCATTTGCGGTCTTTATTGAATAACTTTCATCATTTGCGGCCTTTATTGAATAGCTTTCATCCTGGCGATAATCTTCATGAATAATCCCCATCTCAGTGGTCTAGATTTTATGAGATAGAAAATTGCATTCAATATCAATGCTTTTAGGTCTTATTGAGCTTGAATAAACGATCAACTACGAGAATGTTGCATAATAGCTGGAGAATAGTAATCAATAGTAGCGGTCTCGTAATTGTTTAACCTCCTGAAGCATGATGGAAATTTGTACAAGTCTTATGATAACCTCTATGAGACCGCTTATCATATTGCGACATGAACTTTTAAGATCTTGAGAGATAAAAAAATCATTGCATAAATCACATTGCGATGTTGAACTTTTAAGATCTTGCATAAATGTGGATTCCTGAATAGCCTCTAATAAGAACAAAAGTGGCGATCTTCAATGATTCGGACCGCTTCTTCCTTGGATGATATTCAGATAGAAATGGTCCTTTCAAAGAAGATGATCAACGATCTCCTATTTTTTAGATCGTTATTTTAGCTCCCAAGACCTATTGAGATAAAAAACCATAATTTGAAAAATAATGATTCCCAAATACTCATGAGGTCGAATAACCAGGCAATCTTATGCTTTTCAGATCAATTGTTATGAGAATAGATAATTTGAATTCATATGATCACATAACAGAATAACCAGTGATCTCTGGCTTTCTTAAAACAATATTTTGAATTTAAAAGAACCCTGGTGGCGATCTCATATTTCTCCGCCCTTCCATAGCTTGAAATCATAAACATACTGTAAAGCTTGACCGTTTGAAATTTTTTAAAGGTTTTGAAGAACTCTAGGCGACAGTCTCAATTACTCTAGACCGCCCCATTCCCAAAATAATTCAACACTTAGACCGACGGTCTCCACAAACCTTAGACCGCTCTTTCAAGATAAGGGCTTGCTAGATAGAATCTGTAATGATCTAAAGGGCAGGTGCGGCTATGCCAACATTGCTTTCCTCAAAGGATCATAACAATTCTAATGCTTTTCAGAAAGAGAAATATATATATATATATATATATATATATATATATATATATATAGAGAGAGAGAGAGAGAGAGAGAGAGAGAGAGAGAGATAGAGAGGAAAAGAGGTGGACAACTCCAAATGATCAAAAGGGAAGGTGCGGCTAGGCCAACATTGATTTCCTCAAAAGATCACTAAGGTTGTACACATCATAAACAGAGAGAGAAGAGAGGTGAACAACTCTAAATGATCAAAAGGGCAGGTGTGGTTATGCCGCGGGGGCTTCACCGACATGGCTTTCCTCAAGAGATCATTAAGATTGTAACACCCTAGCCACTCAAGGGCCCTGAAAATGGTCATAGATTCAACTGGCCTCCTTTTGGCCATCCTTACACCAATGAGTATTCGAGGGTTACAGAGCATGATGATTTATAGGGCAGGCGTGGTTATGCCGCGGAGGCCATACCGACATTGCTTTCCCAAAAAGATCGTCAAGGCTGTAACGATGTCCTGAAATGCATAACATTGCTGAACATTCACCCAGGCCTCCCATGATGCATGGGTGTGTCAGATATTAGCAAGGACCCGACATCCTAAAGTTCCTCCACACGAGCTTGGCGAGCTACTACTACCAAGTGCGAAATCTCCCTGCTACTTGTGGTCCTGGCAGATTTACATCTCAAGCTTCAAGTCGAGGGGGCAGCAAGTAGGATCCGTCGATATCTCATTTGGTAGGATCTATAAGCCTTTGATAGTCAATTAATATACCCTTCATTCTCTTTTTCCGATATACGCAGTGCAAGAGGTTACAACCACATCATAATACTTGCAAAAAATGAAGGAAAGAAGAGAGACGGGAAAGAATACAAGTTTTTAAGAAAATAAGCGCTTTAGATCATCTCCACTCCAAGTGTGAAATAGATCTTCCCCTTCATAAGTTTGGAGATGATAAGCTCTATTCTTGAGTGCTTCTTTGACAATAAATGACCTTGTCCGATTTGGGTTCAGCTTTCCTACTGACCTAGATCTCGTTGCTGCATCAACTTTCTTGAGGACGAGATCACCAGCAACAAACTATTTAACTCGAACATTCTTATCAAAATATTTGGCCATTCTTCTTTTTTACTTCTTCTTGCCTGATTGTTGCTGCATCCCTCAGCTCTTCGATGAGATCAAGGCTGCATTTCAATTCTTCATCGTTTTCCTCCATCCAATCATCTAGATGTTGTTGAGATAGTAATACACTTGGACTTTTAACTTCAAACTCAATCAGAATGAGAGCTTCCGAACCATGAGACAATTTGAAGGGAGTTTCCCTGGTAGCTAATGTTGGAGTCGTTCTCAAAGCCCAGAGTACCGAAGGTAACTGTTCAGCCCAATTGCCTCAGAAATTTCCACTTTCTTCTTCAGGAGGTTAATTATCAATTTGTTAGCAGCTTCTACTTGCCCATTACTTCTTGGATGATGCACAGAGGTGAACTGCAACTCGGTGCCAATTTGATCACAGAAATTTATCAGATTGGAGTTGTTAAGCTGAGGACCGTTATCTGTGATAATTGCCATTGGAATTCCATGCCTTCATACTATCTCTCCCTAGATAAAATTCTTCACAACTTGAGTAGTAGTTTTAGCTAATGCTTTTGCCTCGATCCATTTGCTAAAATAATCAATCATCACTAGAATGAACTTGCGCTGGCCACTAGCTAAAGGAAAAGGTCCGATCAAGTCCATTCCCCAAACTGCAAATGGTCATGGGGTCGCTATTGACTTAAGTTGTTGAGCTGGTTGAAGCTGAAGAGGAGCGAACTTCTGGCATTGGACACACTTTTTGGCGAATTTCTCTGTATCTTTCCTCATTTGAGGCCAGAAATAACCTTGTCTTAGGATCCTCTTTTCTAAGGTTCTAGCTCCAGAGTGACTGCCGCACTCTCCCGAATGCACTTCTCGAAGAATAACATGAATATCCTCTTCAGAGACACATCTTGCTAGAGGTTATAGAAACATTTTCCTGTAGAGGATTCCTGCAACAAGATAATATTAAGCTACCTTTAACTTAAATCTCCTTTTGTCTTTTACCACCGGATGGAATTCTCCACTTGAGAGATAGAGAATGAAAGGATCCATCCAGGATGGTCGTTGATCGATCATCATGATGTCTCCTTCTTCAATAGCTGGATGGAACAGTTCTGAAGTTGTTCCTCCTGAAAGGAGACCGAATTTGGTCAATTCGTCAGCTTCCATGTTCTCTTCCCTTAGAATGTGTTGAATAGTGAAGCTTTTGAACTTTCCTATCTCAATATTCACCAGCATTTGATATTGTTTTAGAATAGAGTCTCTAGTTTCATAAGTTCTATTCACTTGAGACGACATCACTATAGAATCGGGTTTAACTTGAACATCCTCGATTCCTAGCTCTCTTGCAAATATAAGACCGGCGAGCAAGGCTTCATACTCCGCTTGATTGTTCGTTGTTGGGAAGTGAAACTTGAGAGTTTGATCCAATCTAATCCCATTGAGATTAATTAATATAACTCCAGCTCTTGACGAATTTCTCCCGGAAGTGTTGGACATGTGTGTCACATCCCTTTGTTTGAGAATAACAAATCCCAAATTGTATTTGATCTTGCTTGTCATGTGTTTATAGTGTGCAGGAACTATGTGTGCAATACTCCACAGGTAGAAAGCAGCTGAAATCAACTCTCTGTAAGAAACACTACCGCCAACACTAGCGATACCGCCTGGCGCTAGCTCAAGTTCGTGCACAACGCCACGCCGCCGACGGTTTCGTAACCGCCTACACACAAACACTACCGCAGGCGCTAGGAGCTACCATAGGTGCTATCTCCAAGTTATATATTTTGATGCCTTCTCTCTCATTTTTGTTAGATCTTCCAGAGAGATTACTTGTGCCAAAATTCCAGAGCTGTTACTCTGCCGAAAGTTCATTTCCCACACAAAACCAAAGAAGATTTCTGGAGAAGGAAGCACCCACGCTGCATCCAAAGAATGATCGATTCAACCTCACTTTTTCTACAACGATCCTTCATCATCATCTTCAAAAATCTCATAGAGGGAGTTCTTGTTATTTACTTTATTTCTTTATTGTAAATTTTTGTAGTAAAATCGCCTTGTGTTGGCGACTAGGTCTTTGCGCGGCTTAGTGGGTAATTCGCCGCGTGAGTTGGCGACTAGGTCTAGGAGATTAGATCTAGGGGTTGCTCTAGGCCATATCCGGGGAAGGATTGGCTAGAGCGGCTTGAGGGCATATCCGGGGAAGGATTGGCTAAAGCCAACCGGTTTGTGGGGATACAAGTCGGTATAGAAAAGGAAAAGATATTAACATTTGCACGCCTCCGATTTCTAGCGATATTGAAATCAAATTTATGTAAACACTTATTCATATAATACAATCATGTCTCTATTTGTGTTTACTTGATTTATCTCATTTGGCGTAAATTTTATTATTGCAAATTACTTTATGCTAAATTGTTATTTTGCTCTCTCGTTAACTTTAAAACAATTTAGTAAATTGCTTAATATTACAAAAGGAATTTTATTCCCTTATTCACCCCCCTCTAAGGGCGCTTATCGATCCAACAAGTGGTATCAGAGGGGTTATTCCAAAGAGTTTAAAAACCAGGAATAATGACGTCTTATGATCTCGCTTTTTCCGAGGGACAGGGAATTAGTAGACCTCCTCTATTTACTGGGTCAGATTATAATTATTGAAAAAATAGGATGAAATGTTTTCTTATGACCCTAGATATTGAGGTTTGGAATATGGTAGAAGAGAAAAACTCTCCTCCTACAATTGTAGTTGGAGAAGTAACATTAGAAAAACCTAAGGATAAGTGGGATGATAGGGATAAACTTAAATGCAAAAATAATGCCAAGGCCATGAATGCTTTATTTTGTGCGTTAGATAGAAATGAATTTAATAGAATTTCCACTTGTACTACTGCATATGATATTTGGAATCATTTGGAAATTACTCATGAAGGTACATCACAGGTTAAAGATACAAAGCTTTTCCAACTGGAGTCGGAATATGAAAAGTTCTGGATGGATGAAAGTGAAGATGTTGATGCCATGTACATGCACTTCACCAAGATCGTCAATGCCTCCAAAGTTCTTGGAAAGACCTTCTCCAACGGTGACTTGGTCCGAAAGATTCTTCGATCCCTTCCCCCAAAATTCAATATGAAGGTAATGATTATCTCAGAGTCGCACAATCTAAGAACGCTCCAAGTTGAGAGCCTTATTGGGAATCTCAAAACCCATGAGGTAGAACTCAAGATCCAACACGATGAATACAACAAGGAGCCAAAGAAGAAGGCGTTGGCACTAAAATCAAAGAAGGAGTGCCAAGAGGATGAGGATGAAGATGAAGAAAGCCTTTTGGTAAAGAACTTCCGAAAGTTCATGCGAAATCCAGAAAGGAGAAACACCTTTCAGAAATATTTCCAAAAGGAAGGAAGATGGAAAGGGTCATCTTCAAAGAAGGAAAAGGAGAGCGATGTTGAAGAAGAAAGAACTCCACCAGAATGCTATCATTGCAGGAAGACTGGGCATATTCGGAGCAAGTGCCCAAAATTTTTGAAGGAGAAAAAGGAAAAACGACACAAAGGGAAGGAAAAGAGGAAGGTGCTAAAAGCAAAAACATGGGTTGACTTCTCCACCTCCGAAGAATCAAGAGGGTCTTCATCAAGCGAAATGAGGAAGCAAATATGTGCCTCATGGGACATGGAAACGACGACAACGACACTAGTGTTCTTAGCGACACTGAGGTAACTCCTCCCACTTATGATGAACTTTTCAATAAATTTCTTGAAACTTGCAAAGCTTTTGATGAAAATATGAAAGATAATATTTTATTAAATCGGGAAAATGAATCCTTAATTAAAGAAAATCAAAAGCTTTCCAAAAAATTAATTATTTTAGAAAAAGGAAAGGTCTCTTGCCAAGAGTGTGATCACTCCATTAAGATGGCAAAAGATATTGAAGATTCTATTTCTAAAGCCCTCTCCTATGCCAAAATTCTAACAAAAGAGAAGGGAGAATTAGAAAGAAAATTAGAAGCCTCCCCTGTGCAAGTAAAAAATAATAAAAAAAGTTTTGAAAATAGGTGTGTCATGCTTGTGAAAGAAAACTTATCACTTAAAGCACAAGTTCATGATCTCACCATGGCCATTAAAAAAATTGGAATAGGCCAAAAATCACTGGAAATGATTTTAAGGAACCAGTGCCATGGGTCTGGAAAATTTGGGCTCGGATATCGAGGTGAGGGCTACCGCCCGCCGCTAGCCACTAACGCCGGCGCTGGCACCTCATACAAGAAGCCTGAATTTTCTTTTTCAAAATGATTTTCCTCTACAAAATTGATTCCTTCCAGCAAGGAAATATTCCAGAAAAGGGTCTCAACCCCCTTTATTTCTAGTGCAAACTATTATTGGTTAGGTCACACATCTAGTTCTTGCAGCAAAATAAAATAAAATACTTTAAAGCAAATCTGGGTATCTAAGGCTTCCACTTATTCTATGGGTGGTACCACTTGGGTATCCAGATCTTTACTCTCATCTTCTTTCTAGATGTGCAGGAAGGCTAAGGATAATGAAGACATGTGGTACTTGGATTCTGGATGCTCCAAGCACATGACTGGCAATAAAGCAAAGTTCCGTAGCCTAGGAAAGAAGAAGGGAGAGATCGTGATATTTGGCGATAGCAGAAAAGGAAGGATCATGGGTATTGGTACAGTTGGTAACGAATCCTTTACTATATCTAATTTTCTTTATGTGAAAGGGCTAAAACATAATCTAATTTCTATTAGTCAATTATGCGATAAAGGATTAGATGTTTTATTTGAATCTTCTACTAATTTATGCAAAATATCCAATCCTACTACAAAAGATATTTTACTAACTGCACCAAGAATACATAATGTGTATATAGTTTCATTTCATGATCTTTCTAAATCATCTTTAAAATGTTTTATCACCAAAAATGATGAGCTGGAACTTTGGCATAGAAGGCTAGGACATGCTAGCACAAAACTTATTGTTAAACTTGCCAAAAGAGATTTAATCAGAGGGTTGCCTAGATTAAATGAGAATTTACCTTCACTATGTTCACCTTGTCAATAATGTAAAATTACAAAATCCTCTTTCAAAAGTAAAAATATTATTTCTACTTCAAGACCCTTGCAATTAATTTCATATGGATCTTTTTGGTCCCGTTAGCACCGCAAGTCTTGGTGGTAGATTATATACATATGTTTTAATAGATGGTTTTTCAAGATATTGTTGGACAATATTTCTCTCATCCAAATCCGATGCATTTTGTGAATTTTCAAAATTATGTACTCGTATTCAAAATGAAAGTGATTTAAAAAATTAAATGCATTCGCTCGGATCATAGAGGAGAATTTGAAAATGATAAATTCACATCTTTTTGTGATATGTTAGGCATAAAACATGAGTTCTCCACACCACGCACACCACAACAAAATGGTGTTGTAGAAAGAAAGAATAGGACACTTCAAGAACTAGCACACATTATGTTATGTGAATATAAATTGCCTAAGTCCTTTTGGGCTGAAGCCATAAATACATCATGTTATGTTATAAATAGAATCATGCTTCGCCCATCTCTTAATCACACACCATATGAACTATATTTTCAAAAGAAGCCTAACTTATCTTACTTTAAAGTTTTTGGTTGTAAATGTTTCATTTTAAATACTAAAGATAGCTTGGGAAAGTTTAATGAAAAATGTGATGAAGGAACTTTTCTTGGATATTCTTCAAATAGTAAAGCTTATAGAATTTTTAATAAAAGAACTAGAAAAGTTGAAGAATCAATTAATGTGAAATTTTATGAACTTGTTCCTTGTATAGAATGACTATCCGCAGGCAAAGAGGATGATCACTTACCACCTTTAGAGCATGGTGACGAGGAACCTTCCAAAGAAGAAGAAGAGGAGGCCAAGGAAGATGAATATGTACCTCCAAGTGCCTTGAAATTCACAAAGGATCATTTGCGAGAATTAATAATTGGTGAACCATCCATCGGGGTAAGAACTCGCTCTTCTCTTCATGAATCTTATTCAAATATTTGTTTTGTTTCCAAAATTGAACCAAAAAACGTTTCAACCGTTTAAATGATGAATTTTAGTTTTTGGCTATGAATGAAGAGTTAGAACAATTTGAGCGACATAATGTTTGGAAATTAGTAGAAAGACCATCAAATCACCCAATTGTAGGTGTAAAATGGCTTCTTAAAAATTGGATGGTGAATCTAGAATATCTAGAAATATAGCACACTTAGTAGCACAAGGATATTCTCAAATCGAGGGGATAGATTTTGATGAATCTTCTGCACCCGTTGCTAGATTAGAGTCTATAAGAATCTTTCTAGCATTTGCAAGCTTTAAGAGAATAAAACTATTTCAAATGGATGTAAAAAGTGCTTTTCTAAACGGGTTTGTAAAAGAAGAAGTTTATGTTGAACAACCCCCCAATTTTATTAGTGAAAAATTTCCAAATCATGTTTATAAACTAGAAAAAGCGCTTTATGGTTTAAAACAAGCGCCCCGTGTATGGTATGAAAGACTTACATCATTTTTATTAAAGCACGGTTATATTATGGGAAGTGCCGATAATACTCTCTTCATTAAGCACAATAAAGATGATTTGATTATTTTGCAAATATATGTTGATGATATAATCTTTGGATCTACTAATGAAGAGTTGTGTAATGAAGTTATTTTAGTGATGAAAAATGAATTTGAAATTAGTCTAGTAGGAGAACTTTCTTATTTCCTTGGTTTTCGAATATCACAAAGAATTGATGGTATCTTTGTATGTCAAACTAAATATGTCCATGATATGCTTAAACGTTCTGGATTTGAAAACCTTAAACAAGCTTCTACACCAATGAGTGCATCACTAAAATTAGGAAAAGATGAATCGGGAATTTCTATAGATCAAACTTTATATAGAGGTATGATAGGATCATTACTTTATCTAAGTGTAACTAGACCCGATATCATGTTTGTCGTATGCTTATGTGCTCGATTTTAAGCTAATCCAAAAGAATCTCATTTAAAAGTGGTAAAATGAATTCTTAGATATCTTATTGGGTCATCTAGATTAGGATTATGATACCCGCACAATAATTCATTTACACTTCACGGCTATTCTGATTCGGACTATGCTGGATGCTCACTTGATAGAAAAAGCACTAGTGGTACTTGTCATTTTCTAGGACCTTCATTAGTTGCATGGTCTAATAGGAAACAAAATTCAGTTGCACTCTCCACCACGGAGGCCGAATACATTGCACTAGGGAGTTGTTGTGCACAAGCACTATGAATGAGTCAAACTCTAGAGGACTTTGGTTTTCATCTAAAACATATTGAATTAAAATGTGACAACAAAAGTGCCATCGATCTTACAAATAATCCGGTATATCATTCTAAATCCAAACATATAGATGTACGTCATCATTTCATAAAGGATCACATTAAAAAGGAAAATGTTAGAATAAGTTTCATTGGCACAGACTCTCAATTTGCTGATATATTCACTAAACCTCTTCCCGATGCAAGGTTTCAAATGTTAAGGTTGGAATTATGAGTATTGGACATCTTAGGATAAGTTATTTGAAAAACGCTAAAGTTTTATGCAATTTGAGCAATCAAGATATCTCCATAAATTACAAAATTTCTGCATAAGACTACGCTAAGGACTCTTAATCAAGATCAAAAAATGAAAATTTAAAATTCTCAAAAAATCACTTACTGTTTTCCGCGCCGGTGCTAGCGTGGATGTTCATTTTTTTGTTTTTTTAAAATTTCTAAAAATCTATAAAAATATGTTAGTTCGTATGTACTACTTTTTTGTGTTTCTGACTTTTGTTATTTTTGTTTTATATATATTATGAAAAATCAACTACAAAACTTCAAAATTCAAAAATACAAAAATATGTTTTTGTGGTTTTCTGTTTTTTTTTTCATTAAAAATTTTCAAAACAACAAAAAGACTGTATGATCTTTATTGCTAATATCAAGCATGTATTAATTATCTACAATGTTAAAACTTATTTCTTCATATTACTATGAACATTGTTTTGTTTATCATGCTTTGATATATCTAAATAAGTGTATCAGTTGTATTAAAAAATATGTGTAGAACCAAGCTTAGCATGCCTCTAAGTATGAGTAAATGTTTTATGATTGATAATGATATCTTTTCACTCACTTATTTTGGTAATCTACATGTGTGTTTAAATCTAAAAGATGCTTGCTTGTGTATTGTAATTGTACAATGAATTAAAACTTGCATAAGTTTATTATCTACACTACATTTGAATTGCACTTAAAATTTAAGAAAAGTGGTTGAGTTTAAAAAAATATATATTATGTTGGGTTTGCAAAACAAGTGTATTTGGAGAATGTTGTCTCACAAAAGTGAACAAAAAATATAGACAAATATAACTCCACCAAGTACTACTCGGAAAGAATAGTAAGTGTCTTGTGCAAACCTTGATTAGTACACCATTTTTTCTAAAAATATTGTGCATTAAAGTGTGTGAAAGTTAATATACTTGTGTTTTATTGTGCACTTTACTCTACATATGTCTTGTATTTTGTGATTTAAATCAATTGTTAACATTGCTCAAAATACACTCATGTGCACATCATTATCTTTCATAACACTTCTTCTCATGAGTATTGGATTCTAATGTTTTATCTATACTAATCTTTATATAAGAAATGCACTAGATAACCTAGCATGATCTCTACAATGTTTGGTATCTCTTAAACTTGAAATTAAGTAACATTGTACTATAATCACTTTTTGACATGTTCATTTCATGCTTGGTAACTTTATGTAAAACTTTGAGATTTCAAAAAGGTTAAAACATCTTTACATTTTGAACTTAAACTCATATTTATACTTATGCTTTTCATGCTTACAAAAAAGATGTTTCTTATAATCTTTCGCTTGCTTACAACTCTTATCTTTTTATTTGAAATCTCTTATATATACTATGCTTAAATTCTTTATCATTTCATATATTATAAAAGCTAGATCGTGAATTCTCATTTATAAAGAATGCCTCCTTACTTCCCTTACCCCGCCTTCTTTTGATAATACCAAAAGGGGGAGATTAATTGAAGAAATCTAGAGGAGAAATTTAGAAGATTAAGGGGAGACTAATTCATGCAATCTATCTTTGTAGGGGGAGTAAAACATAAATTGCATTTATGTAGGGGGAGCATTAAGATAGGGGGCGTATGCACTATTCTCATGCTTATCATATACTATAGTTGCATTTTTATCTCGCTTATCATATTCTATAAACACCTTTGTTGATTTCTTGCTAAGAGGATTTGTTATTATCAAAAGGGGGAGATTGTTGGACATGTGTGTCACATCCCTTTGTTTGAGAATAACAAATCCCAAATTGTATTTGATCTTGCTTGTCATGTGTTTATAGTGTGCAGGAACTATAAGTGCAATACTCCACATGTAGAAAGCAGCTGAAATCAACTCTCTGTAAGAAACAATACCGCCAGCGCTAGTGATACTGCCTGGCGCTAGCGCTACCGCCTGGTGCTAGCTCAAGTTAGTGCACAACGCCACGCTGCTGATGGTTTCGTAACCGCCTACACACGAACACTACCGCAGGCGCTAGGAGCTACCGCAGGCGCTATCTCCAAGTTATATATTTTGATGCCTTCTCTCTCGTTTTTGTTAGAGCTTCTAGAGAGATTACTTGTGCCAAAATTCCAGAGCTGTTACTCTGCCGAAAGTTCATCTCCCACTCAAAGCCAAAGAAGATTTTTGGAGAAGGAAGCCCCCACGCTGCATCTGAAGAACGATCGCTTCAACCTCACTTTTGCTACAACGATCCTTCATCCTCATCTTTAGAAATCTCATAGAGGAAGTTCTTGTTATTTACTTTATTTCTTTATTGTAAATTTTTGTAGTAAAATCGCCTTGTGTTGACGACTAGGTCCTTGCGCGGCTTAGGGGTTAATTCGCCGCGTGAGTTGGTGACTAGGTATAGGAGTTTAGATCTAGGGGGTTCTCGAGGCCATATCCGGGGAAGGATTGGCTAGAGTGGCTTGAGGCCATATCCGGGGAAGGATTGGCTAAAGCCAACCGGTTTGTGGGGATACAAATCGGTATAGAAAAGGAAAAGATATTAACATTTGTACGCCTCCGATTTCTAGCGATATTGAAATCAAATTTATGTAAACACTTATGCATATAATATAATCATGTCTCTATTTGTGTTTACTTGATTTCTCTCATTTGGCGTAAATTTTATTATTATAAATTACTTTTTGCTAAATTGTTATTTTGCTCTCTCATTAACTTTAAAGCAATTTAGTAAATTGCTTAATATTATAAAAGGAATTTTATTCCCTTATTCACACCCCTCTAAGGGCGCTTATCGATCCAACAGGAAGCTCCATCCACGTAAATTGTCCAAGCTAAAGATTTTCCAATCTCTTTTTCAGAGGTAACTTCCTTGGCATCAATCATAAAATCTGCTAGCACTTGGGCTTTGATCGCCACTCTAGGAACGTAGGAGATATCAAACTCACTGAGTTTTATCGCCCTTTTTGCCAATCTACCAGAATGTTCTGGCTTTTCCAACACGTTCTTTAACGGGAGATCAGTGACGACCTGAATAGAAAGAGCCTGGAAGTAAGGCCTTAGCCTTCATGCTGAAACCACAAGCATTAGGGCCAACTTTTCAAGGATCAGATACCGAGCGTCCGCATCCTTCAAAACTTTACTCACATAATAAACCAGATATTGCTTCTTCTTTTCTTCCCTTACCAGCACAGAGCTGATAATATTAGAACCGACTCCTAGATACAAAAAGAGATCCTCTCCTTCTCTTGGGCTTTGGAGTAAAGGGGTGCATGTTAACTGCTTTTTGAGTAGATCAAACACATCATCACACTCCTTTGTCCATTCAAACTTAGCCCCTCCACGAAGAGTTTTGAAGAAAGGAGCACTCTTATCCCTTGAACGGGGATGAAATGACTCAAGCCTGCCATCCTACCACCCAACTGTTGAACTTCCTTAGGGGTCTTGGGAGGTGACATTTCCAGAATAGCCTTTACTTTATCGGGATTTGTCTCTAATCCTTTCAGAGTAAGGAGATGGCCGAGAAATTTTCCTTTGCTAGCTCCAAAGACGCATTTCAAAGGGTTTAATCTCATATTAAAGGCTCGGAGTGTTGCAAAAGTTTCATTCAAATCGTTGAGGTGAGCTGAGAAAAGCTTGCTTTTTATAAGAAGATCATCAACGTAAACTTCTAAAATTCTCCCTTTTTGAGTTTTGAAAATGGTGTCCATCATTTTCTGATAAGTGGCACCAACAATTTTTAGCCCGAAAGACATTATGAGGTAATAGAAACAACCGTCATTCTTGATGAATGAGGTTTGAGGGATATCAGGCTTATGCATTCTTATTTGGTGATAGCCAGAGAATGCATCTAAAAAACTCATGCTAGAGTACCCTACCGTAGAATCAACTAAAGAATCTATCTGAGGCAAGGGGTATCAATCTTTAGGACAAGCTTTATTGAGTTTAGTCAAATCCACACACATTCTCCATTTTCCACCAGCTTTTTTCACCATTACAACATTCGATACCCACTCTGGGTATTGAATTTCCCTAACAAAGTTAGCTTGGAGAAGCTTTTCCACCTCCTCCCGGATTAGTTGAGCCAAGGTCATTACAACTGCTCTTTTCTTTTGCTTCACCGTAGTAAAAGATGGATCAATGTTAATATGGTGGCAAGCGACGTATGGATCAACTCCTGACATATCATCCGCTGATCAAGCGAATATATCCAGGTTTTGTAGCAGGCAGGAGATGAGCTGGTTCTTCTCAGCTTTGGGTAATTCGGCATTGATTAAAAGCCTCTTGCTTTCATCTTCATCACTGATGGGCACAGCTTAAGTTACTTGGGCAGGTTCCAAGCGAACTCCATCTCTTGACTCTTCTTCCATGACCTCTTCTTCAGCTTTAGCAGGATCAAGGGCTGGGGAAGCTGAAGAGGTCTCACCCACTTGAGGAGGAGAACATTCAGTCATATTAACTGATTTGACATAACACTTCGGGGCTTTCCTTGGACCGCTCCTGGTCTGATATTGCTTGCCATTCAGGGCAAACTTCACTGCATGGTGGTAGGTGGAAACTACCGCATGTTACCTATTTAGAATGGGCCTCCCAAAAATTGTGTTGTAGCTACTCGGAGCTTCAATGACTATGAATTTGACTAACTTTGTGATGCCTCCAAGTGTCACTGAGAGCGTGACATTTTCTTCCACTTCTTTCTTCTCTCCGGAGAAACCATAGAGTGGCCCTTCGGTGGAAAGAAGAGTAATTCCTAGTCTTCGGGGCCTCAAAACCTAGTTTGAAGAGAAGATTTACCGAACTCCTGATATCGATGAGAATGTTCTTAACTGTATAATTCTCTATGATTGCCTTTATAACGTATACATCGTTAAAAGGATTGGCAGTGGGAGGAAGATATTCTTGCCCAAAAGTGTCTGTTCCTCGGACTGGGGCAGAGGAGGAGGTAGCAGCAACCTCTGATATGAAAACTCTGGCCTTGATGGCCTTCTTTGAAGATTCTAGGCCTGCTCCCCCATGGATGCAAAAAAAGATAACCCAATTCCTTCATCGTTTGCATCCACACATTCACCAAGATAACCGACATTGCCGATATGGCCAACATCGTCGACCTCTTCACATTCCCAGTGGACTTCTGTCACTTCTTTGCTCTTGGAGGTGGAGGCTTTAGAAGGATCAGCTTTTTGTAACAACCCTTGCAGCTTCCCTTCCTTCACAAGCTTCTCTGCTATCATTCTGAGGGCTCTACAATTCTCTGTCAGATGACCTATCTCATTATGATGCTCACAGTAAAGAGAAGGGTTCCTGAATTTAGGGTCGGATTGCATGGGTGCAGGCCTTTTGTAGAAAGGCTGCTTCTGGAGGATCTGAATCACCTCACTCATTGGGATGTTGAGTTCGGTGAATGATTCTTAAGAATCATTGAAGGAATGCTGAGGGAGCGGGGGAGGAGGCTGAACAAAGTGAATCTGTTGAATTGGAGCTTGCTGAGGAGCTGTAGTGACTGGAGCAGGTAATAAGGGCACTTGAGGATGAAACTGTTGATGCCCTTGGTAAGGACGATGGTGACGAAAATTCCTTCCTCTTTGAGCTGGAGGTTGTAAATCTTGACACGACGGCTTCTATGACAGAGGTGCTGGAGGAAAACTTGCAGAGCCTTTCTGAACTGCCTGCATGTTAAATTATAAATATAGACGAGATTATTTACTTCCCCTTCTATGAACCTAATTGCAATGCTGATAAGTTCCTGGTAAGAGCTCGACTCTTTGGTTATGACCTCAAACTTTAGAGGTCCCTCCTGCAGGCCATTTACCAAGGCGACCAGATATAACAAGTGATCAACATCCCTTATTCCCAGATTCTCCCTCTGAAAACGGTCAATGAAGCGAGTTGTAGTCTTGCCTTCATTCTGCTTGATCTTAAAAAGGGCCGCATGGCCACACTTTCTCTTCTTTGTGGTGGCAAACCTCAGAAGAAGCTTCTGCTTCAGGACTGCGAAGCAAGAGATGGACTGCAGAGATAAATTGTAGAACCACTCCCTTGCCTGCCCATCCAGAGAGGTGATCAACAATTTGCACCTCCTCGCGTCTGAGAGAGTTCTTAGTGCGACTGCAGATTCAAAGGCTTGAAGATGTGAACTGGGATCACTATCTCCAGTAAACATAAGCATTATTATCTCTCTGAAAACATGGGGAGTTGGCTCTCAACGGATCCTGTCAGAAAAAGGAGAAGGATCTTCTCCCCATAGGCACCAGAAGGAACAAAAGGGGCAGCAACGGGGGATGAAGGATAAACGTAATCCTCTTAGAAATTCAGGGCTCGAGCCGGAGATCCCTGGCCTGCTTCCCTAAAAAGGCTTGACAGGCAGCGAACTCCTCATTCTGAGACCGCAAGGGAGCAGCGGACTGAGGGGTCATGCAGTCTAGTGGCTGACCAGCGGACAACCGATCAGGGTTTGCAACCTAATCGGCTTGAGGAATCAGCCTCTTGGAGAGCTCAGGCAACTGTTGATTCATGGACTCAATTTGCCGAGCAGTCTCCTAGCCTCTTGGTGGGCTTGGGCGAGATGAAGCTCCATTCGAAGCTCTAGAGCTTCTAAATAGGTCACACTCACTGAAGAGAGGAGACCGTCGGCGAACTGACCTGTCTGACCTTCGCAGTCTGACATCTCAAAAAGTCAACTGATTTCACCTGAACACTTCAAATATGAAGGTTGCGTGTTCGTTCTGTTGGCACAAAAAATGCACCTCCAAAACTCACACTAAAGAAGGGATGGAGAAAACTGTGAAGTGCAGGTTACTTGAGGCAAAAGATGCCAGAGGAGATACCTCTGACGAGAAAAACTGTTTCTATTAATCTCAAGAGAGATTACAAGATAAAAGCCCAGAACAGGTTAGGGGAAGAGGTAGAAAAGTGACAAAATTCGAGACCGCTTACACAGGTTGTAAGCTCGAGCCTCGAAGAAAAAGTCTCTTTTCAAGTACCCCTACCCCACATTTATAGACGCGGAGGCTGCCCAAATAGGCAGATCCAAAAATTATGGGATGCCCAGGATACAGGAGAGCCAGGGCAGAGATGAGAGGAAAAAGGAAGCAGACCTCCCGGTCTGGCGATCTCCAAGAGCTGAGATCTCTGAGCCTTAGACGAGAAAACCGGAGGGGATGTTGGCAACCTGGGCGGTCTCCAAAACCTGAGATCGCTAGGAAGGGTCCTTCTAACCAGAGAGGAGAGGTCGCGGACTTCTGGGCAAACATTATGTAGTAGAAGTTAGTATTGCGATTATTCACCAAGTGGAGGTCTACCAAGAAAATTTGTAAATCTAAAAGATCATCCTACCACTCAGGTTATTGGTATCATTATATATGACATTCAAATAAGTAGGAAGACTTCCGATGAAGCTACATCCTTAGGTTCATATCTCAAATGGAGCCTAATAATTTAGAAGATACCAGTAATGATCCCACTAAATCATGTTTATACAACATATATTAACTCATTTGAAAGAATTAAAGTTTGGACATTGATAAAAAGGTAAACTAATTACCCTATAATTAGAACTAAATGAGTATTCATAAATAAGTTAGATTTTGAAGGCTGGAAGCTATACGCATGTTTCTTGCTTATGCAACTCACAACAATATAAAAGTATTTCACATTGATGTCAAAAGTGTCTTCTTAAATGGTAAACTTTAAGAGAAATTCTTTGTAGGAGTGTAAACAAATAATTGAAGAATCAAGAACCGAACCAGAACCGAACCGAGTGGTTAGGGTCGATTCACACGGGTCCAAACTTTTCATAACTGACCACTTAGTCTGGTTCTCAATTCTTATTTTCTGGTACCCATAACCGACCCGAGAACTGAGTTATTAAAATTAAGTATCTGAAATATAGTAGTCGCATGATCCTTGTTTTATTCAATATGAATATTGTAATCTAATCTAAGTTAAGTTAACCCTAAAAGTTTCACATAGTCTACATATCCATAGTCTTTTCAATATGAGCTTAATAATGTTGCATTAAAAAATTAAGCTATTGTATGAGTTTTTTGCTCTTCTAAGTGTATGTTAGTGCAAATTAGAGAAGATTGTGTATGATTTTTTTTTGCTATTCTAAGTGTATGTTAGTGCAAATTAAAGAAAAAATATTTATGAATTTTTTGCTCTTCTAAATATACAATTGTTTAATCATATCATTTCATTTATACATGATATTTTATGTTTACTATTTTCTTAAATGAATGCAATAACTATGAATATTTTCTAATACACAAGTTTATATGAAAAATATCATGTTGCATGTGTGGAATCGAGAACCGACCCAGAACCGAACCAAGTTTTTTGGTTTGGATCTGGTTCTATACCTTGGCTACATGGGCTAGTTGTTAACCTAATGCAAATAAATTTTAAAATGATAACCACGTCTTTACAAAAATGGTAGTCACGTCTTTATTTATTAAGAAGCACAAGGGCAAGCTGTTCATAGTGTAAACATATGTTGTTGAAATTATTTTTGAATCTGCTGATGATAAGCTATGCAAGAGGTTTGTTAACCTAATGCAAAGAAATTTTAAAATGAGTAGCATTGTAGAGCTATCCTATTTCCTAATATTACAAGAAAAACTAGATGATGAAGGCATCTTTATATCCCAATTTAAATATACTAAAGAACTCATAGAAAAATTTGGAATGAAATATATCATCAACATGAATACCCTCATAGCTATAAATGTTGTGATAGAAAAGGATGAATCAGGTAAACTTGTATATTAAAAGACCTACATTGCAATAATTTATTTTCTTCTATATCTTACAACAAGTAGATTTGATATAATGTATGCACCATATCTGTGTGCTAGATATATACTGGGCGACCCCAATGGAATCTCACTTGACTCATCTAAATAGAATTTTGAGATACCTCAAAGGAACACCTGAGCTTGAATTATGGTATCCTAAAAGTATAATTTCGAACTAATTGGTTTCCATATGCATATTTTGCATGTTGTATATTGAATAGAAAGAGCATCAAAGGAACATGTCAATGTTGAAACATGCATTTCCCATCTCTTGGTTTGAGAATAACAAATCCCATAATGTATTTGATCAAGTTTGTTTTGTATTTATACAGTGCAGGAAATACAAGTATAATACAATTCTGAATGCATACAATTAAATGCGATGCAAAATGGACATGGTGCTCTAATTTATATTCTACCACAGGGCGGTAGCATTCATTGCTGGCGGTAGTGGTCGCGATAGTGGGACAGCTGGCACAAGACATTTAAATGAAACTATTTGTAGGAGCAACTTAGTTAATTTGTAAAGAGGCTAACGCACGACGTTAACCCTAACGCATGGTGGTAACTGAAAGGCAAGCCTAGAGATCACCATGCTGATTGAAGAGCCAAATGGAGCATGTGATCCATTTGACGGCAGGGGCGTATATTACGCTAATGCGGCGCGATAACTCTATCGAGGCACGGTAGCGGTGGACTAAAATATGAAACGTGGCTACCATTTTTGTACGAGTGACACGTTAATCTCTTACCATTACGTGTACCACAGGGTGGTAATATAACATCCCGAATTTAAAAAGGGGTTTAAATGGTTCAATTGAACCCTTTGAGGAGTTTAGGTTGTGTCACAACCCGCATTTTCCCCACAAATTTAATAAATATTATCAGAGCACAAGGAAAATACGCGTTATGATGTCACGTCATGCAGGGGACAACTACAGATGCTCAGACAGCCACTACTCGTGAAAATTTATAAAAGACATAAATTTGTTTTAGTTAAATTGAGGATTTACATTTTTATCTTATGACCGTGTCCCTCGGTCCAGTGGATCAACTAGTCCATGAGTATAAATCTATACATACGCAGCAGAAAGATAGATTCATTTTATCCTATATGAGCATGAAGATCGAACATCCCAGCAATGATATGCACATCTCTAGATTTAGTATAAGTAAAGAAGGTTTTGTTCTACGATCTTCAAAGAAGGTCACATTTACATAAAATCATGCTATGCAAGAATGTCATTTGTTATACATAAAACAACTCATGCAACCTGACATAAAACTTCCCAGAGAGCAAGTATGAGAAATAACCAGCAAGTAACATCAAATAAGCTAGCATGTAATCCAACACTGGAAGACTACAACTGAAGCAAAGGAACAACTACCTCACAACAGTGAGGAGGCAATGGACAACTGCAACTCACCGCATCTCTACCGCTTGCCGCAGCTACTGACCTGAACTTGAACCTGGGGCACTCAAAAGAAAAGAATGCCTCAGCCCAAAAAGGGAGTAAGTAACAACAAGTATAATAATGAAAGCTATTACGCAACAGGAATAACAACTAGCCAGGAGTAAGCATAGATTTAGCATAATCAGCTTGAACAAGTACACAAGTTCACAGAAAACAAGCCCATAAACGGGGGCATCAAGTAAAGAAAGTTGATGTGTAAAGGACTTCGCAGTCAAAAAGTATTAAAAGGCGCTGTGGTGGTGGCCTCATTGTCCTACCAACCACTACTAAAAGAACTGTGATGGAGGACCACATTGTTCCCATTACCCATCCTTCCAGTTCAAAACAAATCCATCATTATCCACTGGGGGGGGGGGGGGGGGGGGGGCATGACCTATCCACCCGCACTCTAGTCTAAAAAGAAGCCACTGTGGTGTGAGCCGGAAATACCACCCACACTCTAGTATATAAGGCCACTATGGTGGGGGCCTGAAATACCACCCACACTCCAGTATAAAAGATGCCATTGTGGCGGGGGCCTGAAATACCACCCATACTCCAGTATTAAATAAGCCACTGTGGTGGGGGCCTGAAATACCACCCACACTCCAGAATAAAAGAAGCCTCTGTGGCGGGGGCCTGATAAATCCACCCACACTCCAGTATAAGGCCACTGTGGTGGGGGCCTGAAATACCACCCACACTCCAGTATAAAAGAAGCCACTATGGTGGTGGCCTGATAAATCCACCCACACTCTTGTATAAAAGAAATTATTCCAAATTATACTTATCAGCAACATACTTGGGTTGGCATTCAAGGAGGGGTATACATGAATAATGAAGGAAGAAAATTCCCAAAATTATGAAACCCATGCTTTCACTTATCTTAACCATTCAGTTAATAATCATGATCAACCATATATCATGCACAAGACAAGGGAAAATTACCTTGTATTACATGAGGAAACAATCCTATTAGCCCCAATAGAAATGGATGGGAGGCTCAAAATGCAAACTGAAGACTAAAGAAACTGGATAAAGATGATCCAGTCGAATATTGGGGTGATCCACACGAATAAAATATAACTTCTTTTAAAGTTTTAACAAATAAGCCCAAAACGCTCGACATCATACTTTAAGATAACCGAGAATGCCTTGGCAAAAAGGACTTAAATTATTGATGAAACAATTCGGGATATGCTATGAAGTCGGCGGGAAGACTTAATAAAAGTCGACGGGAAGCTACAAAGAAAAATCAGCTGGAAGAGGGCCAGATCGACGGGATGGGAGCCCGATCGACGGGAGGTCCCGTCGATTCTTACTTAAAAGATCAACCGACTTGACCTACCTGCTCTCTCCCGTCGATCGACAGGACTAGAGGTCGATCGACGGGACTGGATGCCGATTTTAACTTAGGATTTTACAAAATTTCTTCTAACCACCAAAACATTCTACCCAAGGCTCAAACTGAACTCCCAAACACATGAAAAACTTCAGAAGAAATAAACAAACACTCTTAAGAAGAGTAATCTTTTCTAAACCAAGGGAAGTCTTAACAGGCTACCTGCATCATAACTAAACACGTTAATATAGAAACTATCTACATTCAAGGGAATGACAGCAGGAATCAAGCGAGCCAAACAAATTCCATAAGGAAAAGCAACTGGCACCAGCCTAAACTCAACAAGCAATGCATACAAGAAAGAAGGAGAGGACGTAAAAGAAGGTCCTTCAGTCACTCAGCAAAATAAGCCAAAGAGGACTAATGCTGCTTGAAGAGAACAGCTAACAGGAGAGCCCAACATAAATAAATCTCAGGAAAAAAGTTCATCAAGGAGAAAGACTGCTATTTGCAGCCCAAAACCATTAAGAGAACTTTTACATCCAGTCAAATTACTAAAGACAGTGAGGAAGAAGCATTACCCTCACTGAGAAAGTTAACACAAATTGCATAGAAAGCTATAAGGTTTAATCCCATACACAAGAAACTGAGTCTGGAAGGGTTTAAATACTCAGAAATTAATGGCAGATTGCACAAAAAACCTTGGAGTTCTGGACAGGAATTCTGGACAGAAAGTCTAATAAATTCTGGGCAGAAAGAGAGAAATTTCTGAACAAGTCTATGGTACAAACAGGAATCAAAATATACAAGAATAAACTTGATTTCTGAGAATACACAAAAAATAACTTTTCTGAAAGAATCTATCAGAACAAGAAAGACCACAGACAAAACTGCACTTGCATTAAAGGGGAAGAGAAACAAAACAAAGAAAAAAGGACTGCAACAAGGAAAAATAGGAAAATTGACGGGCGGTCTCGTCGATCGATGGGAAGCCCCGTTGATTTCCACTTAAAGCCCTGGGAAAACAGCTTCACCCAGCTGATGCCAAAGATCGACGGGCGGTCCTGTCGATTTTGACTTTAGCACAGAAAATTTCCTAAACTAACCTAACCTACTACTAACAGAGCCCGTAACTGGACTAGCAGAACAACCCTCAACTCCAACACTTCAATTAGGGTAAGTAACTCAATCAACACTCATTACCAAGATACAAAAAAGGAAAAGAGAAGTAAATTGGAGAGACATGCCAAAGGAAGAAGAAAACAAACCACCACTTGCCTATATCTCGAACCACCAAAATACGGTCTCTCAAGCCCTCCATGCCAAGTATCGGCTCAAACACGGCCTAAGTACGAAGAATCTACAAAGATTTGGACAAAAAAAGGGTTAGGGCCGCTAACCATAGCGCCAAAAACCTACGAAATGGACAAAACTTACCACACACGCGACGAGCACGGCGAGAGCTTTCCAAATCTATACTCCGGCGAAGATTTTGAGCACCGGAGCTCCGTCGGCGGCGATCTGAAAGCTCAGGAAAACCCCACTCTCCCCCTCTTTCTCTCTCTTGAAACTTCTGGCTCGATAATCTAGGGAGGAAGAAGAAATGGAGAAGAAGAATAGTAATAATAATAATAGATAGATAGATAATGGATGACATCACACTCATAATAATATTAATAATAATAAGGAAAAAAAGACCGAACCAACGGTCGCCGATTCCAACGAAAATCGCACCGAAGACAAACGTCGATGCTACGAATCCAACTGAGAAGTCGAAAACAAAATCCGACGAGAAAAACTCAAGATATAAATTTTCTAAGTTTACGATGAACGATAATTAAACAAATCTTTGGAAAATCACTGGGGCTCTAATACCGCTCGGATCGCAATGAAACTTCGACGAGCCTTTCTAAAATTAATTAATTAAAAAACATAACGCAAAATCTTCCAACTCCGGCACGCTCCAAAATTTGGTCGACTTGACCGAACGGAAGCGCAAACGAGCAAATGACGGCGCACTGCTAACTCCGCACTAACGTAACGCCCTTACGTCAAAATGACGTAAAAGAAGGATAAATTAATTCCTAAAAATTCAGGGGCGTCACAGCCACCCCACCAAAAAGAAAGTTTTGTCCCGAAACATAGAATACAAACGAATAAAAAGGGTCAAAGGGGGAGAAAAGCTCACACTCGCTGGATAGAAATGCTAACCGAAGAGGGCTAGGAGAACGGATGCGGATAAGATCTTTTCTCACACTCAAAATAGATCACCCAAACTGGAAGTATCCAGCAGCTTCGGTGGGAGATACCTCCGCCAGCACACCATCAGTAAACCAACAAACCCGGGGGTAAAATCCCGCAGGGTATCAAATCTAAAAAAAACAGGGCGTTGTGGAGGTGGGTTAATCAACTAACACCCACACCCCAAATCAAATTCCTATAACTCAAGAATGGTATGACTGACCAGACTAGATACCGCTAGTCTTAAAGCACTGAACTCACCATGGCAATCGTGCCTCGCCAAACAACTAACTAGACTCGCCGAACAAACTCGTTGTACAGACCTGACTAAACTGAGGCCCACACGGAGAGTGATCAACCTCTTCGACGGATTCAAGGACTAAATCATCGGATTTTAAGGACTTATACAACGAATACGAAAGGACTAATTCGACGAGCGGAACTCGATCGACGAAGCATAACACAAACTTTGGCAAGGTTACACTGTTGATTTAACATTAATAAGTCAAAACCTTAATACCTCAACTCCACGGGTGGGAAGAACAAGTGGATATCTTCACACACCCACATATAGGTCAGACTTGAGAAAAAAGAAACGGCCAACGAAAAATAAGTTGTGAGAGCCTTCATAAACACGCCCGACAAATCTCTAGTAAATGAGAATTAATACGGTATAGAAAAATTATACCATATTCTCAATGAAGGGGAAAGAAGGAAAACCACAAAACTTGCCTAGTTTTCACTGGAAACGTCCTCCGAACAACTCCTCGTCGTAGATCGGTCCAAAAGAAGACATGAGGAGGAAGAATCTACAGAAAAGACAACCAAACGATGACCGTCTACGAAATTCTCTAGCCAACAGATCAAGTAAAACTTGAATCGAAACAAATGCACATTCATCATCCTCTACCTTAACTTGCACATAGCCGATATAACGAACGTCTAAATCCATAACCGCAAGCCAACTAATAAACTAGGTCAAAACCTAACCTGAAAACGCCAGAGCAGAAAATCAGGATTCTTCCTTTGTCATCACAACTAGCTCTACCTCTTCCTTGCCTAGTTGCTGCGGCTGCGGCAGTAGAGCCGGCAAGGGAATCGCCTGCAATGGGGGCTAGGACTGTGGGCAATTAGCCTTTAGATGCCCTTTATGACCGCACTAGAAACTTGACCTAACCTTCTGCCAGCAGAAGGAAACCTCCTTCCCCTTCTTCTGACACAAGGTGCAGCAAGATATCCCTTAGGTGCACCCTGGATCGCAAGCTCCTGAGACTGCTTTCGCGCGCCAAACCTCTTGAAGCATTTCTCGAACAGGTGGCCCACACGGCCACGAAAACTGCACACCTGCTTGCCCTTCTTACTTGGAGCAGGGGCTACCACTATCAGCAACTTTCCTCCTTTCCTTCCTCGACACTGCAACCTGACCCACAACATGGTTCTGCACTTTAGGCTGTTGCCCAAAAGTATCCCCCATCCAAGTCTGAATCTACGCCTGCACCACGACCATTTTCCTCAACAACGCCTCGATACTCTGATGCATCTCCTCAATCTCTGCCTCACTGCACACACCTGAGGATTCCTCCTCCGACCGGAGAGCCGACTCCGACGCACTACACTCTGGAGTCATCTATAGCAATTACGAACGAGCCGCTCATCTACACCAAGCTTAAGACACAACAGCTAGGAACTAGAATTTCCTAACTCGATACAGATCAGAAATGAATAGATACTTGCTCTTGCTATTATCTTGCTCTGGAAAAAGTTTTATATATGATATTTCGCTATACTCAGGATGATAAATCATCACCCCTGAATCCCTCGTGCACCTCTCCCATATGCATGAAGGCTGAACATATTTATTTTAAAACAATGAGTGTACCTGTGTCATCATGTAGATCTCCAGCTTGGCACGTGTGCTTTATGCAATGTTATGCAATGCATGTAGTGCTATGAAGTCTAAGAAAGGCCTTAATGCATGCTATGAGTGGTGTACACATGCGATCTTATGCATCTTATACTATATATTATCGTATGTAACAAAAAATAAAATCTAATGGACACGCATGCGACCTACGTTATGCATCCCATACTACATAACAATCGCATGTTGTCACCTATGAGGATCCATATACAGACACATATTGTGCATCCCATACTACATAATATGCCCCATATACTTCTTCATGCTTATGAGTGTAGTGCTCATGCTTCATCCAAGATCTACTGATGACCCATCGGTGGGTGTATGCAATGAATAACGCTTCTCACCAGGTGGTTAACCGGGCCAACCAGACTATCCCCGTAACCCGGTCAACCTCCCTCTGATACCAACTGTCACAACCCGCATTTTTCCCACGAATTTAATAAATATTATCAGAGCAAGGGGAAAATACGACTTATGATGCCACGTCATGCAGGGGACAACTACAGACGCTCAGACATCCACTACTCACGAAAATTTATAAAAGATATAAATTTGTTTGAGTTAAATAGAGGATTTACATTTTTAGCTTAAGACCGTGTCCCTAAGTCCAGTGGATCAACTAGTACACGAGTAGAAATTTATACATACGCAGTGGAAAGATAGATTCATTTTATCCTATATGAGCATGAAGATTGAACATCCCAGCAATGATATGCACATCTCTAGATTTAGTATAAGTAAAGAAGGATTTTTTTCTACGATCTTCTAAGTTGGTGACATTTACATAAAATCATGCTATGCAAGAATGACATTTGCTATACATAAAATAACTCATGCAACCTAACATATAACTTCCCAGAGAGCAAGTATGTGAAATAACCAGCAAGTAACAGAAAATAAGCTAGCAAGTAATCCGACACTAAAAGACTACAACTGAAGCAAAGGAACAACTACCTCACAATAGTGAGGAGGCAACAGACAACTACAACTCACCATAGCTCTACTGCTTGCCGTAGCTACTGACCTAAACCTGAACCTGGGGCACTCAAAAGAAAAGAATGCCTCAGCCCAAAAAGGGAGCAAGTAACAGTAAGTATAAGAATGAAATCTATTACGCAACAGGAATAACAACTAGCCAGGAGTAAGCATAGATTTAGTATAATTATCTTGAACAAGTACACAAGTTCACAGAAAAACAAGCCCATAAACGAGGGCATCAAGTAAATAAAGTTGATGTATAAGGGACTTCATAGCCCAAAAGTATAAAAAGGCGTCGTGGTGGTCTCATTGTCCTACCAACCACTACTAAAAGAACTGTGATGGAGGACCATATTATTCCCATTACCCATCCTTCCAGTTCAAAACAAATCCATCATTATCCACTATGGGGGGCCTGACATATCCACCCACACTCTAGTCTAAAAAGAAGCCACTGTGGTGGGGGCCTGAAATACCACCCACACTCCAATATATAAGGCCATTGTGGTGGGGGCCTGAAATACCACCCACACTCTAGTATAAAAGATGCCACTGTGGTGGGGGTCTGAAATACCACCCATACTCCAGTTAAAAGAAGCCACTGTAGTGGAGGCCTGAAATACCACCAACACTCCAGTATAAAAGAAGCCACTGTGGTGGGGGCGTGATAAATCCACCCACACTCCAGTATAAGGTCACTATGGTGGGGGCCTGAAATACCACCCACACTCTAGTATAAAGAAGCCACTATGGCGGTGGCCTGATAAATCCACCCACACTCTAGTATAAAAGAAATTATTCCAAATTATACTTATCAACAACATACTTGGTTTGACATTCAAGGAGGGGTATACATGAATAATGAAGGAAGAAAATTCCCAAAAGGAAAAACCCATGCTTTCACTTATCTTAACCATTCAGACAATAATCACGATCAACCATATATCATTCACAAGACAAGGGAAAATTACCTTGGATTACATGAGGAAACAATCCTATTAGCCCCAATAGAAATGGATGGGAGGCTCAAAATGCAAATTGAATACTAAAGAAATTGGATCAAGATGATCCAGTCGAATATTGGGGTGATCCCGGCGAATAAAACATAACTTCATTTAAAGTCTCAACAAATGAGCCCAAAACGCTCGACATTATACTTTAAGATAACCTAGAATGCCTTGGCAAAAAGGACTTAAATTATTGATGAAACAATTCGGGATATGCGATGAAATTGACAGAAAGACCTATCAAAAGTCGATGGGAAGACTTAACAAAAGTCGACGGGAAGCTTCAAAGAAAAATAGGCTGGAAGAGGGCCCGATCGACGGGACGGGAGCCTGATCGACGGGACAGGACCCCGATTGACGGGAGGTCCCGTCGATTTGTACTTAGAAGAACAACCGACTTGACCTCCCTGCTCTTTCCCGTCGATCGACGGGACTGGAAGTCGATCGACGGGACGGGATGCCGATTTTAACTTAAGATTTTACAAAATTTCTTCTAACCCTTAAAACATTCTACCCAAGGATCAAACTCAACTCCCAAACACATGAAAAAGCTTCAGAAGAAATAAACAAACACTCTTAAGAGGAGTAATCTTTTCTAAACCAAGGGAGGTCTTAACAGACTACCTGCAACATAACTAAAGACATAAATATAGAAACTCTCTACATTCAAGGAAATGACAACATGAATCAAGCGAGCCAAACAAAATCCATAAGGAAAAGCAACAACCACTAACCTAAACTCAACATGCTATGCATACAAGAAAGAAGGAGATGATTGAAAAGAAGGTCCTTCAGTCACTCAGCAAAACAAGCCAAAGAGGACTACTGCTGCTTGAAGAGCACAGCTAACAGGAGAGCCTAGCATAACTAAATCTCAGGAAAAAGGGTCATCAAGGAGAAAGACTGCTATTTGCAGCCCAAAACCATTAAGAGAACTTTTACATCCATCAAAATTACTAAAGACAGTGAGGAAGAAGCATTACCCCTCACTGAGAAAGTTAACACAAATTGCATAGAAAGCTATAAGGTTTAATCCCATACACAGGAAACTGAGTTTGAAAGGGTTTAAATACTCAGAAATTAATGGCAGATTACACAGAAAACCATGGAGTTCTGGACAGGAATTCTGTACAGAAAGTCTAATAAATTCTGGGCAGAAAGAGAGAAATTTCTGAACAAGTCTATGGTACAAACAGGAATCAAAATACACATGAAGAAACTTGATTTCTGAGAATACACAGAAAATAACTTTTCTGAAAGAATATATCAGAACAAGAAAGACCACAGACAAAACTGCACTTGCATTAAAGGGGAAGAGAAACAAAACAAGAAAAAAGGTCTGCAACAAGGAAAATAGGAAAATCGACGGGCAGTCCCGTCGATCAACGAGATGCTCCGTCGATCGACAGACAGTCCCGTCGAGCGACGGGAAGCCCCATCGATTTCCACTTAAAGTCCTGGGAAAACAACTTCCCTCAGCTGATGTCAAAGATCGAAGGGCGGTCCCATCGTTTTGACTTCAACATAGAAAATTTCCTATAATTTCCTAAACTAACCTAACCTATTACTAACAGAGCCCATAACTGGACTACTAGATCAACCCTCAACTCCAACACTTCAGTTAGGGTAAGTAACCCAATCAACACTCATTACCAAGATACAAAAAAAAAAGGAAAGAGAAGTAAATTGGAGAGACATGCCAAAGGAAGAAGAAAACAAACCACCACTTGCCTACATCTCGAACCACTAAAATACGGTCTCTCAAGCCCTCCACGCCAAGGATCGACTCAAACACGGCCTAAGAACGAAGAATCTACGAAGATTTGGAGAAAAAGAGGGTTAGGGCCGCTAACCCTAGTGCCAAAAATCTATGAAATAGACAAAACTTACCACGCACGAGACGAGCACGGCGAGAGCTTTCCAAATATATGCTATGACGAAGATTTCGAGCATCGGAGCTCTGTCGGCGATGGTTTGAAATCATAGGAAAACCCCACTCTCTCCCTCTTTCTCTCTCTCGAAACATCTGGCTCGATAATCCATGGAGGAAGAAGAAATGGAGAAGAAGAATAGTAATAATATATATATATATATATATATATAGATAATGGATGACATCACACTCATAATAATAATAATAATAATGATAATAATAAGGAAAGAAAGACCGAACCAACGGTCACCGATTCCAACGAAAATCGCACTGAAGACAAACGTCGGCGCTACGAATCCAACAGAGAAGTCGAAAATAAAATCCGACGAGCAAAACTCAAGATATAAATTTTCAAAGTTTACGACGAATGATAATTAAACAAATCTTTGGAAAATCACAGGGGCTCTAATACCGCTCAGATCGCAACGAAACTTCGACGAGCCTTTCTAGAATTAATTAATTTAATTTTTTAACGCAAAATCTTCCAACTCCAGCACGCTCCAAAATTTGGTCGACTTGACAGAATGGATGCGTAAACGCGCAAATGACGACGCACTACTAACTTCGCACTGACGTAACGCCCTTACGTCAAAATGACATCAAAGAAGGATAAAATAATTCCTGAAAATTCAGGGGCGTTATAGGCCGGGTCATAGAAAACCATGACCCGACCTCCACCCCATAATGGTGGTCATTTAGAGAATAATAGTTTTGGGTAGCATTGTGCTTCGCCACAACGCCGAAGTAGTTTAAAGAACATAGGTGCTACGAATCGACTTCTGTCAGTTGCATTAGACTCGTATGGTCGATACGAGTGCAACAGAACTTGTTTCGTTCCAATCCGAGGTCATTTGGTGAAAGTGACCAATTTGAGTACCGTAGCTAGTTTATTAAGCATACGTGCTCCGAATTGACTTCTGTCAGTTGTGTTAGACTCGTATGGTTGATACAAGTGCAAAGAAACTCGTTTCGTTCCAATTCGAGGTCATTTGGTGAAAGTGACTATTTTGAGTATCGTAGCGCGTCACGACGACGTTGTTTTAGTATATTGAGCATACGGCCTCCATTATCGATTTTTATTAGTTGCATTAGACTCGTATGGCTGATACGAGTGCAACAGAACTCGTCTCATTCCAATCCGAGGTCATTTGGTGAAAGTGACCTTTTAAGTACCGTAGCATGTATTGACGATGCTATTTTAGTATATAAAGCATACGTGCTCTGAATCGACTTCCGTCAGTTGCGTTAGACTCGTATGGTCGATACAAGTGCAACAGAACTCGTTTCATTTCAATCCGAGGTCATTTGGTGAAAATGATCATTTTGAGTACCATAGCGCGTCACTGCGATGCTATTTTAGTATATTGAGCATACATACTCCGAATTGACTTCTGTCAGTTGCGTTAGAGACGTATGGTTGATATAAGTGCAACAAAACTTATTTCATTCCAATTCGAGGTTATTTGGTGAAAGTGACCATTTTGAGTACCGTAGCACGTCACGACACCGCTATTTTAGTATATTAAACATACTTGCTCAGAATCAACTTCTGTTAGTTCCGTTAGACTCGTATGGTCGATACGAGTGCAACGGAATTTGTTTTGTTCTAATCCGAGGTCATTTGGTAAAAGTGACCATTTTGAGTACCGTAGCGTGTGTAAGATCCCTCTCCCGCACCGGAAGAGTTCCTGGATCTTATGCCCAGAACCGCCGCCTTACGGAGATGCTAGCACACAAGTTAGCCACCTCCGCAAGACGCCGATCCTGCCGGCAAGAACGATCAACCAGGCCAACCAGAGATAAGAAGAAAAACAAAACTAGAACCAAGTCCACAATCACACATTTATACAACAAAATATAAAAGTCCATCAATGAGTACAACAAATGAAAGAGAAAGAGGGCTTATGCCCGATACATGTCCGAAGTAGAACAAAATCTCACTCTCTCACTCTACATCTATGCGGAAGCTAACAACTCTCAAATCTTCAAACACCTGTCTTGTAGTAGAAGTACTGCATGGCTTCTGCTCCTCAGATCCTGCCATCATGTCTTGACTGGTCATGTTGGTGCTCCAGCTCCCCGAACACCTACGGTCACAACCCACCGTTAGTCATAAAGACTAAGCCGATTTTGTCCCCGCCTCCCCCCGCGACTCCTAGGCACCGTGCGAGAGGAAGAAGCGGAGGACAACAAAGTGGAGTAATCAAGAAGTTAGCAGGTGACAAATATTCTACGCTATCAAGAGTATATCCATATAATTTCTATGCTAGCAGTAAAAGCAAGTAATCAGTAATAAGTGCAGTAAAGTAATATAGAGAATCAGTGCGACGCAAGTAAAGTAATTTAAAAGTAACCGTTGATTTATAGGAATGCCGATACAAACCTATAGACCAATGGGTCGTTTAGTAGGGCCTATCGTATAAAAAGTCCCATACCAATTTATACGATAGGGGTAGGGGTTGAAATACAATGTTCATGCTATGACATGCAAGGTATGTTGTTATGCTATGTTCATACAAGTGCAACTCACACACTACGACTCTATGCGCATAGACCTTCAGTTCCCCCTTTTTGGAGCTAGCAAGACTCCCAGGATACTCCCGTAGTGGCAAACGGAAGCGGTGGGTTGGGCCTCACCCACCTCTAAGTTGGTATTCACACTACCTAACCTAGACATATCGTACGCCTCAACACAAAACCGCGGAGCGTCTGCGTACTCTTGCTGACTGGACCGCCAGACTTTTTATGCTAAGTGTATATACCACACTTGCCGAGTCAATGTATTGACGTCGGTGTGAACGTCCGTCCAATACAAAAGACCCACCACCTTCGTGCACATGCAACATGTTCTACTATCTACTTCCGAGCCATAAGCTCCCCGGGCTAACCTGCCCGTCAATAATAACCTTCCGAGCCACCGGCTCACCGGACCAACCCGTCCGTACCAACATACCCTACTGAGTCACAAGCTCACCTGACTTGTCAACCCGCTCTTACAAACACGGAGCTTACTGCTCGTAGCACCAAACCGACTAAGCTCCCGTAACCACGGGGTGTGGGTGAGTGTTTTATTAAATTATTCTTGTACAACATCTTATCCCTACGGTTTACGTTTAATCTTGGATTCCCGAGGGTTACCCTGTAAAGGGCTCGCTACAGTATTAGGAATTACAATGGGATGACACCCCAAAGTTCCCTTTCCCAAGACACTTAGTATTATTGATATCTACCCATAAAATTACCCTCATATCATTCCACTTAAAATTAAACCTCCTATTTAGACTACCCTTGTTTAGTTACTATTATACTTGGAAGTTTAGGGTGGATCCTGGACTTCCCGAGGGCTACCCGGTGAAGGGTTCGCAAGGTACTAGGGCATGTGATGGATGATGCCCAACCCCTTTCCAGGACAATCAATATTCTTGGTGACTACCCAGACCTAACCTTCCACCCTCTCAATACTCTTTATATCTTAAGTGTTTTCACGCCTTACGTTTCATCCCGCTCCTAAGCAACCGTTCTTTTGGTTTCAACTCTAATAACTTCTAGTCCTCTAAGTGGTCTATACTCATCTCTTGTTATAATCAAATTCTCACCGATTTCCTTGTGATTATATTGACCTATTCATCATAATGAGTTTTTACTATCCGCAGACCACGACATATAACTAACTTAGATTCCTATGATGGAACCTTAGTCAAATTACTTCCAAATGACTTCTAATTTTTATCATAGGTTCATAGTGGATAAAATAAGGGATCATCAAAAATCCAAGCATGTTTCATATAATTTTGTCCTTTATAAAAATTCATTAATTACTAATCTAAATCTAAAATGTGAAGGAGGTATCATGCTAGTGAATTCAAATTTGTTAAATTTCCTTCCATAGATGAAATGTGACATGATAACAAGATTTCCAATATTTCATATCTTTCCAGCAATTAAATAATCAAGATCCCTAATTATCAGGGAATGAATGGAAAAATAATTTTTACACATCAAGTACAAGATTTTGGCTTCCTAAAATTCTGGGAAAATTACAGTAGCTTCATATGAACATAAAATCACTATTTCCAGAAGATCATATTTTTCCAGCAAATTTATAATCATAATTTATATTTATCATGAAAAAGATGAAGATGTGACTTTACACAGCAAGTACTAAAATATGAATTCCAAAAATTCTGAGAAAATTAACCTAGCATACTAATCATCTAAAAATACCAAATCCAAGGTTTCAAAATATTCCAGGTAATATTTATCCACAATATTCATTTAATACAAGAGGTGTGCCAATAAGAGTTTACACTACAACCACAACCTACAGGTCTCAATAAAATCTAAATAAATCACAGAAGTAAGTTATTGACCTAAAAACAGCAATGCCTAAGTTTCATATTATTCCAAGGAGTATCTACCCTTAATTATCATTTGTTACATTTGGTGTGCGCATAAGGGTTTACACTACAAGTGCTATGTTATGACATCAATAAATTCTGGGAAAATTATCATGGCATAATAATGGTCTAAGAACACCAAATCCTAAGTTTCACATTTTTAACAGGAATTTTCGACCATAATTTCTATTTAACATAAATGGGGTGCAAATAGGGATTTACACTACAACTACCATTAATATGTCTCTATAAATTCTGAGAAAATTATCCTAGTATAATAATCATCTAAAAACACTAAATCCAGAGATTTAGAATTTTACAAACTATTTTACCCCCATTAAATTATTTAATTACAAAAGTGGGTTTTCCTCAATAAATTGATAATTACCACAAAAATTCATCTAAAAATTATGATAAAATTTACAGAGCTATAGAAACACCAAAGAAACCTACTAGAATAATTTCATAATTCGCCAAATGCATAAGAGACCTAAATGTCAAATTTGAATAAATTGACCTAACCAAATAAATCAAATTCAGGGAAATAAATGAGGTCCAAAAATTCCAACAAAATTCTTAAATGCGCCTTTCCAGTCAAAGATCCATTTCCCAGAGTTTTGGATTTATCCTAAGTTTATGATTCAATTTATTTCATTAATTTAAAAGTGTGACAATTTTCATTTAATTAAAAACTTTAGGAGAATAACTTCCAATAATCATGAAACTTATGTCAATGATGTATATCCTCATGACATACACTAACCCCAAGTTTTCAGAGGCATGCAAGGTGATTCCCACCTTCAATTCCATCAAAAAGCTCGAAAGCCCAAATTGACTATTAGCACCCCAATTTTTCCTCTTAAGACCCAAACTTCATTTTGAAGTTCAGAGAAATATACTCATGCACATGTGATGAAATTTTAACCAGTGATTTAGATATATATGAAGAGTTCACCCCCCAAATTAGGGGGTGTTTGGAGTTATAAAACTCCTTAAATACCAAAAATTTACTTTTACTAATAAATGAAATAACTCAATGGTTACACATCCAAAAATTCTCAAATGTAAACCCTAAGTGTATCCTCATACCATTCATGCATGGTAGAAATTTCAAGGGATTTGGTTTAGCCATTTAAAAGTTATAGCATATTTAATTTCTGCTCTACACAAGGAGCAGTCCTAGGAAAATGGGTGCCCTGATGTCCACAGTAAACCAAATCAGATGATTCAAGTGGCAAATGAAAGTAGACTCCTAGAGCTACAAAAGTTATCTCTGCCCTTTTTTACAAATATGGCTTCTAGGGCCTTTAATTTTTGCATGCAATCCACTGCATATTCAAGTTTTGACCAGTCTCACAAGAATGACTACTATGAACCCTACAGTGGTCCAAATGACCTGATCTAAATTTCTACTGAAATAGACATCCATATCTACAAATCTTGTCTATGGTCGTTTTTCATAATAAGGCCTCTAAAGGCCTCTAAATAAATAAACAAAGCTGTGAAAGGAGTGTGACAGCTTATTACTCTAAATAATAATACAAATACATAAGTTATAAATGATCCAACACGAATCACGACGCAAGATCGAGCGGCATCCCGTCATCGTCCCCAGCTTGCCAACGACTGTGATTGATCCCGCCTGGGTGACTTCCCTCCTCCATTTCCCGGCCATCCACGGCCCACCACCGCCGGCCACCGCCGGCCACCGCCTCCACCACCTCCGTTGAGGTGGTGGCTAGCGTTTGACGGCGGCACGACCACCGGAGATGGCCTCTCCGACGATTCCGAGCAGGAAGAAAATCTCGGATGTTCTCCCTCAAGCTCACATGGGATCGGGCTCAATTGTGCCCGATTTCTCTCCTAGATGGATCTAGATACTAGCACAGAGGGAGAGGGGGAGAAATCGTTCCGATTCCGAGCTTGACGACGGGTAATGTGGGGGTGCGGCATGGCGGCGGCGAGCTCCGGCAATCCTCCTAGAAATCCCGATTCTCCACGGTTTGCTTCACTCCAGGGCACTATCCCGACTGCTCTCGCTGTTCTGAAGCTAATGGAAAGGTCAAAATGGGCTGAGAGAGGCTGGTTATAGGAGTTTAGAGAGGGGGGGGGGGGGGGGGGGGGGTTCGGCTCCACCTTGTTTGCTCCTCCTAGCCGCCAAGTGGCATTGATCCAGCCCAAATTCGACAATGAACTGTTGTGGGGGCTCAGATCTAATCCTTGGGCAGAGGAATGGAGGGCCACATGGCCTCCATTCCCAAATTTCCTCTTGTCCTTAATGGAGGAAGGGGGAATTTCCACTTTTGCCCCCATGCATGTCTTTGCATGTTGGAAATAGGGGACAATGCTGGTCATTAGACCTATGGGCTTCAGAGTGGGCTTTGGGTGAGGGCCTTAATCCATTGGAATTTGGATTAATTCCAAATAAGCCCAATTTAGGCAAAATTGACCCTATGTTGACTTTTGGGTTGACTTGGTCAATTGGGTGTGTTGACTGGTCCAATGTGTTGACATTGAGTCTAGTGACACCACCCAAGGTTGGTTGAGTCATGGTGAAGACCTAAGTGAGCCAATTTGACCCAAATGTGTGATTTTGACCAAAATTGGGGAAATGTTGACTTTGGTCAAATTGGTCAAATTGTTGACCCCATGATGGGGCTTTTGGGTCTATAGCATTCCTTGGAGTGTTTATCATCTAGTGGAGGAGTCAATTTGCAAGTGTGAGTTCATGTTGAGCTAGTTTGACTTAGGTTGACTTGAGCCTTATAGTAGACCACATGTGAGTTCACCTAACCCTATGTGTCCTAAAACTGCAATCTAGCTCAAATTCACCATACTCACCACTTGTCTCACCCTAAATTGGAGTTAGGGGATCTAGTAGGAAATGGGATGTTACAATTCCCAATAAACAAAAGAACAATTTCGTCCTCGAAATTTAAGTTCGGGTCCACGGGAGTTCCAAGCTCATGAAGATGAGAGGTCTCAAGGCTATCACAAGACTATCCGATGATTGTTATATTATCTTTAATCCATATCCCAACCTATCCATTCTTCAAATATACGTTCATGCATTTCATCGTCCATAATTTAGAAAAAAAAGAAAAAAAAAGTTCCTCAAATTGTAATCTCACAGCACTTTGAGAAGAGGTATGTCCTTTATTCGACGATTATTTCCAATAAATTTTTCCATAGCTTAATACTATCACGAGAGATCATAAATCAAGCCCATGACATTTCACGTCAACAATTCAGTGGATTAATTTCTCAAGTTGTAGTCTCAATTGTACTCGTGAAGGAGGCCTGTTATTTATTCAAGGATTAACTCTACCAAAATTCTCCGAGCTTCCTAATGATATGAAAACCCATGTGCACATTTCTATGGCAATCCAGTAACTATATTTCATGGTATAAATTCCTACATTTTAGTCGACACATACTTCAATAATATAGCTATAAGCATGAACTTATTTACGGCGAAAATTCAACTTATGTGCCCATGTGGTAATCTCTCCTTAATCCTTTCATGCAGTTCAACATCGACCAATATGTATGAGTTAATAAATTACCAAGTTCATCATACTCGTGAGATCATCGTTATTATGTATAACCCCTAATCCAACCTCTAAAGTTATGATTTAAAGAGGTGTCGCATTTCCCAATATCACATATTACTCTCCAAACATACAACATTCTTGGGGATTATAATGACATTTGTCTTTCAATTCTCAGGCTCATCAAGCCATGAATCTAAGGGTCATAAGTACTCTCTTATTTACTTAATCCATATGTATAATTTAACGATCTCCGGTTAGGGTTCAACTATCTTCCAGGGTATATGAATATCGGTTACGATAAAATTGTTCGAAAACAACAAGGGCTTGATTTTTAAATAATTGTATGTACACTATCTTCGAACGCCCAGAAATTCAAGAATTTCCAATAAAAGTTCTATCGCGCAGGAATCTAATTTCAATCCACAAGCTTCATGACGCGATAAGTTGTTCCAAGCAGCTAACTTGGCAACTTTATGCTTCTAATAACTTGACTAAAGACCAGTCAACTAACTATTCGTCCCGATTTTATTATAGATCATCGTCTCAAGCTCGAGGAGGTGAATCTATGATATCTTCCTTCGCATTAGGTTATTTATTCATTTCTTATGGTCACGAGGGCCTATAGCCAGGTTCTATTTCTATCCAATCCATATCCTAAAGTCTCGCACTGACTTCCTTGATTTCAGAGGTCATATATATACGTATAACTTGACAACCTCTAAGCATATCCCAAATGGTTATTTTGCTATCCTCTTATTTACTTGTCTACACATACAACCTCATCTTGCCCAAGTAAATATTGAAAATACCAAACTTCAAGGTCTATAAGTTTGAGATTCATCTTCTAAATAAGGTATAGGGAAACTCAAGTCAGTACTAAGCTGGCCCAATAAACAAAAGGGATAAGCCCCCATACATTTTGGGCTAAGTTTCTCTGATGTCCTTATGATATATTCGTCCCAGACACGTAATCAATCTTTAGGGCGCACAACTCTAGACTTAGAGTTCCAATCTGAGGCCTATTGGTATTCTACCTACTTTAGGCCCCCAAAGTTACCAATTACCACCACCTTCTTAATCCTTGGGCAATCTACAAACGGACCATTTTATGAACTCGAATCCTTATCCGACCTCCGATATTTGTCATGATGATCATTTTGGTGCAACCTAGTTGTTGGTTTAGATATTAAGTTTACGAGTCTCCTACTATCCACTAATGGTTTTTGCGCGCTGGATCTCTTAAGGCGGTCCTATCCTTTGGGTGAGAAGTGATAATATCACTTGGTAGGAGAATTAGGGATATCAAATTTTTAGCCTTAAGCAACTATTTCCCCATAAGGTTCCCCTCCTAGTCACTTTGGGTGTCATCGTGCCTTAATTGGTTTATACCCGAGGTCGGTTTGGATTAGTGTACACTATAAAAACGTCTTGGTGCGTCAAACTAGAAAGATGTCCTAACTGGGTTGGCCTAACTAATTGGTTAATGGACTATTTTGTGTGATTTTTACACATGTGCACACCACTGCTTCCGCTGCTAGTTTGTCCTCAAACTAACTCGAGCGGGGGTGTCCCAGTTTTGTGGACTTCTTTCTCGTTTGATCGTTTGTGCTCTGATACCATTTGTAAGATCCCTCTCCCGCACCGGAAGAGTTCCTAGATCTTATGCCCAGAACCGCCGCCTTACGGAGATGCTAACACACAAGTTAGCCACCTCCGCAAGATGCCGATCCTGCCGGCAAGAACGATCAACCAGGCCAACCAGAGATACGAAGAAAAAGAAAACTAGAACCAAGTCCACAATCACACATTTATACAACAAAATATAAAAGTCCATCAATGAGTACAACAAATGAAAGAGAAAGAGGGCTTATGCCCGGTACATGTCCGAAGTAGAACAAAATCTCACTCTCTCACTCTACATCTATGCGGAAGCTAACAACTCTCAAATCTTCAAACACCTGTCTTGTAGTAGAAGTACTGCATGGCTTCTGCTCCTCAGATCCTGCCATCATGTCTTGACTGGTCATGCTGGTGCTCCAGCTCCCCGAACACCTATGGTCACAACCAACCGTTAGTCATAAAGACTAAGCCAATTTTGTCCCCGCCTCCCCCCACGACTCCTAGGCACCGTGCGGGAGGAAGAAGCGGAGGACAACAAAGTGGAGTAATCAAGAAGGTAGCAGGTGACAAATATTCTACGCTATCAAGAGTATATCCATATAATTTCTATGCTAGCAGTAAAAGCAAGTAATCAGTAATAAGTGCAGTAAAGTAATATAGAGAAGCAGTGCGACGCAAGTAAAGTAATTTAAAAGTGACCGTTGATTTATAGGAATGCCCATACAAACCTATAGACTAAGGGGTCGTTTAGCAGGGCCTATCGTATAAAAAGTCCCATACCAATTTATATGATAGGGGTAGGGGTTGAAATACAATGTTCGTGCTATGACATGCAAGGTATGTTGTTATGCTATGTTCATACAAGTGCAACTCACACACTACGACTCCATGCGCATAGACCTTTAGTTCCCCCTTTTTGGAGCTAGCAAGACTCCCAGGATACTCCCGTAGTGGCAAACGGAAGCGGTGGGTTGGGCCTCGCCCACCTCTAGGTTGGTATTCACACTACCTAACCTAGACCTATCGTACGCCTCAACACAAAACCGCGGAGCATCTGCGTACTCTTGCTGACTGGACTGCCAGACTTTTTAGGCTAAGTGTATATACCACACTTGCCGAGTCAATGTATTGACGTCGGTGCGAACGTCCGTCCAATACAGAAGACCCACCACCTTCGTGCACATGCAACATGTTCTACTATCTACCTCCGAGCCATAAGCTCCCCGGGCTAACCTGCCCGTCAATAATAACCTTCCGAGTAACCGGCTCACCGGACCAACCCGTCCTAACCAACATACCCTACTGAGTCACAAGCTCACCTGACTTGTCAATCCGCTCTTACAAACACGGAGCTTACTGCTCGTAGCACTAAACCGACTAAGCTCCCGTAACCACGGGGTGTGGGTGAGTGTGTTATTAAATTATTCTTGTACAACATCTTATCCCTACGGTTTACGTTTAATCTTGGATTCCCGAGGGTTACCCTGTAAAGGGCTCGCTACGGTATTAGGAATTACAATGGGATGACACCCCAAAGTTCCCTTTCCCAAGACACTTATTATTATTGATATCTACCCATAAAATTACCCTCTTATCATTCCACTTAAAATTAAACCTCCTATATAGACTACCCTTGTTTAGTTACTATTATACTTGGAAGTTTAGGGTGGATCCTGGACTTCCCGAGGGCTACCCGGTGAAGGGTTCGCAAGGTACTAGGGTATGTGATGGGATGATGCCCAACCCCTTTCCAGGACAATCAATATTCTTGGTGACTACCCAGACCTAACCTTCCACCCTCTCAATACTCTTTATATCTTAAGTGTTTTCACGCCTTACATTTCATCCCGCTCCTAAGCAACCGTTCTTTTGGTTTCAACTCTAATAACTTCTAGTCCTCTAAGTGGTATATACTCATCTCTTGTTATAATCAAATTCTCACCGATTTCCTTGTGATTATATTGACCTATTCATCATAATGAGTTTTTACTATCCGCAGACCACGACATATAACTAACTTAGATTCCTATGATGGAACCTTGGTCAAATTACTTTCAAATGACTTCTAATTTTTATCATAGGTTCATAGTGGATAAAATAAGGGATGATCAAAATCCAAGCATGTTTCATATAGTTTTGTCCTCTATAAAAATTCATTAATTACTAATCTGAATCTAAAATGTGAAGGAGGTATCATGCTAGTGAATTCAAATTTGTTAAATTTCCTTCCAGAGATGAAATGTGACATGATAACAAGATTTCCAATATTTCATATCTTTCCAGCAATTAAATAATCAAGATCCCTAATTATCAGGGAATGAATGGAAAAATAATTTTTACACATCAAGTACAAGATTTTGGCTTCTTAAAATTCTGGGAAAATTACAGTAGCTTCATATGAACATAAAATCACTATTTCCAGAAGATCATATTTTTCCAGCAAATTTATAATCATAATTTATATTTATCATGAAAAAAATGAAGATGTGACTTTACACACCAAGTACTAAAATATAAATTCCAAAAATTCTGAGAAAATTAACCTAGCATACTAATCATCTAAAAACACGAAATCCAAGGTTTCATAATATTCCAGGTAATATTTATCCACAATATTCATTTAATACAAGAGGCGTGCCAATAAGAGTTTACACTACAACCACCACCTACAGGTCTCAATAAAATCTGAATAAATCACAGAAGTATGTTATTGACCTAAAAACAGCAATGCCTAAGTTTCATATTATTCCAAGGAGTATCTACCCTTAATTATCATTTGTTACATTTGGTGTGCGCATAAGGGTTTACACTACAAGTGCTATGTTATGACTTCAAAAAATTCTGGGAAAATTATCATGGCATAATAATGGTCTAAGAACAACAAATCCTAAGTTTCACATTTTTAACAGGAATGTTTGACCATAATTTCTATTTAACATAAATGGGGTGCAAATAGGGATTTACACTACAACTACCATTAATATGTCTCTATAAATTCTGAGAAAATTATCCTAGTATAATAATCATCTAAAAACACTAAATCCAGAGATTTAGAATTTTACAAACTATTTTACCCCATTAAATTATTTAATAACAAAAGGGGGTTTTCCTCAATAAATTGATAATTACCACAAAAATTCATCTAAAAATTATGATAAACTTTACAGAGCTATAGAAACACCAAGTAAACCTACTAGAATAATTTCATAATTCTCCAAATGCATATGAGACCTAAATATCAAATTTGAATAAATTGACCTACCAAATAAATCAAATTCAGGGAAATAAATGAGGTCCAAAATTTCCAACAAAATTCCTAAATGTGCCTTTCCAGTCAAAGATCCATTTCCCAGAGTTTAGGATTTATCCCTAAGTTTATGATTCAATTTATTTCATTAATTTAAAAGTGTGACAATTTTCATTTAATTAAAAACTTTAGGAGAATAACTTCCAGTAATCATGAAACTTATGTCAATGATGTATATCCTCATGACATACACTAACCCCAAGGTTTCAGAGGCATGCAAGGTGATTCCCACCTTCAATTCCATCAAAAAGCTCAAAAGCCCAAATTGACTATTAGCACCCCAATTTTTCCTCTTAAGACCCAAACTTCATTTTGAAGTTCAGAGAAATATACTCATGCACATGTGATGAAATTTTAACCAGTGATTTAGATATATATGAAGAGTTCACCCCCCAAATTAGGGGGTGTTTGGAGTTATACAACTCCTTAAATACCAAAAATTTACTTTTACTAATAAATGAAATACTCAATGGATACACATCCAAAAATTCTCAAATTTAAACCCTAGATGTATCCTCATACCATGCATGCATAGTAAAAATTTCAAGAGATTTGGTTTAGCCATTTAAAAGTTATAGCATATTTAATTTCTGCTCTACACAAGGAGCAGTCCTAGCAAAATGGTTGCCCTGATGTCCACAGTACACCAAATCAGATGATTCAAGTGGCAAATGAAAGTAGACTCCTAGAGCTACAAAAGTTATCTCTGCCCTTTTTTACAAATATGGCCTCTAGGGCCTTTAATTTTTGCTTGCAAACCACTGCATATTCAAGTTTTGACCAGTCTCACAAGAATGACTACTGTGGACCCTACAGTGGTCCAAATGACCTGATCTAAATTTCTACTGAAAGTAGACATCCATATATACAAATCTTGTCTCTGGTCATTTTTCATAATAAGGCCTCTAAAGGCCTCTAAATAAATAAACAATGCTGTGAAAAGAGTGTGACAGCTTATTACTCTAAATAATATACAAATACATAAGTTATAAATGATCCAGCACGAATCACGACGCAAGATCGAGCGGCATCCCGTCATCGTCCCCAGCTTGACAACGGCTGTGATTGATCCTGCCTGGGTGACTTCCCTCCTCCATTTCCCGGCCATCCACGGCCCACCACCGCCGGCCACCGCCTCCGTTGAGGTGGTGGCTAGCGTTTGACGGCGGCACGACCACCGGAGACGGCCTCTCCGGCGATTCCGAGTAGGAAGAAAAGCTCGGATGTTCTCCCTCAAGCTCACATGGGATCGGGCTCAATTGTGCCCGATTTCTCTCCTAGATGGATCTAGATACTAGCACAGAGGGAGAGGGGGAGAAATCGTACCGATTCCGAGCTTGACGACGGGTAATGTGGTGGTGCGGCATGGAGGCGGCGAGCTCCGGCGATCCTCCCAGAAATCCCGATTCTCCACGGTTTGCTTCACTCCAGGGCACTATCCCGACTGCTCTCGCTGTTCTGAAGCTAATGGAAAGGTCGAAATGGGCTGAGAGGGGCTGGTTATAGGAGTTTAGAGAGGGGGGGGGGTCGGCTCCACCTTGTTTGCTCCTCCTAGCCGCCAAGTGGCATTGCTCCTGCCCAAATTCGACCATGAACTGCTGTGGGGGCTCAGATCTAATCCTTGGGCAGAGGAATGGAGGGCCACATGGCCTCCATTCCCAAATTTCCTCTTGTCCTTAATGGAGGAAGGGGGAATTTCCACTTTTGCCCCCATGCATGTCTTTGCATGTTGGAAATAGGGGACAATGCTGGTCATTAGACCTATGGGCTTCATAGTGGGCTTTGGGTGAGGGTCTTAATCCATTAGAATTTGGATTAATTCCAAATAAGCCCAATTTACGCAAAATTGACCCTATGTTGACTTTTCGGTTGACTTGGTCAATTGGGTGTGTTGACTGGTCCAATGTGTTGACTGGTCTAATGTGTTGACATTGAGTCCAGTGACACCACCCAAGGTTGGTTGAGTCATGGTGAAGACCTAAGTGAGCCAATTTGACCCAAAGGTGTGATTTTGACCAAAATTGGGGAAATGTTGACTTTGGTCAAATTGGTCAAATTGTTGACCCCATGATGGGGCTTTTGGGTTTATAACATTCCTTGGAGTGTTTATCATCTAGTGGAGGAGTCAATTTGCAAGTGTGAGTTCATGTTGAGCTAGTTTGACTTAGGTTGACTTGAGCCTTATAGTAGACCACATGTGAGTTCACCTAACCCTATGTGTCCTAAAGCTGCAATCTAGCTCAAATTCACCATACTCAGCACTTGTCTCACCCTAAATTGGAGTTAGGGGGTCTAGTAGGAAATGGGATGTTACAGCGCGTCACGATGATGCTACTGTAATATATTAAGCATACATGCTCCAAATCAACTTCCGTCAGTTGTGTTAGACTCGTTTGGTTAGTACGAGTGTAACAGAACTCGTTTCATTCCAATCTGAGGTCGTTCGGAGAAAATGACTATTTTGAGTAACGTCGAGCATCGCAATAATGCCAAAATAGCTTCGTGAGAAAATGAACTCCGAATGGAATTATGTCAGTAACATTAGACTCGTATAGCTGATACATGTGTAACGGAATTCACTTTACTCATTTTCGGCATTATTTAGTCAAGTAAATAAAATAATGCGTGAACAATTAAATTCAACCCTTCACATCATTGATGACCCGACACTCGACGACGAGGACCCATGTTGACTTTGACCCACATGGGGGGACCTACATTGGGTTGACCTTGGTCAACTATCTTATAAGTGGTGAATTTTTGGATCTCGAAACCCTTCCCACTAAAGCTCACTCACCCCAAGCCATCACGTTCATCTTATTATAATAGGCACTAATCCCAAGATGGCAAGTAATGGGATCAGATTTTTTATTTGGCATAGATCCAAGGCATTAGTTGGATCCTAAGCTCTCCCCCCCTCTCTCTCTCTCTCTCTTTCCCTAACCTAAGACCAAGGCTAACCTAAGTACAACCATGCCTCAAGATGATGCCAGGTACCCCAAATGAGTACCACCCTCTCCCCTGATGATGGCAGCTGCCCCCTATGCCAATTGAAGTTGGCTAAACCCAACCATGGTTCTACCATTAACCGAGAGAGAGAGAGAAGGAGAGGGAGGACCTTTGGCTGGGCTATTTAAAGGCCTCCCCTGACCATGCTTAGGGCAAGAGACCCTACCCTCCCAAATGAGCCGAGCCCAGCCACCCCGAGCCCCTGCCGGCGCCGGAGAAGATGAGCCCTAGCCCACCACCTCCTCCCGCCACCTCTCCTATCGACAGTAATTGGAAGGGCTCCCCAAGGCTGTTCAACCCTCTAGGGGATCCATAGACCTCTAGGGAGGGAGGAGAAATCCTCCCTGGGAGGGAAGGAGGCGGAGGTACCACCGGAAAGTGAGCTCTGATAGTGTCCGCTAACCTTTTGCCTGCAACATCTCCTTTCGGCGGCGGCTCCAGGCCACGGAACCATCACCGGGAGGTGCACATGCGTCCGTCAAGCCGATCGTAGGTGGAGATGCACCAGTTCGACGGCCATCCGACAGTGGAGAGAGACGGTAAGCTCTCACCCACCATACCCTACAACTACCGTTGGATCTTATTATTAAGATCCAACAATGCTGATTTCCTGAGCAATGATTAGCCCACTCCACATTGGATCAGTTCCAGATCTGCTTTGGGGTCCCCTTTGCTCACGGTGTGGTTCAAACTCAGCCGACAGATCCACTCCAAGATCTGTGCAGGGGGTTTATTACTAGGAGGTATGAGTTTGATTTTTCTATGTGCAAACCAGAGCTCAAACAAGGAAACTTCAAACATGAACGTTGTAGGTAGGGATAAGATCTACCTCCAGAATTGTTTTGAGAAAAGGTCTACTATATTTTTAGTATTTAAAAAGGTGGGTAAAATATCTATTTTTAAATTAGCAGAGGGCTTAAAATTGGATGAAAAATTCTGAAATAATTAGGGAACCTCTATAGCACTGACCTACACCCATTATACTTATTTGGGAATTTTTAGAAACGGTCTACTATTTCTAGTTGATAAAAACCTATATTTTAAATTAATAGAGAATTCCTCCCTCCTTCAATATGTCTCAAAATATTATGGGAAGTATGAGGGGCTTATTCACACCCTCATAAAAAGTTTGGAGTTTTTAAAGCATTATTGCTATATTTGGAGTTTAATTAGCGGTTATGAGAGGACGAATAAATTAGCTAAGCCTATTTTAATACCTCAAGAGGCCCTGAAGAATTTATGGTAGCACTTTAAGTGTATGATAAACCCATGATAAAAGTTTGATTAGTTTTTGAGTTAGTTACTATTTTAATAGATTTAAAATAGGGCAAACCTATAAAATAAAATAGAGGGGACCGTTTAGATGATAGGGAGATGATGCAAGCAACCCAAAACTCTAGTTGCTTGGATAATTTATAGTTGACTTGAAGATGAGACATTCCTTTAGGGTCAACCAAAATAGTACCGAACTGGCCGTCGCTTTTTCAACAAGAGCGGATAGATAAATGTTTTAGCTTTTATTTCAGTGTTGCCTATAATCTAGAGTTGACCTGAAGACGAGACATTCCTTTAGGGCCAACCATAAATAATATCGAACTGGCCGCTGCTTTTTGGAGCAGAGCGGACAGATCAATGTTTTAGCTTTTATTTTAGTGTTGCCTATAATTTATAGTTGACCTGAAGACGAGACATTCCTTCAGGTTCAACCCTAAATAGTACCAAATGGCCACCACTTTTTGGACCAGAGAGGACAAATCGATTTTTTAGCTTTTATTTCAGTGTTACCTATAATTTAGCGTTGACCTGAAGACGAGGCATTCCTTCACGGTCAACCCAAAATAGTACCTAACTGGCCGCCGCTTTTCAGAGTAGAGTGGACAGATCGATGTGTTGGCTTTTATTTCAGTGTTGCCTATAATTTAGAGTTGACCTGAAGACGAGACATTCCTTTAGGGTCAACCCTAAATAGTACCGAACTGGCCACCGCTTTTTGGAGCAGAGTGGACATATCAACGTTTTGGCTTTTATTTCAGTATTGCTTATAATTTAGAGTTGACCTGAAGATGAGACATTCCTTCAGGGTCAACCATAAATAGTACCGAACTGGCCGCCGCTTTTGGGAGCAGAGCGGACAGATCCATGTTTTGGCTTTTATTTTAGTATCACCTATAATTTAGAGTTGACCTGAAGACGAGACATTCCTTTAGGGTCAACCGTAAATAGTACTGAACTGGTCGATGCTTTTTGGAGCAAAGCAGACAGATCGATGTTTTAGCTTTTATTTCAGTGTTGTCTATAATTTTGACTTGACCTGAAGATGAGACATTCCTTCAAGGTCAACCCTAAATAGTACCGAACTCTCCGCCGCTTTTTGGAGCAGAGCAAACGAATCGATGGTTTAGCTTTTATTTCAGTGTTGCCTATAATTTAGAGTTGACCTGAAGACGGGACATTCTTTCAGGGTCAACCCTAAATAGAACCGAGCTGGCCGCTGCTTTTCGGAGCAGAGCGACCAGAATGATGTTTTAGCTTTTATTTCAGTGTTGCCTATAATGTTGAGTTGACCTGAAGACGAGACATTCCTTATGTGTCAACCCTAAATAGTACCGAACTATCTGCCACTTTTTGGAGATGAGCAAACAGATCGATGTTTTGGATTTTATTTCAGTATTGCCTATAATTTACAGTTGACTTGAAGATGAGACATTCCTTCCGGGTCAACCTTAAATAGTACCAAACTGACCGCCGCTTTTTGGAGCAGAGTAGACTGATCGATGTTTTGACTTTTATTTCAGTATCTCCTATAATTTAGAGTTGATCTGAAGATGAGACATTCCTTCAGGGTCAACCTTAAATAGTACCGAACTGGCCGCCGCTTTTTGGAGCAGAGCAGACATATCTATGTTTTGTCTTTTATTTTAGTATTGCCTATAATTTAGATTTGACCTGAAGACGAGACATTCCTTTAGGGTCAACCCTAAATAGTACCAAATTGGCCGTCACTTTTTGGAGCAGAGTGGACAGATCGATATTTTGGCTTTTATTTCAGTATTGCCTATAATATAGGGTTAACCTGACGACTAGACATTCCTTCAGGGTCAACCCTAAGTAGTGCCGAACTGGCCGCAACTCTTAAGTCAAGTGGATAGTTCGATGTTTTGGTTTTTATTTTAGAATTGCTTATAATGTAGAGTTGACCTTGAGGTGGAGAATTTCCTCAAGGTCAACCCCTACTAATGCCGAACTCGATCAACTCTTTCATTCAGAGAGCAATGTTATTGAGTGCGAAGCCCTAATTTCTTGCCTGAGCTATTTAAATATCAACTAGGACAAGCGAGTGATTGGTTTGCCTTCTTGCATGCATATGTTTGAACTGAGGTTGTTATTGTGAACGAATTGGTTTGTAACCCATCAAGCCAGGGACTGCATTTACTAGAGTCACATTGCTATATTTATGATTTATGAGTTATTTGAGCGAGATAAGGCTCCAACCTTTGACCCAATCCCTGTTAACGATGGCCTTGTTTGAATTATGAAAGTTTTGATTCCAAACGATTTAATTTCTATCGCTCTGTATTCTGCGTTGTAATCACCTTCAATAGGAACTATATAGTTAGAAAGGTAAATATCCCTACAGTTATCTAAATGTTGCCCTCAATGAATTGTGCGTTCGAGAATTATTCATAAGGGAATATATTGTGCCTTCGAGAATTATTCCTAAGGGAAAATATTGTGCCTCCGAGAAATACTCATACGCGAATATATTGTGCCTTCGAGAATTATTCCTATGAGAATATATTGTGCCTTTGAGAATTATTCCTAAGGTAATATATTGTGCCTTCGAGAATTATTCCTACGGGAATACCTTGTGCCTCCGAGAAATACTCCAATGTGAATATATTGTGCCTTCGAGAATTATTCCTAAGGGAATATATTGTTCCTTCGAGAATTATTTCTATGAGAATATCTTGTGCCTCCGAGAAATACTCCTACATAGATATATTTTGCCTTCAAGAATTATTCCTAAGGGAATATATTGTGCCTTCGAGAATTATTCCTACGGGAATACCTTGTACCTCCGAGAAATACTCTTAAGGGAATGTATTGTGCCTTCGGGAATTATTTCTAAGGGAATATATTGTGTCTCCGAGAAATATTCCTACGCGAATATATTGTGCCTTCGAGAATTATTCCTAAGGGAATATATTGTGCCTTCGAAAATTATTCCTACGGGAATACTTTGTGCCTCCGAGAAATATTACTAAGGCAATATATAGTGCATCCAAAAAATTGTGTCTTGGGGAGAAAATCGGATGGCTGACGAGTTATACTATGAGGAAACCCGCATGAAGGACGGTCTGGGAAGACAACCCGTGCAAAACTAATAAAACTACGTGGGTTTGAGACCGTATGCATGATGATACAGAGTACGTAGGCGGTGGTCGCGAGGTGACTACCACGACCCAATATTAGTCTAGATACTTCCTCCCTTAATGTTATACTATGCTTGATACTAATATGGATCAGATTCTATTCGTGGTTCTGATAACTTATCATTGGCACATGTGACAGGTGCGGGTGAGAGACAACACCTAAGTGTGGAGGAAGCCACAAAGCAGGCTACTTCAGTTATATATTCGTTAGGCTGCATCTCCTTGTGTTGTGCCCTATCTCATGATGTATATATGTGTAAATATATATATATATATATATGCATTGGTACTAGAGCTTTATTATTAGGGTATAATGCGGTAGAGAGAATGATGCTACTCATACAGGTCTTAAGTATTGTGTTTCTGTGATAATTAATCATTCGCTATAAATCATGTCATCCGCTAAATGCTATAAGGTGCACTCTTTAATGGTGTCTTCCACAAGAAAATAGCTTCCCTACTCTGTTGGTGTGTAGTGACAGTCACTTAACGTCGCCCCTATGCGTGACAACAAAGTGTTCAAGGAAAGGGGTTGGAGAAAGAATTGCCTTCACCCTTCATGGTCGCTTCAGCGTTGTGCATAAATGGTGTTGTGTGATAAAATTCCCCGGTCAGACAGCCGATTCCAGGAGGGGGGGGGGGGGGTCTTACAAATGGATCAAAGCGCAACCGATATTTTTGAGCAATAATGATCACAGAAACACATCGTGCTCCGCTAGTTATTGCAGCATAGTTCGGGATGAACCACTACAACGAAAGCGGTGGTGGACCTTAAGGGTAAAGGTTAACAACAAACTTGGTATATATATGTAGATTTTCAATCTAATTTATCAAATTATGTTTTAGTCATACAAAATTTTATGACTCATATCGACACATAAATGTCTTTACCACATCTGATCTCAAACGATGATTTATCTTATTCCCATAAAACACTTTCATTAAACCCTACAAATGACCATTTCAAATTTTGAACCCAGGGTTGAAGTCTCTTTGTTTTATTGGGATTAAATTCTCATTTTCAAATTTCCATTTGATGTAAACCAATCAAATGGAATTTTATGTGCAGATTGAGAATTACATTAATGATTGCACATATGGTCAGAGCCAAGCTGAGGGTATGGTGAAGTGTGTTTTGTTTTGTTTAAAATAAAATCATGTAATCATAAAGAACAATGGTGGAAATATTGATATTCTTAATAACGCCAATAATTCAGAATAATTATCAAGGTAATGAGTTAGATTTGAAGTAAAATTTTACTTTAAGATTATCATGTGTAACACCCGACCCGTTGCATAGTATATAACAGTAGGTCCGGCCGGGACCCCACGACATATAAGGTGAACAAGCAAGAGGGTTACGTATTCAGTTAACCAACCGACAACGTTGTTGGAACAACCCTATTTCTGATTTGGGCTAGGATCACTATATGTTGACTAAGGACAAGTTGACCCCAATGTATAGTTTATGGGTCAAGAGTTTTGGCTGTTAGAACTAGAGAATTCATTCAGATTCTGCGTTCGACGAACTCCACACTGCGTTCTACGAACGGCTATCTGCGTTCGACGAACGACAAGCTCTCTGCGTTCGACGATCGACTTATATTCTGCGTTTGATGATCCATCTCAAGTCTCAGCGGTCGAAGAATTTGTCTAAGTGCAGCGCTCAACTAATTGCATTCTGTGTTCGACGATCCCATCTCAGCGGTTCAGCGGTCGACGAACAGATCCCAGCTCAGCGCTCGACGCTTTTACTCAATCTCAGTGCTCGACGCTTTAACTCAAGCTCAGCGGTCGACGAATTTATCCAGGCTCAGCGGTCGACGAATCTTTCCGTTCGACGAACTCAAGTCTGCGTTCGACGAATATTCAGCAGATGTTCAGAACAGTGAATTAAATGTTGAGGTCAACGAAATAAATGTTGTGTTCGATGAAAATATTGAGGTCGACGAATTTGCGTTCGACGAATTTGGTTCAGATCAAAGAATTCTTATTTAAGCTCAGAAATTTCAGAAGGATTATATTCATTTCATTCTCTGAACTCAGATCGACGACAACAACGACTCTTTCTATCAGATCAAGTAAGGAAAATATATTTCCTTTTATTATTCCAAGATTATAGCCGTTGACATCCAACAGAAAAGGACATTTCGTGGAAAAGGAAAAGGCAAACGGCGCTGCAGATGTACTGTTCCCAGAATATCTTCTCAGATATATTATATTCCTTAAGATAAGGGATTTGCATTTAATTCTGTCAGAGATTCAAAAGAAATAAGGAAGAAGATATAGTAGATTAATATACAACAGATCATATATTCAGTTTCAGACGACAGCATCAATATAGAATACTTTACAGTTTTGCAGCACAGAACTTTGATACAGAGAAGAAAAAGAAAGAAAGAAAAAGGAGACAAGAAGAACATATAACACACAAATCTTCTTCTTCCTCCTCTAGCAGATCTTACATACTGAGAACATCTTCAACACCTCCTCTCAGTCATTTGCTGCAAAGAATTAGATCAAAACAAAGAAGAAAAGCTACAGGAAGAAAGAAGAACAGAAAAAGCTTATACAGATCTTCTTCTTCTTCAAAGCAACATTTATTTTCTGAGAACATTTGCTTTCATCTCTCAGTCATCAGCTGCAAGCACAAATCTCCAAAGAGCAACAAACAATCTTAGAAGCATTCTTTTTTCTTTGATTTATCAGCTACAGGAAGATTATTTCTTCAAGAAAAGGCTCCAGCCAATTTACTGTCAAAACAACTTCATATCAGACAGGGAGCTTTTCAACATACATCCACTAGATGTTAAAATTTTTGAAAGACCGTTTAGGAGTAAGCAGGAGTTGTATCAACAAGAGTTATAGTCAAACAACCACAATGCCAAAACAGCAACACAAGAAATCTTTATTGAAACAAAACTGCTTTACAATGCGAGGTATACATGGCGAGACATGATTCATAAGAATCACGGAGATGAGAAGAACAAACACACCAAAAATGAAACTGGCGGTCTGCCAAAGCAGAGACCGCACAGACCGCAAAAAGGCTCAGGTCGCCCGGCTTGCTCTGCTTTACTCCCAGACCGCTTGCACAGTCAGACCGCAGAAACACCTTGAGACCGCGCGAACAGAAGCAGACAAGCTGCACTGCCAGACCGTAATCCCAGACCGCACGAACTGAAGCTTATTGGAACAAAGAACTGAAGCTGACGCCAGACCGCAACTCAGACCGCCTAACCGCTGAAGGTCGCCTGATAACTGAGTCCGCTGCGAACAACACAAGAACACAATAAACCAGTTCGTTGACAGACCGCAGACGAACTGTTTATTCAAGCCGCCGGAAATCACCAAGGAAGGAGACCGCAACTTGCTGACCGCAAACCTGCGAACACAACAACCGGTTAGCTCACTTCCGAGACCGCGCGACTTCAAACTTGAGGCCGCAAGAAACAATCCGGGCTCTTGTTCTTACAATTCTTGTTAGGAATGACGGGCCCTGCACCCCTATTTATAGGCGGATAGACGGATGTCGTCAACGCACAAACCGGGATACAATAACCGCCCATCAGATCGCGAGCGGTCTTATATAACAGACCGCGCGGACACAACACTTGGACAAGATCCAGCCCAAGTCCGCAAGACAGCAGCAGTCCGCGCACAAGCCGTACGGACACATCGACCACCCTTCGTGAGATCGCCTAAGCAGGGACAAACATCTGGCCAACATGAACCAAGTCGCCAGAACGGCCCAAACAAGCCGCCCGGTCACTGCGGTCAACCAAGAACAGGTCGCCCAGAACAAGACCGGAAGAACTCGCAACAGGTCGCCAGAACCAACGACCAAACCAAGAAGCAAACTGGCCGATCATAGCAGATCGCCAGAACAGCAGGGAGAGATCGCAGAACCAAACCGCTAGAGCACCAGCGCAGGCCGCGCGGTCTCTGCGGTCTCCAGCCTTCAGACCGGCCGGACTCCCTTCCTCTTCACTTCAACAATTTCAACACTCCCCCTTGAAGTGGGAAGTGGAAACTAGCCCGAGCAACTCCCTTAACCGTGTAAACGGTCCCTTCGCCAGCGGCTTTGTGAAGATGTCTGCGACATTGTCCGCACTCCGAACATGCTCGACCATAAGAGATCCTCCCAACACCTTTTCACGAATGAAATGGTGCTCAATCTCTATATGTTTGGTCCTCGCGTGACAAACTGGATTGTTAACCAGCTTGAGAGCACTCTCATTGTCCCCGCGTAGCAAGGTGGGACCTCGAACCTCCTGATGAACGTCCTCCACCAACCTCCTGAGCTAAATGGCTTCCTGAGCTGCCAAGGCCGAAGACTTGTACTCCGCTTCCGTGGTAGATACAGACACCGAGTCTTGCTTCTTGCTGCACCAAGAGATAGCTGTGGGGCCCGTCATAAATACATAACCAGACGTTGATCTCCGATCATCCACGTCTCCCCCATATTCAGCATCCATGTATCCATGCAACTCCAAGCTTGACCCTCTCCTATATAGGAGACCCAAATCAGAGGTCGACTTCACATACTTCAAGATGCCTTTTGCCACCAGAAGATGAGGCTTCTGTGGTTCCGCCATGTACCGACTCACCTTGCCTACTGCATAAGTAATATCTGGCCTTGTGATCGTCAAGTAGATCAAGCTCCCAACCAGAGCTCGGAACACCAACGGTTCAGGTAAAACTCTCCCCTCATCCTTCCGAAGTTTATGATGTTGCTCCAGAGGTATAGAGCTGCTCTTCCCTTCCTCCATGCCGAATCGCTGAACAATCCGCTCTGCATAGCCAGCCTGAGAAATGAGCACTCCGCTCTCCCGCCTCTGCACCTCGTGCCCAAGGAAATGGTGGAGCTCCCCCAGATCCTTCATCTCGAATCTGATAGCAAGCTCAGCCCTGAGTCTTGCAACAGCTTCCTTCGAGTTCCCGGTGACAATCATGTCATCCACATACAGCAGCACAATTACCCGAAGCACCCCCTCTTTCTTGATGAACAAGCTAGAATCAAAGTCTGAAGCAAGGAATCCGCAGAATAAGTGATACTCTGCAATCTTCCCATACCACGCTCGAGGCGCTTGCTTCAACCCATACAGGACCTTTTTCAACTTACAGATGTAGTCCGGATACTCCTTCGAGATGAAGCCCTGCGGTTGGATCATGAAGATATCCTTGTCAATTTCGCCGTATAAGAAAGCATTCTTCACGTCGAGTTGCCAAATCTCCCAACCACTCGAAGCCGCCAAGGCAATAACAAATCGAACCGAAGTCATCTTTGCCACTGGACTGAACATCTCATCATAATCTTCTCCGTACTACTGTGAGAACCCGCGAGCTACAAGGCGAGCCTTGTACCGCTCGATACTGCCGTCAGCTTTCTTCTTCAGCTTGAAGACCCACTTGCAAGTGACAGGAGTGGTGCCCTTGGGCTTGGGCACCAGAGACCAAGTCTCGTTCTTCTCGAGAGCTGACATCTCTTCTTGCATCGCAACGTCCCACTCTTTCACGCCTCTGGCCTTCTCAAAGCTCGACGGCTCCCTTTCATCCAAGGGACCAGCAAAGAAACATGAAACAAAGTTCACCATGTTTCCTCCTGTGTATCGGTCTGGTGGTTGAATAGTCCTCTTCGACCTCCTAAGAGGTTGCTCCTGACTAACCACCTCCTCAGCTGCTTCTTCAGAACTAGCTCCTCTTCCAGGCGAGTTTGGAGCATCGCTCCCCCTGCTTCCAGAACCTGAAGCTTCCGCCTCTGAGCTAGACACAGCTGGAGCTCCTGGTGAAACATGCAACTCCACTTGAAGATCTTCAGCAGCCTTCCCTCTTATGTCAACCCTGCCCTCTGGTAGCTCAACTCCTGAACTCCCCTTGTAGGAAGTCACTTCATCAAACACCACATCCCGAGAAACAATTGACCTCCGTGTCTCAGGATCCATGCATCTCCATCCCTTCTTCCGCTCATCATACCCAACAAAGACTAGCTTCCTTGCTTTCGCATCTAGCTTTGTTCGAAGAGCATCAGGAATATGCTCATAGCAGGTTGATCCAAACACCCGAAGGTGTGCAACACTCGGCTTCTCCTTGAACATTAATTCGTGAGGGGTCTTCATGTTGATAGGACTTAAAGGCAACCTGTTGATGACATAAGCTGCACAAGACATTCCCTCCGCCCAGAAGGACTTTGGGATATTCTTGGCATGAAGCCAACATTTGCAAGTTTCCGTCAAATGACGAATCTTCTCTCGGCAACGCCATTCTGTTGTGGAGTATGGGCACAAGTGAGCTCTCTCCTGATGCCATGCTTCCTGCAAAAAATTGAGAACTCACCAGAGGTGAACTCCCCACCATTGTCAGTTCTAAGTTTTTTAACCCCCAGGCCAAGCCGGCCTTCAACCAGCTCCTTGAACTCCACAAATTTTGCAAATGCTTCCGACTTCTCCTTCAAAAAATACACCCAGACATATCTGGTGTAATCGTCAATCAACACCAACATGTATCTGTTGCCTCCAAGGCTTGGGGCGGCAGTCGGTCCCATCAAATCACCGTGGATGCACTCCAACGACACTTTGCACCTTGTTTGCGATTTGTCAAATGGAAGTTGATGAGACTTACCAAACTGACATCCTTCGTAGACATGACTGTCTCCATAGGAGGACAAGCTAGGCAAGCCATTGACAAGGCCCCTTACCACCATAGCCTTCAATTTGTCCATGCCTACATGCCCCAACCTTTCATGCCAGATGACCGCGCCATCATTGGTCCTCATCTTATCAACATAGGTACTTGTCGATAAAACGAACAAGTCCTTCACCCGCTTGCCGACGTGAACAACATCTCCTTTTATCTCCGGTTGAGTTTTAAGAAACTTCACTTCTGTTGGGCCAAACAGAACGTGATAACCGGCATCGACCGCATTGGTCACAGAGAAGAGATTCTTCTTCATACCAGGCACGTGATAAACACTCCTCAACGTGAGTGGACCCTTATCACTGGTCAGAGAGACAACACCTTCGTGTTCTACTGGATGAATAGAATTATCAGCCGTAATGATAACATTGTTACCTGAGTAAGGCGCCAAAGAAGAGAACTTTGATCCATCCCCGGTGAGGTGATGCCCACACCCTGAATCAACAATCCAGTCCTCATCATAGTTGATGGAAGCCAAGGCCTTAACGGGCATCGCCGTTATATTAGACACAAAGGCTCCTCCCCATCCAACTTCACCAGACTTTGGCATCTCCTTCTCCACTGCATGTCCCGGCCGAAGATTCACCCGGCAATCTTTCTTGAAGTGCCCGGTCTTATTGCATCTAAAGCACCTCAGCCCCTCTCCTTTCTTCTTCCCATCAGACTTAGGAGCATAGCCCCTATCTTGCTGACCTGAAGTGGAGGGTCCATCATGACCCGGCTTCTTCTTCTTCCCAGAGAACATCACATCACTTTCTCCCCCGGAGATAGAAACCCCCGCCATCTGTCTTGCTAAACTTTCTTGCGAAGCAAGAAGGTTCTCCAGCTCCAACAACGACGGTTGATTTGCCCAACCCTGAACTGAAGTCACAAAGGCAAGATACTCCTTCCGCAACCCGCAGATGATATGCCTCTTCAGTTTTGCCTCAGAGATTGGCTCATCAGGGTCAATGCAGAAATCTCTGCCGTGAGGTTCTTCATCTTGAGGAAGAAGGTAGAAACAAAAAGATCACATTGAGAGGCTTTCGCCAACTCATTTTCAAGATACTGTAGCCTCACTACATTCTTCTTATTGAACAACCCATCCAAGTATGTCCAAATCTCAGCAACAGATTTACATCCAATGATGTGATCAAACAGCTCCGGTGAGATAGCCCTCTTGAGAGTGAACTCTGCCTTAGCATTCGTCCTCCTCCAAAGTCTCACCTCTGCCATATTATCTCCTGCTGGAAACACCTCAAGTGTGTCTTCTCCTCCAACTACCTCCCATAGATCCTCGCCAAGCAAGTAACTCTCCATACACGACTTCCACTTTTTAAAGTTAGTCGATGTGAGGAGCTCAATACCAAGACCTCTTGCGTATCCACCTTCCATGGCAATCTATGTGGTCTCTTCTTCACAAAGACGATGGAAACTCTAGTTGATCACTGCTTATCCACTCCAGGAATCTCGCTTTGATACCATGTTAAAATTTTTGAAAGACCGTTTAGGAGTAAGCAGGAGTTGTATCAACAAGAGTTATAGCCAAACAACCACAATGCCAAAACAGCAACACAAGAAATCTTTATTGAAACAGAACTGCTTTACAATGCGAGGTATACATGACGAGACATGATTCATAAGAATCACAGAGAGGAGAAGAACAAACACACCAAAAACGAAACTGGCGGTCTGCCAAAGCAGAGACCGCACAGACCGCAAAAAGGCTCAGGTCGCCCGGCTTGCTCTGCTTAACTCCCAGACCGCTTGCACAGTCAGACCGCAGAAACACCTTGAGACCGCGTGAACAGAAGCAGACAAGCTGCACTGCCAGACCGCAATCCCAGACCGCACGAACTGAAGCTTATTGGAACAAAGAACTGAAGCTGTCGCCAGACCGCAACTCAGACCGCCTAACTGCTGAAGGTCGCCTGATCACTGAGTCCGCTGCGAACAACACAAGAACACAATAAACCAGTTCGCTGACAGACCGCAGACGAACTGTTTATTCAAGCCGCCGGAAATCACCAAGGAAGGAGACCGCAACCTGCTGACCGCAAACCTGCGAACACAACAACCGGTTAGCTCACTTCCGAGACCGCGCGACTTCGAACTTGAGGCCGCAAGAAATAATCCGGGCTCTTGTTCTTACAGTTCTTGTTAGGAATGACGGGCACTGCACCCCTATTTATAGGCGGCTAGACGGATGTCGTCACCGCACAAACCGGGATACAATAACCGCCCATCAGATCGCGAGCGGTCTTATATAACAGACCGCGCGGACACAACACTTGGACAAGATCCAGCCCAAGTCCGCAAGACAGCAGCAGTCCGCGCACAAGCCGTGCGGACACAGCGACCACCCTTCCTGAGATCGCCTAAGCAGGGACAAACATCTGGCCGACTTGAACCAAGTCGCCAGAACGGCCCAAACAAGCCGCCCGGTCACTGCGGTCAACCAAGAACAGGTCGCCCAGAACAAGACCGGAAGAACTCGCAACAGGTCGCCAGAACCAACGACCAAACCAAGAAGCAAACTGGCCGATCATAGTAGATCGCCAGAACAGCAGGGAGAGATGGCAGAACCAAACCGCCAGAGCACCAGCGCAGGCCGCGCGGTCTCTGTGGTCTCCAGCCTTCAGACCGGCCGGACTCCCTTCCACTTCACTTCAATAATTTCAACACTAGAGTCTTCTCTCAGCATCTTGACAGAGAAGAACATCTAAACCCCTCTCTATCCCATCTTGTACAGGGTTAAAACTCCCTTCAAAAGCTGACCTCCTTGGTGGCAAGACACCTGATCAAAAAATCCTGTTGGTTTTGAGCACCTGAACAAAAGCTCTGTGGTGTGTGGACACCTGAACAAAATCACCTTGGTATGAGGGCACCTGATCAAACCTCCTAGTGGATCCTACCAAGTGTGGTAGAAGAGTAGACGTACCCAGGTTATTGGGGAACTACTATAAAATTCCTTGTGTCTTCTGTGTTGTGAATTTCTGTGTTTTGTTGTTGTGCTGATTTCCTTATTTGTTGTTATTTAGTTTTTACAAATCACTCTATACACATATATATATCACTATTTTTAATTCCGCTATAAAACTAAGGGAAAGTTTTAATACTCTATTCACCCCCCTCTAGAGTTAATTTAAGATCTAACCTCACTTTCAATTTGTTGAATCTGAAATCGCACCTCCGAAGGAAATCAGAGGCTGCGGGCTGCCAGTTACTTTTTAGTTAGAAAGAGAGAGACTGCTAGCAACGGTCAAGGCCAGACTTCGCCCATCACGGCGAATGCCACTCCTGTGACGGGCTTTCCTTTGATTGAGAAGAAGCAGTTACAGCGGGTTACAAGTGCAGGAAAGCAGAAGCCGGCCGGTCAGACAGGTCGCAAGACGGGAAACTCGAGACCGCAGCTCAAACAAGCGAGCTCCTGGATTCGAGTGTGTGTGTCTTGGGAATGTCGTCTCCCCCTATTTATAGGCTTGGGGGCCTGCCCGAACGGGCAGGGATAAAATGGCCGCCTGCCCGGGTACAGGAGAATCGGGCAGGCGGTGATGAGATACAGAGAGAAGAAAAGAATGAAGCCGCGCGGCTTGGCGGCTTGCGCTTCCAATCTGTCTTTGGCCGGGGACTGAAGATGCTGCGACCAAGGCGATGATGCAACCCGAGCGGTCTCTGACTTGAGACCGCGGCTTGCCTTCTGGACTTGAGCCTTGAAAGTCTTCATGGCGCAACCCGGGCGGTCTCCGACTTGAGACCGCGGCTTGCCTTTGGGACTAGACCTTGCTGGGCTTCATGGCGCAACCCGGGCGGTCTCCGACATGAGACCGCGGCTTGCCTTTGGGACTAGACCTTGCTGGGCTTCATGGCGCAACCCGGGCGGTCTCCGACTTGAGACCGCGGCTTGCCTTTGGGTCTTGGTCTTGGTGATCTTCAATCTCTGGAGGCGATCTGAATCGTGTCAGACCGCCCGGTTTGTGCTGGTTGGTACTAATGGATTTTGAATATGAACCGAGCGGCTTGTATCCTCAGACCGCCCGGTCTGCGAGTAATGCTATTCGGAAGCGGTCTTCTGGGTAAACATAATCCCCGCATATTTTCAAACTCCGAGGAGATTTCGAAAATATTAGTTCTAGCCGGAGACCGCGCCGATCTGGCCTTGTGGGTTATAAATGTTCTGGAAGCTTCTATCTCAGCATAATTGTAATGCTACCACGAGTCACTATTCGCCCCTTGCGGTTAGGACTTTCCGACTAAATAGTCCAATCAAGATGGTGGACCTTATGGCCCAGTTCGAAAATCGCCAGAAACCAGATAAAGACCGCAGGGAAGATCGCCCATAGGACAAAAAAAAGAGGAAGAAGAAGACCCATCCTGACAACACTGTGACCGTTGCCTCTACGGGTAAGCCGTCCGATCTGCCCCCTGCACTGACAGTCGACTTGTCGACTAGAAATGATGCGGGTTGCTTGAACCCGTCACCAGCTGATCTTCCTGCCCTTTCTGACAAGGTAATCAACCCGCCCCCTCCTCCGGATAAGACGGACTCGAAAGTTGTCATCCCGAAGGTTGACAGGGAAGAATCTTTTAAAATTGAGATCTCTCCTTCTGGTGTATTCCACTTGGAGGTTAGAGATGAAGGAGGGGAAACGGTTGACTCCCCCAAGCCGACCGGTCAGCAGGGCCCGGTAGTGGATATTGAGGACAACCCGGTTTCCTCAAAACAAGACGGCAAGGAATCGACCAAGAAAAGGAAAAGAGCCGAGACAACGGCGGGCATACTTCTGAAAAAGGCGAAGAGCCTAAAAGCCAAAAATAGAGCGGCTTCCAGGAGACCGGGAGCGGGCAGCCTGCAAGGCAAGTCGCGTGAAACAGAAGTTTCGGAGGGAGTAGCTACTCCTTCACCCAATCCGGGCAACCAAGTTCATACTGATGCGCACAGTATCTCTGTAAGTGATATCATCAGGGACCTTGATTCCCTCCAAAAGCAAGACGATCTACTGAGAACTCCTTCCGGTCTGCAGGCTGCTGATCCTCCTGGAAAGGAGGAGGCCGCCCTATCTGAGGATGCGGCTAGTATTAAAGAGACCGCTTTGGCTGAGGATGCGGCCAGAACCAAGAAGGCAGCTCTGGCTGTGGATGCCACCATAATTGAGAAGGCCGTACCGACCCCCGAAGATTCTGTAATGTCCGGGCTTCGGTTTATGCAAGTGAAGGCGGAGAAAGTAAGAGATCAGCTGAACAAACCGCCTCCGCCATCGTCTAATCTTCTCTTGCAAGGTAAAGGGGTCGCGGGTTACCGCCCTGTTCATTTTTTCAAAACGCGGTCTCGAAATAAGTCGCGCGACTTGTTGTTGAATCCGTCACCAAGCTTCTTTCCCTCCGCTGCGCAATTTTCTGCTGCCAAGCGGAGGCAAAGCGAGAGATCGTGGAGAGAACATCGCCGAAGGATTGATTCCGAGCAAGCAAGGCGATCTATCTGCCCAAATTTTACCCGAACTATTGCGGCTTGTAAGCGAGGAGAATTTTGGAAAGAGCGGTCTTCTTTTGATAATCCCCTTATTATATGGAATTATACTCGGACGACCTTTTTGACTATCTTTTTCATTGCAGATGATCGCGATTCTATTCCGAAGTCGAGCGACTTAGTGGCTAGCCTTCCTCCGATGATTTCGCCCCTCCCAAGCTCCTTATCAATCCCGGACACCCGAATGGAAGATGAGGTGACCAGTCTTCAAAGAAATTTTGAAAACCTTAAGAACCAGTTGAAGGCTCTCGAGGAGCGAGAGAAGGCCGCCCAGGATGAAAAGGCCGCACTACGGGCTGAAATGGAGGCAGAGTGGAAAGAAAACCGTGCTGCGTTGGAAGCCGAATGGAAAGAGCGCCGAGAGAAGGAGAAGGCACAGCAAGACCAGGTGTCCGCTCTGACCGCCCGGCTTGATAGGGGGAAAAAGGAGATCCACAAACTTGAGGGGGACTGTTCCTACTATAGAGACAAATACCTCCATCTGACAAGGGAGGTCGGCGGAAGCCGGCATCCTCTTAATGTAGCTGATGAAGGCCGGTGTGGGTCACACCGCCCGGTTGCTGGAACGAGCTCGACTCTCCCAGCAGCTGGGATGATCCACCCTATTGCTAGTGTGAATGAGGCCGCAGCGACCTTACCTACTCGCGTGATTCTGACAGCGTGAGTAGAGCGAAATGCTGCGCGGCTTCATAGCATGATCAACCACCTCAATCATAACATTAATCAGATGCAAGGGACTGTCCTTCAGATAGGCGACCATGTCGCGCGGCTCCACAGAGAAGATGCGCCGAGCGATGCCCGCTAGTGTTAAGCGGTTTTAAGACAATTACTTGTATTAATATTTGTATTCGGTCCTTTGGACGACTTAACTGCTTGAGCTTGATTTTATGTCATTCGGTCTGTCTTCCAGACCGCTAGGTCTGTGTATTTGAATGATGCATGCGGATTGCTTTGTAAACCGAGCGGCTTGTTTCTGTTGTTTCTTTAAACCGCTTGCTTGGATTTTACTTGTGATTTGTTCCTAATGAATTAGCTCTGTATAAAAATGTACCCGCGCGGGTTGATTAGGCTAGCCGCGATTTGACCTTTGCTAAATGCAGATCACCCATTCTTATAAGTAGCGCCTTTCCGAAGGTCTTCTCACCTGAATTTCAAAAATGGGAGCAAAGCGCCGACCGAAGCGACCTGCGAAGACATCCACTACCCGATCTGAGGCTGCTCTGGCGTTCCATTCGGCGGACCTCGAGGAATGCCGCTTGACTAAAGTCGAATTGGACGAGTTTGTCGAAAAGCATATGAAAGGGAGTCCGCTGCTCGCGCGACTTCCGCTCCGCGACGAACGGATGAACTCCTCTGGACCGAATCAAATCGCAATCACAATCGATCACTTCGATTGCGGCTTCAAGTTCCCCATATCGATTGAACTCGCCATGGTCTTTGACCACTACGGAGTTGTCCCCGGTCAAATCTCCCCCAACTCGATGGCCGGGATATGCAGCTTTATTTCATATCTGCGGTCTGAAAGAGTCCGCTTCTCCATAGACCTCTTTAGAAAAATATTCTCGGTGCGGGCTATCCCAGACTCTGAGTCGGGCGTGTTCAAGGTACACCTCTACTTCGGCTGTCGGGGGTTGAAGATGGTCAATCTTGCGAATAAGGTCACGGCCTGGCCGGAGAGATATCTGATATTTGAAGGCCGACTTGGCCTACTGAACCCGAACCCGCAGGTGCGGCCAGAGGAGGCCTTCCAGCAAATCGCTATCAGCGAGGTTGAGAAGAAGACCTGCAAACTTCTCGAGAATGAGCGGCTTAATGTACGCCACTACATTCCGCTGCTTGCCGAGCTGGAGAATGTCCGGCCTGAAGATAGTAAGTTCTTGTCCAACCCACTTCCTTCTCTGATGTTGACCGCACGGGCTTTTGTTCTAACCCTTTTACTTTTCTTTTGTAGCTGAGGCCGTTGTTCCCAAGAATAAGCCGGTCAGCCCGGCCGGCTTGATCCTTACTCAGGGCGAGAGGAAACAAAGGCAGGGCAAGAACAAGCCGCCGCTATCTGATGGCGAGGATTCGACTTCCTCAGGCGACTTCTCCTCCCTCCGTTCCTTCAGCAAAGTGAAGGATTTGAAAGGCCGCACGGTCTTGACCTGGCACCCGGACGTCGATGGTGTTCAGGTCTCTACTGCGCTTCCCCACTAGGCTAACGAGAAGTCGGGCCGGCATGCTGAAGCCGCTAGCATCGCCATGTTTGGCCGGCGAAATTTCAGGCGACTAAGGAAGATCCATGAGGAGGAGCTCGCCCTGGAGGCCGCGCGGGTTGGTGCTGAGAGCTTTATCACCAACGCCTTCATGGGGATGACCATCAAAAGATTGATCAGAGCAAATGATCATCTAGAGAAGGAAAATGTCGAGTTGAAGAAGGAAGTCGTGCGGCTAAAGGAGGCCGAGTTGGTAAGTTATCACCTGGCTATCCATCTTTCTGATTTTTCCAGATCACACGGTCTCTTACCTTTACTCTTTTTCTTGCAGGCAAAGTATGATGAGACCGATCCGGTCTATCAGGAAGAACTTTTCCCTCATGTTGCCGAGGGAATTGATAATGCCTTTAACCGCCTGCGAGAGCTCGGAGGGCTCGCGCCCGGTTTTGAGCATTTCACTTTTTCTGATGCCTACCCGACCTTGCAAAAGAAACTAGACAAGATTAGGCGGAAAGCCAAAAGGGAAGAACAAAGTTGATGAGTCCAGTTCGGAGGAAAGTGATGACGAGGATGATGAGGCTAAAGAGCCCGCTGCGGCTAAGGACGGTGAGAGCGGCTCGGACTCTGAATCCAGCGATTCCGAAGAAGAGGCCGAGCGCAAGTCGGGCGAACTGGGCAGCTCGTCTTCATCGGCCAGTGAGGGTTATTCTCCCGATGTTTCAATTGATGGTAGCGAGCACTCGAGTACTCCTTCATCCAAAAAGCCTAGGTCGGGTGGTCAATAGTTGTATTTTATCTTTATTTTGAATAGCCGACGGTTTGATTTTGTTAACCGGTCGGTTAAAGAACAAAGTAAAGATATTTCGATAATGAAATGGAAAGTTTTTACCTGTTCAGCCGCTTGCTTTCTCAGACTTACTTGTGATTGTTTGCGATCTCTTTTTTGTTTCAGATAATTAGCTCGCTTCTAGCCAAGTCGTGCGACTTAATATTAACTCGACCAGTCAGAACGCTGATCTTCATAGAATTCCGGTTAAGTAGCCATTAGAAAAACCTGTTCGCATAGCTAGTTTCTTCAATCCGGATTAAGTGGATTTGATTCATCCTGAAAAAGTGTCAACTATAATGTTGCGATACGTAGTCGAAGCGGTTTGGATATATAATCGAGCGGACATAAATTCAAGTTCTGCCTTTTCTTATTATGAATGCCTCGTGATAACCAGGAAACCGAACATAATCAAGCCGCGCGATTATTACCCGACTTTGCATAATTTCTTTACAGGATAAAGAACGCCAAGTCATAAGAACAATCAACAGGTCGAGCGGCCAGCACTTTAACACGAATGACTTACAACTCAGATTGCCGCAAGTCTCATCGCCGTGAATATAATCAATAACCGGTACGCCCGCGCGAGATATTTATAACTCGGACGGATGGAAATCCGAACAGGAAACCGACATAACCAAGCCGCGCAATTATAACCTGGCTTTTCGTAATTGCTTCGCAAGATAGAATATCAAGTCATAAGAAAACAATTAGTAGGCCGTGCGATTAATATTTAACCCGAACGATTTATGTGACTCAGATTTCCGCAAATCTCATTCTTCCGAATAAACCCAAACGGATTTGTATAACTCAGCCTTACATAACATTGACTGATAAATCCGCGCGGACTGTACATACTTTGAGCGGTTAGTAGCTTGATATTTGCAATGAGAATTATAATTGCTTGATTGTGAAGAGCCTGTTATTAACCGAACGGATCGAATTGAAACCCATAAAGATGATAGGTTCACAAACCGAATGATGAGACCGGCCGGTCATGATTATGCTTGATCCCCTGATACTTGCCTTGTGGCATTTTATGATATCCTGCTTATTTTAAACCGTCCGGTTTGAAAACCAGACCGCACGATATCTTTGGTACCTGCCTATTTCAAACCGTCCTGTCTGAAAACCAGACCGCATGATATCTTTGGTACCTGCTTATTTCAAACCATCCGGTCTGAAAACCAGACCGCATGATATCTTTGGTACCTGCTTATTTCAAACCGTCCGGTCTGAAAACCAGACCGCATGATATCTTTGGTACCTGCTTATTTCAAACCGTCCGGTCTGAAAACTAGACCGCATGATATCTTTGGTACCTGCTTATTTCAAACCGTCCGGTTTAAGCATCAAGCCGACCGGTTTGTGATGCACCCATAAAAAATCCTATTTTTTCTCCCAAATGGTCTAGAGTGACCATATAAGATGAGATAATTTCCTGTAATGTAACAAGAAATGGATACAGACTCAGATGACCAAATGGGCAGGTGGGCCTAGGCGGCGAACATTGCTTTCCTCAAGTGGTCATAAGAGCTGTAGAAATAAAGAAAAAAGGACAAGTACAGACCCAGATGACCAAGTGGGTAGGTGGGCCTAGGCGGCGAACATTGCTTTCCTCAAGTGGTCATAAGGGCTGTAAGCGACTCAACTGCTCTCTTGCCTAGGGTTACAAGCCAAGTTGATCAATTGGGCAGGTGGGCCTAGGAGGCGAACATTGCTTTCCTCAGAGAGATCAATTCAGTTGTGGGTCCAGCTTAGGCATTGCTTGAGAGTACCTAGGAGTATTCGATGGTCACAGACCAAGATGATCAGTTGGGCAGGTGTGGTTATGCCGCGGGGGCTATACCGACATTGCTTTCCTCAGAAAGATCATCAAAGTTGTAACTATATCCCTCTCGGGGCATGATAGAGCTAACATTCACCTAGACCTCCCTTGATGCAGGGGTGTGTCAGATATCAGCAGGGATCCAAGATTCTGAAGACCACCGCACGGGAATTGGCAAGCTACCACTACATGTGTGCGAAAACTCCCCGCTACACACGATCTTCGTGGTTTTACGCTAATGACTACAATCCGAGGGGGTTCGAGCAGAACTTGGCGATGTCTCCTCGGTTCAGCGAGGTTGATATATGAAAAAAGTGTAAAAGAGGATCACCAGACATGGAAATGTGTCAGTATGGGGCTTTTCATTAGAATATCCAAAAAAATGCAAGAAATGGAGAAGACAATTTTAAGGATAGAACCGTTTAAGGTCGTCACCGCTCCAGGTGCGCGAGATGTCCTCTCCTTCGCTTGTCTGTAGGCGGTAAGCCCCGCTTTTTAGCACCTCCTTGATAATAAAAGGTCCAGCCCAGTTGGGATTTAGCTTTCCGACGTTGCCTGTTCTAGCTGCGGCGTCAACCTTTTTCAGTACAACATCTCCAACTGCGAAATGCTTTACCCTGACGTTTCTGTCAAAGTACTTGGCCATCCTCCTCTTTACTTCCTCCTATCTGATTGTTGCCTCATCCTGAAGCTCTTCGATCAAATCCAGACTGTATTTGATGGCCTCATCATTATCTGTTATCCATGCCTCTCCTCCTTCCTTTGCATACACCACTCTGGGGGTGACTACCTCAAATTCTATTGGAACCACAGCCTCCGAGCCATGAGACAACTTGAATGGCGTCTCCCCTGTAGCCGAAGATGGAGTAGTACGCAGAGTCCAAAGGATGGAAGGAAGTTGATCTGCCCAATTTCCTCTCTGATTTAAGACCCTCTTCATCAGAAGCTGTTGGATTTGTCTATTTGCTGCTTCCACTTGGCCATTAGTCCTTGGATGATGCACAAAAGAGAACCGAAGATCAATTCCAATCTGATCACAGAAAGTTATCATCTCCGAATTGTTGAACTGTGGACCATTATCGGTGACAATTGCTAGCGGAATTCCATGTCGGCAGACTATCTCTCCCCAGATGAAGTTTCTAATAACATGGGTTGTAGTTTTTGCCAACGCCTTTGCTTCAATCCACTTGCTGAAGTAGTCAATCATCACAATGATAACTACGAAGGGCCACGACGCAGTTATTGATCTGAGCGACTGAGCAGGCAGATGTTGAAGAGGAGCGAACTTTTGACACTGAACACATCGCTTGGCGAATGCTTCAGCATCTTTCCTCATGGTTGGCCAGAAATACCCCTGCCTTAAGATTCTCTTCTCCAGCGTCTTTGCCGCTGAATGGCTACTACATTCCCCGGAATGAACCTCCTGAAGTATGGTTGGAATTTCGTCATCAGAAACACACCGTGCTGAGGGAGAGATCAAAGTCTTTCTGTAGAGGACTCCTGCTATCAAGTAATAATAAGCCGCCTTTCTTCTAAATTTCTTTTTGTCTTTGATAGAATGATGAAATTCTCCTTTTGATAGGAATAACTCGTAAGGATCCTTCCAGGAAGGATTCTGATCAATTTGCATAAGTCCCCTTCATATGTCGCCGGATGAAAAAGTTCAAAGGTCACTCCCCCTGATGAAGACCGAACTTTGACAACTCATCTGCTTCCTCATTTTGTGTCCTGGGAATATGCTCAATAATGAATGACTTGAATTTTCCGATCTCCTTTTTGGCCAGCAGCAGATACTTCCTCAGAATAGGCCCCCTTGTCTCGTAGTTCCCCAAAACATGAGAGGCCATCACCAATGAATCAGTTTTAACATGTACGTATTCTATGCCCAGCTCTTTTGCAAGCCTCAGCCCAGCTAGAAGTGCCTCATATTCAGCCTGATTATTCATAACCAGAAAGAAGAATTTGATAGCTTGCTCCAGCTTGATGCCATTCAGACTAATTAAAACTACTCCGGCTCCCACAGAGTTTTTACCAGAGGCCCCATCCAAATAAATGACCCAAGCCAAAGGGGACTTCACCACCTGTTCAGGATCGGATTCTGTCGTATCCACCAAGAAATCCGCCAAGACTTGCGCTTTGATTGTTGTTCGGGGGATGTATGATATTTCAAACTCGCTCAGTTCAATAGCCCATTTGGCCAACCTCCCCGAATGGTCTGGCTTCTCAAGTACATTTCTCAAAGGATGATCTGTGATCACTTAGACAGGATGAGCCTGAAAATAGGGATGAAGCCTTCGTGAGGACATAACCAAAGCCAAGGCTAGCTTCTCCAAGATTGAATATCTGGTTTCCGCATCTTTGAGAATATGGCTAACATAATATATTGGAAACTGCCTCTTCTTTTCCTCCTGAACGAGGACAGAACTTACCGCATCTGGGCCGACTCCCAAATATAAGAATAATATTTCCCCCTCACGGGGACTTTGGAGTAGCGGAGTTGAAGTTAACTGTACTTTTAGTTGCTCGAAAGCCCTGTTGCACTCCTTGCTCCATTCAAACTTTGATCCTCCCCGGAGGATTTTAAAGAATGGGCACTTTTATCTCCTGATTTGGAAATAAACCTGCTCAATCCTGCCAACCTTCCTCCAAGTTGTTGAACTTCCTTGGTACTACGAGGAGGAGTCATATCAAGGATGGCCTTCACCTTATCTGGATTCGGTGCAAGGCCATAAGGAGTTAAGAGATGTCCGAGAAACTTTCCCCTGTTTGACCCGAACACACATTTCAACGGGTTTAATTTTAACTTGAACCTCCGTAGAGTAGCGAATGTCTCTACGAGGTTTTTCAAGTGCAATGAAAATGTTTTACTTTTCAGAAGGAGATCATCAACGTAAACTTCGAGGTTCCTGCCTTTTTGATGCTTAAAGACGGTATCCATCATTTTTTGATATGTTGCGCTCGCATTTTTAAGACCGAAGGGCATTACGAGATAGCAGTAACACCCATCGTTTGTGATAAATGAGGTGTGCGGGATGTCAGGTTTGTGCATCTTAATTTGATGGTACCCAGAGAAAGCATCGAGAAAGCTCATAAAATCATACCCAACCGCGGAATCAACTAAAACATATATCCGAGGCAGAGGGTAGCAATCTTTGGGACACGCTTTATTAAGTTTGGTAAAGTCCACGCACATGCGCCACTTCCCACCAGATTTCTTAACCATTACAACATTCGACATCTACGTGAGATACTGAATTTCCGAAATAAAGCCCGCTTTCAGGAGTTTGGCAACCTCCTCTCTGATGGGCAACGCCAGCTTGGTTGCCACTTCTCTCTTCTTTTGCTGGATGGGCTTGAACTCAGGAGATATGTTCAGATGATGACAAGCCACGTCTGGATCCACTCCTGGCATGTCCTCCGCTGACCAGGCGAAGACATCCAGGTTCTCCAAAAGACAGGAGATCAGTTCAACTTTCTCCTCCTCCAGTAATTCAGCATTGATGACCAGCTTCTTGTCTTCCCCTTCAGCAATAAGGACTTCTTGGGTCATTTGGGCAGGTTCCAGGTGAGCCCCTTCTCGATCTTTTCCTTCCTCAGCATCCCTTGAGGATTCAGCAATTTCCAGAACTTCAGCCGTGGCCTTGGGAAGTGAAACGTCGGTGATCATGTTGACGGTTCGGACGTAACACTCCCGAGCCACCTTTGGGTTGCTTCTGACCCGATACTGCCTTCCTTCGACAGCGAACTTAAGAGCAAGGTGAAAGGTGGACACTACTGCCCTATATGCATTAAGAATCGACCTCCCGAAGATGGCGCAGTAGTGGCTTGGGGCATCCATCACCACGAAGTTGATCAGCTTTATTACTCCTTCGAGAGAGACCAAGAGTTTTACTGAACCCTCTACTTCTTTCTTTTCCCCAGAAAAACCGTAGAGGGGCCCATCGGTGGAAAGCAGAGGCTTTCCAGTTTTCAGGGCTTCAAAGGTTGGGCGGAAAAGGAGATTGACGGAGCTGCCCGTGTCAATCAAGATCTTGTGAACAGTATAATTCTCGATGACGGCTTTGATGACCACGACATCGTCGAAAGGGTTGGCGTTTGGAGGAAGGTCATCCTGACCAAAGGTGATAATAGTGCTTTCAGGGGGAGAACTTGTGGCTGCTGCCACTTCTTGTTTCAGAACTCTCGCAATGCTGGATTTACGAGATGATTCCGCTCCAGCCCCTCCATGAATGCAATAAATGTCCCCCAGAGGGCCCACATCATTGACTTCAATGCATTCAGCTGAAGGATGGATGTCTCCATAGCAGCCGGCGTCTTCAACGTCGGCGCATTCCCAGGTTACCTCCACTGTTTCTTTTTCTTTTTTCTTTTCGGTGGCTGGCTCAGCAGTCGCCTCCTTCCGAACTAGACCCCGGAGATTTCCTTCTCCCAGGAGCCTCTCTATCAGCAAGCGAAGGGCCCGACAGTCTTCGGTCAGATGCCCTCCCTCTTTATGATATTCACAGTAAAGATTCGGATTTCGATTGCGAATATCCGACTTCAGAGGAGCAGGCCTTTTGAAATCTGGCCATTTTTGGAGGATCTGGACCACTTCGTCCATGGTGATATTTAATGGAGTAAACGACTCTTGCGAGTCATCATATTGAGTGGATGGAATGACTGGAGGTGGCTGCGCGGTATACTGTGGCAGGTATACCGGCATGATTTGCGGAAGAGGAACGGATGGAGCGGGAGCGATGGCCAACAACGGTTTCTGATCCTGAAACCGTTGATGGCCAATAAAGGGTTGTTTATTTTTGTAATTTCTTCCCCTCTGGGAACAGGGTTCAAAGTGGGACTGGTTTGATGGTGGATGGTGAAAGGACGGATTAGACTGCTCCTTGTCGCTTACCAGCTTTGCGACATAACCAGGATTGCTCTTTTCTCCTCTAATGAACATATTTGCCAAACTTATCATTTCTTGATAAGTTCTTGGCTCCCTTATATTTGCTTCAAATTTTAGGGGGCCCTCCCTCAAGCCATGAATGAGGGCAACCCTATACAGCTCTGGATCCACGTTCTGAACTTCCATGATCTCCTTCTGGAAGAGGTCTATGAAACGGGCCCACGTTTCGTCTTCCCGCTGCTTTATATCAAAAAGGGCTGTCGGGCCACTCTTCCTTTTCCTTGAAGTAGAGAATCTCAGCAAAAATTCCCATCGCAGCTCAGCAAAACAACTGATTGATCTGGGGTGCAGCCCATAAAACCACTCCCTTGCTTGTCCTTCAAAGGAGGTCACAAGGAGTTTGCACTTGGTTGCATCCGTTAGGGTCCTAAGAGCAATGGCCGACTCGAAGGCTTGTAGATGAACAGTGTGATCAGTTTCTCCATTGAAAGCTGGCAGACGAGGCTCTCTGAAATTATTCGGGGCTGGCTCCCCCCAGACTTCGTCCACGAACGGAGAAGTTTCTTCAACATCTTCATATAGAGGAGCAGGATAGTAAGCCGCCGGAGCTGCGGCTACTCGCGGACAAGCCGCCTGGTAGGAGGACCGGGCAGCAGCTTCTGGCGGGTAGGAGTGATGAACAGCAACCTCAGGCTGGTAAGAGAGACGGGTCGTGCCCTCTTGTGGGTAAGACAGGCGGGCAGCATGAGAAGCCGCCCCCTGGAAATCAAGGACTCGAGCCGGCATGCTGTGCGCGGCTTCCTGGTAGAAGTTTTGCCTGGCCGCAAAACTTCTTGCTGGGGTTGGAAGTTGGCGGCTTGTGGTAGCGGGTAAGGAGGAGGCGGAGGAGGGACCAGAGTCACCTCCTAATTAACCGCGGCTTGCTGTGGAACTAACCGCTCGGTTAATAGAGCCAAAATCTGACTGATTGCTTCCAATCGCTGATCAGTCGCCTTCTGAGCCCGCTCGGCATCTCTTCTGGATTGCTCCAAGGCTTCCCACAAAGAGTCTTCACTGTGATTAGAGCGGTCTCCAAGAGGGAACTGACGGTCTAACATTGTATCAAGGGTTTCACCGACAATCCGCGATCTGAAGGTCGCGTGTTTCTGTTGAATCTGAAATCGCACCTCCGAAGGAAATCGGAGGCTGCAGGCTGCCGGTTACTTTTTAGTTAGAAAAAGAGAGACCGCTAGCAGCGGTCAAGGCCAAACTTTGCTCGTCACGGCGAATGCCACTCCTGTGATGGGCTTTCCTTTGATTGAGAAGAAGCGGTTACAGTGGGTTACAAGTGCAGGAAAGCAGAAGCCGGCCGGTCAGACAGGTCGCAAGACGGGAAACTCGAGACCGCAGCTCAAACAAGCGAGCTCCTGGATTCGAGTGTGTGTGTCATGGGAATGTCTCCGCCCCTATTTATAGGCTCGAGGGCCTGCCCGAACGGGCAGGGATAAAATAACCGCCTGCCCGGGTATAGGAGAATTGGGCAGGCGGTGATGGGATACAGAGAGAAGAAAAGAATGAAGCCGCGCGGCTTGGCGGCTTGCGCTTCCGATCTGTCTTTGGCCGGGGACTGAAGATGCTGCGACCAAGGCGATGATGCAACCCGAGCGGTCTCTGACTTGAGACCGCGGCTTGCCTTCTGGACTTGAGCCTTGAAAGTCTTCATGGCGCAACCCGGGCGGTCTCCGACTTGAGACCGCGGCTTGCCCTTGGGACTAGACCTTGCTGGGCTTCATGGCGCAACCCGGGCGGTCTCCGACTTGAGACCGCGGCTTGACTTTGGGACTAGACCTTGCTGGGCTTCATGGCGCAACCCGGGCGGTCTCCGACTTGAGAGCGCGGCTTGCCTTTGGGTCTTGGTCTCGGTGATCTTAAATCTCTGGAGGCGATCTGAATCGTGTCAGACCGCCTGGTTTGTGCTGGTTGGTACTAATGGATCTTATCAAATCTGAACCGAGCGACTTGTATCCTCAGACCGCCCGGTCAGCGAGTAATGCTATTCAGAAGCGGTCTTCTGGGTAAACACAATTGGTATCAGAGGGCTGTTGATTCTTTACAGACTAACACCTGAATCATAAAGATCAATTAGATCTTAAATTCTTTTAGAGTTTTTATTTCATTTATTTTTGTTAAAAAAAACTCATGGCACAAAACAAAGAGTATTTTAGCACAAGACCTCCTATTGGCAATCTCAGTAAGTTTGCACCGTGGAAAGCAAGGATTAGACTTTACATGAATTCTATTGATGAAGAAATCTTCAATGTAATTTTGACAGGACCTCCAACTCCCACAACAACAACTAGTGCAGAAACCACAACTGCCAACAGTGCTGTCCCACCTCCTGAATGGACAGAAGATCAGAAAAAGCAAAGGAGTGTTGATGCAAAAACCATGAACATTCTGGCTCAAACAATGTCTGATGACATATTTTAGAAAGTAGTGGAATGCACATCAGCAAGAGAAATATGGATTTCTCTCAACAACATGGTTGAGGGATCTGCTGATGAAAGGAAGGACAGAAGGTCCCATCTCATTTCTCAATATGAGAATTTCAAGAAAGGAGAATCTGAAAGTGTTGCTGATATGTATAATAGGCTCAACCTCATAATAAATGAGCTGAAGACCTTGGATAAAGTAATCTCTATCACTGAGATCAATGACAAGATCTTAATGTGCTTCCCCAGCACATGGGATTCTAGGATCTGGACTATCAAGGAAGCCAGAAGCCTCAATGAGATTTCTACTGAAACATTGTTGGGCAAGCTCAAATCCTATGAGTAGCTCATCAAATCCAGAGAAGCTGAACAGTCCACTTCATCTCCAGTAATAAAGAAGGAATAGAATATTTCCTTCAAAGCAGCTGAAGAAGAAGAAGAAAGGGCTCCAAGAGATGAGGAGTTCATGAACCTTCTAGCCAAAAGGTTCTACAAAATGGCCAAGAAGGATTTCAGAAAGAAGGACTCCAGATCAAGGGAAAAGCCAAGGTATGATAAGTCAAATTCTAAAGAAATTGTTTGTTATGGCTGCAGGAAACCTGGACATATTCTGGCAGATTGTCCAGAAAATCTGAAGAAGGAGAAGAGAATTGAAAAAGAGGAAAGAAGACACTCCAGCAAGTCTTCCTCCCACAAGCACAAAAAGAAGGGAAGAGGATTTGTAGCAGAAACTTGGAGTGACACTGAATCAGATCAGTCATCCAGTTCTTCAGATGATGAAGAAGAAACAAAAGAAAATGACCAATGCTTGATGGCCATTTATGACTCAAGCATTGAGTCAGCAGATGCTTCTTCATCCAGTGATGATGAAGATAATGAAGAAGAGAAGAACTTCTGCATGATGGCAATCAATGCCTCAGCCAACAATTCTGATGAAGAAGAATCAAAATTAGAAGTAGAAATTGATCCAGACCAGGTAATATCTAACTTTGATTTTACTTCAGTTGAATTCAAAGCTGAATTCAAGGTCCTTTGCTCAGACTTAATTAAATCTGAGAAAGAAATAATCTCACTCAGACATAAGCTAGCTGAAAGGAATAATTTAAGTGAAGAAAATATAAATCTTAAGAAAGATTTGGCTGCCTCTAGAGAACAAATTATTTTCATTGAGAATAAACTTTCTGAGGCCAAGAAATTTGAAGAATCCCTAAATGGGAGAAGCATCAAACTGATGGACATTACAAGCACAGTAAATGCTAGACTTAATAGCAAACTTAGCTTGGGTGCTCATCAAGTGAGCCACCTCTGATTAAGAAGAATATATTATCTACATCTATAAAATTCATCTCTGCTAAGAGCAAAGAGGTTGTAGGAGCAAATAAAACATTTCAAGTAAGACTGTCGAGAATAGTAGAATTCAGCAGAATTCGTCGAACGGAGCTCGACGAAATGTACCCACTTTGTCGAACGGAGCTCGACGAACTCTGAAGACAGATTTTCTATATGGTAATTATATGAACGACGCTCGATGAAATCTCAGTCATTCGTCGAACGACGCTCGACGAACTCAGCCCAGTTCGTCGAACAGAAACTATACAGCAAATCTGAATAATTCTTATTCTTCACATTCTAAGAATCCTTTCACTGAATGGATTATACCTCCAAGGAGATATAATCCACAAGGTTACAAGGACCAACCTGAAATGTCTTTTATTTCAAATTTTTGTGGAAATACAAAAAGACCCAAGGTAATCTGGGTCAAGAACAAATAGATTGTTTTCTTGTTTTTGCAGGTACACAGCTGTCCAAGAATAAATGAAAAATGTTATTTGGACAGTGGCTGTTTAAAACATATGACAGGAAACAAGGCAAAACTGAACAACTACAGGGCAAAGCTTGGACCAAAAGTTATATTTGGAGACTCCAACTGTGGACAGACCAAAGGCTATGGAAAAGTCAAGGTTGGAGAAGTCACCTTCAAAGAGGTAGCTTATGTCAAAGGCCTGAAGCACAACCTCATCAGCATAAGTCAATTATGTGATGAAGGGTATCAGGTAACATTTAATAAATTGAAGTGCCTTATTAAATCTGCTGATAATGTTATTGTTTTATCAGGTATTAGGTAGGGTAATATATATTTAGTAAATTTCAATTCATCTACATCAGAAATTTGTTTATTTAATGAATTATGCAAACCTAGTGAACTTTGGCATAAGAGATTAGGACATGTAAACCTTAGGACCATTGCTAAATTATCTAAGGACAATCTTGTTAGAGGCTTACCTTTAGGTTCATACAAGAAAGAAGGTCTTTGTAGGGCATGTCAACTAGGCAAGCAAACTAAAAATAGTTTTAAATCATTATCTAAAAGTGATTCACCTAGAATCTTATATTTGCTACATATGGACCTTTTTGGACCTATAACAACAAAGAGTTTAGGGGGGAAGTCTTACACTCTAGTTATTGTAGATGACTTCACTAGATTAACTTGGGTGTTCTTTTTGAGAGAAAAGTCAGATAACTTTAAAGTTCTTACAGACTTTCTTAAGAGCATTAAGATTGAGTACTCTACTCATATTGCATTGATCAGAAGTGATCATGGCACTGAGTTTGAGTCTCTTCTTATGCAAGAATTCTGTGAGAAGGAAAGTATCAGACATTGCTTCTCAGCTCCTAGAACTCCTCAACAAAATGGGGTAGTTGAAAGGAAAAATAGAACTCTAATTGAATCAGCAAGAACATTACTTGCAGTTGCTAATTTGCCCCAATCTTTTTGGGCAGAGGTTGTTAGCACAGCAAACTATGTGCTGAATAGAAGTTTGATGCAGAAACTTAAGGGTAAGACTCCTTATGAATTACTTAAAGGGAAGAAACCTAAAGTTAGCTATTTTAGAGCATTTGGCTGTAGATGTTTTGTTCATAATAATGATAAGAAATACCTTAGGAAATTTGAACCAAAATCTGAAGAAGGAATTTTCTTAGGCTATTCATTAGTCAGCAAAGCATATAGGATTTATAATAAATCTTCTCTTAAAATAGAAGAATCTATGCATGTTTCCTTTGATGAAACTAACATTTTTACAAGGAGAAGAATTCTTCTACCATAAAAAATCTGCAGGTACCTACACTATGTGAGCAGCTAGATCAATTAGCTCTACATAAAGAAGGATTTCTAAATCCTGAACAGCAGAATGCTGAAGAAAGTGAAGAGGAAAATCACCCAGATTTTGCTGACAGTTTAAATCAGATAACAGCAGATCATCCTCCACAGGATATAGTAGTTGAACAAATTCCCCAAGTGGAAATCATTGCTGATCCCACTATGCCTGTTGATTATGTCAATATTAAAGATCACCCCAGATCTCAAATAATTGGAGACATATCAACTGGTGTGTAAACAAGACATCAAGTAAATCAGAATATGATGCACACTTGTTTTCTCTCTCAGATTGAACCTCAATCCCTACAAGATGCAAAACAAGATCCCAACTGGATCATTGCTATGCAAGAGGAGCTCAATCAGTTTGAGACAAACAAAGTTTGGGAATTGGTTCCTAGTCCAAAGAATCATCCAGTTATTGGAACTAAGTGGGTCTACAGGAATAAACTAGATGCAGATGACAACATTATGAGAAACAAAGCTAGACTAGTAGCTCAAGGATACTCACAAGAAGAAGGAATAAACTATGATCAAACTTTTGCACCAGTTGCAAGGTTAGAAGCAATCAGAATTTTCCTTATATTTGCTGCATACAAGCAGTTCAAGGTTTATCAAATGGATGTGAAGAGTGCATTCTTGAATGGAGAAATCAAAGAAGAAGTCTATGTGGAACAACCACCAGGTTTCATCTCTCCAACTCACTCTTCTTTTGTATTTAAGCTTAAGAAAGCTCTCTATGGTCTTAAACAAGCTCCCAGAGCATGGTATGAGACCTTAACTAGTTTTCTTTTAGAGAATAAATTCTGTAGAGGCATAGTAGATAAAACTTTATTTTTCAGGATACATAAAAATCAAACTCTACTAGTTCAAATATATGTAGATGATATTATCTTTGGCTCTACTGATTCAAACTTATGCAAAAGATTTTCTAATCTAATGCAATCTAAATTTGAAATGATTAGTATGGGTGAACTATCATACTTCCTTGGTCTTCAAGTGAAGCAAACACCAAATGGAATCTTCATATCCCAATCTAAGTATGCTAAGGAATTAGTGAAAAGATTTGGTATGTCTGATTCTTTCACCATGAAAACACCCATGCCCTCTAATGCTGTTGTTGATACTGATGAATCAGGGAAACCTGTTGATCAGAAAGTATATAGAGCAATTGTTGTCTCATTACTTTATTTAACAGCTAGCAGGCCCGATATAATGTTTGCTACATGCATTTGTGCTAGGTTCCAAGTTAACCCCAAAGAATCTCATCTAATTTTATTAAAAAGAATTTTGAGATATAAAGGATTGCCCTAATCTAGGACTTTGGTATCCAACAACATCTGAATTTGAATTAACTGGATTCTCAGATTCAGATTATGTTGGATGCAGAGTAGACATGAAAAGCACATCAGGAACTTGCCAGTTTCTTGGTGATTAGCTTGTGTCTTGGTTTTGTAAGAAACAAACATCTGTGTCTACATCAACAGATGAAGCTGAATATATAGCTGCAGGCAGTTGCTGCTCACAGATATTGTGGATACAAAATCAGCTCCTAGACTATGGTGTCAACTTAAATAATTCACCTATATTTTGTGACAATACTAGTGCAATATCTATAACACAAATTCTAGTTCTCCATAGTAGGACTAAACACATAAAATTAGGCACCACTTCCTTAGGGATAATGTGGATAAAAACAAAATTTGCCTACAATTCATCTCTACTGATTTGCAAAGAGCTGACATTTTCACCAAGCCCTTGGATGAAAAGAAACATATTTTCTTTATAAATCAGTTGGAAATGATAGATGGAGATTCAATATGAGAAAAATTAAAATTTCTATTTATCCCCTCATTCCCTTATCATATCAAACTAAGTTTTTCTGATCATGTAAATGCCTACAGAATTATTTCTCTTTCTAGTTCCCCTTTGCACTTGATCTTTATTTTATTGTGCGGGAATAATAGCAATGACAATCTTGCATCCTTCCCTACCTCCATCAAATGTCCCTTCTTCAAGGGGCCTAGCTTCAGCCTTCCTGAAACTAGGCAGAGGGAGAAGTTTGTATGAATAAGCTCCATTTGATGCAGTGTGTTGCTCAGGGGGAGTTGTTCTATGAACTAAGCAAGCGGAGAAATCTGAAGAACCTCCAGTCTCAGGGGGAGACACTCTCAGGGGGAGATGCCTTCAGAAAGGGCAAGATAACAAGCACAGCTAATCAGATTTATAAAGCTGTTCAGATTAGAGAAAGCAGACTGCAATATTAGCAAGCAGATTCAGAATACAGTTTTGGAGAAATATGAAGCAGCAGATAGCATATTCAGAATATAAAGATTCAGATCAAATTTAGAACAATTCTGCAGATACAGTTCAGTTATAGATCAGAATTCAGAACAATACAGTTCAAATCAGAACGTCGGATTTCAGAAGGAAGAATTCAGAGAAAATCAAGGTTCTGATTGTATTTTTATCAGTTTTATTTTTCATTAAAATGTTTCAAAACTCAGAGTACAACTCATTTTATATCTGATAAAATATTTAAAATATATCAGATATATTCATGCTCTGTTGTTTTTGTTGTATTAGTGTTTGTTTATTTTCAATTTTTGTCAAATAGTGTCCTAACCCAAATAGGGGGAGATTGTTGGAACAACCCTATTTCTGATTTGGGCTAGGATCACTATATGTTGACTATGTACAAGTTGACCCCAATGTATAGTTTATGGGTCAAGAGTTTTGGCTGTTAGAACTAGAAAATTCATTCAGATTCTGCATTCGACGAACTCCACACTGCGTTCGATGAACGGCTATCTGCGTTCGACGAACGACAAGCTCTCTGCGTTCGACGATCGACTTATATTCTGCATTCGACGATCCAGCTCAAGTCTCAGCGGTCGAAGAATTTGTTTAAGTGCAGCGCTTGACAAATTGCATTTTATGTTCGATGATCCCGTCTCAGCAGTTCAGCGGTCGACGAACAGATCCCAGCTCAGCGCTCGACGCTTTTACTCAGTCTCAGCGCTCGACGCTTTTACTCATGCTCAGCGGTCGACGAATCTTTCCATTCGACGAACTCAAGTCTACGTTCGATGAATATTCAGCAGATGTTCAGAACAGTGAATTAAATGTTGAGGTCGATGAAATAAATGTTGTGTTCGACGAAAATCTTGAGGTCGACGAATTTGCGTTCGACGAATTTTGTTCTGATCAAAGAATTCTTATTTAAGCTCAGAAATTTCAGAAGGATTATATTCATTTCATTCTCTGAACTCATGTCGACGACAGCAACGGCTCTTTCTATCAGATCAAGTAAGGAAAATATATTTCCTTTTATTATTCCAAGATTATAGCCGTTGACATCCAGCAGAAAAGGACATTTAGTGGAAAAGGAAAAGGCAAACGGCGCTGCAGATGTACTATTCCCAGAATACTTCTCAGATATATTATATTCCTTAAGATAAGGGATTTGCATTTAATTCTATCAGAGATTCAAAAGAAATAAGGAAGAAGATATAGTAGATTAATATACAGTAGATCATGTATTCAGTTTCACACGACAGCATCAATATAGAATACTTTATAGTTTTACAGCACAGAACTTTGATACAGAGAAGAAAAAGAAAGAAAGAAAAAGGAGACAAGAAGAACATATAGCACACAGATCTTCTTCTTCCTCCTCTAGTAGATCTTACATACCGAGAACATCTTCAACACCTCATCTCAGTCATTTGCTGCAAAGAATTAGATCAAAACAAATAAGAAAAGCTACAGGAAGAAAGAAGAACATAAAAAGCTTATATAGATCTTCTTCTTCTTCAAAGAAGCATTTATTTTCTGAGAACATTTGCTTTCATTTCTCAGTCATCAGCTGCAAGCACAAATCTCCAAAGAGCAACAAACAATCTGAGAAGCATTCTTGTTTCTTTGATTTATCAGCTACATGAAGATTATTTCTTCAAGAAAAGGCTCCAGCCAATCTACTGTCAAAACAACTTCATATCAGACAGGGAGCTTTTCAACATACATCCACTAGAGTCTTCTCTCAGCATCTTGACAGAGAAGAACATCTAAACCCCTCTCTATCCCATCTTGTACAGGGTTAAAACTCCCTTCAAAAGTTGACCTCCTTGGTGGCAAGACACTTGATAAAAAAATCCTGTTGGTTTTGAGCACCTGAACAAAAGCTCTGTGGTGTGTGGACACCTGAACAAAATCACCTTGGTGTGAGGGCACCTGATCAAACCTCCTAGTGGATCCTACCAAGTGTGGTAGAAGAGTAGACGTACCCAGGTTATTAGGGAACTACTATAAAATTCCTTGTGTCTTCTGTGCTGTGAATTTCTGTGTTTTACAGTTGTGCTGATTTCTTTATTTGTTGTTATTTAGTTTTTACAAATCACTCTATACACATATATATATATATATATCACTATTTTTAATTCCACTATAAAACTAAGGGAAAATTTTAATACTCTATTCACCCCCCCTCTAGAGTTAATTTAAGATCTAACCTCACTTTCAATTGGTAACAGAGGGAGGTTTTTAGGGTAACACCACGACCCGACCTATAATGCCAATAATTCAGAATAATTATCAAGGTAATGAGCTAGGTTTGAAGTAAAATTTTACTTTAAGATTATCATATGTGTAACACCCGACCCGTTGTATAGTATATAACAGTAGGCCCGGTCGGGACCCCACGACATATAAGGTGAACAAACAAGAGGGTTACGTATTCAGTTAACCAACCGACAACATCTCAGAGATTGCATGATAACGGAAGCATGAATTAATTATCTCTTGAACCAGAATATGCATGTCCACAATACAAAAGAGGAACGACTGATATATATATATCATAGCACTAAGACCATACATATGATACGCCCGAAATAGGTATACGTAATACACGCAAGTGCACATATCGTGTCAAGTAATATAAAGTGAGTTAAGATCGTTCCCACGGAGAGGTGTTCAATCCAGTCCTTGCAAATACTAGTTAAGCCTTTTCTTTAAATCCAAGTAAATTAAATGATATGATTTTGAAATGTAATAAAAGAAAACTAGATGAAGATTTAAAACTAAATAGATTACAGTTCCTTGGAGAAATACTTTCTTATCAGTATTGAGAAATAATCTTGTATCGTGATTTCCTTAGTCGAGTGCGATGAATCTATGAATGAAACTTTGTGATAAAAGTGTAGTGAAATGCCTTGCAATGATTTTAAAATAAAAATCTGTACCTCTCGATATCGGAAATCCCTAGTCTCTATTTCCCCCTCGGGAGAGACAAGTCCTGCATAAAGAACAAAAACCAAAGTTGCCAACACAAAGAGGAAATCTCTTTCTCCCTTCAAATGCTATATCAAATCTATGATGCACTTACGCAATTCATCTCTCAAATTATGGAGCATAGTAAAAAGATAAAACCTTGGCCAAACGTTTTACAATAAAGATCATAAATTCAATAAAGAGCATTCACCAAACAAACACAAAGAGAAATCTAGAAAATATTCATCATGTTGGGTATATTGCCATCAATATTACCTTGATTTGAAGAGGCATCACTCTCAATGCTAAGGACATATTGTATTTAACAAAGCTATACTTGTGTAGGATATACAGGCACAGGTGTCTCAAAAGGAAGGGCCAAACATGGCCTTAGATAAGAAGAAATCATCTACAAGGAGATGAAAGATATGTCTCAGCATAACCACTGGGACGATGGGTCAGAACCACTGAGACGAGGTGTCGTCTCAGCGGATCCACTGAGAAGGAGACTGGAGCAACCGCTGAGAAGGGGACTGGAGCTGCCGCTGAGACTGGAAGCTGTCTCAGCCCAACCGCTGATACTGAAAGCTGTCTCAGCCCAACCGCTGAGACAGATCCAAATGTGCTGACGGGATCTGCTTTTGGCGCAAACAACAATTGAGAGGGAAAAGCAAGTCAAATCTGACCCATACTGTTTCTGGAGGATCGATATAGCCGTTGAAGCCTCCTGGGGGTATAAAAGAAGAAGCTAGGGCACAACAATAAGTACTGTTCGATTGAGAAAGCCTTTGTTGTACGCCGCAATCGAGCACTCACGTTTCAGCCAGTTGAAGTTGTTCTCTGCAGCTGAAGTAAATCTTCTAAGGGAGATTAGTTAGATCTTCATGTACAAACTCAAGAAGGGCAAGTTGATCTTCTGCTTTACTGAAGGAGAAGTTCAAGGTGATACAAATCTGAAGTTGTTGTTTTCAGATCTGAAGAAAGGATTCAGAAGACCTAAGAGTAAACCTTTTGTCTTTTGTATCTAGATCAAACTCTATTATATCTTTGTAAGGCATTGCTGCTTGAGTGAAAGGCTGTTGAGCCTGTGTGTAAAGCTGTGTTGACAGCTTAAGTGGTAGGACTTCTTGATAGGTCTGAGGTAGGAAATCTGTGGGATTTCTGAGTGGTAGGAGTTGCATAACTCTGAGCTGTAGGGCTGCTGTGCCTGAGGTGTAGGGTTGTTGATCCTGAGGGGTAGGGCTATTGAGCCTGAGTGTAGGGCTGCTGAGCCTGAGTGTAGGGCTGCTGTGCTTGAGGTAGGATCACTATTGATCTGAGAAGTTCTGAGGAACTTGTGGTGTAAGGTCAAGGAGCCGAGATTGGAGTTTGTGGCCTTGTCTAACTTACTGTTAGAGAGGTGAAGGGGGAAAGAGGACTACTCAAGACACCCTGTCTTGAGGAACCTCTATACATCCTTGTGTGCTTTCTGTGATTGTGTTTTCTGCAGCTAGAAACATTAGGTTTAAACAAAGAAAATAAGTAAAACATATTCACCCCCCTCTAGGTATTATTGACTACACCTATATAAACTATCAAGTGGTATCAGAGGGAGGTTGATCAAAAGGACTTAACAGTCTGATCAGATCCTATACAGGAGTAGTCAAATCTGAAATCAAATGGCCAACAGTGGAATGAAGAAGGAGTTGGGGTCAATGAAGTTGCCTATATGCTCCAAAGAAAACTTTGGCATATGGAAGCAAAGGGTAAGGCTATTCATGGAAGCATCAGACCCAAGGATCTTTTTGACTATAAAAAATGGTCCTTATACCTTTGAGAAAGTCTCCACTATTGACCCTACTAGAAAAGTACTTAAGGTATTTTCTGAACTGACCAATGATGAGATTGCACTGTACACTATGTACAAGAGAGCCCAAAACATAATAGTAAATGCCATTGATGACACTACATTTCAGAACTTGGTACATTGCCAAACTGCCAAGGAAATGTGGGATACATTGGTTGTCTATATGGAGGGAACATCTGAAGTAAGGGATGATAAAAAGTCACTCCTCAATCAGGAGTATGAAGCCTTCAGACAGCTGAGCCAGGAGAATATCTCCATGTGCTATGAATGGTTCTTTAGGATTGTAAATGAACTAAGAACCTATGGAAGGGTGTTCACAGATTATGAACTTAATGACAAGTTCCTTAGATCTATAACTAGAGAATGGGACACTAAAATCTGTGCAATCAGGGAAGGGGCAAGACTTGGAGAAACCCCCACCCACACACTGTTTGGAAAACTGCTCTCATATGAGATGCAGCTTTCTGCAAGAAAGGAGGAGGACTCTTCCTCCAGGGCTCACACAAGGGAGAGATCTGTTGCTCTCAAAGCTGAAAGCTCTAAGAGGAACAAGGTTAGAGTGCAGTCACCTCCAAGAAAGGCTGCTGAATCTGAGAAATCTGAGAGCAGCAAATCAGACAGCTCCTCTTCTGATGAGGAGTTTGCTGCCTTCACAAGGCAGTTCAAGAAGATGATCAAGAGGAAACAATGGAAGAACAAACCTTCCTCCTCTTCTCATCCCAAGAAGGATCATTACAGATCTGAGAGGCAACATCCCAATGGGGACATGTATGACTCTAAAACTAGTAAACATGTTTCAACTAACATAATTTGCTATTGCTGTAGAAAGCCTGGACATATCATTGCTGACTGCCCAGTCAAGAGAAAGGAAAGAGGTGACAAGAAGCCTCATCACCAGAAGGAGAGGGAGGGAGAAAAATCCTTCCTAGCTAAGAAAGGCAAGAGCTGGAGTGAATCTGAATCTTCATCTTCAGATTCAGATGGTGAGGAGGAAGCCTACTTGGGGCTGTTTGCTGATCAGGGAGAAGAAGACTATCCTGCTACCAGGATAGGAATAAGGGCCCCTCTATCACATTCAGATAGTGATTAAGAGGAGGATGAGGTCACTCTTGATGACCATGGGCTGATGGCTATAACTGAAGATGAGGACAGCCACAGCAAGTCAGTACATGAGCAGGTATTGATACACTGCATTTCTTCTTCCTCTGATTATGAAACAGGTCCAGAATCTGAATCTCCTCCATCTAAAGTTGGCAGTGAATCATATTCTGAGGAGGATGTCAATCAATTGATTGATGAGTATGGTGCACTCCTGGAAGCTTTGAAAAAGAGCAAAATGCTAGCCAAGATGCAAGCTCAAGAAATTGCTTCCCTAAAGCAATCAAAATCTGAGTGCATTGAGCATGCTACCCAGCTAGCTCTAATGAGCAAGGAGATTGGCAAGCTAAGGGGAATGTCAATCATCCATGTGGGCACCATAAGCCACAAGAACAAGATCATTAAGGATCTTGAAGAAAAGCTTCTCAAGGAGAGGATGCTGGTGGTTAAGTTCTCCAAGCCCAAGACAGTGCTGCCTATTATTGACACCTTCAACTCCCATGACATGAGAGGTGTTGGTTTCAACTAGGAGGCAGCTACTAGCAACACTAAGGGAAAGGTTAAGGACTCAAAAGAATCTAAGACCTCCTTTGTGAAAGTCTTGATGCCCTCAAACAAGTATGACCAAGAAAGTATTTATGGTCACTTATTAAATGGAAGATCCAGTAACTTGAGCAAGAATGCTCACAGCTATGGATATAGAAAGGAGTTAGGCTTGAGTGCTTTCAAGGCTCTGCATGAGGAAATTCAAATGGCCCATCATGGACCTTTTGTTATTGGAACCTCAGCCCCTTCACTCAAGATAACCAAGGCTGTCAACTCTAAACATTGTTCAGCAAAGTCCATGGCTGTTGACTGTCATGTAACCAAGCCAAAAAGCCCAGTTTCTGGTGCCATCCACACATGTTTAGCTGCCAAGCTAGAGGGTGTTGATGACAAACAAAAACTGGCTGCCTTGACTGATTATAGGAAGGTAAAAAAGGCAGGCCTTTACTGATAAAACAAAGAAAACAGCAGCTGTGTCCTCTACTGAACAGAAACAGGAAGCTTCATCTTCTAGGACTGTTCAGAAGAGGAGATATAATATATATGAGTGTTGGTGCTGTGGCAAAGTGGGACACTTTGCAATTGATTGTTGGCACAACCCCAATGTGCCAAAGGCAAGGATTGAACCTCAAGCCAAACCAACCCTTTCTAGGAATATCCCCTATGGTGTTAACATGAACCTAGGACCCAAATTCAGTTGGGATCCTAAGGTACATTAAATCTTGTGTTACAGGTTAGTTCAAGTACCAGTCTCAACCAAATATGGTACTTGGACAGTGGGTGCTCAAGGCACATGACAGGAACTAAGGATCTTCTAAAGGATTACCATCCAGTGAAGAATGGACCCAAAGTTATCTTTGGTGGATCTGAAAAGGTAGTCACCAAAGGATATGGTATGATTTCAAATGGCATAGTCTCAATCACAAGGGTATCTTATGTTGAAGGGTTGCAACACAACCTTGTAAGCATAAGCCAACTATGTGACTTAGGCTATGTCATTGTATTCCACAATGACAAGTGCTTGATCAAAAAGTCTAATGACTTGGAGACCATTCTCTCAGGCACTAGGAGTGGAAATGTTTATTGCTTAGACTTCATTTGCAATTATTCTATCTCTTCTGTGTGTCTTGTAGCTAATGAAAGTGAGTCACTCTGTGTCCAATGGCACAAGAGACTTGCCCACATTAACTATAAGACAATGTATAGATTATTTTCTAAAGACCTTGTTAGAAATAGTCCTAAACTAAAATGTGTTAAAAATGGTCCCTGTCATGCTTGCCAAATGGGTAAGCAAACTAGGGCCACCTTTAAAAGTATTGGCTCCATGGATACTGAAAGGTGTTTATACCTATTGCACATGGACTTGTTTGGTCCTTTGCCAATTCAGAGCCTAGGTGGGAAATTGTATACCTTGGTAATTGTAGATGATCATTCAAAGTATACATGGGTATTCTTCCTTAAGAAGAAGTCAGATACCTTACATGTCTTTATAAATTATGTCAAGGCTATTCAGAATGATCTACTATGTACTGTGGTCAGGAAAAGAACTGACCATGACACAGAATTTCAATCTGAAGCCATGACAAAATTTTGTCAAGAATTTGGTATCACCCAAGAGTTCTCCTCCCCAAGGACTCCACATCAAAATGGTGTGGCTGAGAGGAGGAATAGGGCCTTGATAGAAGCTGGGAGAACATTGCTTAGTGACTCCTCACTCCCAGAATACTTCTGGGCTGAGGCAGTCAAGACAGCCTGTTATGTTCTCAATAGAGCCTCCATCAATAAGGTCCTTGGGAAAACTCCTTATGAGATTCTGAAAGGCAAACAACCTACAATTTCCTACTTTAGAATCTTTGGTTGTAAATGCTACATTCTAAATAATGGAAAATCTCAATTAACAAAGTTTGCAGAAAAATGCAATGTGGGGGTTCTTGTTGGGTATAGCTCACATAGTAGAGCTTATAGAGTCTATAACAAGAAAACCCATGTTGTAGAAGAATCTATGCATGTTGTATTTGATGAGACCAGCCTTCTCTACAAAGAATGGTCTAGTTCTTCTATTGTGACAGGAAATGAAGAAGGGATGCATGAGCTGACTGTCCAAGACAAGCCCAGCAGTAGCAACACACAGACAGCTGCTGCAATTCCTGAAGAAGAAGAGGTACAAGATGAAGTCATAGCTGAACCAGTGGAACAAAGACAGCCACCAGAGGACCCTCTTCCTGCTGCTGCAAGGCACCTGAGAGATCATCCAAGAGATCTAATAATTGGGGATCATACCCAAGGCATATTAACAAGAAGCAGAGCTCATAATGAAGCATTATTCTTGAGCTTTCTTTCTCAAATGGAGCCCAAGAAGTTTGAAGAGGCCAATCAAGACACCTTCTGGATTGAAGCAATGCAAGAAGAGCTCCTACAATTCAAGAGATGCAAAGTATGGAAGCTGGTGCCAAGACCTCAGGGACACAATGTGATTGGCACAAAATGGGTATACAGGAACAAGCTTGATGAGAATGGTACAATCATCAAGAATAAGGCCAGATTAGTAGCCAAAGGATACAGGCAAGAGGAAGGTATAGACTTTGATCAAACCTTTGCACCAGTTGCAAGGTTGGAAGCAATTAGGCTATTCCTTGCCTATGCTGCCCACAAGGGGTTTAAAGTCTACCCGATGGATGTCAAATCAGCCTTTCTTAATGGAGACTTGAAGGAAGAGGTATATGTTGAACAACCTTCAGGTTTTGTGCATCCAACCCTAACTTCTCATGTTTATCTTCTTAGGAAAGCACTATATGGTCTCAAGCAAGCTCCAAGAGCTTGGTATGAGACTTTGTCCAACTTTCTCCTCAAGAACAAGTTCATGAGGGGAAAGATTGATAGCACATTGTTTCTTAGGGAAACAAGGGGAAAGTGTCTCTTAGTCCAAATCTATGTTGATGACATAATCTTTGGGTCTACTGATGATAACGTCTGCAAGAGATTTGCCAATCTAATGTAGGGGGAGTTTGAAATGAGCAGTATGGGTGAGCTCAAATATTTCCTTGGGCTCCAAGTGAAACAGTCTGATGATGAAATTTTCATCTCCCAGACCAAGTACACTAAGGAGCTCATCAAAAAATTTGGGTTGGAATCAGCCTCCACCATGAGAACACCCATGGGGTCCAATGTATCATTAGACAAGGATGAAAAGGGAAAGACCTTTGATGAGTCCATGTACAGATGCATCATTAGATCCCTATTATACTTGACTGCTAGTAGGCCAGACATTATGTATTCTACATGTGTTTGTGCTAGTATCAAGCATGTCCTAAGGAATCTCACTACACCTCTGTGAAGAGGATTCTGAGATACCTTAAGGGCAGCTTGCATCTTGGCCTTTGGTACCCTAAGAACATTGACTTTGAACTGACAGGCTTTTTAGATGCAGATTTTGCAGGTTGCAAAGAAGACAGGAAGAGTACAAGTGGTACTTGTCAGTTCCTAGGGAGAAGATTGATATCTTGGAGCAGCAAGAAACAAACCAGTATGGCAATATCCATAGCTGAGTCTGAATACATTGCTGTAGGTAGCTGTTGTGCACAACTCCTTTGGACACAACATCAATTGGAGGATTACAACCTCAAGGTAAGGGAATCTCCTTTATATTGTGATTCATCCAGTGCAATATCTATTGCTAAAAATCCTGTCTCTCATAGCAGGACTAAGCACATAGAGATTAGATATCATTTTATTAGGGAACATGTAGAGTGTAAAGACATCTCTCTTGAATTTGTCCCAACTGACAAACAAGTAGCTGATATCTTTACAAAGCCACTGGATGAATCTAAATTCAATGCTTTCAAAATTGATCTTGGCATGCTTAGTATAGAATAGTTCTAAGTGAATGAGTAATAACTGTCACTGTTGATGATTATACATGGTAAATTATCAAACCTTACATTATTGTACACTAAAACTTAGTGACATGACTAGGACACATCTTTAGCCAAATTATCTATATTAGGTCTGAACTCAATGATCAGCTAAACTGCAGGAGTTTGTTCAACTGAATCAGCTGAGAAAAATCCCAGCTGAACTGCTGAGACGAGCAAACTGTCCCAACGGTTGACAGTTCACTGTCCCAGCGGCCTAGGTCTCGGTCTCAGCTGAACCGCTGAGACGGGGTATGTTCAATATGAAATCTGATAATTAACCCAAGACTCCTTAACACAATAAGGTAATTAAGTCTAAAAGGCTAGGGTTAATAAAAACGAAACTAAAATTCTATAAGTAGATACACTGTAGCCTAAAACACACCATAAAGCCAAACCCCTAGCCGTCGAGACGATTCATCTTCTCTCCCATCTCAGCGCCTCGATTTTCTGATTTCATGGCGCCAAAAAGCTCAAAAGATCTCCTGGAGGGCTATGAAATAGTAAGAGACGGATTCTCGCATGCCTCAGAAGACATAAGACACGTGATTCATCTATTGAAAGCTCAAGGACTGGAGCACATGCCGTCTGAACCGTGCTGTATTCTCATAACTGAAGTTCTGGAATGGTTCAACAATGTCAAATTATCTCCTTCTAAAACCATCCTGAAGTCCAAGATAGGAAGTGAGAAGATAAAGATTGCAGCTAAAAGGTTGGAGAAGGGGCTGAAATTAACTCCCTGCAGTAAAACTGAAGAGGAGGAAGTATCTGAAAAGGATAAGAGGACTGCCCTAAAATGGACAGGATACAGTGATACTAAAACCAGTTGTCTAAGGAGGAAGTTCTTCAATCAACATGGGAAGCTGTTGTCTGATATAGTGGGCAAAGCAATCCTATGCAAGCCTGGTTCACATGACACTGTCTCACAGTTCATGTTTGAATTAATGACTAGGATAATTCTGTCCAAGAGAACCTCATGGGGAGAAGTTATCTTTCAAAGGATAAAGGAATCTCTACAAGCCCCCAATATGGGAAGAATACTATCTCTGTACCTACAGAATAGTCATTCAGAGACCTTTGCAAACTCCAAGGGCTCAAATCTCCATTATATGAAAAGAATGGACATTAAGACTCTGGATAGATTATCCAAAGTGCTCCCTATGAGCCAGCCGTCTGTGGCAAAGGAAAAGAAGAAAGAGCCATCCCAACATAAATCCGATTCATCCTCAAAGTTAGATGAGTCTGAAAATGAGGACATTCATGGGTCTGATCTTAGATCTGGCAGCAACCAAATGAACATAGATAATGAAGATGTCCTCAGGACATGAAGAGATGAGGATCCCCAAGGAAGAGTTGAGACCAATCCTGAGCCAAATCAGATGAATGCTGCTCCAGCTGTTCCTCAAGCTGAAGACGAAACTCCCAATTCACCTATCCCTGGTAAATTAGGATTTCAGTTAGGCCTCTCTTCTCTATCAATAGTATAGTCTAGGTGTCTAACTCATCAATCATTTTTCAGGTGACCTTAGACAAAATTCTCCTCCTATGGATGCCCCATGTGAGGGGGAGCATAGCCCAGCCTATGAAGGAGAAGGTGGGTATGCTAGTGGGGGAGAACATGAATAGGAATCAATCCCTCCAAATCTACAAGGTACACCTAATGCCCCATCTGAGGGGGAGCAGATCCCTAATGATGAGAGGGCTAATTCTCAAAGTGGAGCTGAAGAGATGGTTGAAAAGGAATTACCCCAGGAAAGGCCAGTTGCAGTTCTAGACACATCTGACCTGATAAACTCAATACAAACAATGATTGAGGGTCAGATGTTGTCTATGAAAGAGATTGTTGCTGAAAAGGTTCATGATGTATCTACCCAGATAAGGAATGAATTGCATACAATAAGAGCTGCATTGACTCAGGAGATCCAGGCCAGTGAGCAAAGAATGGAGTCAAGAGTGGCTGAAGTGAGAACTGAACTGAATGCCCAAGTTAATGATGTCAAAACTGCATCAGATCATATCCTTCTGCAGATGACAAGATGGTTTGAAATGGCCAAAAATACTGTTGCTGCCCAGCACACAGTTCTGAAGGATATTGCAGACCATCAAGGGGATTCCACAAAGGACATCACATATGTAAAGAATCACCTCTACAAAAATGAGAATGTCTGGGAAAAAGCTGTTGCCAGAATGGCACAAGTGGTCAACACATCAAGCAGCCAAGTCAAGTCCCACATTGACAAGGCAAAGGAATGCATTTTGGATGATGTGGACAGCACCTTTCAGACTCTCTCTCAATCCATATTGGATCAACACTCTGAAATTAAGAAGAAAATAGTGGAACATAGCAAAGAAGGGGAGGAGAAGATACTCAATATACATGCTAAGCTGAAAGGAACGCACATACAGCTGTATAACAACATGGAATCCTCCCACAAACTGATACTCTCCAATCAAGAAGAAGCCAGCAAACAAATGGTGGAAGTGGTCAACAATGCTTCCTGTGCTATTCAAGAAAATATCCTTACCATGGCCAGAAAGGTCACTGATAATCAATGAGACTCAAGCTTAAAGGTGCTGCAAGGAACAAGAATTGCTTTGAATCTGCCAATCTTGAACCCTAGCAGAGTTGAAGACTTTGACTTCCAAAGTCAATCAAATCTGATTACTGATGAGAGAGCTGCAAAGAGGAGAAGGGTAGAGGGTATTCAAACTGCTGAAGAATACATGACACAGAAAAGAATGGAAAGATTAGAGGATCCACTCCATGAAGATGACAATGTGGAGTTGGACACAATTGTTGTCAATACCTGGGTGAGCCATGGAAATCCAATGAAGGACATTGACCATGTCTATTCAGCTGCTGAGTGGATCAAACACCTTGAAAGGGAATCTTTAAGGGAAAGAATTCTCAAAGAAAACATGGTAAGAAGGGAAACTCCTTTAAGAATTCCCTCCAGATATCTTCCCAAGCCACTTCTGTACTTCAAAGTAAAAGAGAAGATCAAGGCTGCTGCTGAAGCTAGGAAAAGAAAGTCTACAGATGGAGAAAGCTCTTCCCAGGGACTCTCTTAGAAGAACCAGCCTTGAAATTTTTTTTAAGTATTGAATGCATAACTATAAGTTGAATTTTTTTTTGTACTGAACATTTACAATGAAATGAAATTTCATATTCTGATCATAATATTGAATTTGTTACTATTAATATATGTACTCTGTACTTATTACCTTTAGTATTCAGTACCTTAAATGACATGTTCAAATTGAAATGGATTAGATATTACAGAAAATAGCTCTCCAATTGAGGGGGAGTAAATTCCTTGCTCAGGTTGAGGGGAAGTTGGCAAATGCTCAGACTGTATAGGTTAGCCTATAGGTTGATCCAAAGGGATCTATAGATGTTGTCCCTCTATCCATAGCAGGTTAAGGATGAATAAACCAGAAAGGGGGAGATAGAGCCAGTACCAATGCTGGAGAAAGGGGAGAAAGGGCTAGTGCAAATGCCTAGGGTGTTAGGTCCTATGCTTCACAGATAATTTCTCTATAAGATCATTTTTTTTCTGTGATAAGATTTTTATTGTTAATGGACCTTAGCATTGGGGATGTTCTGCCTTCTTCAAATAGGGGGAGATTGTTGGGTATATTGCCCTCAATATTACCTTGATTTGAAGAGGCATCACTCTCAATGCTAAGGACATATTGTATTTAACAAAGCTATACTTGTCTAGGATATACAGGCACAGGTGTCTCAAAAGGAAGGGCCAAACATGGCCTTAGATAAGAAGAAATCATCTACAAGGAGATGAAAGATATGTCTCAGCATAACCGCTGAGACGATGGATCAGAACCGCTGAGATGAGGAGCCGTCTCAGCAGATCCACTGAGAAGGAGACTGGAGCAACCACTGAGAAGGGGACTGGAGCTGCCGCTGAGACTGGAAGCTGTCTCAGCCCAACCGCTAAGACTGAAAGCTGTCTCAGCCCAACCACTGAGACAGATCCAAATGTGCTGACAGGATCTGCTTTTGGCGCAAACGACAATTGAGAGGGAAAAGCAAGTCAAATCTGACCCATAATGTGTCAGGAGGATCGATATAGCCGTTGAAGCCTTCTAGGGGTATAAAAGAAGAAGCTAGGGCACAACAACAAGTACTGTTCGATTGAGAAAGCCTTTGCTGTACGCCGCAATCGAGCACTCACGTTTCAGCCAGTGAAGTTGTTCTCTACAGCTGAAGTAAATCTTCTAAGGGAGATTAGTTAGCTCTTCCTCTACAAACTCAAGAAGGGCAAGTTGATCTTCTTCTTTGCTGAAGGAGAAGTTTAAGGTGATACAAATCTGAAGCTGTTGTTTTCAGATCTGAAGAAAGGATTCAGAAGACCTAAGAGTAAACCTTTTGTCTTTTGTATCTAGCTCAAACTCTATTATATCTTTGTAAGGCATTGTTGCCTGAGTGAAAGGCTGTTGAGCCTGTGTGTAAAGATGTGTTGACAACTTGAGTGGTAGGACTTCTTGATAGGTCTGAGGTAGGAAATCTGTGGGATTTCTGAGTGGTAGGAGTTGCATAACTCTGAGCTGTAGGGCTGCTGTGCCTGAGGTGTAGGGTTGTTGAGCCTGAGGGGTAGGGCTATTGAGCATGAGTGTAGGGCTGTTGAGCCTGAGTGTAGGGCTGTTGTGCCTGAGGTAGGATCACTATTGATATGAGAAGTTCTAAGGAACTTGTGGTGTAAGCTCAAGGAGCTGATATTGGAGTTTGTGGCCTTGTCTAACTCACTGTTAGAGAGGTGAAGGGGGAAAGAGGACTACTCAAGACACCCTATCTTGAGGAACCTCTATACATCCTTGTGTGCTTTCTGTGATTGTGTTTTCTGCAGCTAGAAATATTAGGTTTAAACAAAGAAAATAAGTAAAACCTATTCACCCCCCCTCTAGGTATTATTGACTACACCTATATAAAATATCACATCACACAAGCCTAAGTACTCTCACAATACAAGATTAGAGAGATTTAGTTCATAGCAAAGGAGGAAACACACAACTTTTGTAGAGATCTTACAAAGCATGATGGTTTAGTGCTTAGTTGCTGCAGGATTCTCTTCAAAACATTGGTCGTTTGAACAACCCAGAGATCTACCATCTTCCTTGGTCTAGCCACACTCCATTGGAGGATTTCAAAAATGGGTCTTCTCTTTCTCTCTCTAATCCAAAAATCCTTCTCTCTCTAAGTGTCTCAATACTTCAGGAGTTTGCTTACTTAAAAACATCCACCGCTCACGAAAAGATGCATCCCTTCGTAATCAAAAATGACATCAATTTTGAATTTAAATATTATGAAATTCGCCCAGAATGCGTTGCAACCTGGTTTTCTGAGGTTGCAACCTATTTTCCTGGTCATGAGATTTGGGCAGATTTCTTTCTCCAAGTCGATTTCTTTGATGTTTCTGGCAATATAATTTTGGAAAAAGACTGAATTAGTCACAAATAAAATAAATATTAATTTGCAAGCATTCCTACTTCATTTAGACTAATTTCCCCACTTTATGATGAATATTTAGTTCAAACAAATGGGTTAAATAACTTCCTTTTGAGAAGTTATCACACTCTCACACCTAAACCTTTGCTAGTCCCTAGCAAAGACAAATCCGATCATCAAATAGAGTGAGATGATAGTCATCAAAATATAATACTCCCATGATCCTCCTTCTCAAAAATAATTAGGGAAAGCCTACTCAAGAAAATTGATTTAACCAATGGAGAATTTGTCAATCAATAAAGGTTCAAAATGGTCAAATATTCATTAGCTTGATGAAAGATAAAGCTCAATTAAAATTTCTAGTGTGGTGTGTGCTATCCTTTAAAATCCATTACTCCAATCAACTTTTCTCGTTGAAGTTTCCCAATAACTAAGAAGGACGAGAATAGGCCGAGACTTTGACTTAACCTTCACAAGAGTTCGGTAGTTTAATTTGAAAAGAACTCATGATACTTATGGTAACAATGATGACTTTGGCTTGGTGAGGAATATGTTTAGATAGTGGAGGATATATCCCTAGTTAATATTCTCAATAGCTCTCCAAACTATGGGGTTCATTTCTTAATTCTTTTTTTAGTACACAGCTGGGATCATTCCAAGTAGGTGTACACACACTTTGTCCACATATCACTATGACAATTTTCATTTATATATATATATATATATATTTATTCATAGTTGGGATCATTCCAAGTAGGTGTGCACACACTTATGCCACATATCACTATAACATACAATTTTTTTTTACATCACCCATAGTTGAAAAGCTTAATAAGAAATAACTATTAGAATTATAGGAAAATTATGCATGGTAATTCAAGGTTCAAGCTCAAAGGATAACATGTGATCAAATTAATATTAAGCAATTAGACACAAAATGATCAAAGAAAAAGCCCTAATCATTCTTACAAATTAACTACTCAACTCAATGCTTTGGCTTACATCTTCGACTTGGTTCTTGCTTGCCCTTCCACCATCATTTTTAAAAATCAATAGAAATAAAGTTTTAGGAAGCAAATTATTTTAAAGAACATTGTGGATAGAAAAAATCTTTAAAAGAGCTTTTACCTATCTTACTAACTTCAAATCAAAAAATATGAACCATTAAGATTGACTATCTTACCAAACAAAAACCATCAAATAATCTTGAATAAATTATTCGTTAATTATATCTAGAATCAGGATCGGCTCATGATATCATCACCACACCCCCACACTTTTTCCCTTTGCTAGACCTTAGCAAAGAGACCTCATTTCCCATAAAAATTAAACTTAATCGTATATAATAATCAACCCATAAAGACAGGGATAAAAAGAAAACTTGAAATTTAAATACTCCCTCGAAATTGGAGGTGTCCATTGCTTACTGATGATGTTTCCATTTTTTGTTCCTTTAAGAGGTGTCCTTCATTAAACCAAACCATTTGATGTAACCTGCATGACTGATAACTGCGACATATACAGAAATAAAGGCCCAATGTATAAAATTATACAATTATGGGTTTGCCATTAGACATTAGCAATAGTAATCCAGGGGTAGAGCATTCATCATAAGACTCATGTCTATATCAATGTGATGAATACTTTTTGTACTCATCTTTTAGTATAATTTTAATATTGTTTTAATATGAATTTATATAAATTAAATGTATTATCTGTTGGAGCATGCGTTTCGCACTCTTCCGGTTTGATAATAACAAAATCCCATTTGTATTTGATTCTATTTTTATTGATGGTGTGCAGGTAATAGGTATGAGATGTACACAATTCTGATTGGAGCTCAATTGAACTGTATAGAGAATTTTGATGTCGGAATTTTCCGACATCTACTGTCGCACATGCGACAGGACAGAAGTTACAGCAGCAGCCCGCACTACAGCATGACGAGCAGTATTTTGGCGCTGTCAGAATTCCGACAGCGATGTCGCCCATGCGACAGGACAGAAGTTACAGCAACAGCCCGCACGACAGCACGATGAGCAGTAGTTTGGCATTGTCGGAATTCCGACAGCGATGTCGCCCAGGCGACAGGACAGAAGTTACTGCAATAGCCCGCACGACAGCACGACGAGCGGTATTTTGGCGCCGTCGGAATTCCGACAGCGATGTCGCCCAGGCGACAGTGAAAAACTATAAATTGGTTCGTTTTGTTCGTGCATTCCAAACTTTGAGAATTCTAAGTCCTTTCCTGAGTGCATACGAACCAGAGAGCTCCAGAACCTCATCAACTCCCATTTGTGCTTAGAAGGTTTGAAATTGAAGATGAGATCAGACGCGCTTCTACATCAACGATCATCTCGAGGCTTCAACCTTCCTTTCAGAGATCTGAAATTCTAGGGAGTTCTTCATTTGATTTTGTATTTTCATTTATATACATTTCACTTTGTATTGGTAGGGAAATCGTCTCCTTGTGCATGACGTCTAAGTCCTAGCGTGGCTTAGGGGAAAATCGCTTCCTTGTGCGGAGCGTCCAAGTCCTTGCGTGGCTTGGTAGGAAATCGTGGCCTTGTGTGCTACGTCTAGATCTTGGGAAGATCTAGAGGATAGGCTTGGGCTTGGTCTAGGGAGAGACAAGTGATAGCCTTCCGATCCTTGGGAGAAGGATTGGTAAACTCAAATTGTTAAAAGTTTATTATCATATTTGTGCCTTGATCTTAAGCATTGTTAAGATCATTTTTATTGTATGTGAATTTCATGATTAAAAATTATGACTTTTTCTTTAATTGCAAATTTGGTTGATTAATCTTTAACTTAGATATTTGTGTTTGAATTAATTTAAAAATGTCATAGTTTGAAAATTTTTATAAGTGATTTTTAGAAAAGCAAAATTTGTTTTAAAAATTCTTAAGTAAAAAATCTTAAATTAAAAAGGCCCTTATTCACCCCCCCCCCCCCCCTCTAAGGGCGCCACAAGATCCAACATGTGGTATCAGAGCCAGGTAACTCCAAAACGATTTTACCACCGGGAGTAATGGCGCACAACGATCACACGTTCGTTGAGGGGCAAGGAATTAGTAGGCCACCACTTTTTACGGGCACAGACTATAACTATTGGAAAACCCGAATGCGGTGTTTTCTCTAGCTCTCGACATAGAAGTTTGGAATATGGTCAAGACGAGTTATACTTCCCCAACATTTGTTGTAGGAGATGTAACTATGGACAAACCCAACGACAAGTGGGATGACAATGATAAATTAAAATGTAAGAACAGTGCAAAAGCCATGAATGCTTTATTTTGCGCACTAGATCGCACTGAATTTAATAGAGTTTGTGCTTGTAATACTACATTTGAAATTTGGAATCTTTTAGAAATCACTCATGAAGGTACTTCGTAGGTAAAAGATTCAAAGCTATTTCAACTGGAGTCAGAGTTCGAAAGATTCAAAATGGAGGTGGATGAAGAAATTGATACAATGTACACACGATTCACTAAAATCGTGAATGATTCAAAGGTGCTGGGTAAGGTTTTCTCCAATGGAGATTTAGTAAGGAAAATCTTAAGATCACTTCCCCCGAAGTTCAATCCTAAAGTGACTGCAATTTCTGAGTCACATGATCTTAAGACCTTACAATTGGAGAGCCTCATTGGGAATCTAAGAACCCATGATGTGGAGTTTAAGATTCAAAGCCAAGAGTACAATTTGGAGCCCCAAAAGAAGAGCTTGGCATTGAAATCTAAAAAGAAAATTGAAAGTGAGACTGAAGAAAGTGAGGAAGATGAAGAAGGACTGTTTGTAAGCAACTTTAAGAAGTTTATGAGAAATCTTGAGAGGAGAAACTCAATTAGAAAAATTTTCAAAAAGAAGGATTTTTCCTACAACAAAGGCAAAGGAAAAATGGATGATGAAGAAGAACGTCCACTACCGGAATGCTATTATTGCAAAAAGATTGGACATATAATAAGCAAGTGCCCAAAATATCTGAGAGAGCAGAAAGAGAAGAGGCACGATAAGAAGTTCAAAAAGAAGGTTCTGAAGGCGGAGACTTGGGATGACACAACTTCTGAAGGCTCAAGTGAAGCAAGCGATGAAGATAAAGAAGAAGAAGAAGAAAATGTATGCTTGATGGGGAAAGAAAATGCGTCATCTGACGATGATAGCAGTGTACAAAGTGACACTGAGGTAACTCCTCCATCTTATGATGATTTATATTCTGAATTTATGAAAACTTGCAAATTTTTGGATAAAAGCCTAAAGGAAATCGATTTTTTAAAATGTGAAAATAAAGATCTTTTGAAAGTAAATAAAAAGTTATCAAATGAGTTGAAATCTATTGGGAACAAGAAGGTAATTTGCCAAGAGTGTGATCACTCTTCGACAAGGATAAAAGAACTTGAAAACACTATTTCTAAGTCCGATCAAAAAATTGATCAACTTCTAAAAGAGAAAAAGGACTTAGAAAAGGTTGTCAAAACTTCTCATTCTCAATTAGAGAATTACAAGAAAAATGTTGCAAATCGATGTGGCATGATAGTAAAAGAAAATTCAATTTTAAAGTCCAAAGTAAATGAGTTGAACATGGCAATTGGAAAATTTGGTGTTGGAAAAAAATCTCTGGATATGATTTTAGCGAACCAATGCCATGGGACAACAAAATTTGGGCTAGGATACGTTTCTGGAAGCTCTGGAAGCTGTCGGAAATTTCCGACAGCTGATGTCGGAACCAGCGACAGCGCCAGGTTCAGAAAACCTATTTCTCAAAATAAAAATTCTTCTAAGTGCACATATAAAGATGTTTCCTCCAGCAAGAGTCCAGAGAAACCATTGAAAAATGGTTCCTCACTATTCATTGTATGTGCCAAATGTCATTGATTTGGTCACATCTCGGGCTCATGTTGGAAGAAAGGAAAAGTTCACGTTAAACAAATCTGGGTACCTAAGGCGTCCACCTATACCATGGGAGGGACCACTTGGGTAACCAGATCTTTACTCTCATTATCTTTTTAGGTGTGCGTGCAGGCTAGGAACAAGGAAGACGTGTGGTATTTGGACTCTGGCTGTTCAAAACACATGACGGGCGATAAATCAAAGTTCCTAAGTCTGGAGATGAAAAAAGGAGGAACAGTGACCTTTGGAGATAATGGCAAGGGTAAAGTCAAAGGCATTGGAGTAGTAGGTAACGAAGAGTTTAAAATTTCAAATGTTTTATATGTTAAAGGTTTGAAACATAATCTAATCTCTATTAGTCAACTATGTGATAAAAATCTAAATGTTTTATTTGACTCTAGCTCAAACCTTTGCAAAATTATTGATTCCAAAATAAATGAAATTGTACTTACTACACCAAGAATAAACAATGTCTATACAATAACTTTTCATGATTTATCTTATTCTACACTTAAATGTTTTATTTCAAAGAATGATGAACTTAAATTATGGCATAGGAGACTAGGACATTCTAGTGCTAAACGCATAGTAAAGCTTTCTAAAAATAAAATAATAAAAGGTTTACCAAATTTGAATGGAAAGCTTTCTTCATTATGTTCACCATGCCAAAAAGGAAAGTTTACAAAATCATCTTTAAAAAGCAAAAATGTTATTTCTACTACTAGACCTTTACAATTATTACATATGGACTTGTTTGGTCCAATTACTACAAAAGTCTAGGAGGTAGAAAATATACATTTGTTATTATTGATGATTATTCTAGATTTTGTTGGACACTGTCTTTAAATTCAAAATCTGATGCTTTTGATGAATTTGTAAAACTAATTTCATGTATTCAAAATGAACTTGATTTAAAAGTAAAATGCATTAGATCAGATCATGGAGGAGAGTTTGATAATGAAAAATTTATTTCATATTGTAATGAATTTGGGATAAAACATGAATTTTCCGCTCCTCGCTCACCACAGCAAAATGGTGTAGTGCAGAGGAAAATAGAACACTTCAAGAATTAGGACGTACTATGCTTTGTGAATTTAAATTGCCAAAATATTTTTGGGCCGAAGCGGTTAGTACTCCATGCTATATTATTAATCATGTCATGATTCGTCCTACATTACAATTAACTCCTTATGAAATTTATTTTCAAAGAAAACCAAATGTATCTTACTTTAAAGTTTTTGGTTGTAAATGCTTTATTTTGAATACAAAAGATAACTTAGGTAAATTTGATGAAAAATGTGATGAAGAAATTTTCATTGGTTATTCTTCAACTAGCAAGGCCTATAGAGTTTATAATAAACGTACTAAAGTGGTTGAAGAAACTATTCATGTAAAATTTGATGAAAATATTTCTTGTGTAGAAAATACTAAAGTTGCAGGTAATGAGAAAAATGAAGAAGATATGGAACAAAATCTGAGGAAAAATGATGATGATGTTGAAGAAAAAGTAGAGAAAGAAGACGAAAAAGATGGTGAAGAAGAAGAAGAAGAACAAGGATATGTACCTCCAACCGAGCTAAGGTTCTCAAAAGATCATCCACAAGAATTTGTTATTGGAGAACCATCAAGTGGGGTACGTACACGTTCTAGTTTGCATGAAAGTTTTTCAAATTTATGTTTTGTCTAAAATATAGAACCAAAAGATGTTGCCACCGCTTTAAATGATGAATCTTGGTTTCTAGCTATGAATGAAGAATTTAACCAATTTGAAAGAAATAAAGTTTGGATTCTTGTAGATAGACCTAGTGATCATCCTGTGGTAGGAGTCAAATGGGTTTTTAAAAATAAATTAGATACTGACTCTACGATCACTAGAAACAAAGCTAGGCTTGTAGCGAAAGGATACAATCAAATTGAAGGGGTAGATTTTGATGAAACTTTTGCACCCGTTGCACGATTGGAAGCAGTTAGAATTTTTGTTGCATTTGCTAGTCATAAAAGATTCAAATTATTGCAAATGGATATTAAAACTGCATTTTTAAACAGGTTGATTAAAGAAGAAGTTTATTTTGAACAACCCCCAGGCTTTATAAATGAAAAATTTCCTAATCGTGTATATAGATTACTAAAAGCTTTGTATGGTTTAAAACAAGCACCACGAGCATGGTATGATAAATTGACCTTATATTTATTACAAAATGGTTTTAAAATGGGTGGTGTTGATTGTACACTCTTCATTAAGCAAGTTGATGATGATTTAATTGTTTTACAAATTTATGTTGATGATATTATTTTTGGAGCCACTAATGAAGATTTATGTAATTATTTTATTAAAATGATGGAAAGTGAATTTGAGATGAGCATGGTAGGGGAACTAAAATATTTCTTAGGATTTCAAATTATTCAAAAACATGATAGAATTTTTATAAACCAATCAAAATATATACATGATGTTTTGAAAAGATTTGGATTTGAAAATCTTAAGCAAGCTAGTACTCCTATGAGTGTCTCTTTAAAATTAGGAAAAGGTGAAAGTGGAATATCCATAGATCAAACTTTATATAGAGGCATGATAGGTTCACTTTTATAGTTAACCGCTTCTAGACCAGATATTATGTTTTCAGTTTGTTTATGTGCTAGATTTCAAGCCGATCCTAAAGAATCACATTTAAAAGCGGTAAAAAGAATTTTTAGATATTCAATTGGCACATCTAAACTTGGTTTGTGGTATCCTCATAGCAATGATTTTACTCTTTTTGGCTATTCTTATTCTGATTATGCCGGTTGTTCACTAGATAGGAAAAGCACTAGTGGCACTTGTCACTTTTTAGGCCCTTCACTCATTTCATGGTCGAGTAGGAAACAGAATTTTGTTGCCCTCTCAACCACCGAGGCCGAGTACATTGCACTTGGTAGTTGTTGTGCACAAGCTCTTTGGATGAAACAAACTTTAGAAGACTTTAACATTAAACAACAAACTATAGAGCTATGGTGTGATAGCAAAAGTGCAATTGATTTAACTTACAATCCGGTTCATCACTCTAGGTCTAAACATATTGACGCTAGGCATCATTTTATAAGAGACCACATTAAAAATAATCAGATTAAAATTTCCTTAATAGGAACGGATAATCAACTAGCCGATATATTCAAAAAACCATTGCCGAATTCCTGGTTTTCAATGATAAGGCTTGAATTAGGAATCATAGATATTTCAAACTAAGCATATCCAATATGACAAATCAAGTTTAATAAGATAAAGAACAATGAAAAAACATCATTTTAAATCAAAACATAGAATTTGAATGACTCATATCATTAATAATTCATACAAATTGTTCCAGAAAAACAGTAGAAATAAACATAAGATTAAGTTCAGTAAACAGAAAATGAAATCTGGGTAAGTTCACTGTCGCCCAGGCGACAGTGAGTGTCAGAAAATTCCGACATCAGTCAGAAGCAGCAACCTGCTGGAAACTACTCAGAATCATCATATCCAGCCCCGCTACTTTCTGGACAGTCTTCTGAAGATCCGTGTCTTACAACCTTTCCACGTCGAGTCCGCCTAACCGATTGGCGTGGAGGTTCTTCATCTGGGACTTCCCATTCGGCCGCTTCTTCAGGAGTAGGGTTTAACTTCAGTCCCTTCACCAGAAATTTCATAAATTTCTGCAGTCTACTGCGATCTTTCTTCACTTCTTTCTTGTGTTCTTCAAATGAATCACGAAGATCATCTATAGCCTCTCGTAGTATTCCTCCTATAGGATTTGTAGGCTCTCTAATCTCTATTCCAGGATGAGGCTTTTTATGAGACTTCTTAGCTTTCATGGTACCCGTATAGTATATTTCAGGAATACAATCATCTAAGTATGAATCTTGACTTATACATTCATACTTCTTATAGAGAATACGTTGAATTATAGCCCCCATTGGCAAAGTATGAACCTTCACCCATTTTGGTTGTTTTAATCTAATAGTATAATGAATCTGGGCAAGGATGAGGTCCGCTACATCAAAGGGTTCCTTCTCTATAATAAAATATGTAAACAGCGTCAACTGTGCTGTGATACTCCTTGTATCACCACTTTTTAGCATGTCTGAGTTTCTCAATATGTCTTGGACTAAATAGGCATCAGGAGTGAGTGAAGAGACTTCCGTGATTAGGGTCCTCTTTTTTACTTCCATGTAAACTCATGTTTACAAGAGTCCAATCTCTGTCCCTTCTATAGCTTTCTACTATGTCTGGCATATGATCAATCATAAGAAGACCAAATTCATCTCTAAGATCAACATGTGTTATTTCCACTTGTTGACCTTGGATTCTCGATCGCACTCCCCCATCCAATTCAGTGTGTTTAGGGTCTTCCAAATGATTGTAAAACTCTCGGATCAAGACAGATGAGAACATATCTACTAAAATTACTGATAATATACATGCATTAGCAAGAAGAGTGTAGATATGGTCGTGCTTAGGAGAGTCAAATTCAACATATTTTGAAACTCCAATAATTTCCTTCTCAATCCCCGGATATACTTGATATGAACTATGGGCATCTTCAGATATACTTTTACGAGCCTTAGAACTGGAAGCCATTCTGCAAACATAACAAAACTAAATTTAAGTTAATCACTATTCTGTGCACTAGGACGGTGTCGCCCAGGCGACATTGACTGTCGGAAAATTCCGACATTGATCCAGTGAGCTTTTTTTTTATATTTGTTTTTTTTTCAACATAGACTTCCAGATCTACTCAAAATCAAGTTATATTTCTGTTAAATTTTTTTTGAACAAAACTAAACCTTCTCACATATCATTTACTATTCATCTTCTTCAACCATCTTCAAAAAGATCATCTATAGTTATTTTTTTTGAAATTAATCAATGTAAAAATACAAATCTTAAACCCAAAAGAAAAACACAAGATTCAAACATACCTTCTTTCAAAAATTTAAGTCAAAAACCTAAATATCAACCAAACATACCTTAGATCTAGGGTTGTTGCCGCACTCCGACACTTTCCTCTCGCCTTCCAGTCCAGAAAATAATGTACAATCGGGTTTGACTCGGTTTTTTTGCCGTTTTATACTTTTAGTTGTCGCCCAGGCGACAGTGCGTGTCAGAAATTTCCGACAGCTCCCAAATTTGATTAATCTTCAATTTTGGTCTCTCTGATACTCTACACTAGTTATATGTCATTATTAATGCCACAACTCATGAATTGATGCCAAACATGTGCTTTTTATTTTTTTAAAAATGGCTATTTACATGATTATATGATTTCATTTCCACTCTATCATAGTATTGACACTCCTGCTAAGTGGTTTAGACTATCAGAAGTTGTTTTCGCATGCCTCTAAGTATGAGAAATTGTTTATATATAATAATGAGCTATCACGTTCACTTCTTTTGATCCATACATATGTCTTTCTATTTAATATATATATATATATATGAATCATGTTTGCTTTAACATAATACAATAGCATTTCATAAATACTACTTTCAAGCTTGATTTGTTAGCACAACCAAATATACACCATCTTTTGCGATTCAAGTGAATTCAGAGATCCTTGGTCAATTAAAAATAAAACTATATATAAATATCTATACAAACTACAAAGTTAAGATATCACAAAATAAGTGATTAACAAAAAGTTTAAATTGAGGACAAGGATACTCCACCAAGCACTACTTACCCTCCTGATAAGTCTTAATAAGCATTGTGAGGTTGAGCACCTTGGAAAGAATTGTAAAGTGTCTTGTGCAAAAGAAAAAATGGTATTCTATTCTTATTGCGCTATATCTTCAAGGTCAAGGTTGTTTTTATATGCTTATATTATGTTTTCTATTCCAATGATCATGTAAATTAAATAATTTCAAATGTTTGATCAAAGCAACACTTATACACATCATTATGTTATATAAACCTTCATCTCATGAGAATTGGACCGAAAAGATTCCAAATTTCTATACACAATTATGTCGTTCTATGATACTTTAAAAAGACATTAATCATGTTTAAGTTATTTTTTTTATTGTACTACTTCATATGGCTATACCATCTCTTCATGAGTTTATTCAATACTATGGCATATTACTAATATTTCAAGACTTTCAATCAGGCTTACTCTTATTTTCTACATCCTATCTCTTCCCTTAAGAACTACTCATTCATTTCAAATTAACTCTTGCTAATACCAAAAGGGGGAGAATTATAAGTATATTCAAGAAATCAAAGAATAATAAGAACAATTCCACCTAAATCTTCCACCTAAACAATACATCATTTCACTTTACAATAACATTTAGGGGGAGCATTCATTTAGGGGGAGCTTTCATCTAGGGGGAGCTTACATTTAAGAGGAATATATCATGTTATTTTTGTGCACACACCATATGTTAAAAACAATAACCTAAATAGACATGATTTCTTTTTATACAGATTTGTTATTATCAAAAGGGGGGAGATTGTTGGAGCATGCATTTCGCACTCTTCCGATTTGATAATAACAAAATCCCGTTTGTATTTGATTCAATTTTTATTGATGGTGTGCAGGTAACAGGTATGAGATGTTCACAATTCTGATTGGAGCTCAATTTAACTGTATGGAGAATTTCAATGTCGGAATTTTCCGACATCTACCGTCGCCCAGGCGACAGGACAGAAGTTACAGCAGTAGCCCGTACTACAGTACGACGAGCAATATTTTGGCGCTGTCGGAATTCCGACAGCGATGTCGCCCAGGCGACAGGACAGAAGTTACAGCAGCAGCCCGCACGACAGCACAACGAGCAGTAGTTTGGCGCTGTCGGAATTCCGACAGCGATGTCGCACAGGAGACAGGACAGAAGTTATAGCAACAGCTCGCACGACAGCACGACTGATGGCGCAAATCCTGCACACCGCTATAGGCGGTAGTAAGACTGCGACATGAAACGACAGTGTACCGATCGTTCAAGTAATATAAAACGAGGAGTAATCGCCGAGTATCGAATCTCTCAAGGAACACAGTAAGGTGGAGTTTACAATTGAGGCAGGACTTGAGATTGAAGTCCTTTACGTCGGATGGATGCGGAAACTGGGGATTTGGATTGTGAAAAATAAAGAAAAAAACAACTATAACTACTCCTATGCAATGCCGCTATACAATGCTTCGCTTGGCGGGATGGAGACTAGGCAGGCCTTGAGCGCACTGCATCGCAAGGGCGGATGGACGAGTAGGCAAGCGGAATCGAACTGTGCAGGCCTTGAGCACGCTGCTTCGTTAGGCGAATGGATTACACGGGCCGCTATGCCACGCTTCGCTAGGCGGATGGACGAGCAGGCAAGCGGATGAAATGGTTCGCACCGGCGGAGTCCGAATGGATTACACAGGCTGTTAGCACCGCTTAGCTTGGCGGATGAACGAGTAGTCTTACGGAATGAGGGTCGCAAGCACCTCTTCGACAAGCACGCCACTAGCAATTTCTAGTGCGGCACACGAACGTGACGGCGAGATGGAGGATGGAATGGGGCGCACCTCAAGCAACTCAAACAACAAAACATTTCACATAGACATGAAATATATAGAAATATAAACTAGTTTAAGTGCCACTTCATCATAAGAATAAAGATCTATGACATATACACATCAATAAGAGAAGAAGAAGGCAAGAAATCGACCGAATCCGAAGGCTCGTCGAGGAGTCACGGTTGGAATCGCTAGGTTGTCAATCCGCGTCCAAGCTCGGTCGTCAACTACGTCTGGGGTAGAGAGAGCTGTCACGACTCTAGAATGAGCCCGTCTTCTTCGTCTCACGATCCGGTAAAGGTTGCAAACTTCCTCTTGCTTGATGGCAATGGAGGCTAAATCTTCCTTCGAAGCTCTAGGATGAAGGAGGAGGCCGAGATGATCTCCGGGCTCAAGATTGGCGTAAAGAACAAGCCCGGAGCACCTCTTGAAAGTGGGCGGCGATGGAAGGAGAAAAGGGCGCGGAGCTGGAGCTCTGGGAGCGGGAAGAACGAACGATCCCGAATAGGGCAAGACCTGCGGCTTAAATAGAAATTCTGTCAGAAAATGGTCACGCACGATCGAACGCACGACCGTGCGCAGACCGTGCGTTATTAAATGATAAAATTTGACTTGGGGAAGACGCTGGGCCGCCCGTGCGAATTGCTCATGCACGATCAACACCGCCCGTGCGTACAAACGCACGGGCAAAATCCGACGCTCTGAAATCAAGAATACACAGGTCGACCGTGCGTTTTACTCACGCACGGGCAAACTCGCCTGTGCGTTAAAACGCACGAGTAAACTCCGACGCTCTGTTTTCTACCAAGACACAAACGCACGACCGCGACCGACCGTGCGTCAAGGAAACGCACGACCGTGCGATATGCACAGACATGAATTCTGGGGAAAACAGGACGAACCGGCCACCTGCATACAAGATATAATGGTTGGGAATACACGTCCAGCATCAGAAAAACATAGAAGAAGAGAAGGGGAGCACCATGTGCTTACCCCCAACAACAAGGAGCGCAATTGCACACCAGAATGGGTAAAAAGTGCACCCAGCATAGAATAGTACATATGAATGAAAACGTGCCTGAAATGTGGTGCAAAGACTAGAATACCAGCCCAAATGAGTCCAAAAATGTATATATAAATGGGACTCATCACACCCACAGACTTACCTGTTTACGCGTCCCGAGCAAACAAATCCGGCGGAGCAGGAAAAGCATAGCTAGCCAAAAAATTGCAAACATGGAATAGAATGCGAAGTTGCATACTTGTGTGCATAGAAGTTCATTAGAAGAAGTTTCTACATATGCTAGCTAATTTATAAAAGTGTAAATGCGTAAAAAGAAATTTATTTTACTCAAAAAATGGAATGTTGGTGAATCTCGTGGTCACGCGTAGTACGAAAGTAAGCAAGTCGCGAAGGTGAATGTTACCCAAGACCGGAACTCGGAATTATCTCCATTGAAATCCATCAACGTCGAGAACCATAAGCTCGCCCGGTCACACTCTCTCCACGGCACTAGTGAACTCACAAGACGAATCGATAGGACTTTAGGTTTACATGAGGCTTGGGTTACGGTTTGGAATGCAAAGATAAACGTGAAGGCTAATCGCAACCCAATTGAGCACACAAAAATGCTAAATCATAGCAGCCTCAATAATACACGTGTAACACACCCCCACACATGACTTTGAAACCGGGTGTGCACACGGCCTACAACAATCAATACCATTTAGATGTTTCAATTAAAACGCTGGGGGTATACATCTATTTTTTTCTTTGCTTTTCTTTTTCTTTTCTTTTCATCCCCAGATCAAATATCACAGATTTCAGCACATAGACATTTTTAAAACTTCCACATCAACACTGAAGTTTCGCATCACCGCACCGCATTGGACAATTACAATTCATAAATGCTTTTAGCTTAATTTTTGGTTGCGATAATAGGATTAGTTTTAGGCCTTGGTGAAGTATGGTGGAGCTGAATCAAAAGATCGGGTAGGCACAAAATGGGCTAGCAATGGTTAGTGTATAGAAATGGTAAAACAAGGCTCAAGCTTGCCAAATAGATGGCCTACGTCACGCTCAACTTGCAAATCGTTCGCACCCATGCTTCAAGAGTCGCTTGGGGCAAGTTCTTAGCCCCCGAGAAAGGTAATCCTTCCTCCCGACTCGAGCAACACGAACCTCGCATTCGCTTACACACAATACCACGCTACCACTAGATTCAACCACATTCACCATTTTGAGTAAAATAAACTAAAATCTACGCAAATCTACTAATTATAAATTAGAAGCATAAATAGATACTAATTCTACGCAAATCCCTATGCAAACACGAGTACTCAACTAGAGCACTGCAGGAGTCAACATTCCACTCCATCTTGCAATTATTTTGGCTAATACAGCAATTTCTACATCACAACCAAAAATTGAATATAAAGGAGCATACAAACAAGCGAGTGCGCGCTAGAGTGGGTGTAGTGGTGTGTGGTGAAAATGAACAAATAAAATTATTGAAATAAAATACTTCTAGCATGCTATGCAAAAGTGCACGTGAGTGGGCACATATAGCGGCTTTCCCCCAGACTTAATCTAAGCAAACGATACGAATGATGTAATCATGAAAATCGAATAAAAGACCAGGGGAAGAAAAGTTACCCATGCTCAGAAATGAGCATACCAGAAGACGCATGAAAACTAAGACAAAGAGCAGCTTCCGCCATCCAGAATATGAACCTGCAGGGGTCAGCTCCACAAGAACAAAAGAAAATAGAAAACTAAAATAAAGTGCAATTAACTAAACAGAATTAGAAAAGAAATGAAAGTGCAGGAAAAATTAAGATAACTACTGGGGTTATTGTCCTCCCAGCACGACTTATTCTAAATTAAAATAGTTCTAGCTAATGGGAGTATTGAAGGAGAAGTGGACAGGTAACTGGCCCAATATCCGTGTCGGTAGCGGGTACCGATACGGTGATAGAACAGTCACCCCTCTACCTAAATATATATACCTGCTCCTCACAGGTAGAGGGTAGAGAATGTAAGTGGAGGAGGAAATATCCTCACTCAACTCACCAAAAACATCCTTGCCTAGCAAGGTACCGTCTTCAGGGAGGCGGCAGGAGGAGAAGGCAATGAATGAGGCTTCCTCTGTGGAGGAAGGATCAACCTCCTCACACAAGAGGATGCACTTATCATTGACTTGAGCAGAATGCTCCAAGTCCTCCTGAAGTACCTGTGAAGACTCAACCTGCACAGGCTTAGATAGATAAAGGGGATTAAGAAATAAAAAGGAAGATGAACATGAATAAAAATCAATCGGGGGAGTGATCCCGGTCTCACTCCCGGCAGGATCCTAGCACAGATCACTGTCGGTATCATATGAGTCGTAACGAGGAGAACCCAGGAGCTTGGGGTCCTCGGTGGTGAGCTGGATGTCCCCATCCAAGAAGTAAGTAAATACCTCCTCGGAAAGAGAGTCCTCCTCATCCCACCGCGGTGCGTCATCGTGTTCAAAGGTATCACACTCTCCATCAGAGAGAATGAAATCCTCGTCCCACTTTGGCGCAACCTCAGGCGCCGAATAAACCATCCGCACGACATCATCAGCAGACTCACTAAAGATAGGAGTAGATGAATTTTTCAAGGAATGCGGAGGAACCGGACTGCTCTCATGATCAGAAAATAAATGAGCAGTCGTCTCCGCGAAAATATCCACAGACGCCTCCCCGCAGGAAGAACCAGAATCTGCACACCATACTGGTGCATCCATGAGTTCCCAATCCTGTCCCTGCTGACCATCGAATGAGTGCACATCGTCACTCAAGGGAAGCTCATAAAAGGGGATTGAGGGACCCATGAAAGAACAGTACGCGGCGAGAGATTCCTCGGTAATCTCCAAGGGCAAAGATCGAGCAAGATATGCGATGTCAGTGTAGGGGCCAGACAACACTCTGGTGGGCCTGTCCGCAATAGTCTCCCGTAAACGGGGGGATGCTGCGTACATGTCCTCAAAGGGGGAAGGATCGCACAGACGAGGGCAATCCTTCAACATATGGCCTAAACCTTGACATAGCAAGCACCTAATACAATTCTCAACGTTTAAAGCAGTCATGGCGTCGATGTATCGACGCAAAGTGTCATAGAGGCGACACTCGGCTTCAGAATACATCACAGAAATATGTGAATAAAACAAAAATCAACAATTCCTTGCAAAATAAAACTACACGCAACCAGAATTGAATGAACTCCTGCTATAGAAAAGCCAAAACTAGTTAAAGGAAGAAATGAAATAGAAATATCAAATTTTAACACTAAAATAAACAAAAGAAATGGTATAAACAAAGGGAAAAGGGCTTCTATCTTACAGCTCTCCCTCTCCAGAAAACTCACACGACTGTGTTCCCCGGCAACGGCGCCAAAAACTTGATGGCGCAAATCCTGCACACCGCTATAGGCGGTAGTAAGACTGCGGCACGAAACGGCATTGTACCGATCATTCAAGTAATATAAAACGAGGAGTAATCCCCGAGTATTGAATCTCTCAAGGAACACAGTAAGGTGGAGTTTACTATTTAGGCAGGACTTGAGATTGAAGTCCTTTACGTCGGATGGATGCAGAAACGGGGGATTTGGATTGTGAAAAATAAAGAAAAAAAACAACTATAACTACTCCTATGCAATGCCGCTATGCAATGCTTCGGTTGGCGGGATGGAGACTAGGCAGGCCTTGAGCGCACTTCATCGCAAGGGCGGGTGGACGAGTAGGCAAGCGGAATCGAACTGTGCAGGCCTTGAGCGCGCTGCTTCGTTAGGCGAATGGATTACACGGGCCGCTATGCCACGCTTCGCTAGGCGGATGGACGAGTAGGCAAGAGGATGGAATGGTTCGCACCGGCGGAGTCGGAATGGATTACACGGGCTGTTAGCACCGCTTAGCTTGGCGGATGAACGAGTAGTCTTACGGAATGAGGGTCGCAAGCACCTCTTCGACAAGCACGCCACTAGCAATTGCTAGTGCGGCACACGAACGTGACGGCGGGATGGAGGATGGAATGGGGCGCACCTCAAGCAACTCAAACAGCAAAACATTTCACATAGACATGAAATATATAGAAATATAAACTAGTTTAAGTGCCACTTCATCATAAGAATAAAGATCTACAACATATACACATAAATAAGAGAAGAACAAGGCAAGAAATCGACAGAATCCCAAGGCTCGTCGAGGAGTCACGGTTGGAATCGCTAGGTTGTCAATCCGCGTCCAAGCTCGGTCCTCAACTACGTCCAGGTTAGGGAGAGCTGTCATGACTCTCCAATGAGCCCGTCTTCTTCATCTCACGATCCGGTAAAGGTTGCAAACTTCCTCTTGCTTGATGGAAATGGCGGCTAAATCTTCCTTCGAAGCTCTAGGATGGAGGAGGCCGAGATGATCTCCGGGCTCAAGATTGGCGTGAAGAACAAGCCCGGAGCACCTCCTGAAAGTGGGCGGCGATGGACGGCGAAAAGGGCGCGGAGCTGGAGCTCTGGGAGTGGGAAGAATGAACGATCCCGAATAGGGCAAGACCTGCGGCTTAAATAGAAATTCTGTCAGAAAATGGTCACGCACGACCGTGCGCAGACCGTGCGTTATTAAATGATAAAATTTGACTTGGGGAAGATGTTGCGCCGCCCGTGCGAATTGCTCACGCACGATCAACACCGCCCGTGCGTACAAACGCACGGGCAAAATCCGACGCTCTGAAATCAAGAATACACAGGTCGACCGTGCGTTTTACTCACGCACGGGCAAACTCGCCCGTGCGTTAAAACGCACGAGTAAACTCCGACGCTCTATTTTCTGCCAAGACACAAACGCACGACCGCAACCGACCGTGCGTCAAGGAAACGCACGACCGTGCGATATGCACAGACATGAATTTTGGGGAAAACAGGACGAATCGGCCACCTGCATACAAGATATCATGGCTGGGAATACACGTCCAGCATCAGAAAAACATAGAAGAAGAGAAGGGGAGCTCCATGTGCTTACCCCCAACAACAAGAAGCGCAATTGCACACCGGAATGGGCTAAAAAGTTCACCCAGCATGGAATAGTACATATGAATGAAAACGTGCCTAAAATGTGGTGCAAAGACTAGAATACCATCCCAAATGAGTCAAAAAATGTATATATAAATGGGACTCATCAACGACGAGCGGTAGTTTGGCGCTGTCGGAATTCCGACAGCGATGTCGCCCAGGCGACAGTGAAAAACTATAAATTGGTTCATTTTGTTCCTGCATTCCAAGCTTTGAGAATTCTAAGTCCTTTCCTGAGTGCATACGAACCAGAGAGCTCCAGAACCTCATCAACTCCCATTTGTGCTTAGAAGGTTTGAAATTGAAGACGAGATCGGACGCGCTTCTACATCAACCATCATCTCGAGGCTTCAACCTTCCTTTCAAAGATCTGAATTTCTAGGGAGTTCTTCATTTGATTTTGTATTTTCATTTATATACATTTCACTTTGTATTGGTAGGGAAATCGTCTCCTTATGCGTGATGTCTAAGTCCTTGCGTGGCTTAGGGGAAAATCGCTTCCTTGTGCGAAGCGTCCAAGTCCTTGCGTTGCTTGGTAGGAAATCGTGGCCTTGTGTGCTACGTCTAGATCTTGGGAAGATCTAGAGGATAGGCTTGGGCTTGGTCTAGGGAGAGACAAGTGATAGCCTTCCGATCCTTGGGAGAAGGATTGGTAAACTCAAATTGTTAAAAGTTTATTATCATATTTGTGCCTTGATCTTAAGCATTGTTAAGATCATTTTTATTGTATGTGAATTTCATGATTAAAAATTATGACTTTTTCTTTAATTGCAAATTTGGTTGATTAATCTTTAACTTAGAAATTTGTGTTTGAATTAATTTAAAATTTTCATAGTTTGAAAATTTTTAAAAGTGATTTTTAGAAAAGCAAAATTTGTTTTAAAAATTCGTAAGTAAAAAATCTTAAATTAAAAAGGCCCTTATTCACCCCCCCCCCCCTCTAAGGGCGCCACAAGATCCAACATTATCTTATCTAATTCATTCTTTTTTATTTTTGCCACTAATTTATGCTTAGTTTATGTTTTTCAGGTTTTCTGGGCACTTTGAGCAAAAATGTCAAGTGCACGCCCAAGGTCACGGGCGTGATAGCCTAAGATGTGTTCTAGACCTGCTGCCGCCACTTTGGGCCCATTCCGTGAAGATTCGCCAAGTACACGCCCCAGGTCACGGGCGTGACCAAGGGCGTGACCTAATGTCACGGCCGCGACCCACTGAGATCGATGAACTGCGCCTGGCTGCTGTGTTCGACGAAAAGGCTGCGTTTGACGAAAACACTGAGGTCCATGAAATGGCTGCTGCGTTCGACGAAACAGATGCGTTCGACAAAAACACTGAGGTCGACGAAATGGCTGCTGCGTTCTACGAAATGGCTCCTGCGTTCGACGAAAATGCTGCATTCGACGAACATGCTGAGATCGACGAATTGGCTGAGATCGACGAATGTTCAACAACACTCTTTCCCGCCGAAGTTTCCCGCCAAAAGCCAGATTTTAAGATTACACGCCCCAGGTCGACCTGGGTGTGACCTAGGGCGTGATGCGCCCGAATCGCCTGCATTAATGTCAGCCAGCGTACTTTCCGCACCCAGAAGATCGCGCTACTTACACGCCCTTGGTCACGGGCGTGACCGAGGGCGTGTAACCCAGAATGTGCAGCTATTTAAAGCCAGCTTCACCAGGAATTTGGAAGGAAGTTTGGAGATGAATTTTAGGACTTAGACTCTTCTTTTCATGTTTTATTTTCATGTTTTAGTAGTTCTTGTATGTCCTTTTTCTTATTAGCATTTGTAGATTTCAATTCAATAGTTGTAACTTTCAATTCCTGTCTTGTAATTTTTTCTTTAGCAATTTAATAAAATAGTTCTTTTCTTCTCTCATTTTCTCCCTCTTTTATCATGTGCTCTTTTATTTATTTTGATTCCTCAATCTCCATGACTAGCTAAAATTCTATTAGCACTCGGCCGAGATGATCCAAGGGAAATATAATTCATGATTTAACTTCTAGCTTCTCTTTCTCTTCCTTAGATCGCTTAAGAATTATCCTTGAATTTTAATTGATTGAGATTATATTTTCGATATATAATTCTCATTCGTGTTTTCGTAATCTTATAGCCGAGAGGTTTTGAATTCGAATCGATCATTTCAAGGATAAAGAGAGTTGAATGCACTCCTCAAGCGAGGATGACATAATTCTCCCGGATTGGAGTCAAATCCAATAGAGGGGTTCACTACGATAAAGCGAGTCATAGGGATTTTGATTCTAGAATGAAAATTTCGATTGATCAACCTAAACTCAGTTGAGCGTATCCTCGAGAGAGCTATGTTCATAAATCGGGAACCTCCACGGTCATGTAATTTATTAAGAGAATTAGAAGTTGTTCTTATTATGTTTATTTTCCAAGGTGATTCAAGATCGAGTGCTAGCCTTTTTTACTCGTCGTTTTAATCTTATTTTTATTTTCCTTTTGCAAAATCACTCCCAAGTTTTATTTGATAAAATAATAGAGACTTTCTTGAAGTAAGAGTACTCAACCGCCCCGAGTCTAATACGACCTTGGTTTTTATAACCTATACTACATTCGACACGGTACACTTGCCGTTGTCTTTTGCGGATATAGTTTTTCTCCATCACAATGCTAATGGCATTCCTCATCCGTTAATAACACTCATATAGTTCAAGCAATTATTAGAACATTATAAGAAAAGTATCATAAGACTCATAGCAGCACATATCAGAACATGAGCATATAGTTTAAGCAATTATCAGAAAATATCCAAAAAAAGAGAATAGCAACACTTATTAGGGAATGAGAATAGAGTATCAAGCAATTATCAAAATGGAATTTATGGTTCATATCAGCACATATTCCAAGAAATACCAAGCAGCACATAGCAGAAATAATCCAAATAGTTCATATCAGCACATATAAGCAATTTTCCAAATATTTCATATCAACACATATCATCAATTATCCAAATATTTCATTGCAGTAATTATCTAAATATTTCAAGTCAGCACATATCACTAAATATCAAAATAGTTCATATGAGGACACATCAACATTATGGAAATAAAATAAGAAAATTACATCCTCACGTTTCGGATCATGATGGTACTAATCATCCTCCATCTCGTCATCGTCGTCCTCCTCGGTGGTCACATGCTCATCATCCATCGCGGCCTCGTCTTCGTCATCCTCCTCTGTCTCATACTCCTCTATTCTTTTCACACCCACCGTCGGATCCAGCCTATATCGGTCAACCGTTAATTAAAAACCGGCGCGATCAAATTGTGCTGACATTGGGAAGCTTGGCTTTGGAGCGGGAATATTAGTGTTCTCCATCAATGTAGTAATATTCGCTCGAAGGTCTTTCAGTTGTGCGTCATAGTAGAGATGTTGGCACCGTTGGAAGGTCTTTATGTACTCAATATTGTTCATTGATGAGTCCCAAATATATACACATTTATGGACTCATCTGGGCGGATTTTCTAGTCTATGCACTTCACTTTAGAAATGTTTTCACTCATATTTGATACTCCATGCTAAGTGCACCTCTAGGCCCGTTTTTGGTGTTATTTCATGTTCTTCATTTTTAGTAGTTTTCATGCTTTGTTAAGTGCCACTTTCAGTGGCTGGATTCGTGGTTGTGCTGGAACAGGAGTCGTGCAGGTGTTCCCGGTGCAATTCTGTATAGGAACACTGTGCACAATCGCTAGTTTTATTGCGCACGACCACTGGTCGTGCGCCACTGATCGTGTGCACTTAACCCTATTTTTTTAGTTCTATCTCGGACAGTGCGCACGACCACCAACGATATTGCGCACGACCACCAGTCGTGCGCCGCTGTTCGTGCGCACTTAACATCAATTTTATGAGTTCTGTTTCGACCAGTGCGCACGACCACCTACGATAGTGCGCACGACCACCGGTCGTGCGCCACTGGTCGTGCGAACATGGTATTTTATAAATTTCTTACATTGCAGGCTCCACCCAGGCAGGCGCACGATCACAGACCTCCAGCGCGCATGACCATTGGTCGTGCGCCACTGATCGTGCGCACTGTTTATTCCAGCACCTATAAATTGACCTGCTCGCGAATTAGGTCGGGATCCATCATCCGACTCCGCCCAGCTCCGCCGTTTTCCGCCCTTTTTGTAGGGTTTCGCCTCCTTCTTCACCGCCCACCTTAGGGAGGAGCTCCGGGCAAACTTTCAACGCCAAATCCTCGCCGGAGCTTCCTCTCGGCCATCTCCTTCATCCAAGAGCTTCAAGAAGGGAATCAACCTAGCCTTCTTCTTCAAGATCGGAGCAGCTTGTGTGATCATTCCACCGGTTCGTGACACGAAGAAGACGGGTCCATTGGAGAGTAGTGACAACTCTCTCTACCCCGGACGCAGTTGAGGACCGAGCTTGGACGCGGATTGACAACCCGACGATTCCTTCCGTGAACCCTCAACAAGACTTCGGAGTCAGTCGATTTCGCACACTCACCTCCCCTTGTAGTGATAGCTTAGTTGGATTTCTTATATGTTTGATGAAGTGTGTTTTGATTATTAGCATTTATACTTGATTATGTCTATGTGATTTGGGTATTCTTGCTTATCATTTTGAGGCGTGCCTTGTGGTGTTGATTGTTGGTTGTGTTGTGCCGCCCTAACAATTGTTAGTGGTGTGCTTTGCGAAGAGGTGCTTGCGACCCTCATTCCGCCGTTCTCTCCATTCCATTCGTATGCCTACACTTCCATCCGCCTTGCGAAGCGTGGCATAGCGGCCCGTGTAATCCATTCCGACTCCGCCGGTGCGAACCATTCCATCCGCTTTCCTACTCTTCCATCCGCCTAGCGAAGCGTAGCATAGCGGCCCGTGTAATCCATTCACCCTACGAAGCAGTACGCTCAAGGCCTGCACAGTTCGACTCCGCTTGCCTACTCGTCCATCCGCCCTTGCGACGCAGCGCGCTCAAGGCCTGCCTAGTCTCCATCCCGCCAAGCTAAGCATTGCATAGCGGCATTGCATAGGAGTAGTTGTAGTTGTTTTCTTTTATTTTCCAAAAGCCAAACCAACTCTCCCGCATTCCATCCGACCTTTAGGACTTCGATCTCAAGTCCTTCCTCGAACGTTAACTCCACCTTACTATGTTCCTTGAGAGATTCGATACTCGGGGATTACTCCTCGTTTTATATTACTTGAACGATCGGTGCACTTGCCGAAATATCGCATCAAGTTTTTGGCGCCGTTGACGGGGAACACAGTCGTGTGAGTTTCTGGAGAGGGAGACGAGAGTTAGAAGTTCTTCCATTGTGTATAGTCCTCTTGTTATTTTGTTTGCTTTTTATTTAATTTTTGCTTTTCTTATTTTTTTTTATTTCCCACTTTCCTGTTTAATTTTTTAGGCAAGTTGTTCCGAAGTAGTTTTAGTTGATTGTGTAGATTTTCTTGCAAAGAATTTCAATTTTTGTTATATCTGCATCCTTCAAAAAAATGTATTCCTGGACTGAACCTAGCATTTATGACAAGATGAGCGCTTATATCGATCAAATGAGGGAATTAAATGCTACGTATCGTAAGGGCTTTGTTTGTTTAATTTGTAAAAGTGAAAATCATGTTTTGAAGGACTGCCCCAGTCTTTTACCTATTCCAATTCCCGACTGAAGTCCTTCACATCCTGATGACAAAGTCCCTATCGCTCAGTCTTTACCCGTGGAGGGAATCGAGTCCTCAACCCCCGAGCTTATTTCTTGCATGGACTCTTCGCTCCCTGTATATGGCTTTACTACTAGTGATGACGATGATTCATTTGATGGCCAACAAGGTGAGATTTGGGAGCTCCATGATGAACCAGAGTGGGATGAGGAGAGTGTTCTCTCTAGTGGGGAGGTGCTTGCAGATATTTTTGCGGAGGAACCTGATAATTTACTTTCTGATTCTGAAGTTCCTCCAGTTTCTTTGCATGCTTTTTCTACACCTTTTTCTTATGATCCTGTCGAAGATTATTTGCATAGTGATGTTTTGGACCTCCAAGCTGAACCGAAGTGGGATGACGAGGACGACCTTTCTGATGAGGAGTTGTGCACCTCTTCATTGGTGAAGGAGATCTGCCGCACCACTGATTCCTTCGAGTTCTCAGATGCACCTCGTTTTGATTCTTATGACACCGACAGTGATCAGGCTTGGGAACCTGCCAGGAGTGACACCGGGGCCACTCCTCCTTTATTTGAACTTTTTACTTCTTCATCTATTTTATTTCCTAATCATCCCTCTTTTAATTCTAATATTGATAAATTCATCCTTCCTGCTTCCTCGCCTACTTTATTGTCTGCTATTTCATTTACCCCTCTGCAGGTGCATGAATATCTAGAACCATTTTTGGGTAATTTTGAGAGGCAGTCTTGGCAGGGAAAGCAGTTGGCAATGATGAATTCAATCGTCTATTCCACCTCATCATCATTGCCTGCGTTTTCCTTGAAAGACTGGGTGCAGGGTGGTAAACGCTACTTCATCCATGACCGCAGATTGGAGGAGAGGAAGAGGATGAAGAAAGATGAAATATGGAGATGGAAAGCTCCTAATCCTCTTGACTACTGCTGTTGGGTCTTCGGGCCCATCTCTTTTATTTTCAGTTACCACTTTAAATCAACGTACAGTTGATCTTTTTGGCATGCTTGTAATAATTAGGATATTTTAGTTTTCTCTTTTATGTTTAGACAATATTATTAACTGCTTAATACAGGTATTAAGTCCAGCTTAAGGACGGTAAACAAAAGCGCTGCTGGGAGACAACCCAAGTTTTTGTTGCTAACCCGTTAATAGTTTCGTTTTATATATTTTTGCTTGGAGCCTCTTTGCCTGCAGGTGTGCGGCAATTTCTTTGGTGGCGGACTCTTGGAGAGAAATTTTCAGAATTTAACGCCAATTCTTCCGGTATGCTCACTTCTAAGCATGGGGTACACTCTCCCTCTTCTCCTTAGTTTAATGCTTAAAGAATCATATTTTAGATTATGCTTTCATGTAGTCTGGGGGAGAGTGAGAACCATGCACGTGCACGCACGCACGCATTCCGGTAGTGTTGTTATTTTAGCTTTCAGTTTATTTAGTTTATCAATTTTTATGTGGCACGCACACACCGCACCCACTATGCACGCACTTATTTACGAGTGCTACCGTGCCAAATTTCCTTTCGGAATGGAGCCCGGAAGTCAATTGTGTTAGCTAGGAATTGTGGTTTGGAGTACGATGTCGACTCCAGTAGTGTTCTAATCGAATACTCATGTTTTGCATAGAATTTTGCGTAGAAGCTATTTCTATTTTCATGCTTTGTATCTTTATTCTTATCTAATCTAGTAATTAGAGTTTTATTTTACTCAAAGCATGAACCTGTGCCGATCTACCGGTAGTGTAGGTGAGTTGGTAGCGAACGCTAAATTCGTATTTCTCGAGTCGGGAGAAAGAGTTATCTTTCTCGGTGGCTAAGAACTTGCCCCTAGCGACTCTAGAAACATAGGCACCGGGTAGTTCTAATGCATTAGCATGATGTAGGCCATTCTTTGGACCGTTTGAGCTTTGAGCCAAAACCAGAAATTTACCCTTGCTAACCAATTTTGAGCCTATCCCACCTTTTCTATTTAGCTCCACCGCCCTCGCTTATGCCAAGATCACCAAACCTGTATACGCACATGTTTTGAGCTTTATAGTATAACTAATTATTGTGACGTGGTGTTATTGGCTAAGTTGAAGAAAAAAGTAAAAAAAAAAGAGAGGGTATTAGTGAGCTAAAAATTGAAAAGATTAGCGCTCCAAAAGAAAAAAATTCCGAGTTCTTTACATTCTAATTCAGAAGTTCTGAATTGTTTGATAGGAATTACTTTATGTTGGGTGTTGGCGATGAACACATTAGCTTTATGTGTTGCCGGGGTTTTACAAATTGTATTGCTCAAATGTGTTAGGTGTGTTAGCCTTCGAGTTTATCATTGTATATCCTACCGCAACCTAAGCCACATATTTACCCGAAAGCCCTATTGACTAGTGTGTAGTTTTACCTAATGCTGTGGAGAGAGTGCGAAAGTGCGAGCTTATGGCTCCCAACACCGATGGATTTCGGTGGAGTTAGTTTCGTATCCCGTATTTGTCGAAATACTCGTCTGAGCGTGTCTCTACATCCTCCCTACACGTGACTGGCAGATCTCACTTGGTTCAGCTTTTGAGTAAACTAATCTCTTATTTACTATTTTAGATATTCGTAAATTACTTTGCATAGTAGAAATTTCTTCTACGAAAATTTTATGTACGTGATTATTTGATTTCGCATATTACTCCTAGCCACAATCACCTTTCTAACCCTTGTTTTTCCCGTCCGCCGAGAGTTGTTTGCTCGGGATACGCAAACAGGTAAGTCTGGGGGTGTGATGAGTCCCAAATATATACACATTTATGGACTCATCTGGGCGGATTTTCTAGTCTATGCACTTCACTTTAGACATGTTTTCACTCATATTTGATACTCCATGCTAAGTGCACCTCTAGGCCCATTTTTGGTGTTATTTCATGTTCTTCATTTTTAGTAGTTTTCATGCTTTGTTAAGTGCCACTTTCGGTGGCTGGATTCGTGGTTGTGCTGGAACAGGAGTCGTGCAGGTGTTCCCGGTGCAATTCTGTACAGGAACACTGCGCACGATCGCTGGTTTTATTGCGCACGACCACTGGTCGTGCGCCGCTGATCGTGTGCACTTAACCCTATTTTTTTGAGTTCTGTCTCGGACAGTGCGCACGA